>CM040981.1:16527622-16598648 GCA_022985145.1 Pangasius djambal | reverse complement strand
TCCCAGCCTTGTCCCAACATCTCTGGCCATATCTGCTTTTTGAAGGTATGAAGGTTTTTAGATTCCATAGGAAACTTAGTCACTGAGATGGACTTGAAAATACCACAGATCTCCATTGGGTTAAGGAGGCATATCCACTGGGTTAAGGAGAGCCCCAAAATGCCCCATTCTTGATCAGCAGTAGCCGCAGTAGTGGTCAACACTCACACTTTCTCAGCAGAGCTTGTGCAAGGTCTCATCTCCCCCTCCTGAAACACTCAGTGGCTTACCAGATCTTTGGGGCTCGACACACCCCTGAGCTGTGAGGTAGCACACGCCTGTGCCAACCCACCACTTGTTTCTTTATGCAAAACATGCTTGCAAGAACAGGTTCACTTGTCATCATTGATGTTGTGATGACCATCAGTAGGATAAATTCTGAAGTGCAAAGAAGCACCTTTCAGTAAATGCCTCTGAACCCAGTGGAAAGATTTCACTTTGTAGGGGGACATCAACCACAATACGCAAGTGTACTGATTTTTAATTTTGATCACTTAAAACAGGCTTACCCACAATAAAGACCAATACCCTCAAATTAAAGCTGATATTCTGCAACCTCACAGTCAGTGTTTCATTGCCAATTCAGTATACTGGGCAACAGAGCCACGTGTTGCACTGTTATACTAGTGGCATAAGTAGATCATATTAAATCTAATGTGACATGTCTTAAGATCAGAATCACATTAATGTTTTAGCTTGTTTAATGTTTCAAACTAGCTCAGGCAGGAGGCGAGTAGAACTGAATTTTGATCTCCATAGATATAACTTATACAGTGCATTCTTTCAAACTAAATTGTAAGTATTAACAAATACAAGAAGGGCTTTTCAGTATGAGAAACCTTTTTAGAATAATGCATGAGATGAAATATTGTTTTGTTTAAGTTACTGAGATTAATAAATTAATATGTTTAAAAAGGAGAGCTGAAGGACAAACACAAAAACCAAGAGTACTGCATTGTTCTTTGATTTATCTGTGAACAAATACAAATGAATCTTAACATTTCTCAGGTGCTCGGAAGGCATTGAGTCGGTTTCCAATACATGGGAGGAAGAAGTTTCATGTGGTAATGCCACAGCACAGTTAAAGGATGTTTACAATGCTGAAGGACACTGCAAAAAATGCATCTCATCACCAACTCTAATAATGTAGAAGAATAAAATAAATTGGTGCTTTACAGTATATATTTTACTTGCACTAACAGAATGTGTTGTATTATGGCCAGCTAGTAATTATGCTGACACCATTTAAAATTAACATACGGGTTACCATTTGTTATGTTCTCACTTATTTTGTATTAGGAATTACATGCCTGTGTTAAATGCCAAGTCAGTGTGTATGTGAAAATTACTGTATGATTATGTAGTGTAATAAATCTATTTTTACTGTAGTTGTAGAACTGTGTATTGTATGTTGCTGTACCCAGAGATATTTGAATACCTCACTTATAGTCTATCACTATATACTTCTAATCTTAGTCAGTTACATCCCCTTGAACAAAGTGAATAATTATTGCTTAATAAAATAAAAGAACTGCATAATAGTTTCAGTGGATATGTTAAAAATGCTTTAATGGAAAAAAAAAAAAACACATCAAAAAATCTGTACTAATTCAAACGAAAAAAAGTTGTAAGCCTTCAACTCTAACCTTAATATCTTTTCATGTGAATTGAACTTGAACTTCTGATTTTGTTTAAAAAAAATAAAAAATAAAAATTTTTACTTCTTTTTACCTTAGTTGTTTACATTTTAAATACTAGAATACTTTTAAGTGTTGACATTTTCACTTGACTATAATTTTGACTTGCTGATTTCACATGCATTCGAGTAAGATTTTGACACAATATCTATACCTGCACATAAACAAATTTTCTGTACTTTTTTTTCCCTGGTTAGCCATCAGTGATATTACTTTCTACCAGAATATGAATGGCAATAACTTCAGCATTTACCATTCATAAGCAATGTACTCCATATTCCTGCATTTTTTTTCTTTTCAGTTTCTGGCCTGGCATAGCAGTGAAATAGTGAATAAAGCTAGTCAGTGTTATACACAAACACTCCACTTTTGCAATCATCCAAACTGAAGAGCAGATTGCATGGCAAAATGATGTGATATCCTGTTGCTCTTCTCCTGTCAATGATTTAGCTGGAGGCCATAAATAAACTAGCATGGCCTGATAACCCTGTGTTGTTTGTGAATCAGCGAAAGTTAAGTCTGAAGTTCATGTAAGAGGGAATGTTCTGAGTGAATCAGAACATTCACTGATGCCAACTCCATTACTGCAAAATGGAAATTATGTTTGGATTATACACTCTGGGGAGCATAACTTCCATCATCCTGCTTATTCTTCTGATGTGTATGTTACGTTCTCCAATTAAAAGCCACATACATATATGGAGAGAGATGAAGCCAATTCCAGGAATGGAAGGTGCCTTCCCATTCATTGGTAATGCTCTACAGTTCAAAGCTAATGCAGGAGGTAAGGTGTTGCAAACATGTTGTTATTTTTTCATGTTTCCTCATTGAATAGAGTTACCTATGTTGTGTACAATACAAAGAGTTGGTGCATTGCATTTTATATTTGTATGTCATTTTAAGATTTTTTCAACCAGATTATTGAAGGGACTAATGAAAACAGACACAGGCCTCTTGTGAAGGTCTGGGTGGGACCCATCCCCTTCCTTGTTTTATATCATGCAGAGACAATTGAGGTGTGTATAATTAAAGCATTAGTTACATATACCTGCTATTCTGGCCACAAAATGTGATGAATCATGTACATATGGTCACTCTATGTGATGCTGGGAAAGTGCCAAACATTGGAACATTTGTTCCACATAAAAAAATATTAATGATGTCATCAGTTTATTAATGGCTTGTTTAGGCAAGGCATTTATTTTCTTGTTTAAATTTGGTTGCTTCTTTTTTTCTTCAGGCTGTCCTCAGCAATTCCAAGCATCTAGATAAATCTTATCCCTACAGATTTCTGCACCCTTGGCTTGGCACAGGTTTACTCACCAGGTACAGATGAGCACCTGTCTACTGTGAATTGCATGGAGTTAAGACTGGATTCACCATTTGAATAATTGTTTTTAGTTAAGAGCATTACATTTAAGTTGTAAACTAGCAGATGATCTGATCCAGAGTAACTAATGCTGGTTTGTTCATGTACTAGAGTCATTTAGGCAATTACAAATGGCGAGAGCTTAATGACTGTGAATTTTAAATTCAGTTCACGTTCAAAGGTGTATAGCCCTTTGATGCCTGGAATGTGAGGACAACAGTTTTAAATGATATCTTTCCTGCAACAGGAAGCCAGTGGAGTGATCTCAGTAGGGGATGAGTGGGAGAGGGGGGCTTGCAGTCTTATGACAGAATTTTAGGAGGTTACAAACTAGGCAGGCAGCAGCATTCTGAAAGCATTTAGAGGAGGTATGACATATGAAGGGAGTTCAAGAAGTAGCAAGTTGCAGTCTTTAGATCTGATAATAATTAGAGTTTGCATGAGAATCTGTAGCCAGGAAATGTCATAGTCATCTGATTTTGTGAAGACAAATCACTAGGATCTGTTGTTTGATGTGATTACAGAGGTTGAGTAGTAAGACTGTGAGGTGTTAAACTCAACCTTGTCATACTACAAGGTAGAATCTATCCTGTATCTATAGTGATCTTTATTTTGAGGCCAAAATCTCTTGGAAGGTGTCTGACATGCTATAAGTACTATGAAGTGACATTAAGTGACATGTTTGTTTTTCCTTGTATAACTTGCCAGCCTTGTATAGTCACGACTGAAATGCCAAAATGCTTTTGACAGCAGTTCTCAATAAACATTAAGAAAACATTATCCAAATATTTCAGAAAGCTAAACGACATGAATTTTATTATTTGCCACCCACACATTACAGTACAGGAGACAAATGGCGCAATCGACGGAAAATGCTGACCCCAACATTTCACTTCTCTATCCTCACTGACTTCCTGGAGGTGATGAATGAACAGAGTGATATTTTGATCCAGAAGATGCTGAAACATGTAGGCGGAGAACCATTTAACTGTTTCAGCTACATTACTTTCTGTGCCTTGGACATTATATGCGGTTGGTATAGTTTCTTTCTGCTGCCTGTCATTCCAATACATTTGAATCACCAGTAATCTTTGGAATGAAACTCTTAACTGCTAATTACCAAATACTCATGCAGCCATTATAATTAGGTACTTGAGAGGTATACAGTATCTGTTTATGCAGATATATCTATGCAGTAATTTTAATATTGTGGGCATGTATTTTCAACACAAAACAGAAACAGCAATGGGCAAAAGGATCTATGCGCAGAGTAATGCAGACTCGGAATATGTCCAGACTGTGTATAAGTAAGTATTTACATTAATATATGCATCAATAGGTACATCTACTATATAGGTGCATTTTGTAGGAGTAAAATTATTGACTGTTTGCCACCCCCTCTCTACTCACTGGAAACAGACAAACCAATGTCCAGGTGTCATTTGAGTTGTAGATCATTTTCAGCACAGTAGTGACTTTGTAGTATGTGTTGCACTGGTATTATGCACTGCGGTGATATCTGTTCAGTAGTGTTCCTATAGTGGTCCCTTTGAATGGCTGGAGTAAAGGGAGGCTGCAGTTTTTGTAGCTCTATTTTAGGTACCTCTAATACTGTAGGTGTAACTCAATAAGTAGAATTTTAGTATATTAGAGATAATTATTTTGATTTTAGTTCAGGCTAAGCCCTGCTAAAAGCGTTAATCATCACAAGCAAGTTTCTATGGTCATTTCTTAGAAATCAAATCAGTTAAATACAAATGTATTTAATGATGGAAGCGCAGGGTGTTTACTGAAAATCACAAGGCAGACAAGTGAAAATCCAAAATCATAATCAAAACCAGGCCAACACTGATGCGATCATCAAACAGACTATGAGTAAAACTACATGAATAACAGCAAAGAGCTCATACTTGGAATCACACAAGCAAGACTGCTTAAGTGTATGTGTGTGAAAGTCCAGGATATTTCAGGAAGTGTGTGAATAAGAGACAGGTCTGCATGATTAGTACTCAGGGGGCTGTGAACAGAGATAGGGGTTATGTGACTGGTCAGTGCTGGAGAAAAATGTATACCATGCAGTGGGGGCATATATTTACACTTAAACTTCCCGCAGGATGAGTGACATCATCACTCGGAGACAGAGAGCACCGTGGTGGTGGCCTGACTGGATTTATAACGTGTTCGGAGAGGGTAAAGAGCATGCTAAAAGACTCAGGATTTTACACGCCTTCACTGCAGGTGTAAGTCACTTTTCTCATTTTTGATTAACATGTAAGGCATGAATATTTTGATCCATATATTTTGTATGGCCAATAGTAATTATACTTCAGATTAAACTTCAGATAATTTTAATAGATTGCCTAAGTTACAATAAGATCCAAAGACTGGTTTTATTGCATTTTTTCATTTACTTTTTTTTTTTTTTTTTTTTTTTTTCAAAAAATTTAATTTACACTTTTTGTCCAAAAGAACTTACAGCTGAGGTTAAATTCTACTAAAGAGCTGAAAGTGATACAAGAATTGCAACACCCTTCCACAGACTGGCACAAGTTTCTGACATTTCCACCAATTGAAAAACAGCTGGATAGCAAAAGTACAGTAGTAGGAGCAAAGTGAGCTATGACTAAACATGTGGGATGGAATTGTACTGTAGGAGCTGACTAGCAGACAAGTTGATGCAAGTGCAGGGCTTTGTCTATTAACCAGTAACAAAGAAAACAGAATGACAAGGCAATAACCGAAAAACAGGTAAAAGGCTGAGCAACAAGCAAACAGGCATAAACTGGGCAAAACCAAAAAGGCAGTAGTATAGACTAAAGCATGTTCAAGAACTAAAAAGACATGTTCAAGATCTAGCACATGATCTAAACAGACATGTTCAAGATCTAGCACATGAAAAAAAAAAAGGCTCAGTAACATCGCAGAGTGTATCTTCGCCAAGACATTATGGAAAGTACAGTGTGTATATAGATGAGGTCTTGATGCGAAGCATTGTGTGTGGTCTGGTGACTACGAGTGTATGTAGGTAATAGGTCAATTGTGAATCCAGTGACAGCTCAGGTGATGGAGCAACTGGAAATCAAGTGAAATGTGTTTGTTCAGGTCAATGTGTGACAGGAGTGCTACAAACATTCAGTCATGAACATTAACCACTTTATCCTGGTCAGGTCCCAGTGGCTGCAGAGCCTATCCTTGGAACATGCCAATGGATCACATGGCACCATGCACACTCATTCACGCCTAGGGGCAATTTAGAGTTGCGAATCCAAATACCAGCATGTGTTCAGGATATACACGCACCAGTCACTTTAACAGGATCACTTGTACAACTGCTCATTTATGCAGTTATCCAGTCAGCCAGTCATGTGGCAGAAGCAGTGTGTAAAATCATGCAAATACAGCTTCAGGAAGTGTTCACATCAAAGATCAGAATGGGGAGAAAATGTGATATTAGTGACTTTAACCATGGCATGGATGGTGCCAGAGGGGCTGGTTTGAGTATTTCATAAACTGCTGATCTCCTGGGATTTTCACAAACAGTCTCTAGAGTTTACACAGAATGGTACAAAAAACAAAAAACATCCTGTGTGCTAAGGGTCTGCAGTCTGAAACACCTTGTTGATGAGAGAGATCAGAGTAGAATGACCAGACTGGTCTGAGCTGACAGATTCACCGAAACTGGAAAAATACAGTACCAGGTGATTAGTCTGTCCAGTTTCGATGAGCCTGTGCCCATGATAGCCACAGATTTTTGTTCTTGTCTGACCCTTCTAACAGTCTTCTGCTGCTGTAGCCCATCAACCTCAAGGTTCGAGGTTTTGTGCATGCTGAGATGCTTTTCTGCTCACCACAGTTGTAAAGAGTGATTATTTGAGTTACTATATCCTTCCTGGCAGCTTGAACCAATCTGGCCATTTTCCTCTGACCTCTCTTATCAGTAAGTCCCTCACCCACAGTCGTTTCTCACACTTTTTCTTCATTGTTTGATGTTTGATGTGAACATTAACTGAAGCTCTTGACCTGTATCTGCATGATTTTTTATTATTTTTTTTTGCATTGCGCTGCTGCCACATGATTGGCTGATTAATTAACTCCATGAATGTGCAGTTGTACAGGTGTTCCTAATAAAGTGGACAGTGAGTGTACACCTATTGCAACACACTCAAACTACAAATCATGCAATCACATATCATTGATATAATTCATTCTCAAATAATAAAAATCAACAATACATGAATACGATAAAATTTCATAAATACATGATAAAATAAGTTTTTTTTTGGTAGATCCTACTCTTCTTTTTAAACACCCACAGCTTGAAGCCAAAACAGCAAACCTTTTGATGGGAAATATAGCTGACAGACTTTGACCCAATATCTAAGTGTGCTTTCGAGTCTCATGCCGTTTGTGTTTTGAAGGTGATCAAAGAGAGAGCAGAGTATGCGAGTGAAGGATCTGACAGTGAGTCAGACCATGGCCCGAGAAAGAGAAGGGCCTTCTTGGACATGCTGTTAAAAACCAAAGATGATGCTGGTGCTGTGCTGAGCCATGAGGACATTCAGGAGGAGGTGGACACCTTCATGTTTGAGGTGGGAGCAAAATACACTACACTACACCAGAAGTGGACAAGCCTGTGCCTGATACCAACTTTTTATGGTATCTTTAATAGGGGCATGACACCACAGCAGCTTCCATGAACTGGGCCTTACATCTGATAGGCTCTCATCCAGAAGTCCAGAAGAAAGTACAGGCAGAGCTACAGGAGGTGTTTGGTAACATCGCCTATACCTTCATGTTCTGTTCCATTATTAGCTATAAAAACAATATTTATGGTAGACAACACAGAAAACCCTTTCACATGTTGATGGAATGTGTGTGTTAACTGTCATAAATGTTGTTTTTTTTATTGCTAAACAGATCATTATTAGCAATCAAAATAATATTTATGGCAGCGACATGCAAACCCCCTTCACCTGCTGAAAGAAAGAGTGCAAATAAGACATGAAATGTGAAACAATCATTTTAACACATTTTGCATTGTCAATCCTAGGTCCAAATAACATAAATATAAGCACTGTATTATAAACTATGAAATTTCATATTAAAAAATTGAGTAATTTGTCAACTGCAGGGTTTGCAGCTTTTATTTCAAATGTCACTTAAAAAAACTGAATTATTTCTCATTTTCTGTAGACAGAACTTAAACCATACTGATTGGTAAATGCAGCTATGAGAAATCTCTTACTTGCCCCTCTTCCTCTCTCTCTCTTTGCACTGTCGGACAGGTTCATCACAGCGCCACGTGGGAGTGGAGGACCTGAAAAGGCTGCGGTACCTGGAGTGTGTCATCAAGGAAAGTCTGCGACTCTTCCCTGCAGTGCCGCTGTTTGCACGCAGCATATGCGAGGACTGTCACATAAGTAGGCTATAACACATTGTCATCATATCATCTGGTGCACCGAAATGTGGATCATTGAAGTCACTGCCACTATTTGCATCTCAGTGAAACAGCAGACAGTTTGTCTTCCTGAGTCAGATTCCAAGTGGCTCCAACCTTTTTACCTGCCTGAGATAAAACATTCAGCTGCTTCAGCTACATCACACTCTCTATGAAGCTAAATGGAAATACAACTGAAAGGGAACACAGTTAATGAACACTGTTGTTGAAAATGTCCCATAACAGACAGAAATCATTCGAGGGTTTTGTGACGGAATTATTCATTGTCACATGTTCACTTTTTTAAACACAGGCTGATAATTGTGAAAAGTATGACTCTACTATTTTTCCCCAGATGGGTTCAAAGTTCCAGAAGGCGTAAATGCTGTGATCATCCCATACGCTCTCCATCGTGATCCTCGTTTCTTTCCAGACCCTGAGGAGTTCAGACCAGAGCGCTTCCTTCCAGAGAACAGCACAGGAAGACACCCATATGCATACATCCCATTCTCCGCCGGTGCTCGTAACTGCATTGGTAAGAGCCGAAAGAAAGATGCTGAAGCATAAACAATCACGCTCCATCCCAATCACAGAAAAACAGCCTGTGACCCATAACTTTTTAAAACCACCTTCACAGCTCTTAGTGAAGAAGTGAAAAACTTCAGGGTGCTAAATTTCTGGGTCAGGGTTATTTTGTTTTATCAGGCAGGTCACATCCTATTAGCAAAACCACTTGTATTGATATGGCGTCCCAGCACCATTACACTGCAATTCACGGAAGCGCATTTACACTCCACCCAGAATCAATCACCCATTTAGCATGGCCGGCTAAAACAGAGGAGCTGCTAACTTTCCTCCTGCATTTATCTCCAGAGAGCATAGACCTGTCTTCCACTGTTGACTGAGACAGAGTGTCTCTCCTCAAGTGGTACTGGCAGTTCCAGCCCACTGGCCACTCAAAAGGGAGCATCACTGCATGTGCAAGAGAGAGAGGAGAAAGAGGGTGTAAAAGAATGTGATATGTCTTCAGAGATTAATCATTTCAGCCCTCTGTCTGCAGCCTTCCGGCACTGAACTGAAATGCAGAATACAAAGATTACAGTGGTATAAAATGTGAGGTAGAAACGTAGTATATGACAGATTTCTTCTGTGTGTGTAACTCCAGGCCAGCGCTTTGCAATGATGGAAGAGAAGGTGGTTCTTGCCACTGTGTTGCGTCACTTTGATGTGCAGGCGTGTCAGAGTCGTGAAGAGCTGAGACCCCTGGGGGAGCTCATCCTCCGTCCAGAGAAGGGCATCTGGATCCGTCTAGACAAGAGGGCCAACTAAACCCGAGCCGCATCTTGTATGCAGTGTATGTAGTTCTTCAGGTACGGGATAGAGAGATTTTGCAGGCTTTCAATATACTACAGTGAGAAAACTTTGCTCTCTTCTATAGCACACTGTATATATTAGTTAGCACAGATATTTCTGGGGAAAAAAAAATAAAAACAAACTGCATAATGAGTGCTACTTTGAATCATTGTCTTAAGTTACATAAAATGATTATCTGTCAAGGTATTGAATGGATCTGATTATTATAACAATTCATAATACAAAATGTTACTAAATATTGTTAACATTTGTTCAATATCATTGTTATTACATAAGGAATAAAGTATTTTGGGAACATGCTGTTATACTGTAGGAAAACATTCAATTGTGATTGGGTCATGTGATTGGGTGTGAAGAAGTGGGTCGTTTTTTTATTTACTATTAATTAAAGAACAAAATGTAATAGTTTCATTTAATGTTGTGACACATCTGCGAGACATGTAATTCCTTTTATCTCTTGTGCTATAGCAGCTATAAACAGTCATTCCATCACCAGCCTCATTTTATTTCTTTTGAAATTAATAAGACAAGGCAATCCAAGAAATCTATAAGCGCAAAATCCTCCTGAAGACTCTCCGGTAGTGGAAAACTTACTGAGCATTACAAAGCGCTGACACCTGAGACTCCTTCCATAAATGTTAATTAGACACCTCTTTGCAGAACGCTTCACCGTATGAGCAACTATATGTTTTTCTTTTTAAAGTAAAAGCACATGTTTAAATCCTTTTTTTTCGTTAGTCTTAAATGGTGTGAAGTGTCCACCATAGAAATGCCTGTGAATTAGCTGTCACTATCTAAATGATATTAGACTAAGTGCATTAAAGTAAACCTATGATTTCTATTCCGTACTTTGAACTAATGCAGAATAAACTGTGGACTCAGTGTATATTAATTTATCCTGAGATGCCTGTATATTAGGTACCATATAAACTCTGGCAAATCAGTGTGTTGGCACTGATATGACTTCTTGAAACGATTTCCAGCATAGTTTCAGTATTAAACAAACTGCTAACTTCTCAAATTCTCCTCCTCCCTAGATCAGCTGTATATGATCCAAACAATACAGCTATTGGCATTGTAGTCATCCAGGCTTCGTTTTTGGTCCAGTTGCAAGATTGGCTTTCTGTAGAAAAAAATAAACCCCTGGTAGGAGAAAATCCTGACCAAATAGACTGTGTGTGTAAACTTCCATCCTGATATTCATCTTTGCTTTCCTATAGCAGATTTTCCAGTATTAGCAACATTTTATCCGTGTGGATTTCATTATAAAATAACTGACTGTTTATTTTAATATCATTCAGTGAGGGACATATACCTGACTATCAATTTCTTTGAGCTGAATATCATTCCAGGAAAACTGTCAGAGGGGTCGTTTTCATGATGTGTGTTCCAAACTTTTTTGTTCCAAACTTTTTAAACTGAAGCGTGTTTCAGTGCCTGTTTTCTGGGAATTGCAATATTCCACAGATTGAAAAAATTAAGTTCAGCATGATAATTACTTTGTTATTGAGTGGAGTGTTTGCAGATGTCCTTCAGTGTGAGGCATTCATTCAGAGCAGGTGAGCACAAGGAAATTGCATACAATTAGTAATTTTCAAATTGTAGTGTGAACTGTGCAACACTGTCTAGAGATAAGCACATAATTAACAAGCTATAATAATAATAATAATAATAATAATTATTATTATTATTATTATTATTATTATTATTATTATTATTATTATTATAACATTGGTGCAGTATGATGTTCCAATGGTAGATTATTTTGTTTCCTCTCAACAGTCAAATATCAAAATCAGTTTTGCTGAATTCCAAAAGAACTTTTAATGAGTTTTGCTGGATTACTTCAGAACCTTGCTCATTCTGCTCCTTCCATCCAGGGCTCAAGATGCTGAGGGAAAGCAGACATTGTAGCTCCTCCACACAGAGGCAGTGTTGTGCCTAGTCACCAGGTTAGTGAAAAGAGGGCCGGCCAGGTTAGCAGACTAAACATGAACTCACTACTCAAAAGATTTATAAAGTTCCTGAAAAGACCTGACACTTAGAGGTTACACCCAGGGTGATTTATTTTTTCTATTATCGACACAATAGAATAGAAAAACTGGTAAATAGAATCTGTCAAAATTAACTTAAGGTGATATTAACTGCTTCTAAAATGGAAAGATATTGATAGGAAATATTGTCAAACTGTTTGAAGCTCTGCAACATGTCTATATTTGAGCTTTATTTCTTTCTTGCTTTCTTTCTTCCTTTCTTCCTTTCATAAATGCTGCAAAAACATAAGATTGGTACCATTTGTGCTCTGTTTGATCTTATTTAAAAACATGGGCATGTGTACAGTTGAGTGCAAAACTTTGCATCCCCCTTTGCTTTTGAATGGGGGAAGATAGAATATGTACTAAAATAATTCCAAGAAGTCAAAAATGAAATGTGTGTCATGCAAAAAGACAACAATCCAAAACACAAGGCAAAATAAAGAGAAAAAATATTTTTTTCAAAAAAGTTTTGCCGTGACCATGTCAGACTCCAGTCTTCGTTCAGAATCCATGAATTTTTTTTTTTGTTATTTTTTATTTTGTTATTTTGTTTTGTTTCAAACATGCACATGCCTTATCTCCTCCCAAGACCCAAGACCCAGGCACAAGGATAAGACCTCATGTGCAGTCTAAGCCTTATCCAATTTCTTACAACCTCATTTTGTGGATGTTCACTGTTTATATTGCAGCATACAAATATAAAAGATCTACATACACCAACATAAATAAATCTGTATACATTATAAACTGTGAAATTCATCTGCAATATGTAGCAAATTCTTTATTAAAAAAAAAAACCACACACACAGACCTGTCTTTCAACTCTACAAACAGGTGTTTGCTTGTAATGTGACATAAGCACTCTTTACCACCATGATGAGCAGAAAAGCATATCAGAATGCACAACATATTGACCCTTGAGGTTAATGGGCTACAACACGGAATGCCACATCGGATTCCTCTCCTGTCAGCCAAGAGCAGGATTCTGAGGCTACAGTGGGCCCAGTCTTGTTGGAAAAGATTGGAAAAAGACCAGGCATTGTTTTTCCAATCTTCAACAGTCCAGGTTCGGTAGCAAGCTATGTAGCCTCAGATTCTGTCTGACCATTCTCCTCTGACCTCTCTCATCAACATGGCGTTTCCACCTGCATAACTGCTGCTTACTGTGTGCTTTTTGCACCATCCTGTGTAGACTCTAGAGATTGCTGTGTGTAAAAATCCCAAGAGATCAACAGTGTCTGAAATACTCAAACCAGGCAGTCGGGTACCAACCAACCTGCAATTGTCAAAGTCACTGAGATCACATTTTTTCTCAATTCTGATTTTTGATATGAAAATGAACTGAAGCAGTATCTGCATGACTTTATGCATTGTGCTGCTGCCACATGATTAACTGACTGGATATTTGCATGAATGTGCGGGTATACAGGTGTTCCTAATAAACTGGTCAGTGAGTGTGTATGATATATATATATATATATATATATATGTATGTATGTATATGTATGTATATGTATATATATATGTGTATGTATATGTATATATATATGTATATATATATATGTCTGTTAATGAGTGTAGAGCCAAAGAACAGTTGGAACTGAGCAGATCAATTGTGTGAACTCTCACAGGGTAGCAAACTGATGACATTTATGCACACTAGAGACTAAAATGTTTTCACTGACAAAAAAAGAATGGTAGAAATCAAGGAAAGAAATGATTAGACTCACTATATGCAGCATTAATTTTTTCCCCCCAAAGGATTATAGAAAAGATATTATTATGTCTATTATTAGACTTCTTTGAAAACAAACAAACCAAAATAAATTCTCTCCTATTGAAAGCCAAACAAACCAAAATAAATTCTCTCCTATTGAACGTTTCTAGTTTCCTGGTTGTTTTGGTGTTCTTCCTGTCATTGCAGCACATCCTCAGTTACTGCAATCGTCTGAAAATGACAACAAAGTGTCCCCATTTATGGCAAGTATAAATGCAGACAGCGTGAACACAAGCATGAACAATGGTGACAGCTGTCTCTGATGTGTGGTGGGAAGGTGGCCATGTCTGTTATTTGGTTTAGGTGAGTGATAGTCACAGGAGATTACCAGAGATAACGGCAGGTATTGTGTGCCATTCTTCAGAGAGCATGCCTCATCGCACGACTGTATCCACATCTGCCCCGGCATAAAGAGAGCTCAGTGCTATCCAATAAATAAAGGCAGATGACAAATCCCCTTCTTCCAAAAAATACTTACAACATTCCTTATTTTGAGTAGAAGGAGACTGACAGGCTTCTGAAGGAGATGCCGCCATGACTTCCCCCAACATTGTCATTATTCTGGTAGAGAGTGAAATAAGAGAGAAACACAGAGTAAGAATTAAAACTATATTTAGTATGGTATTTACTATAATTTTGTTCACAAATTTTTTAACAATTTCTTTAAATGCTTTAAAGACCTAATGTTGCTGAGGCCCGTGGCTGCCACTTCATTATTAGATAATCCCAGGGCTGTGTGAAATTAAACTACTATTGGGAATGAGTAATGAGTATTTGTAAAGTACTCTACCTTGTAGGTTAAGGGGAAAAAAATTCTGTGGTGTAGTTTAAAGAGTAGACCTAAAATATTTGTATGATAATCAGCACAAATGTGGAAAATAAAATAAAATAAGATTGTGAAAAAATAGAATAAAATGTAATAATTGCCTGTACAAAACAACTGTGTTTTCTTTTTGGAAAAAAAAAGAAGACTTTTTTTCCAAAACTGCTTTATGCATAACAATGTTCCACAGAAGTATATCTCAGGTATCTCCCATAACTAGTGAGGATGCGACTCATGGCATTTTATATCTATGGCCTGATTAAATTGGGTAAAATGATAGTAAACTGTAAGAAACACTACTGTACTTCTTGAAATCACAGTCTGATTATCAAGTGGGGTGAATAATATGAAATATAAATGTCACTTATGCGCAAAAAAAAATCTGTGGAGTAAAGGCTATATATTGCATTTTATCTTTAGCACTTGAACCCTTTTAAACAAACGGCAGTGGGTTTAGGGGAAAAAAACGAATGAAAGAACAAAAAAAAGAGTATTTTTGAAGGAGCTGAACTGTTGAAAGAGAAGAAAAAAGATGTGCTGCTCTTGATGTGAAGGTCTTCTTTTAAAACTGAACCCACTTTGCTCCTTTTTCCTGTCTTGGCTAAATCCGTTTATCATGTTTTGATGCCTGTCTTTGGCCTCTCCAAAGCTGCACTTACTCTATATAGAAAATGTAAGCACAGTAAATTAAGTGTTGGAATATACAGCCCAAATCCAAATCGTACAAAACTGTCATGACTTCCGTTAATGGCAAACATACTGTAACATACAGTAACATACTGTAACTGTTTCCTCCCCCAGTCCAAAGACATGCGTTGTAGCCTGATAGGCATTTCCAAATTGTCTGTAGTGTGTGAGTGAGTGTGCGATTGTGCAGTGGGTTGTCCTGGGCATCATTTTTTACAAAAAAAAAAAAAACTCTTGAATTTCTGCTAATAAAATATACCAAGTGATTCAACCATCAAAGTATGATGTGTCATACACTATATGGCTAAAGGTTCGGAGACACCTGGCCATCACACCCATATGTGGGCCTTCCTTAAACTGTTGCCACAAATTTGCACACAAAAGATGTGTTGTATTCTGTATCATTATAATTTCCCTTCACTGGAACCAAGAGGCCCAAACATGTTCCAGCATGACAATGTCCCTGTGCACAAAGCAAGCTCCATGAAGACATGGTTTGCCAATATTGGAGTGTAAGAACTTGAGTGGCCTGCACAGAACCCTGACTTCAATCCCCCTGAACACCTTTCGAATGAACTGGAATGTCGACTGCGCTCTAGACCTCCTGACCTGACATCAGTGCCTAATCTCACTAATGCTCTTGTGGCTGAATGAGCAAATCCCCACAGCCATATTCCAAAACCTAGTGGAAAGCCTTCCCAGAAGTGTGGAGGTTATTATAACAACATTCTAAATCTAGAATGGAAAGTTCAAAAAGCACATATGGGTGTAATGGTCAAGTATCCACAAACTTTTGGCCATATAATGCATGTGGTCCTCTGTTACATGCAGAATCATCCCTAATATGGAGTTCATGTGTTTAAATATAAGACAAATGCATCACAATGTCATCAAATTACCCACTAAAACACTTGATTTATATTTCCTCCAACTGGAGCTAATGATTTCATGTTGAGGGCCCAGGGAAGTAACAGCTGTTCAGACAGTATGAGTGTTTATAGCATCAGGGTTCTCAGTAGAAATGTCATGTTCTTGTTCTATGCTGCTGCAGAAATTTGTATTTAATTGTTGCTTCCCCATTCCTGTTGCAAACCTCATCAGTAGCCTAATGGCTGACCAGTAGCTACTAGTTTTTTTTTTGTTTTTTTTTTCTGCTCAGATGTATAACAGGACTAGATCATTAATTATATCAGTTACCTTTATATGTATGCACTATCTTCAATGATTTATTCTTCGGCCTAAATAATAAGTAAGGAATAAACAAAACAGGATGTGCTACAGAAAAATCAACAACAGAGTGGTATAATGCAGCCACCAAAGTTAATTATTTTCCTGTAAAAGCACTTCCCAAAGTGTTTTATTCCTCTTGTATTGTAGTAATTTTCCGATATTTACATTTCTCTATTTATTAATGAATACCACAGCATACCCTTTTTTCCATTTTTCCACCTTATTCCTGCGCTCCATAATTCCCTACATGAAATATGAGTGTGATTTCCGACTAGTTGTTGGTATCCAGTTGGCCCCGGTAAAGTTAGCAGTTATGCTAAAGGTATTAATGATGTTTGGTGTTAAGGAATGTAAATAATGTAGGCTCACAATCTTTTCAAACCTCAGACTTGGATAATGTGGTCATCACCCTGCTTTCATTTATGGAGGAATGGGAGGATGATATGAAAAATGGCCTCGGATAACCTACAGTAGCATATTTAGTTCTTTTGATTCTGACATTTAATGTAATCAGTATGCAGTACACAGACAACTGGTTTGTACACTTATTTCATCTGTAGAGGAAATAATAGCACAATGTAAAAATGCTTCATTACAAATACTGCGAATAAAGTCTTAAGCAAAGGTCACTCTGTATCAGAAATAAAATATGTCTTTAAACACCCAAAATATAGTTCTCATTCTGCACGTACGGGCATTTTCTTTACTCTGAAAGCTCAAGAAACATCATGTTAATGCTCTAGAGGGCTCATTGTCTCTTCACTGGTGTTTCTAACCTAGCTACAGCATAGGATTCGGGTTCTTTTGTGCTGGATTATTGTCAAAAATAAGGAAATGATCACACAATCAGTTCTAGGAGGGCTCTTTCAGTTTAAATTCTTCAGCCATGTTCTTTTTCTTTTGGTACACAGTGAAAACTGTACAATTGCTGATAGGAACATTCCTGTTTTGATTGTGCTTGTGTTCATAACACTCCTGTTTCAGTCATTGGTTTAGCTTAGCCTGATTGTTAGTACAGCCATTAACAGCACGTTGTCCTAAAACTCCATAATGACATGTTCACTATCCGTTCAGTTATAATATAACATACTGTGCATTAAAATACAGAGAAAGTGCAAAGTAAACAATTTAACAAAACCACAGCAAAACACACTTCATCCAACATCAGCTATGACCGTTATTTAAGATAGTTACCGGAAGTTTCATGCATAACGATTTCTAAAGTATTAGCTTCAGGAATAAGGTGGATAGTCCCATGTAATGTGGAACATCTATGAAACATCCAAATTAGTTCCTGTTATCATTTATGTTTTAGCATAGCCTAACATAGCATAACAGTCATTGCCTCAGATTTTTGTTGAAATTAATAGGATCTTAAAAAAAAAAAAAAAAAGTTTGGGTGGAACCGCACATTGTAAAGGCCTCCATCCTAAGACTTCCCATGGACTTTCATTATTGCCAAGCCAGTCGATCTCTGAGATGTTGTGAGAATGGGAGGACCTTAATCTTTGATACTTTACTATCAGTTTCTCTTGGGAAGCCAATGCCCTTATTTTTCTGCTCTGTTTAGCGCTGCTGTCTGTTGTTTTCTGTTAGTATTGTTTGCTTCCACTACTGCAATGCATGACATGGTGTAGTAGTGGAAGCAATGTATTTTTTATTTCTGTCTAGATGCACTAGGTAAGTGGGAGGAGTTAAATTGATTATCCTTATAATAAGGAGTTAAAGTTAAATTGATTACCTTTTACTATTTTTTACACACATTAAATCATACCCCATTCCTGTTTCCCATTCCATTGTTTGTGCTGGCACAAGGGAGCAGTCGCTGAAGCAGGCAGCGTGAAATCAGTATGAAAGCAATGAAGTCAGTAAGAAATATGAGAGGTTAGCCAAAATCTTGAAGCAGTGATGCTTTTCATCATCAGTGACAGGATAACTGGATATGGCTAAGGGCATAATGGGTGGAGCTAAATACAGGGCAATCCGAGAAGAAAACCATCCAACAGGACAATGATCCCAAGCACACTGCCAAAGTTACACTGGAGTGGTACAAAACCAAGAAGCTGAATGTGTTAGAACGACCCAGTCAAAGCCCAGACCTCAATCCAACGAATAATCTGTTGGAAGACCTGAAAATTGCTGTTCACCAACAGCCTCTGTCCAATCTGACCGAGCTTGAGCAATATTGTCAAAAAGATGCAGATGTGCAAAGCTGAATAATTTGCATCTACAGATGTTAGACATTACCAAATGTAGAAAGCTGCAAAAGACAGTGAATATTCATGCAAGGTTTGCATGCTGTGCTGGTCCTTCCTAGTCAGGTACGGTAGGCTACAGAGCTGTGAGGAACAAATATGGAGTAGTACTGGGTTGCAGAAATGCGTTAGTGGCATTTATCATTTTATTAATTCAATACCTCAGGTATGGAGCTTACATCAGTCATAACATTTTATGCAGCCTATCAAGATTCTTTCCTGACCTCATGACTATATACCCGAGTGATCTCATATACAAGATATTTGTAAATACACAGTATCTCAACTATGAAATGTACTGCACCACACAGAGTGACTTTAGACATGACCTTAGCAATGCAGGTCATTTCAATCAATATTTTTCACTTTATAACAGTAATTGTCATAGTATCTTCAAATCAAAAAGGTGACGTAATTTATGCTGCTGTGAATGTATAGTTGCCGTCTATGTCTGCAGAACAGTGGTCAAATGTTAGAATGAAGAACCCCGGGTTAATTTATGCATTCCACAAAGTCATTCCCACACTCATTCCACAGGCATGACATAGAGCAAGGTTAGTATGAAGGAGTCAGTTTGGAGGTAAGGAGTGAAGACTGGGTCAAAGAGATAATCCTCTGCAGAGTAGATTTAAAGGGAATGGATGGTGAAAGATAAGAAATGTGAATTAGGACCGCTCTTGTTGTCAACTCTGAAGTACAAAGAATGAGGTCAAGGTGCTGAAGTTGGAGATGAAAAGCAAAAGAAAGATGAAGAACAGGAAAGGAAGGATTTCAATCCTAAATTACAGCCAACACCCCTTTGTATATTCCAGATTTATACTGCTTTGTTAATTGTTGATTTGTCATTCTTTGAAATTTGTATACCACAAACATACATACATATGTTGTATATGTTGTACATATACCTATATATGCCCTATATTTGTGGGTTTCTGATTGCTTTTGCCTTCAGGCCTATAGGTTTGCCCTTGTGCTACTTTGTTTGGACTAATTTTATATTCATGTTCAATTAAGTCTCTCATGCTTTTGTATCACCTGCACATTTTCTAATCATTTTCTAAATTACACATTACACATTCACATATTCACAGTAAATGCCATCGTAGTAAGCATTACTGCAGTTGTACATGTGCATGATTCAGCAATGTTTGTGGAGAATAAAGAAGGCAAGCAGTTTCTGAACATCAGTGAATAAGAGAGGAAAAGTGAATGAAGTCTATCAATACTGAATGCAAATATGAATAAAAATGCATTTTAATATTTATCAACAGCTTATCACAACATTGTAAAAGACTCAGCATGAGAGAAGGTCTAATGCTAATGGTTGCATTGTTTTAAACAAAAATCTATTTTCTTATTAAGCTGGTGCATCACATAATAAAGATTACAGTGAATATTTTCATCTCAGACTGAGTCACTGAGTCATATGTTGCAGTGATCTGCACTATAAATTTATTTGAAGGCTGCCATTGGTTTAAGAATCCTGACCTAATAAGCAGATTTTTATTTATTTCATATTCCTTTCAGAACTATCAGCAAAAACTTTTGTAATGTAAACATGAATATTTTCAATTGATTCATATCAGAAAACTATAACAGTGAAATACTCTTTACTTTAAGTAGATGAACAAAGTAATTGAGACAAATAAATATAAATCCTAATAATTTCTCATTGTTTTTATAGTTCATACTTTGTGCTAGTTCTCCAACAGCCTGCACATTCAAGTTTTAATCTTCATCACTTCCCTGCAGGGGAAAAACCCAGTTTATGCTGAAAGAAAAGCTGCAGAGTGAGGCTATCTTTCTCTGAGACACTTACAGATTGGTGTAGTAAAAGTTCTAAAATGGACAACTTACAAACTTCCTCTTGTATGCTAACAAGTGCCAGCTCAGTCAACAATACATGGCATTTTGGCTTCAAGGCAATAAACAATGGCCTTTATTTTATTTTTTTTAAGCCTGAAAGCAGGGATTTGTCTATCTCAACCTGTATCATGTGACTATACAAACACATCTCTGAAAAACAGGAAATGTGGCACCTTCCTATAAAATTAGAGTCGTTTGTTATTGTTTTCTAGGTGAGTTTCATATATAAAGGTTTGTGTGTAATTAGTGAATGATACTGTGTAGTTTTTCATAAAATACTCTAACTGTCACCTGAATGACTAATATTACTTGTATGGTGCCAGGACCTTTATTTGCCCAGAAAGATCTGGTTATGGAGAATGGCTGCAAATAATGGCTGCTTCTCCTTATAAGATTACAAAATGACAGTCATTAGACATATACACTGATTGCCATTTAAAGACTAAAGAAAGTCAAAGTACAATCTGTTTAAAGCCAAGTACATTAAATGTAACCTCTACCATGTAAATCACAATATGGCATACACTTTTTAT
This sequence comes from Pangasius djambal, assembly GCA_022985145.1. Lineage (NCBI taxonomy): Eukaryota > Metazoa > Chordata > Actinopteri > Siluriformes > Pangasiidae > Pangasius > Pangasius djambal. The sequence continues at coordinate 16,577,525 of CM040981.1, read as the reverse complement.
CATTAAAGTAAAATGTATTAATTTTCTTAATATAAGGGCTTTATTGTATCATGTACCTTTGTGAGAACTAATGACATATGAGGAGTACAGAATTAAACTTGTTTTGGTTTAATTTTTTTTATTATCAAAAAAACTGCAATTTTAACAGGGGGGTGTAGATTTTTATATCCACTGTGTATTTATACAGTGCCTTGCAAATAATACCCCTTAGTCAAAATTCATTATTTGTCAGCAGATCTTATTTTAAAAAAATAATTAAAAACTGAAAAATACTGCTTGCTTGTATTCAACCCCTTCAGTCTAGTACCTAGTAGTAGACCTTTTGCTGCAAGACCACTTTTTGCTGCAAGAACAGCGTTAAATTTGTTGGGGGTAAGTTCCTACCAGCTTTGCACACTGGTTCCAGGTAGATTTGCTTCATATTCTTCAGGTTGGTTGGATGACGCTTGTGGACCACAATTTTCGAATGATGTCACAGATTCTCAACTGGATTGAGATGTGGATTTTAACTTGGCCATTGTACCAACACACCTATGTTGCTTTGGACTTGTGCTTGGGATCATTGTCTTGCTGAAAAGTGAAGTTTCGCTCAAGCTTTATTTTTTTAGCAGGTTGGCAATATCTCCCTATATTTTGCACCATCCTTCAATTCTCCAAATTTAACTGTTCCCGCTAAGGAAAAGCACCCCCACAACATGATGCTGCCACCTCCTTACTTCACTGCTGGGACAGTGCTTGTAGAGGAATGGGCAATGTTAGGTCTGCGCACACATAGCGTTTTGAATTTTGGCCAAAAAGCTCCACTGTTGTCTCATTTGACCCCAAACACTTCAACAGGCTGTCAGTGGTACTTGAATTTATCTTTCATTCATAAAATTGTAAGCCAATTGTGTCCTTGCTAGGGCAGCACAGGGGTTGAATACTTATGCAAACAGCATTTTTCAGTTACTATTGTTTGTCAGAGAATATTTTCTTATATAAAACCAACATTATTGTAAATTAATTAGGTTTGAGGGTCAGCCTTTTAATATAATATATGAAAAAGCACAAACTATCAAAGTGTCTTTCGTAATCCAGACGATTCTGATGACTTTTAAGGGGGCTGAATACTTTTGTTGATCAAATAACAAAGAAATTGAACAGTACCATACCTATATTGTAGGACTCCCCCACCTCCTAAATCTTAATTTAACCTCTGACTGCACAATAAAAATATAAATAATGAAAAATAATGCACTAGCAGCTAAAAGGAATTTAGATTGAACATGCAATGTGAACAAAACAATGAGTGAGGAAAAATGAAAGCAGGTACAGCACTAAAATAATTTACATTTATATTTAGTCATTTAGCAGACAATCTTGAAGTTGAAGGTGCAGCAATACAAAGCACCTAGTGTACCTGTGCATCTATTCATTATCTGAAATACAAGAGCAAGCTGCTAGTTTGTAGAAGTGCTGGAATTTCAACCTAAGTGTTTAGACAATCAGTAACAAATGCACACTTTCAAACCTAAGTGCATAAATAATTATACAAATAAATTCAAAACTAAGAAGTAATACAGAAGGTTATCAATGCAAAGTATATAGTGTATATATAGCAAATATTAATTAACATTAATATTCGCTATCCTGGACAGGGGTGGAGTTAGTCCTTTAGGGGTCCTATGCAAAAAACAGGAATGGGAGTAAATGGGAGTATTTACTTTGGCTTTCCCTTAGCTTTTGCTTCATGTCTAGCCTAAGAACACTCTTATCTATGATAAAATCACTGTAATGCACATAAGCACAAGTGGCTTATTGGTTTTATAAAGCAGCAAAGCAGTGTATTTTGGTTGGTAAGCAGCATAACGGGCATTCTGGAATAGGGTATTCTATGAACAGAACAATGGCTCAACTGTAACCGTTTTATTGGTTTAAAACCTGGTACATTTAATGCAGACAGATTTGTATACATCAAGGATTTTACAACATCTCTGCAAATCTGATTTTAGAACCAAAACTCTCCATCTTAGCGCTAGAATTAAGACTGCCCCTATCCTAATTACTGTCAGAAGAGGAAGGTTGGACCTTTGCAAAAGGATTAGAGGCACAGGACCAATGTGAGCTCTACAACTGGAGTCAGGATGATGACGCAAAGCTTTGCACAATCTTAGATTAGATTAGAGGCCTCTTAGAGTGGGACATGCCAAGCACCCTGATATGTGAAGGTGTGTAGTTTTGAACTAGGGTGTGTATATTATTAACATATATTCATTCCAGCCCTGGGGTTACAGGAATTCCCTGCTCAGTCCTCAGTTGCAGGTGAAGATACAACTTTCACAACCAATCATACTCTTGAAACACTCATTCAACTCTTTTGTCTCTTAATCTTTTTAAATGTGATCTTCTGAATGAAGATTCAGTATGACAAATGATAGTATTCATCTGTGCGAACTCCTTCTGAGATGTTTTAGAGACAGCTTTGTGCAGATGGATGGAGAAGATATCATTGTAACACAGAGCAAAGATTGGGATGACACTAAGGGTGGAATCAGTCTGAAGGCCTGGAGCAAACATCTCTCAATATGACAAAATCGTTTGTATTAAAACAAGCAGATTTTTTTCAGTTTTGCAAGCATCCAGAATTATACACTCCCACAAAAGCCACATGCATGAAAGGATATTATATTTTCAACTTTTAGTATTGGGAATTTGCTTCAGATGTTATTTTTTGACACAGATGAAGACATTGACTAACACAGACAAGATTTAATTATCATGTGATAACTTTTATCTCTTTTTAAATGAGAAGACTGCAGAATTAAGCACACCCTGTGAATGAGGCATCTTTATGAATAATGTATTCACACACACAGAGAACTGTATCAAAGATACCCGGGTGCACAGTATTTGTTCTCACTAATGATGTGTCTAGAGATACAAAATAGGGCTTTTTTGAAAGCTTGAAAGACAGAAAGAGAGAGGCAGAGAAAGTAATAAAGTGAGATAACTAAAGGGAGTTAAAGGAGGTAAAGTGGGAGAGAAAAATAAGATAAGCTTAAGCTAAGAATGTCATGTTTGGTGAAATTATGGGGCTGGTCCCTCAGGCAAACATGCCAGAGGTCATGATACACAAGCTAATTGAGAGAGTGCCAAGTGTACAGCTGTTTCCTGCCCTCATGTTGCATGTCCTCTGTTTATTGCAATTTTTCCAGCTTCCACATTACATAATCTTGTCAAAGTAATATAGTCCACACTCCTGTGCAGCAGAAAACTGGGCATAACTGTGACTGTCTGCTTTTGTCCTGATGCATATTAATAAGCCCTCTGAATACATAAGTAACATACATTTTTAATAGACCTACTGCAAGACACATTCACAGTACACTGAAACACACAATGGCACTAATGGCAACAGTTTTAATCCTGTCCTACAGGTTTCGTTTATTGTTGAATAAATTAGAGTGCTTTATCGCCACTCTAAGTTGATGACAGAAGCAAATACAATACAGTAAATGACATTCATACATTAGCTAGAGGTCAGTCCCTCTTAGATGAGATTAATTACTAATACTAATATAGCACTCATGTTGATTGAGGGAAACTTTTGAGAAAAATTTGATTGGGTTATAACAAAAATGGCATCTTTTATAGGAAATATTAAGTATAATCAACTGTATGCTTGAAAACATAAAGCCAGGTCATAAAACAGCAGAATATATTGCAGTGGTCTTCCTGAGAAAGATGATTCAGACAGTTCAGTCTTAGAAATAATTGAGCACATAATACATTAAACAAATTGTTTCCCCTTCAGGAACTCGAGCTGCTTCGAAACACTATGGGAACGCCCTCAGCGTGACCACGCTCTGAATCACGTGTGTAAACAGTCCAATGGATGGGCGAGACGTCACAGGCGGGGTGACGTAGCGACCAGGAAGCTTAAAAGCATGTGCGGTGGATACAGCGGCAGCTTTTTTCATTCAGCATGCACTCTGTGTGTCGGTCCTTTTATATTGTTTGTTTGTCTTTCGCCGCGGCATGCCTAAAGCCAGCAAAAAGACTAAACATAAGGGCAAGAGCAGGCAGCATTTCAGGCTGTGTGTTGCTCCCTGCCCGCGCTATATTATGGGTGGGGACACACACGGTCTGTGCATTGTCTGCATTGCAGGCATTTGCCGCTGCGTGTGCTCTGCTCCCGGAAGGCTCGTTTTGAGAAGGGATCCTTCACCAGTGTTCCTCGCGGTGCTGTCGTGGTGCGGCTACACTCGTGGGGATCGCAGATGGATTTGGTGGAGGGAATGGAGACGGGCGAGCCCCTGTCTTCTTCCTCACCCACCAGATCCACTGCTCTCTCTCTAGGATCGGAAGCCCACTCCGCGGTTTCTTCCCCCCAGGGAGAGGGCTCGACGCTCCTCCTGTCTTCCTCCGAGGAGGTTGACGTGGAGGGCGTCGATGAGGATTCGCCCCCTCAATCTCCCCAGTATGAGCAGCTCTTGGAGGTGGTTACTCGTGCTGTGGCCAAGCTCAATATTGACTGGCCCACCGAGGAACAGGCTGAACCGCAGAAAGGCAGGCTGCATGAATGCTTTCTGCGGAGTAAGCCGCCACCTCCACGCCGGAGCCTACCCTTCTTCCCCGACCTCCACACCGAGGTGGCAAGGTCATGGGGGAGACCTTTCTTGGTGCATATTTTCAGTCCCTCCTCTTGTCATTATGCTAATGTGGCGGGGCTGAGTGATCATGGTTACAGGGCGATGCCCCGGGTTGAACAGACGCTCACTAACTATCTGTCCCCTGGCTGGGCATCGGCCCTGAAGGCTCCGGCATTGCCCTCCAAGCCACTGCGGACCACCTCAGCACTAGTGGGCAAGGGGTACACAGCAGCAGGCCAGGCTGGAGCTTACCTGCACACCATGGCGGTGTTGCAGGCCTACCAAGCCGATCTGCTGAAAGAGCTTGACGAGGGCGGGGAGATTAAGTCTGAGGATGTCTCTGAGCTCAGACGAACTGCTGATTTGTCCGTGCTATCGGCAGGTCCATGGCAGCACTGGTGGTGGTGGAGAGGCATCTGTGGTTGACCCTGTCCAATATCAAAGAGAAGGACAGGGTCTTCCTCATGGAAGCCCCGGTTGCACCTTCTGGCCTGTTCGACAGGTACCAGAAGGCCCGTACACAAGTGGCGGCATTTCAACGGTTCCTCCCTCGCCACGCTCTAGCTCTTGGGGCTGCCGGGCGGGGGCAACCCCCTTTGTGTACCAGCTCCTCACACCGGGAGGCACAGAGATAGAGCGTCAGTTTAAGCTGGGGTCTTCTAGGGCAAAGCCGGATCTGCGGACCGTTTTGCAGTCTAGGAAGACCTCGGCCAGGAGGTCCTGACACCTGCGGCCCAGGACTTCTGAGGGCAGGCCCCTCTGGGGAAGAGCGGTGTACATCTCGTCACACGGTGCCCGTCTCTCCTCAGTGCTCTTAGGGGATCGTTCTGCCACCCATGGTCTCAGTTTCCGCCCAGGAACGTAGCGGTACTGGGAGGCTCGCTACCTCTTCGGAGGTTCCCAGAGCAGCTAGTTCGGCCGTCCCTTGCCGGTTTGCTGCTTCAGGGCACCGAGCTAGCCACTCTCATTACACCAGAGGTCAGTCTCGAGAAACTGATTCCCTTAGTGGACTATTTGGCAACGTGGGAACTTCCACTGCCTCGTTTCTGCGGGATTCTTCCAACTATGGTGGGCCCCGAGCAGGCTCTGGTAATGGAACAAGAAGTAAACACTCTCCTGGGGAGGGAGGCCATCGAGGTGCCCCCCCCCTCATGACAGAGAGTCTTCATCATTCCAATGAAGGATGGAGGGTTGCGTCCCATTTTAGAATTGCGTCATTTGAACCGCTCAGTCATGCCACTGAAGTTCAGGATGCTTACAATCAAACAAGTCATGAAGTCCGAGGACTGGTTTGTCAAGATCGATCTAAAAGACGCATATTTCCATATCTCCATCCTTCCCCAACACAGGAAGTTCCTGAGGTTTGCTTTCGGGGGCGAAGCTTATCGACATTGGGTTCTTCCGTTCAGCCTGGCACTCTCACCCCACACTTTCACGAAGTGTGTGGATGCTGCTCCTCTGGCTCCTCTGCAACTCTAGGGCATCCGCATACTGAATTATATCGACGATTGGTTGATATTAGCTCAATCAAAGCAGGCGGCGGTTCGGCATGTCGGCAATGTCGTTCACGCCCATGTGAAAGAGCTGGGGTTAAGAATAAACATCGAGAAGAGTGTGCTTTCTCCAGTACAGAGAACTATCTGGGCATGGTGTGGCATTCAACCACGAGGCAGGCACGTCCGTCCCCTGCTCGGATCGAGTCGATCCTCACGGCAGTCATGGCAGCTGCATCCATCGTGATACCATTTGGCCTGCTGTACATGAGACCCCTACAGTGGTGGCTCGAGACCAAGAGGTTCTCTCCGTGGGGAAACCCGCTTCGCATGATCAAGGTCTCGCGGCAATGTCTATGTGCCTTAGACATATGAAGGGAACCTTGGTTCTTGTCTCATGGCCCGGTGCTGGGAGCTCCTTGTCCCCGCGTAACATTAGCGACGGATGCATCTCTCACAGGTTGGGAGCGGTCATGAATGCCCGCTCAGCCCGCAGTCTGTGGAGTGGCCGACATCTCACGCGGCACATCAACTGCCTGGAGATGCTGGCCATGTTTCTAGCAGTGAAACACTTTCTCCCGGACCTAGGAGATCGCCATGTGTTGAGGCGCACCGACATCACAGCGGTGGTCTCTTACATCAACCAACACTCCTCTCGGACTGGATACCATTGTACAGACTTGGCCGAGGCTTCGTCTGTACCCCTTTCCCCTGATTGGGAGTTCTGGAGAGAGTGCGCCGGGACGGGGTATGTCTGTTGTTAGTAGCCCCATTCTGGCCGGGCCTAGTATGGTTCTCGGACCTGATTTCCCTTCTCGATGGCCCTCCATGGGGATCCCTGTCAGGAGGGACCTCCTCTCACAGGCGGGTTTCCACCCCCGACCAGAGTTGTGGAAGCTGCGGGTGTGGCCTCTGAGGAGGCACAACTCGTAGCTTCCGGTCTCTCAACCGAGGTTGTTGAGACCATTCTCCAATCAAGAGCTACCTCTACGAGGAAACTGTACGCCTTGAAGTGGAAACTTTTCACTTCTTGGTGCGGAGACCACCAGCTCGACCCAGTTAACTGCCCTGTTGGTACAGTGCTGGAGTTCCTGCAGCTCCAATTCTCCACAGGGTTGACCCACTCCACCTTGAAGGTCTACATGGCAGCCATTGCGGCCTACCATGCCCCTCTCGGTGGTCAGTCTGTGGGCAGACACCCCCTAGTTACATGTTTCCTCCGCAGTGCGCTGAGCCTGAGGCCTCCGGTACGATCTCGTGTCCCTCCGTGGGACCTGGCTGTGGTGTTAGAGGCTCTCTGTAAACTGTCTTTCGAGCCTATAGAGGAGATATCTGATCGTCATCTCACTTTGAAGACATCCTTTCTTTTGGCGATTTCCTCTTTCAAGAGAGTTGGGGATCTACAGGCCCTCTCAGTGGCCCCCTCTTATTTAGACTTTGCGCCCGGTCTGGCCAAAGCATTTCTTTACCCTCAAGAGGGGTATGTTCCTAAAGTTCCCTCCTCTACACCAAGGCCTTCTGTCCTCCTCCCTTTCGGGAGCCCGACCAGCAGAGGCTTAACTGTATGTAAACCAGTTGTTTGTGTGCTATGGTCCCCCTAAGAGAGGTCGCCTTGCTACTAAGCAGACCCTCAGCTGGTGGATCGTGGATGCCATCTGTCTAGCCTATGAGTCCTCTGATCTCCCCTCGCCTTTGGGAGTCAAGACTCACTCCACTAGAAGTGTGGCGGCCTCCAAGGCCTTTCTAGCAGGTGTCCCTATGCAGGACATCTGCAACGCTGCAGGTTGGTCCATGCCCCTGACTTTCATCAGGTTCTATGGCCTCAACATGCAAGCCACTCCCGGCTCTTTTGTTATCTCTCTCTCTCTAGCTGTGCTCTTCCACACTAGGCAGGGATTTGTAAGTCTGGTGGCATGGACATACTCGTTCCCATAGCGTTTCGACGCAGCTAGAGGTCCTGAAGGGGAACGTCTCCAGGTTATATATGTAACCATGGTTCCCCGAGGGAACGAGACGCTGCGTCTCAGGGCCACACTTCCGGCATCCTTGCGAGCGCTTGCTTCATTCTCAAAGCTGCTGCTGTATCCAACGCACGTGCTTTTAAGCTTCCTGGTCCCTACATCACCCCACCCGTGACGTCTCGCCCATCCATTGGACTGTTTACACATGTGATTCAGAGCGTGGTCACGCTGAGGGTGTTCTCATAGCGTTTCAACGCAGCGTCTCGTTCCCTCAGGGAACCATGGTTACATACGTAACCTGGAGATGATTTTTATATTTCTCATAATATCCAGTTAAGAAGTTTTAGGTGTGAAAATTGCAGAATTAGAGAAAACGTTCTTGGTCATCTTCCATTTGTTTGCCAATTAGTTGTCTTACCAAACTTCATTATTTATTCTGATATGTGCATGTAAGTGTGGTGGTAAAGAGCTGGGAATGGATCATTAGTCCACTGGCGAAAATCACATACACATATTCTTACTTATTCACATCTTATTACGTCTGGGGTAATTTAACATAGCCAATCCACCTACTAGCATGTTTTTGGATAGTGGGAGGAAACCCACACAGACACAGGGAGAACATGAGTAACTCCACAGAGAGAGTAACCAGTAACCTGAATGGCTAGAAATCCCATAGTTAAATGAAACTCCAATATGCCATGCTATCTCACAGCACCGAATACCCAACACCTTTCCTAATCTCCTCGGAGGGTTTAAAAGCCTGAGTGTTATAAAATTTAGCTGAAGTTGACAAATTTAGCTGAAGTACACAAATTTATAGTAAATGAAATTTTCAGTCTCTCTAAATTCCTTATCAGTCACTCCCAGTCAATGACTCAGTCTCATGGATATTGTTCCTGTTGTCCATTAGGCCAATTCTTTGTGAACTTACCCATCATACCCAAATGGAGACAATTATTCCACAAGACCTCCAGAGCATTAGGGGCCAATTTACTGAGGATAAAGTAATTTTAGTAATCCATTGTCAAATTATATTAAAAAGGTAGAATCCAGGTCACTTCATCCAGAAATAACTGCACTCTGTACAAGGAGGTATATTACATGCCCCTGACACATAGGACAGTATTTATTTAAATTTGTTAAAGTCAATGCAATATTCAAGCTCACTGATTTTATCACATTAGTGAAGTGTCTGGGACAGAAGTTTCTTGCAATAAAAGCAGTAAAATAAATTCAAAACTGCATGTCACTGAGGAGAAGATTTAACAAATCTGACACTATTGCATCCTAGTTCATCCTACTCAATGCCCATGCATATTGCATCTTGTTAGAAATATGCAAATAAGGTACCTCTCATTAACATTATGCTAATGTCTATGGAGTGTTTTTCAGAGAAGACATCCAGCATATTTAAAATACTAGAAAACTAGAAAAGTATGAGGTATTGCTTTCAGTGATCTGCCATCTGCTATCTGCTTGCATGCTTAAGATGACTTCTGTTCCGAAAATAGTCGCTTCTCTAGAGAAGGATACTTTTGCAGTTTTAGTGTTTACAATGTGCTTTCAACTCAGTAGAAAACATCCAGTCTCACCCCACACTGGAAGCAGTCTTGCACATAATTAACATTACACGTTTATTTCAAAGATAATGCATTACGTCATTAAATATAAAAATGTATGAACAACAATGAATGAAACGCAATGAATGTATTGCCAAGATACTTGTCAAGATGATAAATTGTATTCTAGTATATTTAATAGTTGTTTATGTACAAAATATACACACTAAGACCGTTATATGATTTATTTCACTTGCATGCATGGAAGGGTCCAAATCGTTTAAGCATACCATCAGGAAGGTCAAAGTGCACATCTGCCCAAGACATAGCCATGTCTAATCACAGATGCTGGAAAGGTAATGATAACATTAAGCCAGGCTGAGGGGATAGACAAGAGCCACAGGACTTAATTTTCCAAGGATTTAGAAGATTAAATCATACACATGGTATTGATTGTCTTGTTAATCCTTGTCATAATCCTACCTTTTTTTAAAGCAGTGTCACTATTACTTCTACATGTGTACTTTTTAACACGCTACTTTTTTCTTGTATTGAATGCAACAACATATCTCAAAACAATTGAAGAGTGTTTGTTATTAAATGTTAATTAAATGACTATTCTATTGGAACGATCTAGAACTAGAAAAGAAAAGGCCAAAATATTTATCAATTAGTTAGGCACATATAGCACACTACATGTACACTGCATGTACACTACGTGTACAAAGGCTTTATGGATGCAAACCTGCAGAAATCAGCTAAGAAATTATTCAAGTTACATAAGTGGATTTTTCAGCAGGATAATGATCAAAGAATACCAGTCGCCTTTTGAAAGAATACTTTGCTAAGAAGAAAATTAAAGTCTTAGAATGGCCCTCCCTGACCTAAACCATACAGAGCATCTGTGGGATGCAATGGAGAAGAAATTAGCAGATTATCGATGCTCTAGTGTGTGTGAACTGAAAGTATTGTTAGTTGAAACTTAGTGAAACATCCACTGCAACTGTTACAGGAACTGTCTGATTCCATGCCCAGACATTGTCCAGAAGTTCTGTGAAACAAAGGATGGCAAATTAAATACTAACTGTAACTGTGATCTTTAATAAAGCCCCTATTAAGTGTCTGAATACTTTCTTGTCTAATTTTGAACAGTACATCTTTTAAATGTATTTTAAAAGATATTATGCAATAATGTTGTTTTTGCTTGAAAAGTGTGCTTGTGGTATCTTTCTTTAAAATAAATGCCACTTGGTTTGGCATGTTGTTTTCTAATGAAATGAAAATTCATATATTTGTAAGTGTACCTTAAGTGTCCAAATACTTTTGAGGGCCACTATAGATAGATAGAATAAACTGATTAATTGATTATCAGCAAACATGATTGTAAAAGATGCCCACCTGGACATTTTGACTGCACCCCTAATCAAGACAAGCTAAATCCAGCCCTATTTGACTGTAGGCTGTATTACCCTCCAACTGTATCTGCCTTTAATAAAGCACTCATTTAGATTTAGATTTAGCCCTATTCAGATCTGAAAGTGATTTCAGGTTTCCTTATTTAATTGTATTTTCTGAAGCTTTTTGTTCTAAATCTTCTGTGACAGATCTTCTTCTTCTTTTAACTGTTCAAAAACCTTTAACTGGCACTATATATTGCAATCAGTTTAAAGTTAGCATTTTACCAGTCACTACAGCTAAATCTGTTCACACAAGTGTGTGTATGTGTAATGTATACCCTACCAACATTCAACAGAGAACAATCAGGCTTTGAGCAGAACACATTAAACCTAATGTTAATGTTCTGCATTAAGACATGCACAGTCAGTATCACTATAACGCATAATGCATGATGTGCACACATAATAAAAAATGGCTACCATTTTATATCCCAGGTTTTTGCATTCATATTTTAATACATTACATCTGAATGGGTTAGTCTTTTGCCTTCAGCAAACCTTACCACAGAAGTTGACAGAATGGAAGTGTGTGCCTCCTCTTATGAAACACAATCAGTAATGGCAGGTTAAGGACACACATGCACCAGCGGGAAGCAGGCAAAGCACAGTTGAGACTCCAGGGCTTTTCCAAATGATTAGGGAAAACGTGACAGACAGTGTGCTCTCTGCTATGAAAGACTCTCACTGGGGAAGGGCTGTTCATTGAGAATGAGGCAAACAGACTACAATAAGTATATCGCTGTGAATACTGGATTTTGTGACCAAGGACAAGGGAGAATAATGGTAACAGTGTGTAGTGATTAATATTCTTCTGATAATTGACCTCAATAATTAAATGTTAATGAGTTACTGCCGCTTTCACAATCCTTCTAGATTACCAGTAGCACTACTGTGGTTATGTGTTAGCTGCTAGATCAACTAAAGCTCTGTTTTCTTCTTGTGTATCTTTGTTTACAGTAAAGCTTTGTGATTGCAGAAACATGCATAGTGCTTATGTGTAATGTAACATTGGCAATTTGCTAAGTACAGAATTTGTTTTTTATGATAAAATGTTTAACCTTTCAAAAAAGTTGTTGTACTCCTGCTTTTTTGTATTGTCTTGAGAGCTTGCATATATTAGCTTGAGGATATTAGCCCAATAAGACACTGCAACTAGCATACAAGATGACACCCGACCAAAGTCATGCAAGTTTTAATATGTATGGATTAAAATTTTGGCAAGCCAGTGATGGCAGTGTGCTGTGTGATGAGAATTAAAAAGAATGCATTTATTCTTTTTAAAACTAAAACAAAAAACTATTTGAAAAATTGTGAAAATCAGATAGGCCTATTTAGGTTTAATTGACGAATATTTCTGCTTGTTGTTGTTGTTTGCAGCTAAAACTAGACTTAAAGTAACAATAAGGAAAGGACTAATATTTAGAACACTCTGATCCTTTGACAAAATGCTGAGATTAATCCAATTTAACTGCTAAAATGACAGCCATCAGTGCCAATCAGTACATTAATATTTGGCACATAACGCAATAATGAGATATTTGCCTTTTTATGATAATTCTGCATGAAAAAGTATTTTGCACCATACTGATCATGAGGTTCACATTCATGGGTGAAAATGGCAGACTTAAATTAGCTGGAAAATGTGAAGTAAAAAGGGCTAATGGCAGTGATACAGTGTACGTATACTGCACTGAACATAAACACAAAACCTATCATCTTGAACTCAATTCAAACTACTCGAGAGATTTTTTTTTTTTTTTGGAAGAAAATACAAGGCGGTACACCAACAATCCAATATGAAAAGTGTCTTTTCATTTTGCTGCAGCCCCTAGAGGCTGGATGGCATTTGGGAGTCTTGTAAACTGTTCGATCAGCTTGCATGGGTGAACATGGCTGGCTTTACATCATGACTCACTGCACTTCCCATGAACCCGCAGCCCTCACACACATGCTGTCCTCACACTGAGAGCCCTGCAGCATGTTATGAATGCTGAATGAAGAAATGCACTGAAATATTTTAATGTGTGAGATATTTGCAAAATTGTGCACATTGTGCAATATGCATTCTGATTCATAAAACACCCCAGGTCCATGGTCTGAATTACTGGTTCCATTTTCTATCCTATGAAGGGAATTTTCTGTTGTGTTGTGTGTGTCAACATTACAAGCTCCTTACTGTTTGGCATAGATCACTTCGCTGTTGGCTTTGGCACAATTTAAGTGACTAAACAGCTCAATATATTTCATTTAATTATTGCAGCAGATGTGGCAAGGTAGGAACTATGTGACTGCAGCAGAAATGTGTGTGTGTCTGTATGTGTGTGTGTGTGTGTGTGTGCAAGTCTTAAGCACCCTATTTTTTTAGTACAATCCTATTTTTTTGTACAAAAACATTTTAGATTTACAAACATTAGTTTTCCAGCACAAAATTAAATGTTACAGAAAAATGTTTGTATGTCAGAAAAGAAAGCAGGATATTATGTAAGAGACCACTTTTCAGACAAAAAACATAATGAAGGTTGCTGGGTTCTGCATGCAAAAATAAGAAGCAAGTGTGACAGTCAAAGTCTCCAGAAGAATCTTGGCTGATTCTGCAAGATAAGTAAAACTTACAGCTCACTTCCTTATAAAACTACAAAAATTGTACCTGAGACTACGAATTTTTTTTAAGCACAGAGTCATCACACCAAAGACTGATTGGTTTCATTTATTGTTTCATTTACTTTTTTTAATGTAGAAACATTCTATGTCATTATTTTTGAAGGCATCGTTGCTCTATAGCATTTCTTTGCAGGAGCCTAAGACTTTTGCACAGTACTATATATACATACATACATACATACATACATACATACATATATATATATATATATATATATATAGCTTATAGCATACCTCACCTTAGGTTGAATGTTCTCTTGCTACTTTCTGAGATAGCATTATACTTTTAGTGCCTATTATCTAGCCAGTCATTTCCTAGATTCCACTCATTCTTGTAGTTTAAAACCTTCTGTCTTGACTTTGCCAGAAGACAGTTTGATTTACTTTCTAGTTGAATGCATCAGCTCCAGAAGACTGCAGTTGTCTCTATGTCTTTATAGATATTGTTTGCCCTAGTTAGCACAGTGCAGATCCAGTTCGCCTCATTATGGCCAGGCAAGGAGTGATATCTCAGGGTCAACCCCATGACACCCTCGTTTGAATGATTAATGAAAGAGAAGGCGTGCCCATTTAACTTCCATCTTTAATATCAGTGTGATGCTATTTTGAAACATAATTAAAATCCTTTCAAGAGTTTTCACAGGTGCATTTCAGTACTCACTCTAAGCAATTTTTCAAGAGCAATATCTTCAAAATGTGTCCTCATTTTATCCCAAGTACATTTTTTCCAAGTAAAACAATAAGCTCTAATGGGTGATCAAATGGTTTTGTCATTGATTTATCCACTCACAAGCTGGTAGATTAATCATTTCCTTTTTTATCAGGCTTGTGTATTAAAAAGGAGCAATTTGCTAAATAATTTCTTGAATGGCACTAAGTAGTGGATATTTAAATTTTTTTTTTTATTATTAATTATGGAAACAGCATTCTCTCCAGCAAAACATTTAAGCCTCACGTGTGCCATCACTGCATCCCATGAACAGTGGCTATTAATAGCACTGCATATTGCCATTTGGAGGACTGGAAATAATATGTTAAATCCATGCCAGTGAAAATTTAAATCTCCTCTATTATTTCACATCTGCCATTGCATTGTATTTTCAGTGATAAAATGTCGCACTACATGCAGTTAACAGAGTAAGTTTTCTCAGAGGCTGATACATTGTGTGCTACTGTTTCCCCCACATCTTTTTGAACTATGCTAAGCCAATGCCTGGAAGATCTGTTCTCTCTAGGTAAGAGAGGGATCAGCTACTTTTCAGTCCATGCTAATGATCCCAACATTTTAAATGCCCACATTGGTGCAGTTGTCATGGAGTTTAGTGCGGTTAATGCTTGCTGACATCACATAGACCTAAATGCCTCTTTTTCCAGCAGGGAATTTATCAGCCAAGCAGCCCAGAATCACATGTTATTCTTAGCTGCTTGCCTCTGGTGTCTTTCTCTTTTACATCGCTTCTTTTTTTTTTTTTTTAACCCCTACCCCCAATCCCTTGTCTTAACGCTGTCTTTCTCCTCCCTCAGTGATTCACATACATCTGATGCCTGACTGAACTTACGTTCCCTGAATGGCATTAACCTCATGAAAACACCTCCCATAACTGATGCCACAGCTAAAGACTTGCTGAATTTTCTTACTGTGAGTTATTTTTGAGACACACATTTTTTCCTACTCACTATCGCCAAGGTGTTCTCACACTTTGGATTCCTGAAAACACAATTTTGCTTTCTTTTCACATACACCTCCAAAACAATTTGCAGTTCTCCCACAACATGAGATCTGATTTTGCTTAATTCAGATTAAGAGCAATGCAAAGGTCATAGAAAACAACTGTTCTTTTAAGACCTTTGCAGTGAGATTAGTTTGTGAAGTCCATGAAGACATGATTTGCCAAGGTTGGTGCCTGAACAGAGCCCCAACCTCAACCCCACTAAACAGCTTTGGGATGAACTGAAATGATGACTTCAGCCCAGGCCTCCTTGTCCAATACCTGATTAATGCTTTTGTGGCTGAATGGGTCACCCCACAGCCACGTTCCAAAACCTAGTGGCAAGCCTTCCTAGAAGAGTGGACGTTAATAAAACTGAGACTAAATCTGGAATGAAATGTACAAAAATGTGATCGTCAGGTGTCCGCAAACTTTTGGCCATATAGTGTATGCTGACAGCACTCACCAAGGCATGTAAACTGAGATCTAATTCTCAGAATTTACTTTCCTTCTTCAGGGCACATCAAACTGCCACAAACCTTTTTATTGAAGAAGTAACCTGAAAAGAAACTCTGTTCTATGTGATTAGTGTACCAAAATATGATCTTTATCTAGTGTACAGATTAGAGTATAAGATGTGATAAAATCTCTAACCGTGTCAGTACCTGAAGCCCCTGCAGTTGTGGATTAGAAGGTATAGACTGATTAAGTCATTTCACCATTTATTTTAGACCTCATGATTATTCCCTTTATATAATGACAAATGTACACATACGTATATATTTTCATAGTGAACTAGAAAGTAAACTGCATTGTGCATTATTCAATATTTCCCTGATTTGCCTTTTTTCTTGAACAATTTTAATTCTTAAATTAAATTGTTTTGAGTTGAGCTGGGCAAGATCATACATCAATGCAGGGCTTTTCATCTTAAGTCTGGATCTTTGGATGTGAGAGAGAGATTTAAATATAATAGAAATGTAAATAGAATAAGCCTCCAGGCTGAATGTGGGTTTCATTACTACAGCCAATTAATGCGTCATGCAGTACTTGTCTATTTAAAGGCGATTCCAGACAAACTGTATGTTACACAGTATTTTATCCATCTACTCAGTCATTAAAAGGCAAATACAAAAAATGCTCTTTCTCACTAAGCATGTCTTATTTTACATGTCAAAGGTTCCTACGGGATAAGCTTGAGTAGTTTGTTGACATCAACTAACATGTACTAAGGTGCATTATATAGCATGTTTCTTTGATTCACTTCAGTTCCTAGTATAGACTCATTTCTAGGCACCCTTGAGATATCAAGCCACTTTACTTTCATGTCATTACTGCATTTGAAGCACTTTTTCATTCCATGAAACCAAAGACAAGATTGTGCAGCTACTTTATTGATTTTTGCCATGCTAAACCCAACCAACTGCTTGTATTTGCAGTGCTTTATGTTCTTTTTTTAAGTCATTATTATTATATATTATATTCTTATATGTTGTTGTTGTTCCTCTTTCAGCTGCTCCCATTAGGGGTCGTCACAGCGGATCATTGGTCCGCGTATTTGCTTTGGCACAGTTTTTACACCGGATGCCCCTCCTGACACAACCCTCCCCAGTTTTATCCGGGCTTGGGACCGGCACTGAGAGCACACTGTTGCACGCAAACCCAGTGGCTGGGGTTGGTTCCCTGGCCAGGAATTGAACCGGGTCGCAGCGGTGAGAGTGCTGTGGCCCAACTACTAGTCCTTCAGGGAACCGAACCGTATATTATTATATTCTTATTCTTATTATTATTATTATATTTTTCTTGTGGTCTACATTAATCTTATGTCTGCATTGAAGGAAAGAACAGAGACAATACTAAGATAGCCTTCAGCAGCCTTAGGGCATGAAAGAGCAGTAACATCTGCTGGGGACCCAGAGCTGAAACTTGCGTGCTGATGGGTTAGCAAAGCAATCTGGTGGGTCAGGAAACTCACAAGCCTACAGGTCAGTGTATCAGGATAGTGGGTCAAGGAAGTCACATGCCTGTGAGTCAGGGGCTACTATTTGTATTTGGAGGAGAAAGCAGAGCCCAGTCCTAGGCATGTGTAAGAGCCACCCTATGAGGCATTAGTGTACTTACCTCAGTACAGAGTGAATAAAGCTCTGCTGAGATTGGAGAAGGCACATGGCATAATGTCTGCTGCAGGCTGAGAAGCTGAAATAGGAGGAAGCACATTTGCCTTGTTTGTTGTTGTCATTCTTGTTGTCACAACAAGTAGCCTACTACAGTTCAAAAAGGACCCAGAAAGGAAGAATGATTGGTGGCATCCCCACTCAAAAAAGGACACAGGCCACCCCTTCATTTGCTATAGGCCCAGGTACACTCTTCCCCTGACCTTCCTTCAGGCTGGTTTTTGTTGATGTTGTTGTTCTTGTCACAAATTTCACAAAATAAGCAAATTTCACCAAATGACAGGGAAAGAAAACATGAAATCCTTTTTGACAGATCTTGTGACATTCATTTAGATCTTGTGCTGTTCATTCAGCTCTTGTGCTGTTTAGACAGTCTCAAATGATATATGCCAAAAAATAGGATTTGAGTTGCCTATCTTAACAAAGTCACACAGTCACTCTCACACACCACCCCTGATGTACATACTGTAGGTCTTGGCTGGATATTGTAGTGGTTAGATATGATAGAGATTATATTCACTTTTGAACACCTGGAGGTTTATTACAGTTTAATCATTATTATTGCCACAGCCAAACATATAGTACAGCAATTAAATAAGGAAACTAAACTGTAGAACTTGTTAACTGGTTACTTTCTGATCCTAAGACTTTAAATGAGTGCTTTATTAAAGACAGGCATTGGAAGAGTGAACCCTTTAAACCTGGATAAAAGACTTAGACAGCACTAATAATAATTGTAAAACATAAAAACGTTTGCTATAAGTTTAATTCAGAGCGATAAAGATTTGTGCCATTTCGGATTATATCTTGATTGTTCCAATAAAATAAGGTAATTTGTAACATTTCTCAATTCAGTAATCATTTAATAATACACATTTCTTGATTCACATATACATGTTCTTTGTTTTGATGTTCAAATGTTAGAGTATTTAAAATATGGTCATTTAAAGAAAAATGCTATTTTAATTTTGAACACACACCTTGTGATGTACCTGGACACAGCATTAATGATATCAAAGTTACCTGTATAGGCATGCACTAGGTGAATACTTTTATAGCTGGGCTACTCAAAGTGAACAATATCAGTCAAGAAAAAAAGAAAAAGAAAAACAGCAACAGTATCTCTGCATGGGGTATGGTTTGTTTTGCCTCTTTTATTGCCTACATACACATTTTGTGAATGCAAATATTTGTGAGTTCATTTTTCAGATCATGGTGCTGTAGGGCTCATAGTGCTATTTTTCTTTTAATAAAGATACACCCAAAAAGCTACTTGAGTAATAGCTCTCCCTTGTGGAGAATGATTAGCCTGCTAAGTGTTTGTACAAGCTGGGTCCATGAGATGATTCATGTCTAAAAAGCCTTCAGGAGAGAAAGGTAATTGGTGCAGGTGTGCTCAGTGGTAAGACAGGGCCACTGCTTTGCCTAAAAAGCCACACACTATCTTTGGCCTTTACATGCTGACTCCCTGTGTAATTCAGGGGTGAAGTCTTCTGTAAAGCTGAAGACACAGGAGAGCAGTATGGC
This sequence comes from Pangasius djambal, assembly GCA_022985145.1. Classification (NCBI taxonomy): domain Eukaryota; kingdom Metazoa; phylum Chordata; class Actinopteri; order Siluriformes; family Pangasiidae; genus Pangasius; species Pangasius djambal. The sequence continues at coordinate 16,558,350 of CM040981.1, read as the reverse complement.
CCTAAACACAGAAATTTATTACAGTATAGTATATCAGGGGTTAAATATGGTTCTGAGATACAGCCATGCTGAATGTTAAGACATTTTGTTGTCATTATCAGAATACAAAGTCCCCTTTTTTGCAAATATGTATTGTATTTTCATGCTCTGGAAGAGCACAAAATCCATGTTTACTTAGAAAAGACCTGGAACTAAGGATAAATTGCTAGACCTCAGGTCTACATGCCATTATTTTACCCAATAACATATGTTATTACATCCAAAATGTAATTTTGTAAAGGAGAATATGCAAGAACCTTGCTCATTTCAGTTAACATGTACAAAGCCAATATGTACAAATGATGACTGACTTTACACTACAGAAATGCATCTCCATTACCAATAATGGGTGAATGAGCAAAATGAAATGTATGTGTTTGTTTTGATGATAAACATAAGGTGTTAAAGGGAGGAATTATAAATGGTCATAGTAATCTGAAGTAACAACATAGGTCCTATCATATTATCAGTTTGTTGCTTGCATAGACCCAGTACGTAAGTGTATAAAAACAGACTTGCTTTATATGAAACCCCTCTCGCTGGCCAAACACAAAAATTATATGGTGGTACAGTAATGTTTTCAGTTCTACAACAGACTAAGTAATTGTTTCTTTTGCCTTCCTAAGTCTTTTGGTTTAAGGTTGGAGTGTAAAGTTACAGAATCTCATCTTCATAAGATCTCTTAAACAAACAGACCACACACATACGCTGCCCTAATTTCCCTCACACAAAGGCGCACAAACAACAGACTTCACCAAACCGCTGAGCAAGGAACCTGTGCAGGTTTATATAGGAATGACTATAGTGAGTGTCACTCAGTTGCAAATGTGCCTGGCTGTGCCGCCATGACAAGGCCTTATTGTCTACACATACACAGATCTGTGTGGCAAGTTGTTGCCACACATACTGTCACTCCTGCACCACACATGAACACCTGGCAGAAAAGAGCACTTGGAAATTAGCAAAAAGTGAACCTTACCTGGGTTTTCAAAAAAATAAAAAATAAAAAAATAAAAAACCACCTCTGAGTTTATATATAATCTTGAGCTCCTTATCTTTCTTTGGATGGTTAATGGTTCTAGCTTCCTAAAGAGATTCGTCATGGAACCTTTGAGTATTAACACTATCCAATTTTCCTATAACGGTTAGTGGCTGAATTTCAAAAACCACAGTGTCAGTTTTGGTTTTGACACACAGCTCATGACAACAATCATGACGGTGGAAAGTTTTACCCAGAAACGAAAAGGGCTCATCCTTGTGTGTATCATCTCCATGTTGTAACTTCTCCATGTACAGAGATAAATACTGTATATGTCCCAGAATAGTTGGCATTAAATCATTAAATATTTTACAGGTCTACATTGAAACCTGCTGGACCGGGATATTTCAGCTTTGACATGCTATCTAGTGTATCTCTAGATATACATAAGGTCCACAAGGGAGTATGTGAACAATGCTGCTCATGTTGCCACTGCTTCTGCTCATGTACAGTATAAAGTAAATCTTCTTCTAGCTAGCTAGGTAAAATACAATGTAGAGAACAAAACTCTGATGGCTTGTATTTTTATTACCCAATGTGTGTTCTCTGTGTATTTTATTATCTAATCTGTATATTCTTTTCTCTGGCCTGTTATTACGCATGAGTCAGATAGTGTTAGCAAGCTAGCTAAATCACAAAGCAATAAACACACACACACTGGGTGAGCAGACACCTTGGATGACTCACTGCTGTCAAGTATAAACAAGTTGAAATACACAGAAATGAACTAGTCACTAGCCAGTTATTATGAGTTCTGTAGCTAAACAACTAGCATTACAACTAGGTAATGATGCAAACCTCCAACAAATTAGAGGATAAATAAATAAATATCTTGCCCGTTTATGTCCTAAATCAGTTTTTCTTATTATATGAGGCTCTCTGACCTGACATCCCTGAGTGTGTGTTATTAACTGAGACACCTGACTAAAAAAATGTTGTAAAATATTTTTTAAACAAAAAATCATATGCACTGTGCCTTTACACTACCTTTACTCTTTAAGATTTTTTTTAAATACAAATGACATCATGATTAAACATGATCATACCTAAAAAGAAGTGATGGACCAGTGGAGTGCAGCATGACAGTGATTATGGTTAAGCTCATCCTATAAAAAACACTTGCTATGTTAATTTGAATAAGCATCTTATGCATAGAGAAGCTGAGTACCTGATACAAAATCACTTTTTCTGATTGTATTTATCCCGGATTTTGGGTTCCAAAAGTTAATGGAAACTCTAGGTTTTATATTATAGGCAGGATTGGTCACTTGGTTTTGGGTAGATGGAACAGCAGGCTTTAACAAAGCATCATGGAAAGTGGGGGCCAGCCTGTAAGTACTGCAGGTAGCAATTCCAACCTACTGTATAAGCTACTGGATTCACTTATTTGACTATCTTAAAAATAACTAATGAAATGGGGCCTTAACTTTTGAGAACATAACTTCAGTTTCAGGTCTCATGGGGAGAGGTAGACCATTTGTCCAGGTTACAGCTGCTTCTTCTGTGTGCAGATGGCTTTCTGCTGTTGAACGTTCACTGTTTTCCAGGTTTTCTTTCTTCTTCTCATCCAGTGTGGGACATTCGAGGGTTCTCCGGACTATTGTTGTTGGTAATTAGACATGCACTGAAAGGGAATGAGTTCTGTTAATGAGTGTGTTAACAAATTCTGTGCATAGCGAGTCCAGTTGTGTTGACTATTACTGCAATATATTCTCAGGAACCTATTGATTTCCTGGCTCAGACGACCCACTTGGTCGTTGGACTGGGGATAGTACCCTGAGGACAGACTGACATTGATATTTAATTGTGTGCAAAATGCGTGCAATACATGTGGGGTGAATTTGACTCCTCATGCAACCCAATGTCCACTCAGAGACCATAATGTCTAAATAACTCCTTGAAAACAACTTATGCTGTCTCCATGGCTGTAGGGAGCTTGGGGGAGAGGCTTCAGATGGCACACTTTAGAAAATCAATCAACGATTGCTAGTATTGTGGTATTACCTTGGGAGACTGGGAGATCAGTGATGAAATCTACTGCGATGTGTGATCATGGTTGATGTGGGATGAGTAAAGGTTCAAGGAGACCTGAGGGAAGTTGTCATGTGGTGCAAGACAGGGCACAGACAGTATAAGCTTTGACAAATTTGTCCACATCTTGCACTAAGGAACGCCACCAGAGTTTTTCCACTAAGCTTCTTGTGTGTTGAATGCCAGGATGTCCAGAACTGAGTGACTTATGGACCCATTCGGTGATGATTTCTGCCATGTTCTGAAGCACATTTTTTCAGGTGCACATTCTAGTGGGATTGGATCTCACAGTTGATGGAAAAAAATACTTTGTTTCTGTCACACTTAAGCATGAAGCTCTGAACTGAACTTACCAGTAGACTTGACCACCAGTTACTCATTGTTTTAGATGGGAAGTGGGATGTTATAGGACTAGTTTTTCTTATCCATGCTTGCAGGCCTGAGGAAGGCATGCAAATCTCTTTGTTTGTTACTGTGTACAGCTCATGGCCATTAATAGCGGTGTTTAAAAGGACTTTTTGCTATTCCATGTATAGGGGGCTACCTGCAGCTTATCAGTTAAGACCTTATTTAATTTTTTCACATTCATTAAGAATGGGGTAGAGGGTTAATAGATGTGATCTGCCCAAGGGAAAAAAAGGGCAGATGGGTAGCCATTGAAAGGAAACAGGATTATTTATCAGAGCTTTTCAAGCATAAAATGCATTTACCTCAGCTTCCACAGATTTAGAGACACATTCAGCTCTAACAACCATCTGTGGGCATGGATGCAGCAACTTGCACTTAAAAATAGCTCAGGGATTGTACACTGTGTATGGCCAGGATGCACAGGATGAATCATTCTATGAAAGAATCATGCATGGATAGATACCTAGCTCAACATCTCATTCTATTGCTGACCGATATCCGGAAAACCGGAAATTTTTCAAGGCAAACTACAGGAGGCATCATTGTGATAAGAAAATCTGTAGAACACGTAATTTGGCCCAGAAATCTGTTTCTGCTCAAGTGATCCAAGACATTTGAAAGGTTTCCTTGTCTGCCAAAATAGACTTAGAGCAAAAAAAAAAAAATGCTCGAATATGACAAGATACAAGAATATGGCAACCTAACAAATGGCATACACATCATAAAATCAGTACATTATAATTAGAATCCTATATTCCCAGTTGTATTTGAACATAATCTTCTAATTATGCTAGTGAGAATATGAAAATGAATACCCTGTGTGGCTTTGTTCAAAGGTAGCTGCACACTGAATTTCAAATTATCCCAATAAAACTCACATTTGACAGCTCAAAGACAGACAAACAAATACTTCATGTTGCTTTATGTTGTAAACAATAAAGTGATGTATAAAATTTCTGAAAGCAAAGTGACACAATAATGGTGTTTTGCACACAGAACTTGGAGCATGCACAAATACAAACAGATCATTATCACCATGTATATTTTGATCACAGGAATTCTCCATATGACCTGAGAATATTGCTTTACCTTTTCAGTCTTCCATAAATATTTCCAGCACTTTTACTTCATCCTCCTGTCAAGGAGGATGCTTTAGTTGATTTCAGCTCTTTTATTCATATACAGGGCAAATAAAAAATAATGTTAAACACACATACTTGCAGCATTTTTCTTTACAGTTTTCTTTTCTTTACAGTACTGTTGTCTTTTTTTGGTGAAATGGCTACCAGTTTGAGTTTAGAGTCAAGAAGAAAGGTTTGCACATCGGTGGTTCCACTAGAGTGTTACAGTATTGTGGTGTCATATGACACTGACACCACAAAAATGTCACTGACATTTTTGAATCACCCTGTATACTATGACACATACAACAAGGTTATAGACATATAAAAGTTCCCAATCAAAAACATGCAAAGAATGTGCAATTTGTTCACCAATCCATCAACGGGGTCAAAATATACTTGTATTCAACAAAGTAACATAATCTTGCTGACTGTTGTATGTTGGAACAAAAATTTAGTGCCAAACAACAATTATCTGGTAAGCTCCAAGGCTTAAAAAAGGTTTTCATGTGCTATAGACAACCTCTTTTGTGAGCAGAGGCAGTAAAGTATCCAATTCAAAGTTATCGAATGCATAATGTTATATGTTAAATCGAATATTTTTTTCTATTTTTTGTTACTCGGAGATGAGATTTGGGCACAAACTGATAGCCATAGAACATCAATTAATAAATACTGTCACAATAAATAAATATATCTTTCCCCATTATGAAATGTAAACATGAGACAGGATATTTGCAGTGCACCATTGAAATAGAAACTGTTAAAGAAAATTCATACACCCTGTATGTCTGAATACATTGTTTATATATTTATTACTATATAGTACCATTTATAGTCCCAAGGGGTCCAGATGGTTATTTGGAGTATTTCTTGCTCACGGTGGCCCAACTTTTTAAGTCTTTACACTGAGTCAACTTTCACTTGGTTGTTGTTTGACATTAAAGCAGACGGCTTGCTTTTTATCCTGTCTACAGCATCATTAGAGCTGTCTGGGTAGAACATCCTAGCAGTGCAAAATGAGATGATGATTTTTTTGTACTCTTGTCTAAAGTTCTGATTGAGCAGTCCATAGACAATGGCATTAAGGCAGCTGTTAAAGTAGGCCATGAAATAACTGAATACAAAGAGCCACTCTGGGATGAGAGGCGCCACCCGCTCTGGGTTCACAGCAACGGCCAGGCCGATAAAGTTGAGCGGTGCCCAACAGACGGCAAAAAGCACAAACACTACAAACATGGTGACAAAATTCCTCACTGTATGTGGTGTAAGCTTGGTTCGGAACTCAGGCTTGACACGCTTTCGCACCTGGATAACCAGAATCCAGATCCTCAGGTAGCAATAGGTGACGACCAATATGGGAAGGATGAAGTGGAAGAAGACCACGGCAATGGTATAGGCCGAACTGGCTGACTGCGCAAACGTGCATGAGTACACCCGGGGGTCATACTGCAGTGAGCCCACGAAGAAGTTCGGCACTATAGCGACAACAGTCAGGATCCAGATTAGGACGACATAGCACAGGGAGTTTTTGTCACTGTAGAGCTTGTCATACTTGAGGCTGTGACAAATGTAACAGTACCGGTTTATAGCAATGCCAGTGATGTTAAATATGGACCCAATGACACTTAGTCCCATCAGAAAGCCACTTATTTGGCAATGAACAAAGCCCAGGTTCCATCCATTGTTGAAAATAGACATCAGCACCAGTGGGTAGGGATAAACTGCCACGACTAGGTCTGCTACTGCCAGGCTCACCACAAATATGTTTCCTGCAAAACAAATATAGTATATTTTCAGGCCTGATTCGTCATTCACAAAAGAATGAGAATTTGAGCTAAGTATGTAAAATGATTTTGACTATGCAATATTTACAGAAATAAAGTGAAATATAAAACAGCAAAATAGAATACAACACATTTTAACATTTAAACAGACTGTTAATGTTTTCCAAAGCCTTTGCACAAATATACAAATATTTTTATTATACAAGAGAAGAGAATAGCTTGAAATTTTGCAGAAATGCAACATGCAAATCTTGCAAACAGTATTGACATCAGATTAGATTTGCATACAAGTTAAACCTGATATCTGACTACAGTGTTTTACTACAGTGGATGGATGATCGATTAAATATAGTTTTTTTTTTTTTTTTTAGGTCTGTCACTTCTCATTTTTTATCTCACCCTATTTCATAGTTATACATTTTTGTCTTGCTCTACCGTGTGGTCCCAAAGAGCATTATAATGATTTGACACTAATGAAGAATATGAGCTGCGAATGCAACACCAAACTAGGAATGTAAAAATAAATAAATGTTGGCTGAAAAAATAAAGAAAATAAATAAAAAAAAACGGAAGAGAGAAAAGAAGGAAAAGAGACAAAAGAAGAACCATATAAATTATGGCTACATAAATCAGTCACAAAAAGCTAGCAAAAAAATTTACTTGTCTGACATCTTTCAAACCTCAAGGTTAAGACTTGTTATAGATGTCTTTTTCATCAATGATGCCAATGTATTTTAATAGAATGACCTTCACCACTTTAATTAAGTCATACCTTTCTTAAGTCTGTCAGCTGCTTTCTCTATTAAAAGCATTTGGGTTGTACCTGCTTGTGTCACGTGATGTTTCGTTCTCCTTTGAGGAACGTTCCGAACTTTGGGGCTCGTCTCAGGAGAGAGTTGCGATATGGTTCATTTAATAACATAGCAGTGCTCTTTCTGTTAGATTTTTCTCTCTCACAGCACTTAAAATGTATTCAGCAATTTTAACTAATTTTAAATCCCCTTAAAAGAAAATATTTGTTGCATCAGTCACTTAGCTCAGATGTGCTACTTGCAATACTGAGAAGCATGTAGCATGACCTGAGCAATAGTGACATGGAAGCCTTTCTCCCATCTGTCTTCCCTCATTAGCACTAAGCCTGTGTGACTCTGTCCTCTGCGTGCCGCATCTTATTGCCGGGAGGCACAGGGGGAACACAAGCTTTCAAGTATTTCAAAATATCATTCATGTTTTTTTCCACTAGTTCAAGGCACCCATGTGGCTTTCTTTGGATAAGAAGAATTTATATATATATATATCCTGGGTATTAAAGCATTGAGCTGTAGTGTTTAAAATGTTGATTGAACTAAGGCTTGTTGATAGATAAAAAATAAATCCCGGCAGATCAGATGAAATGATTCCTGGTGTGGTAAGTTTTTTTTATGTATATGCATTCATGACTTAGTGGATTTAGCTTGTTGCTAGAAGCAATCATTAGAGCAGAGGAACAGAACAGTGGCTCAGAATTATTCTCTGATTTCTGAAGCACTTCTGCTTTTGGGCTGATGCGTTCTCTCTTCAGCCAGAGGGATGAACAGCCTAGAACAGCCAAAAGGTCCTCAGTGTGCCCCTGGAACCTTTCTGTGGACATCATCTCCATCTTGTGAAGGACAGCTATTGTCTGTTACTTGACTATGAACCATTTGAAAAAGCATAATGTACTGTAAGTAGTGTATAAGGCAAAGACCTGGCCCTGGCCATGAATAATTATAATAATTATAATAAGCATTTTTGGATGATGCCACCCATTTCCACACAAGAAACAGGTTCCTTTCTTTCTTAAAGACATTTTCACTTAAGTTACATTGGGTAAAATTGGTAAAATTATGCAACATTTTCAGCATTGTAGAAGTTCAGCATTTTTGTAGCACTTGCAAAACATGCAAAAATCAGACTTTTTTCAGTGTAACACAGATCAACATTTAAGTTCAATATACCATATATCATATAGTTTTGGACTATATGGGAACCTAAGGAAAATGCCACATCTTAATATTTAAATCAAAGTAGTTATATAAGGTTAAATATGGTTAGGCCTTAATTCTGAACAGTGCTAGTTAGTCACCTAACATTATACTGTCATTTTTATCTTTTACACAGCACTGAGTGCAACACTCAAATGGCTTTTTTCACCAATGCTAAATGTTAAGCTGCCAATTTCTTTCTTGCTGAAAGTACAATATGCTTGTACAATACAATAGGCCTGTACAAATGGACAGCCCATTCTCCTCAGTGTTGGCCATGTTGAGCATACTGCAATGCTTTTCTGCTCTTTCTGTGATTTTTTTTTTTTTTGAGTTACCACAGCATTCATGTCAGCTCAAAACAGTCTGGCCAATTCAGAATCACTCAATGAATTTTTTTTTTTTTTTTACGATTCTGTGTAAATTCTAGAGACTGCAATGCTAGAAAATCCTAGAAGATCAGCAGTTTCTGAAATACCCTAACCAGACCATCTGGCACTATATATATTGTATGGCCCAAAGTATGTGGACACCTGACCCTCACACCCATATGTGGACCTTTCCCAAATTGTTGCCACAAACTTGGAAGCACACAATTGTTCAGAATGTCTTTTATTGCTATGGCATTACGATTTGCCTTCACTGGAACTAAGGGGCCCAACCGTGTTCCAGCATGACATAAAGACATGGTTTGCCGAAGTTGGTCGGGAAGAACTCGAGCGGTCTGCGAAACGCCCTGACCTCAAGCCCACTGAACTCCTTTGGGATGAATTGGGATGACGGCTATGCACCCGACATCAGTGCCTGACCTCTTGCGCTCTTGTGGCTGAATGGGCAAATTCCCACAGCCACACTCCAAAATCTAGTGGAAAGCCGTCCCAGGAGAGTCGAGATTATTAGAGCAGCAAAGGGGAAACAACTCGGTATTAATGCCCATGATTTTTTAATTCTTTTCTCATTTAATAAAACAATTTTTATGATAAATTATTTTATTGACAACAACTTGAGTGAGAAGCAGAATCTTTGACATAGATGAATTTCTTAGTATTTGGTATGTCCCCTTTTTGCTCTAATGACAGTGTGCACTCGAGCTGGCTGACTCCAAAAGTTTGTGCAAAACCTTATGATCCATTTTAGATCAAATCCATCTGAGTGTCTTCTGAATGGCCTATACAGTGTTCCATGGTACATCTAATGCTTTGGAAAAAAATTTTGTACCTCTCTCCTGATCGATACCTTTCAACAGTGAGACCTTTGAAAACTATAGATGTTTTCACACTTGGTCAGTAGTACGATGGGTACGGTGAGTATGGTTCATTTGTGGTTCATTCTGTGGTTCACTTGATTTGTGCATTGTGAAACATCAAGCGTTGGCCATCAACTTTTGGAACCTAAATGTCCGGATAAATACTGACAGCAAAAGTCTATGAATGTAATTCAAAATAATGAAACTGTAATATAGGATAATACTATCACATGTATAAATAACTAAAACATTTGAACTACAAAGAGAGACAAATTAATTGTAAAAGTTTACCTACATTGTCTTAGTGAAGTGTTGGGCCACCACAATCCACCACAACAGCTTCATAGCAACATGGCATAAATTATACAAGTCTCTGAAACTGTACTGGAGGAAAGAACACTGTTCTTCCAAATGATATTCCCTCAGTTAGTGTTTTGATGATCTGTTACATCATTACTGAAATCTCCCAAAGGTGTTCAATAGGTTAGAGATCTGATTTTATGAATTTTTATCTAATGTGTTTTTATTGACAAACCTGTAATTGTGTTTTCCTTGTTAGTTCATGTCCTTGGTCAGATGTGCATGATTCATCTAATCACTTAAAAGACAAACCTCTTTTTTGTCCATAACCTTCCACTAAAGTGCAAACATTTTCCTGCCTCTAAATGGCCTTTGACTACATCATTGTGAGAGTACATTTCAAGTTCTTAGGCCTCACAAGTTGAATCACACCCCAAGTCTAATTCTGAATTTTGTCATTAATATTTCCAAGGTACTTGGAGTTGCCCCTGAATGGATCAGTATCTGATGGACTTATGATATTCTGCCTACTCACACCACTCTCAGGTGTAACAGTCATAAATAGATATCTTCTAGACCTAAGTGAACTATGCTTTTCATAGACATGAAAAGACTAATGGGTTCAATACATCTCTATGGTCTCCCTTGGAAAGTGCAGCATCATCTGGTTTGAAAAAAACAATAATCATTTAATCATAGAAGACCTTCCCTGTCTTACGTCATTTAGGATCACTACATTATTTTAAGAAATTTGAAATGTCAGAATAATAGTAGAGAGATGATTATTTCAGCTTTTATTTCTTTCATCACCTTCCCGGTGGATCAGAAGTTTACGTACACTTGGTTAGTATTTGGTAGCATTGCCTTAAAGATAGGAGAACCTTTAGGAAAGAATATAACAGATTACGTGAAAATGCATGGTTATATAGTACTATTCATGTCCTTTGTAACTCTTATCTTTTGGTGAGACTAATAAAAACTTTTCAGAAATAACTCATCAGTGCTCAAACTAAATTCTGGAAAACAGCCAAAAACTTTTAAAATCTTGTTTTGACCACAACTAAGATTTTCTTCTAATAATATACTTTGAAATCTCTATGTTAATAAAGCATAAATGTATTTTAAAAAAAGAAATGTGGAAATGTTTGATATTTTCTAACCTTGCCTTGGTGTCTTCCTGCAAAGATCACTTTGGGAAAAACCTTGCTAGCTACATGTGCTTTTCTCCTTGATTAGCATTTTGGAGAGATGCATGCCATAGTGAAACGGAATTAAGTTTGTGATCAGACAGCGCGATCCAAATGCACCTGCTTCATCTCATCGTTATCAAAACAGAAGAACGCTTATGAACATTGTACACGCAGATGACAGCCCACTACATTTGAACATGTTTAAATAGAATAACATTAATAGCAAGAAATGTGGACAACAGAAAAAAGAACTGACTGAATGAATCAGTGATTATTTCCCCACCGACCTGAGCACAGAGAACAGTTGGCTGCTGAAATAATGATGCAGCTTGTGTTTAACCACCGAGAGTGATGGTTGTGCAGGTGATGATGGTAATATTTGAAGTGATAATCAACATTTCCTTTTGTACAGTTGAAGTCAAAAGTTTACACACACTTAAGCTGAAGTCATTAAAACCCATTTTTACCACTCCACAGGACAGTAGGACATCTACTTTGTGTGTGACACGAGTAATTTTTCCAACAATTGTTTACAGACAGATTGCTTCACTTTTAATTGACTATATCACAATTCCAGTGGGTCAGAAGTTTACATACACTAAGTTAACTATGCTTTGCACAGGTGTACCTGTGGATGTATTTTAATGTCTACCTTCAAACTCTTTGCTTGACATCATGGGAAAATCAAAAGAAATCAGCCATGATTTCAAAACATTGTAGACCTCCACAAGTCTCGTTTATCCTTGGGAGCAATTTCCAAATGTCTAAAGGTACCACATTCGTCTGTACAAACAATAGTATGCAAGTATAAACACCATGGGACCACGCAACCATTATACCACTCAGGAAGGAGAAGGATTCTGTCTCCTTGAGAAAAAAGATCGTCTGTTGCAAAAAGTGCAAATCAATCTCAGAAAAACAGCAAAGGACCTTGTGAAGATGCTAGAAGAAACCTGAAAGGCTGCTCAGTAAAGAAAAAGCCACTGCTCCAAAACCTCCATAAAAAAGCCAGACTACAGTTTGCAAATGCACATGGGGACAAAGATGAAACTAAAATTTGGTCTGATGAAACAAACATGTAACTGTTTGGCCATAATGACCATTGTTATTTTTGGAGGAAAAAGGGTGAGGCTTACAAGCCGAAGAACACCATCCCAACCGTGAAGCATGGGAGTGGCAGCATCATGTTGCAGGGGCGCTTTGCTGCAGGAGGGACTGGTGCACTTCACAAAATAGATGGCATCATGAGGAAGGAAAATTATTTGGATATATAGAAGCAACATCTCAAGACATCAGCCAGGAAGTTAAAGCTTGGTCGCAAATGGGTCTTCCAAATCGACAATGAGCCCAAGCATACCAACGAAGTTGTGGCAAAATGGCTTAAGGACAACAAAGTCAAGGTATTGGAGTGGCCATCATAAAGCCCTGACCTCAATCTGATAGAATATTTGTGGGCAGAACTGAAAAAGCATGTGCAGGCATGGAGGCCTACGAACTTGACTCAGTTACACCAGTTCTGTCTGGAGGAATGGGCCAAAAGTCCATCATTGTGAGAAGCTTGTGGAAGGTTACCCAAAACTTTTGACCCAAGTTAAACAAGTTAATACTTTAACTGCATTTAATATTGCTTTTTCTACTTGATGTTTATATTTTTATGTCTAGACACAATAAAATAAATAAATCAAATCAATAACTCAGTACATTCGTACTGTATATTCATACTGTAGCCTAGTTTTGACCAACCAGGAGCAACTGTGTATTTCAGTCATTGTGAACTGATAGATAATACTGATTATAATAATTATAATAAGATAAATGATAGACAATTGTAATTTGGTCATGTGGATTTTCATCTGTGGCAATTACGACAAATAGAGAACCGCGACAATAACAAACAACATGAACAACCAGCTTGAAATACCCTCTGTGTAGAAAAGAAGACCTTAGCGAATCTTTATCAGAAAAGAGAGGAGACATTTCATTTTTAGTGATCTCTCATAGCAATGGGTTTCGAGATGGCTTTACTAAAAGGGTCATATATAAAAGGAAGGGTTTTTGCATGTCTACTTATTTTATAGGCTATCATTTCAAACCACTTGTATTTCCTAGCATCTCGAATTTCAGGCAATTTAAAACCAGCCTCTGGAAAATGTACCATATGAGCTCTGGAATACTTGTGCTGGGTTCAGCAAGAGAAAGTTCCTTGGTCCTTAGTCTTAGCACTTTTTGGCAGAATCAGGACCTTTGTCCATAAGATAGAGTACAAGCTGTTAAAAAGCAGCACCCTAACAGTGCAGAATGTCTCTGCTCTCTGCACAGAACCACAGTGTAGGAGTCGACTTCAGCAAGAATTTTTTTTCTTTTACTATGAAAGAGTGCCACAGGGCGGGATAGGAAGAAATGAGGAAAGGAACATGAACTTTGTGTAAGCTATATATTTTCTTTTTATACAATTTAACACAGCATGAACCCACAGTGAACCATGGTGTTTCTTATACAATTAATTATTCGCTTGCATTTTAATGCACTTAAGTTATTAAATGATCACAAGGGTCACAAATACCTGCACTAATTAGCTCACTAACAAAATTAAGTAAACAGTGTCATTTTAAATAAAGTATGCACAAGAGAATATTCTGACTCTTATCCCAACTAAGTAAAGTCCACTAAAGTAAGTTTTCCTTCTATAATACAGACTGCATAATGTGCTGCAAACAGTTCCTCTTGAATGAACAATGAGCTTCACTTAATAAAACTGCCTCAGGCTTGCAAGCCATGTCAGGGCCACTAAGTGAGAGTAAAACAGTGAGAGAACAAGAGTAAGAGAAATACAGTGTGCCAGAGAGTTTCAAAAATAATTACAGAGGCAAATTTCTTTGAAAAAAGCATTAGACTTCGTCCAGGACAGCATTCGTTCCACAATCTGCCTACACACAAAGCCTTCTATGGTGGGGAAAATCATATTTAACTGCTCATGAGTTGTATTGGCGGTAGGGTGCTGCAGGGAATGCTGAGTGTGTTTAAATCAGTGTTACAGGCCAGGAGGGAGTACTTGCTCTGAATAATCCAAACAGACAGTGATGTCACTGGGGATTGAGTCTTTCTGGTTGAATTGGTATATCTTTGTCAAGGGAAAGGGAAAACTGCTGTGTTCCACAACTGAAGAAAAATGCAGAGTAAATTATTTATGTATGTATGTATGTATGTATGTATGTATGTTTTGGAATTTTCAGTGTGTGTGTGTGTGTGTCTATGTGTATGACTGCACTTTATGGTCTGTGTTGAACATGTGGTATGATTATTTGAAACAGGCAAGCCATTACAAATTCCCAGTGGGTCAGACAACTATACATTAGGCCACTGGACATCTCCTCACTAGAGAGACACATAATGGATAATAGGAGGGTAATAGAACAATGAGTGGGTTAACTGTGAGTAGGCATTGCACTGCACCCAGTGGGAGGTCACAGTGCAGAATGCACTCCAAAAAGGTTCCCTTTGTGCAGTTACACTAACGCAGAAACGCAAATATCCTGTTAATTCGGTTTAATTGGTAGTTTATGTCCAGACATAAATAACATAATAAACAACACATTATTAAGCTGTCATTCATGCAGTAAATACATTTTCAGTGGCATCAGTTTTGAATGGGTTGAATGGGTCTGCTCCTCTCACTCTCTCACTTACTACACACACAAACACACACACAAATCATGTAATGAAGATAATAAAAAACATTACAGCCAAAATTTCATTTAAGTAATCGGTGTTCTGTAGGTTTTACTTTTGTGCTACTAAGTTTTACAGTACAGCACCAGCATACGGTCTTCTCTCTACTGGCAGATGATAGTGGCATATGGGAGAGTATGTCACTGGCGATAAGCACTCTGTCCACTTGTGGGAGAGTAACTGACTATTTCAGTTCTGTTTGATATCGAGCCAATTACCTGAAGCCTCTAAGCCGTGGGTTGTGTCTCTGAAAAAATACCATGAAATAAAATGGAATGTGACAATAAAAAACCTGCTTGACATAAATGAAAGTACAAAGGAGCAACACTAGGCAGTTGCGTCCCATAATGTTTCTGTCACAATTTATGAAAAGAATGCCATTGTGTAAAAAAAAAAAATCTGTTATATTTAAAATCTAATTTAAGCTTATGTTTAAATATGTTTATGTTTAAGTTTATGGGATATAAAGCAGTCTAAGTTTTTAATGCACTTTGAATACAATGTGTATTTGCTTTAGTGAATTTTGGATATATAGCACCATATACTGTACAGAATGTATAAAGTGATTATATGGCTATCACATTAGTCCTGGGTCTTGCGGTTCTTTGGTAAGTCTTTGGTACAAAAGGCATCATTAATATTTAAAGTGGCACTGTGAGAGACTTCTTATCACAGTCACAGCTTCACCACTTGCCCCAGGGTAAATTCCATCACTTCCTCACATAAACAAGGAATGTTAACTGTCTCTTTCATACTGTCTGATCGTACTCATAATCTCCCTCCACTTTGTGTCTGGTATGCAATAATTACAATAAAAGTCAAGCACTAAACAAGATGTCCTTCAACAATGCAATGCAATGCATTGAATGTACTTAGTTCAAATGTGTGCATGATTTCCACCTGAATGAAATATACAGGTTAACATGAGCACAATTTTGTCTTTCAGTTTACTTACTTTTGGAAGTAATTGTATTGATGCACTATGTTTAGTGGCAAAAACCTGGAAATGATGTACGCAACAGAATTCAGCAAATTCATCAATGCATCACTTTTATCAGTGCACTACTTTAAGTTTCACTCACATGAATGCAACAGAAATACTTATTTTTAATTCGTGCTTCTTTAATATTTGAGCAGTCCTTTAGGAAAATATCAACTGAACTGATGTATTAAAAATCACCAAGGATACTTTTACTGTAAATAGTCCTTATTTTTTATTTTTTTAAAGATGACTATAGACAATGTTTAGAGTGCATGTGTTGTATGTTTGTGAATCTGTTTATAAAAGATATATGAATCATGGCTCGGCATGCATGCAAGGTGCGCGTGAAGAATGCTGTGTGCGCATGTGGTGCTGTGAGAGAGATGTTTGGAAATGTGGGCATCCTTGAAGAAGAAGCTTACCTGCGTTTCTGAGCTTCTTATTCCTGTAGACGGAGAAGATAACCAGCAGGTTGCCCAGGATGTCGACCACGATGGTGAAGATGAGCACGCTCCCCAGAGTGCTAGAAAGCCACGGAGGACGGCTGAGTGCGAGCGACGAAATGTTCGCTAATAGGCTGCCATTTGTGTTCATTTTAAACCTCACTTTTTCAGTCCTCAGCATCACTCACAGGTGCTGGCGCCATTGCAAAACTTTTGGAGTAGTCAGTACTTTGGGCTGTGTAAAAAAAAAAAAAAAAGAAAGAAAAAAAGAGCGGGAATAAGCCTCCTTGCGTCTCGCGCGTCGCTCGCGAGGCAGCACGTGCGCACGCACTTTTATAGCTTCGGAGCGACTTCACATTTGATAATTCAATTCTCTCTTAATGCCGTGACTCGTCGATGTGTGGAAACGCTGCCCCGCCGTGGAAGAGAACAGAACATTCACCTTTCTTTCTTTCTTTCTTTCTTTCTTTCTTTTCCTTCTTTTTTTTTTTTCCTGATGCACAACCTCATTCACGTTTGTTCACGTGTAAGGGTCATTCACCTCTGCACGCGCTCATGCATTGTTTTGGTGCCCATTCATGATTTATTTCATACAAAGTGAAACTGCAACTACAGTTAGGGACATAAGTTTTTGCAGAATCTGCAAAATGTTAACAATAATAATAATAAGACTAAGACTAAGAATAATAAGAATAATAATAATAGGGATCATAAAATTGCATTTTGTTTTTATTTAATGCTGCCCTGAATAAGCTATTTCACATAACAGATGTTTACATATAGTCCACAAGACAAAATAATAACTGAATTTACACAAATGAACCAGTTCAAAACTTTACATACGCTTGATTCTTAATACTGTGTGCTGTTACCTGTATGATCAGTGACTGTTTTTATGTTTTGTGATAGTTGTTCATGAGTCCCTTGTTTGTCCTGAGCAGTTAAACTGCCCACTTTTCTTCAGAAAAAGCCTCCAGGTCCTGCACATTTTTTGTTTTTCCAGGATCTTCTGCATATTTGACCCATTTCCAACAGCGGCTATATGATGTTGAGATCCATCTTTTCACACTGAGGACAACCGAAGGACTCGTACACAACTATTACAAAAGGTGCAAACATTCACTGATTCTCAAGAAGGCAACACGATACGTTAAGAACCAGGGGGTGTAAATTTTGAACAGGATGATTGGTGTAAATTGTTATTATTTTGTCTTCTGGGAAACGTGTACTGTATATATCGTATGTAGTTTTTGAAGGGCAGTACTAAATGAAAAAAATAAGATCTTTAAACAAAATACTAAATAAATACAGTACTAAATAAAAAACAAAATGCAATTTTTATGATCCCTCTTATTTTTTTTTTTTAATTATTAACATTTTGCAAATTCTCTAAAACATATGTGAACTTATGACCCCAACTGTAGAATGACTTTAGTGAAAATAAACGGAGTGGATTCAGGTAATGTTGGCCATCAGGTAACTAATAATTTTTTGATCTGTGTGCTATGAAAAACCTGCAAGCATTTACCAAAGCTGTGCTTGAATTCATGCTAAAATGCTACTTCTCATGAAACATTTATCACTGTTTTTCCACCACATGAAAAAATTCAAGTGACAAATAATATTACTTTCCTAAATAATTCTAATTACAGTTTCACATGCTCATGAAAATGTAGGTGTAAATGTGCTTTTGGTTTTTCTTCCTTATTTGCCTTTTTCAGTATTTTCCACAACTAATCATAATAGAGATGGTCTGTTTCTAAATGAAACCTGCTCTCTGCTCTAATCTGGTTATTTAATAAATGGCCAAACAAATGGACAGATATGACAAATGATTGGGATCTGGTAATTAATTAAGCATTTTGCCAACCTTACCTGTGTGTGTGAGAGAGAAAGTTTTCACACTGAACCCTTCAACTGTTAAAAACCCTAAATAATGTACAGTGCAAGGCCTGGATCTCTTGGTCATACATACTGTGTATAAGAATCATAACATTTATTCACTCAGCAGCAGTATTTTGGGGATTGGAAGTAATCATGTGATGCAATCAAGAACTTCTTGAAGTCTGCAACCCCTAGGCATCACCGCAGGCTTGATATCTTTCATGTTGATGTTCTTTCAAGACTGCAGTGCAGCCCTTTTTAGTCTGAGTCATTATCCTACTACAATATAGTGCAGTTTACAAGGTTTTAAGTAATTTTGATTGGATCTAAGCAGGTTCTGCATACTTTACAGCTGTTAAAGACCATGCCACATCATTTTCCTTTTGTCTCCTGCATGTCTTACTCTTAATTTTTGTCTTACTGGTAGTGGTTGCTCTTTTCCTTATACGTCCCTAAAACTTGATACCTGAATTTTAAAAGCTTTCACATAATGTTTAGATTTTCTTTTTGTATCTAATGGTATATCCACTGAGGTTTACATGTATCTCAGCTAATGCTTGTGTGATCTTTGCTTTAAGTGGCATATATTGTATGTATATACAATATACATCACTGCCAAAAGAGTGGGGTCCAAAAAGAGACCACTTTGAAAATCTGGGATTTTTTTTTTTTTCATTTAAAATTGGAAATAAACAAATTTTAGAATTTTGAAATATTTAAAACAAAGATGCTCCATATCTTGAATATTTAATATATTCATTATATTCCCAATCATCAGACAACTAGTCAGCTGTTGCCTGTTGGTCTTTTGGGACTCTCGTGAGAGTCCTAAAGTATGAATGCATCGAGCAACAGGCAAAAGCTGACTAGTTGTCCGATGATTGGGAATGAAGTAATGCCAGGGGTTTGTGCTCTGGATATTATTTGACAAGGATATAACACTATTCAACAGTTCATTTTTACTCTAAAGCAGTATAGCAATGTCAGATTTTCTAGGTTTGTGATGGACAAATTTGCAGGCACTGACACTCTTTTGGTCCTCATGTTCCTCATGGTCCTCATGAGAAAACAACTCCAGGTGTAATGCAGTTACAGCCAGTTTTGTTTTTTTAGCAATTTCACTGCAGTATTCAGATTAGCTTTTAAATGTATTATTCTCTTTATGTCTATTTACAGGAATACAGGTGCATCTGTGAAAATCTCCACATCACTTAACATTCAGTTTAGTTACGCATAGCCTAAGAGTTTTCATTTAATTGTGGAGCATTTAAGGACACCTGAACAAGAAGAATCTTATCTGAATTGAAACAGATTAATGAGGTAGAGCTCAGGGAGACAATATAATTAAGAAAAATTCAATATATTTCTGCATCAGATAATTAATCAGGAATGCAGCCTTTAAACAGTTATTGGCATTAAGGCTGACCCTGCTATCATCGCACATTAATATTGGATTTCATTACACTGTTCATATCTAACACTGCCTTCAAAAGACAGACTAGCAAATAAAGTGTCTCATTAGCACTACGCTTTATGTGCAGTTAATAGCACACAGCTGGCAAAAAAAAATAAAAAATCTACATGTAATATGAGTGTTATCTATTTTACAGAGTGTTAGAAAGTACTCTGTTAGCAGAGTACAGTCCTAATTAAATACAGAGTTCCATCTAAGCTGGTTCTAGCTCATTTCCCAACAATGTTTGTTTGTTATTAAAGTATTAAATCAGAGGATATTTCATCTTTTAGCAGAAACCCTATTTAAGTCAAATTGTGTTTACAAAAGATGAAGGTTAAATACTTTGTTTAACCCAAAAACACAGAAAATACTTCTATTTGGCATTTGGATGAATGCGAGCATGCATAAATTATATACATTCAGCCAAGAATCATAATAAAGCTATACCGGAACCGACAGAATTCAAGTTAATTACAACGCCCCAGGAGCCACTGAAAGGGCTCATTCTGTTTGTGCCTAAAGCTACAACAACACTGATCTACATTAGTTTGGAGAGTGGCCCAGAGTTTAGGACCTGGCTAAGCCAAGCTCAGCAGCCTGGAGTAGAACAGGAAAATGGAAAAGCAACAGGGACTGGAACAGACATTTCAGTCCCAGGACACAAGACTGGATGAGCAGATGTATGAGGGTCGTCACGCAATGGGGACTCAGCCACTGAAGGAGGATTGAAATATCTGGAAAAATAGATAAAACTGGCCTCGCATGCCTATAAAGAGAGGAAAAGAAGAAGCAGGTTATAAAAGGCTATGATGATTGCACCCTACAGACTCCCATTTTTAATCTCCCTGTTTTAATGAAGAAGGAAAATGTGTGGCTATATTAAATCACTGTCTTATCGTGGCTAAAGCAGAGATAAGAGACTACTGACACTGAAGGGAAGGAAGTATAATGAGACAGCATACAAACATCAAACATTTATTGAAAGATTAGGGATATTCAAATTGCAGGTGATGTTAATAATAGATAGTTTTCAATCACAATGCATTTTTAAAGACTATGGTTCAACATGCTACAAAACAACAGAATCAAAAGCAACAGTCTTGGATTTACAAAACTAACTTGATGTATTCCTGATTGTTTAATGCCAACTGCTGTAATTTCACAGAGAGACATGATGCATTTTATTGCCTTTAGAGGACAGGAGTAAGGAGACGACATAGGACAAAGAGTAGTGCTATCACCACCTGGCATCAGGATTACTGCCTTGTTTGGATGACTGGCTTCTATGCACCTCCACCAGGGAGCAGGTCATTCAGGGCATATGCGTAGTCCTTGCTCACATTAGGTGCTCAGCCTCAAAAAGATCTAAAAGGTTTATCTTGGTTTCATTTTTTTACATCACAACAATCTGCAATTTTAACAAGGATGAAACAGTTTTTTATATCCACTGTTCATGCACTGAGTGCTGAATCTCACTTTGGACTGTTATACAAGATCACACAAAACTGCTTCCTGCATCTTTTACAGAGTGGATGATTGAATTCTCAGGTTGTCTGTTTGACAGATGGCCCCGTTCAGTGGCCTTGCTTTCTTTCTGAGGGCCATTGAGGCAGTGAGGTGTGCACTAAGAGAAATCTGGGTACTAAAAGAGCCTGACCAGCTTGCCTCCACATGACAGCATTGCATGGATCACACAGGGACAACACATGCATCCTCTCTCCTCGCTTAGGCCAAAGGACAAAACATGCCAAAGCATTTAATGCTATCAGTGCCTCACCTAAGCGTTGCCATCTCACAGCTCCAGGGTCCCAGTTCAGTCCTGAGCTCGGGTTACTGTATGGAGTTTCACATGTTCTCTGTGTGTCTATGTGGATCTCTGATTTCCTCTCACCTCCCAAAAAATGCCAGTAGGTGAATTGGCTGAGATAAATTTACCCTACCTGCGATTGAGTATTTGTCTATATGAATGAGCATAAAAAAAAAAAAAAACAGTCATGAGAATGTCACACAGTTGTGCTTTTATATAATGTTGATTTCTTTTCAAGCATAAAAACAACAGCACATACAGTTCCTGGACTGTCCAGTTAAACTCCAGTGTTGGAGACCCGGGGCCTCATTTCTAAAACTTGGCATGGATTCCAGAGTGAAAGTGTGTGCATGCACAAAAACCAGGAAATGGTGTGTGCACACAAAAATCTAATTTATAAAGCCTTGATTATGCACACCTGCATGCTTTCACCAAGTTACCGCCCACAAATATCCATAAATGGTCAATGCAAATGACCTCATACATACTTATAATATATGAGGTAATATGAGGTGTCCCAATCATTGATTAGTAAGTTAGCCTTGACAATGGCAGCGAGAAAAGCAAAAAAAGAAGAATTTTGGGGAATGTGTTTTTGAAGTTGTGTCAGACATCGAGACAAAGGACACAATTACCACTTTTGAAAACTTGACAAATAAACTAAAATAAATAAAAGGGATCATGTCCGAAATACCAACAACACTGAAAGAGCTTGTTAAAAATATGCCTTTGCACTGGTTTCAGCTATTCACAGTTGAGGCATGACGTTCTCATGCAGTCTCACAGCGTGAAGGTTACACTCGTCTGCTGGGTAGAGATGTGAACTGGTTAATCGGGCTGTTGGTTAGGAGAGATGAGGAGGAGGAACCCATTCTTCTCTGCCATGTTGAGCAGTGCACTACATGCCCCAGACTTTTTCCAGCAGTCTCCCAGACAACGCCATCGCCCTTTAAGCATGGGCACATGGGCACAATTGAACGTTCGAGAGAGTGTGCCTCATCGTAGCTAATCTCCTTTGTACTATGTGGGATAGAGAATGAAAACGACTTGTTCATTTAGGCTATAGAATTAAATTGTTTTTGATTGACGAAAGCAGATTCATTCTGACTAGGTGTCTGTTGGCCTGGTCACCTGCCATGTAAGATAATCTGATGTACCGACTTGTCGATTTAATTATGCCAACCAATACAGCTGGCATGCTTCTCATGACCAGGTAGCCTACGTGTTTATTATAGAGCTGCATAATTTGATATGAAGGGGTACATGTGAGAGCGGTGACTTGCGCATCTAGCTGTAATTCTCTACATATCCACAGGGTGTTGTCATTTACACATAATTTCCTGCCAGGGATTTCTTTATAAATTGGATTGATCCAGTTCCTCACCACTAGCTGACAGGTCAGAAAGGGGTTCAGTGATGATATGTAACAAATTACAATGTGGTATTTCCAGACTAAATATTGCCCAGCCTAAGCTCAAGTGGTCCTTTTCCTGAACTGTGATGCACTAGTTGGCCTGTCTGAGGCTCTAGATGTTCCTGGCTGTGCTCTACAAACTCATAGTGGGGTAAGTTATTTAATCCTGGAACCTCACATCAAATTCTAGGGCAGCCTGAAAATGTACAGGCTGAAATAATCACTCACAAGCTATGCTGAAAGGAAAACCTGTACCCTTGCACATGCAAATATCCAATTATGTGGCAGCAGCCAAATGCATAAAATCATGCAGGTTAATAGCTTCAGCTAATGTTCACATCAAACATCAGAATGGGGAAAAACAATAGTTATTATAGATAGATAGATAGATAGATAGATAGATAGATAGACAAAACATCTGTATTGCATTGTAATTGCTTTAAGTCTTTAAATCCCATGCTAAGATCTAAGGCAGTTAAAAGTGAATGTAGAATAGCCATGTTCATTACTGAAGAACAAGCTAATTTTCATTGTCAAATCTTGACAATGCCATGAAAGGAAAGGGCAACAAATGAGAGCTCTTGCAGCAATCACCTCTGGGCCTCTGAATAGTACAATCCTCAGGAGAATCTTTTAATAAGGAACGAGAAAAAAAAAAATTTCAAAAGAGAATTCTTTTCAGTCTTGGATCGTGGGCTATATGACCAACAGGCACAGTTAGTGAGACTCCAAACTTTGTGTCGGAAGCGGTGGTGAGCAGCACTGCACCCCAAAACACTGTCCTGTCTCCCTTTCTTTTCATTCTCTACACATTGAAATTTCTTGTGCCACCTGAAGAAGATGATTCATCCACTGTAGGGTGCATTCACAATCAGATAAAAATAGGGTGCATTCAAAATCAGATTACAGGATGCTGGTGGGAGGACTTTGTCTTGTAGAGCAGAGAAAAGTACTAGCATCTCAACATCAACATAAGAATGGAGGGATTTGGTACCATCAACCAGGTCACCTGTGCCTCTACTACTAGCATTCATAGCTAGTGTTACTACCTGAACAATCTTGTGTATTCATTAGCTTCTGATCACCTGCCAACCTGCCAACCCCTAGCAAGAACAGACAGAGATGTCTGTCTAAGAGAATTTATTTCACCCACCAGATCCTCTGATGACCAGATGCACATTTGCATAGGTGGACTGTATAGTTGAAAACTGTAATTGAGATGTGTGGTTCTATAAGCAAACAAATACAAAGGGGTACAAATCTCAACATATTAACTAATAACCGAACAACTAAACAACAGTAGGTTGCATTGTACATAGTTATGCATCCATAAACACATGCGTAATGAGAGTGCAGTTAACAAAGCTAATGCTAACACTAACAGCAGGAGGCTAATTGCGATGCTAATGCTAAGGAGCCATACTAATATGTGCACTTTCACTGAGAAAACATAGTATACACACAGTTTAAGAATCACGTTATAGAGGGTGGTGCTGCTTTTATTTTATTGATTTGCCCTGTGCTTTCCAGTATGGCTTGTATTAGCAACAAAAAGAAAAACAAAAGCTTATCTCACTAATGATCATGCTTCACACACAGCAGGATGCTCAGCCAAGCACCAGCTCACTGCTAGACATACAGTGTATAAATAGGTTATAATCAACACACAGATGTAGACAACTGTCTTATCAAATCGCAGCAAGTCGTCATAGAGAGTCATCATAGCGAGTGTTAGATCCACTGAAAATGTTAACCACGTCAACATGTGGCAAAGGTTTTTATGCCTGCCAATCCAAAAAAAAAAAAAAAAAAAAGAAAAGAAAAAGGGGGTCTGTTTTGGTCAGTGTCCCAGAGAGAAACAGGCACCATGGACACTTCTCATACAGACTAGGGAGCAGTGCTGTGCCACAGGTGGTGTGTGGCCCCTTGGTGTAAGATCAGAGAACATCAACTAGCTGGATGTGTGGGTAGTCCATCCGGCCCTCAAGTTCTTCTTCCTGGTTACGACATCACCACGTGGTGGTTCGTACAGACAATGTCCTGACTGTCAACTACATCAACCATCAGGGTGGCACAAGGTTGAGCAGCTTTTTCTGGGAAAGGTTTGGCAAGGTGCGGGTGGACCTCTTCTCCAATGCCAAGTTTACACATTGCCAATTTCAGATCTACCTCACAAAGCCAAGACAGGAGGCGCTAGCCCACGAATGGCCTCACCACATACTGATCATTTCTTTCCTTTCCTTTTCCTCTCCTTTTCCCACTTTCACAGATTTCAGCAACATGGCCCAGTTCTGCTTGTGGTCCCAAGATGCACAAATAAAACTTTTGGTTGCACTACTGCTTTCGCTGTTGGTAGGAACACCCCAAATGCTTCCTCTTAGAGTAGATCTGCAGTCCCAAATGTAAAAGAGATTTGAAACCCTCAGCCAGATCATCTGCATCTGTGCTACTTGCATACATAACTAGCATTAGCATGCACTGCATAGTTACCTGAACCATCTTGTGTATTCATTGTATTGTGATTTCAATACTTAAATGATTCTCAGATTTAGCAGCACTGTCAGTATAGGCACTGTGGTAAGACCTTAATGCCTACTCAGTGACTGCTGTTAATGGAGTAGAGATTTTGCAGGTCAGTCTTTATAGAAATGCATATTATTAGTATTTTAAGAAGGAGAAATCTGTGTTTAATTACCAATAAGTCTCTCACAATTTTTTTTACACACAGCACTGTTGATGGCGTAGAGTGGCACCTGAGTAAAGAAAGGGAATTTTCTTGAGAGATTAAAACTGTCATAAATCATAATTAAAAATAGAATTTTAATTTGTGCCTTTTGAAAAAGATACAGTACAAAGATATCTTTTTTCAATCCAGCTTGGATGAAAGTTGTGTTCAGAACAAAGGGTCAGTAATGGTGCAGCACCACTGGTAGCTTGGTGATGCTGGAATTTCAATTTTCAAACTTTGGATCAGTAACTCAGAACCTTAGCTGCTAAGTCACCAGTATATAGGGTTAGGTGTTATAATTGCTAAAAAAAAAAAAAATATTTAGCAATTGATAATTAACTGTTATGTCATTATGGTTTCTTCTTTATATCAAAATGTAAATTAGAAGAAAAACCATAGCACCTTTATTTCACATATTATTTTACAAAACAGAACAAAATACAGTACAAAAAAAGTACAGCCTTTGAAAGAATAATGTTCATTATGTGAATGATGTTTTACTCAGTAATTATTATTAATTAGTATAAGGTTATCAAAATCTTTCATGAATCAGATGAAATTGTTCCTTTAAGCAGATAAGCACTGAACAGACAAATAACCAAGGACTACAAAGGCATACATAAATGTCAGTTGTTCTGTTTTTAAAGTACTTCTGTTTGAACTAGTGCTCCCAGGACTCATGAGATAAGTGCTATCAAAGCAGATAATCACTGAGAAATGTTTAATTAATGGAGGATCCTCATCTGGCTGACCAGCTAGACAAGTTTTATCTCTGATTTTTTTTTTAAAATCTGTCTTTTTTTTTAATCTCTCTGCACTTCTTCTTCTTCAAAGTGCAATACATATACTTCTCTGCTTTGGCACTAAAAAGTCAAAGTCAAAGTTCGCTTTATTGTCAATTCTGCCACATGTTCAGCACATACAGAGAACTGAAATTACGTTACTCTCAGACCCTAGGCGCATACAGATAACACACACACACACAAAAAAAAAAAGGGATGCAAAAATACAAATAAGTACATATAGATATAGTATAAATATAGATCCACAAGGCACAACAGATAGAGTGCAAACAGTGCAGATGTAAAGGGAGTAGTGCAAAGAGCTTATGAGTCTGTTTAAAGTGACAGAGCAGTCTTAACTGTCAGAAGAGGTAGTTTACAGTCCAATGCTGTATGAGGTAGAGCATAGACTAATGCTGCACAGGTGACTGGTGCAGGTCCGTGTGTGTGTGTGTGTGGGGTGGGGTGGGGTGGGGAGGACAGGTCCTGGGGAAGTGGGGAGGGGAGTTCAGAGGGTCAGAGTTTGTCAGTGCATGGGGCAGAAGAGGGGAGGGGAGGCAGAGCCGGGAGAGAGTTGAGCTTCCTGACATGTAGTCTCCTCCCTGATGGCATTCATGAAGCTGTCCTTCAGTCTGCTGGTCCTGGCCTGAAGACTCCGCAGTCTCCTCCCTGATGGCAGCAGACTGAAGAAGCTGTGTGTCGGGTGGGTGGGATCACCCGCAATGCAGAGGGCTTTGCGGGTGAGACGGGTGCTGTAAATGTCTTGGAGGGAGGGGAGAGAGACACCAGCAATCTTCTCAGCTGCTCTCACTATGCGTTGGAGGGTCTTTCGGCAGGACGCGTTGCACACAGTGATGCAGCTCGTCAGTTGTATTCACAAAAAGGAAAAGCTCCAATTCATATCCAGGTTCTTGTGCTGAATGCTGACTGGTGCTTAAGTGTTACATTTTTGTATTATGGGGTATATTCAGTTCAGCAGCGCTTCTGAATGATTTACTAATTAAGGAATATTTAATCATTCAATATAGGTGCTGCTTTGAGGGATTAACTTCTAAAAGGGGCAACAGCTATGCAGCTTGTCTGTATTGGACCAGAAAAGGGGAGCATAGTACACGTAGTTAGCATGACTACATGGTTGCTCATTTTATTTAGAATTTATTCCAAGGGCTTTAGAACTGTTATGGCTTAGCACTACGTATTACTATTACACGTTACTGAACATTTGACGATTTGATGATTATTGGAACATTTTTTTTTACACAGTAGCCTTTACCTACTTTTTAATGTTTTGAATGTTTTTTATTTTACATTGCGGATAGTCATTTCCAGTTTATTCATTTTTCATAAGTGCATAACCTAAAAATGCAGCTAAAGACATAGTTTTAACAAAACTTTGTGTAAGTTTTATTTGCCCCCATTTTTAGCCTAATTTCAGTGTGTTTCATTTCTATTTATACAAGAGTTAGCTCTGATCCACTAATTTGATTGGACAAGTGGTGGTCCAAGAGTGCTGATATTTAGTATAATAGAACTGGGACATTTCACTGTTTGGATCACTCCACTTGTCTGTGTTTGCTACCTAAAATTTGCTACATAAAATAGTTTGTTACACTAAATCCCTTACTACATTTACTACAGGCTGTCATTCTGTTGGAGCGTTACATGGCAACACACAAAGCTCTACTAGCTCGTTCAATTTTGCTTAAATGACATAATAATTTACAGATGGCACTTTGGGTAACAGTCAAAGGATCAGGGTCGCTGGTTTGATCGTGTTCCCGGGTTACTGTTTATATGGAGTTTTGCTGTTCTACTCATGTCTGCATGGTATACCTCCTGGTTCTCCTCCCACCTCCCCAAAAAACATGCCAATAGATGGACTGGCTATGCTAAATTGCCCCTAAATGTGAATGCGTGTGTACATGGTACCCTGTGATGAATTGGTGTACCATCCTGGGTGTATTCCCATCTCTCACCCAGTGTCTGTTGTAGCCTAGTTTATTTTATTCAATTTATTGAAGTGAAGTGATGTGACATGACATGTGGCCAAGTATGGTGACCCATACTCAGAATTTGTGCTCTGCATTTAACCCATCCAGTGCACATGCAGTAGTGAACACACAGCCGGAGCAGTGGGCAGCCTTTTTTTTCTTTTGCTGCGGCGCCCGGGGAGCAGTTGGGGGTTCGGTGTCTTGCTCAAGGGTCATGGTATTGAGGGTGGAAGAGAGCGCTGGTCATTCACTCCCCCCACCTACAATCCCTGCTGGACCTGAGACTCGAACCCACAACCTTCAGGTTCACCTTCGGGTTACAAGTCCGACTCTCTAACCATTAGGCCATGACTAATATCAAAACACTATTTTTGTAGATTTATAGAAATTGTAAAATAAAAATTAATTACATTTAGGAGTATCAACCAAACAAGTATATAAAAAGGGAAGCTTGTACTGACCCCTACTGGACACAAGTAGTTATTTCAGGAGAATGAACAGAGCGTTTTTTACTAAAACAGGTTCTGCGAGCCTCAGGCTTTCTTTGCATTCATTAACGCCTTCCAGCGCCGTGTAACTGCCGAATTTTCCAGCAGTAGAAAGTCACATTTCTGCACAAGCTCATGTTTGTGAAAAAATAAATAAAATTATCGCCTGGGGACGTTAAGGTGTTATATATTCATTTCCCGCATCTAGAATACAGTTAAAAAAAGAAGAAGAAGAAAGAGAAAAAAGACTGACATTAAGGTAGATGAATTAATAGTACGCTAAATAAATAAACAAACTTCACATGCAGGATCAATGTTTGTTTATAACATGTCCCAAAAGAGAATGAAAACAGAGAATATTCATTTAGAACTGTGTAATGCAGAGAATTTCCTTGTTTACCATCGGAAGAAAACATAGCGTTGCAGTTAAAAGGGGGAGTCTTTGTACGACTATCGCACACTTTAACGTAATTACAGAAAACAAAAACAATTACGTGTGATATAGAATAATGATAATACATGTTAAATATCATAGCACTGTAAAATACATGTTACATCCATTTTTCTTACATAAAAATAAAACCAATATTTCCGTTCATCCCCATGACCCATGGTACATTCCAGCTCGATGTACTCGCTGAGGAAGTGCTTTGCGTTTACAGTATGAAGCTGGAAGTTAGAGGCTGGAGTGAAGATGAAGTTGTCAAATGCTCGTTGTGTTTTGTTGACATTGATCAGTTTTTCCTCACTTTTTGCCTGCCTAGTAAGTAATGATTTGATTTATAATGACATTAATTGTTATATGATGGCATTAAAGAGCATATGGATGTGAAGTCTGTAATGTCTGTCTTGTTTACAGCATGGTGAAGAATGTAGGACAGGGATGTATCCTCCTAAGGGGCCAACGTAGGTTCAGCTATTTCTGCAAAGATCCTGGGTTTGAAATGTTGCATGAAAATGTGATCTTCCTGATCCCACTTAGAGATTTCTTTATCCCATGATCCTTTACTGAATTGCTGTAAACTGTAAAGAGCACTGTTCTTATTTTCTTGTACAGGTTTCAAAGTAATGTTACCTGGTACACACTGGACCTTGACTTACCTCCTACCCAGAGATGGACTCATGTGATAAAGGAGAAAAAAGCTGAAGTAAGCTCTTCAGGACATGCTGTGATACTTTGGGTCTTGTCTGTGTATTTACCTGTCTATGTAAACGCACAGATAGCAAGCTATAGCTGAGTATTGCACATACTGTGGCCCCTCTCTGATCCTATCAGTATGTTCCAATAGCACTGAAGTCCACAAAATGTCTGTGTGATCAGTAATTTTTTTATATTGTCGTCAAAGGTTGAAATGATATATGATGTGGAAAAGTATAGCATAAGATAAAACTCACTTAAACAAAAGGAAAAAAAAACTTTGTATTGTCTGAGCGTTTGTTACTATATTACGTCCCGGTATTCTTAGTTTGTGACCCAGCGAACCAGTATCAGAATGTATTTATTGACTCCAAAGCACTTTTGTAAGTTGTTCCGGATAAGGGCATCTACCAAATGCCATAAACGTAAATGTAATATAAATGTAAAAAGAAATTTCTGCAGTTTTCTGTTATTCTGTGGGTTTTTCCACCACTAAAACCATGTAAAGGTAGAACTTCCTGAGTGTAACGTGTAGACTCAGGACAACGGAGTTGGGGATCCAAACGCAAGGCTTTATTCCAATCGTGGTCAAAACAGGCAGGGTCGAGCACCAGCAAACAGTACAATCTGAGGTAAAGGCAAAAGAGTAATCCAAAACACAGGCAATGGTCAGGGCAGGCGGCAAACAATCAAAAACAGGGAAAACAGTCCAAGGGTCCAAA
>CM040981.1:16456908-16526326 GCA_022985145.1 Pangasius djambal | reverse complement strand
TTTTTTTTTTTGTTTTTTTTTTTTTTTTTTTTTTTTTTTTGGTACGTGTTTGGGATTTATATGGCATTTACTCTCTGTGTTTTGATTCCAATAGTTGGGACCAGAAAAACCATACATGGACTCTAACTGAGAAGCTCAAGCCACTTGTGGTGAATGTTGACTTGAAGCGAAACAACAGAACAGTTTTCAAATCAACCAGCTTTGCGGGATATGTGGGAATGCTCACAGGCATTAGACCTGTAAGTGTGTCTGGACGTGCAAAGGCACTGATCTTCTTTTCATTTTTTTATAAAATGTTTACAAAAAAAGTTATTTGTGTTTGCTTGTAGAGAGAATTCACTCTAACCATGAATGAGCGTTTCAATGTCGATGGAGGATACGTAGGTAAGATGACATTTTTCGGCATGTAAAATTCAAGATTCAAAAGTGCTTTTTAGTTATATATGTATTGGCTGAAGCTCATCTGTTGCTACACAACGTCTACTTCATCAATCAATGAATCAATGGAAAGCGATCACTATAGAACCGCCACTGAACAGTCAATAATCAATAATCAATAATAATTCCCAGCACAGCAGTGACAACGGCATGGTAATAACATGGTGGTATGTGTTGCACTGGTACAAGTACAAGCAGTTATGCCAGGGTTTTTAAACACCTCACATGTGTTGAGAAACCAGCCACTGACCAACAGCGTGCATGTAGATGCAACAAAGTACACTGTATGTAAAAGGCCTACACATATCCCTGTTAAAATTGCAGGATTCTGTGATGTTAAAAAAAGAAACCAAGATAAATCATGTCAGATCTTTTTAATATGATGTAGCAACCAACAACATTCAAGTGGAAAACTACTAAAAGTGTTTGAGGGGGTGGGGTATACACTCCCCTTAACTAGTACTTTGTTAAAGCACCTTTTGCTTATAATACAGCAGTCAATCTTTTCTGGTAAGAGTCTACCAACTTAGCACATCTTGATTTGGCAATTTCATTCAACTCTTCTATGCAAAAATGCTACAGATCTATGAAATTGTGAGTGGATCTCCCGTGCACTTCAAGTCATTCCACGAGTTTTTAGTAGGATTTAGATCTGAGCTCTGACTGGGCCATTCCAAAACGTTGACCTTCGTCTTCTGAATGCATGTTTTGTTGACTTGGATTTGTGCTTATCATGCTGGAAACTTAAATTCTTCTTCATCTTTAGCTGTCTAATAGAATCCTGCATAGCCCAGGCATGTGACGAATATGAGAGATTGTTGTCACATGCAGGGAGTGACCAGTACTTGCCAGATATTTCTGCAGCTAGTTTTAATGTTGCTGTAGGTCCATTGGCAGCCTCCTTGATAACTTTTCTTCTTGTTTTCTTCTGTTCTTTTTAACGTCATTGCGGTGCTCTATTTTCTCCACTTGTTGGCGATGACCTGCACAGTGTTCCATGGTACATCTAATGTTTTGAACAGTTGTTTATACCACTCTCTTGATCGATACCTTTTAGCAATACGAGCCACTACATGCATTGTAAGCTCTTTGTGGGCAGTCTCACTTCACTGATGACAGGTGTATGATGATTACTTTCGGAAGGGAGTTTGAATGTGACTGGTTAATTTTGAGCACAGTCACATGCCCCATTATAAAAGGGTGTGTACACTTGTGCCACTGGATTATTGTTTATTAAGTTTTTTTTTTTTCTTCTAAAACATTTATATTTGTTTTTCACTTGAATTGTGTTGATTGCTATATCACATTAAAGGTGGAAAAAGATCTCACATGATTTACCTTGGGGTTTTTTTTTTACATCAGAAAAACCTGCAATTTTAACAGGGGTGTGTAGACTTTTTATATCCACTGTAGGTAGGTCTTCATAAAGTGTTCGGTATAAATACAGTATTTAAAAAGCACAGCATCACTGTTGTGCTCATACCAGCATCACAAACACTTAAATCTGTGTCGCTGCTCAGTTAATATACACACAGCGCTGGTCCTACGGTTCCATTATTGTTTGTCTGGGTACGTGTGTATATACATAAACTGTATACAAACAGTCCTTGCTTGCTGATAACATCATATAATTTCTCCCAGGGATCCTGGAATGGATTCTGGGCAAGAGAGATGGAATGTGGATGAGCTTCCTCACGCGAAAGGTCCTGGAAAATGCAACCAGGTTGAGTCAGTCTCCCACTCTTTTTATTCCAAATACCCATATTCAATATTTAAATATAGAAATGAATTATGTGATGGTAAATATCATGCAAAAAATGACATTTTTGTATTTTTAACAGTTACGAAGATGCCAAAAACCAGCTTGCCCTGACCAAGTTACTTGCACCAGCCTACTTTATCCTGGGTGGAAACCAGACAGGCCAGGGTTGTGTGATAACCAGAACCAGAATCAACACACTGGATGTCTGGGAGTGAGCTCACATTATCACACTAATAGTATTTAATATATCAACACTCAGATACTCATTGAGTTTCCAGTTTACTGGGTACACCTGGTTTTGATTTTCTCATATAATATAACTTTCATGTTGTAGGATTAATATAAAACTTGGGAGATGGTACGTGCTTGAAACAAACTATGACCACTGGGAAAAGCCTTTCTTTTTGGATGATCGTCGGACACCAGCTATGAAATGCATGAATAAAACCACACAAGCAGTAAGTGTTTACAATAAAGAATTAGCACAGTATAAACCAGTTCTCAAACGGTTTGGGCAAATGACCCCAAATGGACATTATGAATTTTCTGTGACCCCCAAGCCTCTGCATTTTGGCTTCTCCTGTTATTTATCGTCACAAATGTAAATCCCTATTCAGTTAACTTTTTTTTTTTGCCATTTTTTTAATGTCAATTTTCTTCACTTCTGTTGTTCCACTGAGTCAGAGTCACTTGATGTTTTGGAGGAACTAGCGGAGATAGATGGATGGAGAAATTTGTCCAGTTTTATTGCTGAACTCCTATGCTAGTGCAGCATGTCAGGATAGTGAACAGACTAAAAAATGGCATGTACACTCTGCATGTAAATTGTTTGAATAAATTTAATCTCGTGGTAACATTTCGGAATAGTAGCACACAAATATCCGTGTTCATAGAGCTATATTCATTATATTGATTTGTAAAATAAATGAATAAAACAAAAGAAGAGATTGTGAGTTTCTCTCATGACCCCCATTTGTAAATCAAGTGACTCTACATGGGGTCAGGCCCCCTAATTTGTAAACCCCTGATAAAAACCATAGTGCCTGTGTTTAACAATGATTATAAATCATATAATTAACCTGGGCTGACCACTAAAATATGTTTCTTCAGAACATTACCTTGTCAACTATATATGATGTACTTTCAACAAAACCAGTCCTAAATAAGGTAAGACATCTATCATTAGCTAACCCAGAACTAACCTAGAATCATTCATGCTTTAATGCAGTTTAATATTATTTTAATCTGTTTGATTTTTTTGTGTGTGTTGTTTTTATCACTCTAGCTCACCACCTATACTGCGCTAATGGAAGTATCAACTGGGAGACTTGAATCTTACATCAGAGACTGTCCAAGTCCATGTATTCCGTGGTGATTGACTCAGGACTGAACATACTGATAAAGCTGGTAGTGTGTCTGTGTAAGGCTATAATGATTCACGGCCTCTGAAATATTACATTAAATGTCATTTCTATGGGTACTTTTTTCTAACCACTTTAATGTTCTAACTAAAGTATAAATGTTTTATGTTGTGGCCATACTGTGGGGAAAACGCTTCTGACTGTAGTATTATGAGCATTTTATGTAATTTATGTAATGTTTGATTAATATATTTTTTTTATTCTTTTCCAAATAAAAGTGTTTTTCTCTTTGTTCGTTGTTCTCTTCCTTTCATATCCAAATAAGGCAAGTATGAAATAAATAATATAAAATGTATAAAATCATGTAAAATAAATAAAATAGTAAACAATGCACCTACATTTAATAGGCAATCACAATGCAATTCATTTAATAGTCACTCTTTTAGGGAAAATGTCACATTTGTTTTATGTATATGTATGTATATGTATGTATGTGTATATATAAAGTTGTAAATATAGCAGTAAAGTTCGTAAATCCACCTCAGATATGTTGATAAATCCACCTCAGACTCTCTGTAAATGACAGCAGATAACATTGACAGTGTTTGCTCACCAAACACAGATGCAACAGTCTCCTTAACACAAGTCACTTTTGTAACCTCTGAAACTGTCAAGTTTGTTCAGAAAATTTTGCAAAGCAGGAATTGTGGATTTTACTTCTCTGACTGATTATTCATTCATTCAATCATTCATTCATCGTCGTTAACCGCTTTATCCTGCAAGGCAAGAATAGGCACCCTGTATGGGACACCAGTTCTTATGCCATGGTACACATACACACACACACACAAACACACAGTTTTTTTTTTTTTTATATAGTTGATATAAGCAGCTGCTTAAGGCAATATCTGGTGCTTTCATACTGTTTCAGACAGGACATGGAATGGAACTGATGTGCAAAAGAGATGTGCTGCTTTTGCTGTTGGGTAACTGGTGTAAAAACATATTATTATGGCCGCTGATCTAAAGCAAACAAAAGCAGCGTGGAAGTCTTGCGTTTCTCTGTGTCCTTTCTGAAAGATGTGCTTGGCTTTGGGGTTGCATTGCTGCACGCTGTGATTCACCACACAGTAACCTTCTACACACACGTGTGTATCAAATCAGGTATTCTTCTCTGAAAGTCAGCCAGGCTATTTTAGATTTCTTTTTTTTTTTTTTTTTTTTTTTTTTTATAAATTCTTTTACACGTTGTCTTAAATGTTTAAATGAATTAGTTCAATGTTTTGCTTGATTTTTGAAGAATCAAGCCATGAAGTATGAACTAACAAGTATGTTATTTTAAGTTTGGTTACGGAGATTATGCCCTTGATGTTGTAGATCTGTTCCTCGGCATTGTTTCGGAGTGACTCACCCAAAAAGCACACTGGCAGTTCCAGCAGATTTTAAAAGGCATGCAGGACAGATCGGACAGGTGAAAGATCTTTGGTACACGAGCTGGAAAAGGATTTAAAAACCAGTGCAGTAATTATCGTAAAAGATTAGTTTTCTTTCTCAAACTCTAGTTCCTTTTGGGATTTGTTTGTGATTGTTATGATGGCAACAAGACATTATGTTGTGATTTGGATTATTTTTTGTTTG
Source organism: Pangasius djambal (assembly GCA_022985145.1). Classification (NCBI taxonomy): domain Eukaryota; kingdom Metazoa; phylum Chordata; class Actinopteri; order Siluriformes; family Pangasiidae; genus Pangasius; species Pangasius djambal. Next base: position 16,521,127 of record CM040981.1, on the reverse strand, counting down.
GACCTGATTGATTCTGTAAGTATTATTACCTTTCTGAGCTTTTAATATTAAAATTTGATATTAATCAATTGATTTTCAAAATTGATTTTGTTTTTTTATTTATTCATTTGGTCAATATCTGACTCCTTTCTCTACAGTGCCTTGTAGTCATTTTTTATTAATAATTTTTTTTTAAAAATGTGTACGTAGTCCTCTGATGAATGCCACCAGGAGAGAGACAGACTTCAGGCACAGTTGAGGAGTATGGAGGCTCGTGCTGTGAAGCAGCAGGAGATGATCCAGCGCTTACTGAATTTCAGTCAGCAGCCTCCACTTCCTCTAAATGAGAGCATCTTTTACGACCTAGAAGATAAACAATATACAGGTAAATAATGTGTCCATTTATTTCCATTCCAATATTTCCATTTATATGTATTTTGCTGGAATGCAGTGCTTATTGAAGTTGTTTTTTTTCCATTTCAGACTGTGCTCAGATTTTCAATAATGGTTACAAGAAGAGTGGATTTTACATGATTAAACCTGAAAAGAGCCCAGCTCAGACCAGAGTGTACTGTGATATGAAAGATGGAGGCGGATGGACAGTCCTCCAAAGACGCACTAATGGTAACGAGTCTTTTGACAGGTGAGAAAGATTCTGTATTTGTGTATTATTTGTACAAAAGTTACATTAGAGTGTGGAACTAGAGGACTGTAAATAATTTTTGATAAACTTTATGAAGAGCTAAAACAGACTTTACTTTTCTTTTTGCTTTTACTTTTACATTTATGATAATTATTATTCAAAACAATATAGTACTTTAATAATATCAATTTTGATGTTTCCAATTGGCAGTAGATATTAATTAACAGCTTTCATTTGAAATGTCATTTTTCTAACCTCAAAATGACAAAATTATAAGGTAAATGCTGAAAAGGTTAGAGAGATGTTTGCGTTACTGGTCTTTTCCTGGTGAATCTAATGCCTTTTCTTACAGGGATTGGAATGATTACAAATCTGGTTTTGGTGATATGAAATCTGCAAATGGAGAGTTCTGGTTAGGGAATGACAACCTACATTATCTGACATCCCAAGGTGGGACATTTCTTTATGTGTGAAGTTTAAATATAATTCCAAGACCATAAACACTGTTTATTCTTAATTGAACATCACGTATGTTTTTTAATGTTACGTGACAGGTGATTACAGCTTGAGAATCGACTTGGAAGACTTTGAGGGCAACCACCGTTTTGCTATGTACAAAAAGTTCAAAGTTGACAGTGAACAGGTAGCACCTGTCTTTATGGAGGATTAAACAAGGGAATTATTGCTCTGTTTAGTAACCATATAAGCATAAGTTTGAATGAATTATCACTACGCCGTTTGTCTGCATGGTTTTAGAATCATTACCAGCTGCAGTTTGATGGATACAGAGGGAATGCAGGAGACTCCCTCTTGGGCAGCTACAACCCTGAGGTACAGGGTTGGGCAAGTCACCAGGGCATGAAATTCAGCACAAAAGATAAGGACAATGATCGCTATGAGCGCAACTGTGCTCTGGAAGATATGTCTGGCTGGTGGTTTAACAGGTCTGTTACTACTTAACAAGTTAGTAAACTGCTGAATCATCAAAAATACTTATGGATTATACATTTCAGCAACAGCCCAGCAGCCTAGTGGTTATTGGTAATGTGAAATATTAGTCTCAGTGTTGTAAATCATCTGCATACAGTATTATAAGCATGTAAAGGATTATCTGAAAAGAAATCATTATTAAGTGGGAGGGAAAACCCTCACCCAGTCTTAATAAATACCCTGCATGTTGTTTGCTTGAAGTTCTTCCACTGTTCTTCCTCTAGATGTCACTCTGCCAATCTGAATGGACTGTACTATAAGGGGCCTTACAGTGCAGTGACTGACAACGGGATAGTGTGGTACACCTGGCATGGCTGGTGGTACTCTCTCAAAACAGTGGAAATGAAGATCAGGCCAAGTGCCTTTGAACCTAATGAAGTCTAACATAACATGCTTTACCATTGCCCGATTATTCTTGGAAAATATATAGATGCTGTATGCATATTTGTAATATGTTTACATACAGTTTATAATAATATAGAACATATACATTGTAGCTTATAATATGTGTAGTTTATGGTGTGTATATAGTATATGTAGTTTACAGGCTAGTATATATACACTTTACACCGATATAATCACAAAATGATGGTAAAATGTCAGCATACCATTTTGACATTGCATTTATTTTCTTCATGCTGAGATGGGGGATGTGACATACAGGCAAATAAAAAATGATGAACTTCCAAACATGATCAAATGTAAATGCAAATATTTAACTAGACTCAATCAGAGTGATTCAGCAAAATAAAGTTTAATAATGTTATCTTGTCGTGTCATTGTGTTATAACGGGTTAAAGTTATACAACAGCAAGTTATAAAAAGCCAAGGGCTCAGAATGCTACCCCGGAAGTGACGCCATCTGTCCGCAGGTGAGAAGAGCGCCGAGCTCGTGCGTACCTGCTGAGTGCACTGTTTTTCTACAGGTGAGATGCATGGCTGTTTTTGCAGAAACATAAGAACATCAGAAGATGTGTTATACAAATTTGCTACCTTGCATTCGCCGTCAAATGCTCTAAAGTTGGGGGAAAAAAGGAACAAAATCGCAAAAATATTCCGGTAAATGTGGTTTTTCTTGTGTAGTTTGACTCCTTGTTTACTAACGCGCTTCAGTAAATAGTAACGGTTGCAAATGTTTATTTATTTTTCTCCCTATAAATGACATGATCGGAACAGCTGAACACCAAAGAAGACCCTGCTTACAAGTTTATGTTTTAACAGCTTTGTAAATAGCTTTTATTGATAACCCAGTAGCTATGCAAATTACGATGACTCCATGACTACAGTATTTGTATAAAATCCAACAAAACTGTTGCATTTATGATGCAGCTATAAAGTATAGACTACACAGCATGCTTAATTATCTATACACTGACTTAAAGGATTCACAGCATACCATAGCTTTATGACTGCTTCCCTCTCTGCACTATTTCTGGAAAGCAGTGCAAGGCATCCTTCTGATCAGTGTAAATGAGGTGCAAAAAAGAATTTAGCAGTGTTCAGGAAGCAGACTGTGTCTCTAAAGGAGATATGACCTCAGGGGAAAGCGGAGCTGGGGAGACGCAAGTTACTAGAAATAACTAGAAATTTTTCTGGCTCTCATGTAATCAACTCTATTCCCAATGCTGCAAGTAGCTTTTAAATAATTGCATAAGCTAAAGACTCACAGTTACTTGTAGCTTGCTGGATGAAATTATTAGGAAAGATGAGACATGTTTGTTAGTTTGTTGGTACTGACTAACAAACTGACTGTGTGAACACTGATTGCATGCTTTCTCTTTGCCAAGAGACGAACAGGGGAGGTCTTGGCATGCTGTCTCGACTTACAGCTCTTCTGTCCTTTAGGGCATTGTATGGCATCCAAAAGGAATTTAGATAATTTTAAGATGCCAGAGCAAGTGTTGGAGCAGGTTCTCTTAAAGTTTTAAATGAAAGTTTGACTTAATTGTAAATACATCTATGTAGATGTAGGTTAAACTCTGTTTTCCTTCAGGTGACATGTACTAATCTAGATTCTCTGGCACAAACATAGTATGAAAAGAAAGGTATTCTGCTATGACAGTACATAGATGTCCATAGATTGTTGCACTGATTAGGTGGATGGAGGTTATAGAGGGGTGCAAGAGTCAGAGAACAGTTGCCTTCACCTTTATTCATGAAGAGCACACATTTTTGAATATTTGATTTTTTGAGTTGTGTTGAGCATTGAGATATTTAATATAGTTAAATACTCCAGCAAAACTACCGCTCATCCTCATCCATATATGTATATATATATATATATGAGTGAGTGAGAGAGAGAGAGAGAGAGAGAGAGAGAGACCTTGTTTCCATGAGTTGGAATGGGGATAAAAGAGCTGATAAATTCTTTGGAAAATGGTTGTAATTGACCATACTGACATAACTTTCTACTGTTTCTTAAGTAAACCGTAATTTTCTATCTAACATTATCTTACCAAATATTTGCCTTTGGTTTCACAGTCATGATAAGCTTGTAATCAGTGGATATGTGTGAAATTCTATGCTGGTGTTTATCTTGTGGTTCATGCATGCACGGCTTTGAATCATTTATTCCACTCATTATCGCCGATCTCATACCTGAACTTAAAATGGAGCATCAGTTTTTAATCACTGACCTGTGTCCAATTTGACTAAAGCTATTCCCACATTGTAATCCGTTGCACAATTACTGCAGGTTGGTATTACTGGTTATCCATGATTATGCAGTTTTATTAGTCTGGATTAGGAAGGAATAGAACTGTGTAGAATACAGCTAACCAGTTCATGCCATCTGTTCCCAGAAATGTATGTGTAATCATGTGCCTATCTAAAGAAACAACCTACATTTTTATTTTCCATATTTAACACATACACACACACACAGTTATGATGATAATATTTCTAAACAGAACTTATGATGTGTAAACCAGACTTCAAATGGTCTCTTCCTAATTTGTCTATTGCATATTGAACTGAAATGTTTTACGTGCGTGTGTGTGGGCATGCTCTCAGTTTCAGCCTTGGACAAAAAAGCTGCCTGTCATGAACTCTCTCATAATAGGAGGCCTTTGGTCTCATAGCAACAGCGAATGCCGTTCTGTCCTGCCATGTCTAAGCCCCTCCCTCCTTGCAAAGGTCCCTGCTAGGGATAAGGTAACCAAATGCTCTCTCCAGTAAACTTAGCCTTGTAACATTACCACAGGCCTGAGTTGGACCTTGAACTGTGGAGAGGCGTATGCAGAGGCGTGTTAGAATGAGTGCAGTCTGATTGCCCAAAGGTGATGGAAGCCAGCACTGAGAATATTTGTTAGGCAAGGAATCATTGCTGCAAGCTCAGAGGGCTCCGAGAGCAAGACCCCACACTTTAGCAGTGTGTTAATGATGCTCTGGCAAGTTCGACTCTGAGTTGGGGGCTGGTAGATGAATATGTGAGGAGTATGCACAGAGTTATGTGTTTGGTCTAGGCTGAGACTTTGCCATACCACTGATGGGATCAATTCTATGAGAAAGGATCTTGACTTGGGGAAGAAAACTCTTTAACAGAGCTAGTAAGTATGTTTTCCCTTTCAGCTTCATTGAATAAGTTAGGAACTAAACAACTAACTAACTAGCAGATTTCTTAGGCTGTATGCTAGCAGAATAAATGCTTTGCTATATTGCAAAAGTCAGCATTCCTTTTTCAAGGGGATCATTCAGGCAGATATTTATGGAGAGGATCGGATAATATGTAAAACTATACTATTCAGAAAAGCTGCTTGTGTTTGTTAGTAAACGTGCTTAATACTATGTGATGGAATTCCCCATGTCTCATAATTATGTTGTGTAAAATCAATGTAACATAGTATTTACGTTGTTTTAATATGGAAATATACTATTAGTGTGCCTTATCGCTTGTCTGTGCTACGCCATAAACAGGAGCACTATTGTGTCCCTCGGTACAGGCTCAGTAAATAAAATCTTAGCAGACTGGAACAGCTCCTGCATAACTGTTTTTATGACCAACATAACTAAGATCTATGTACCTAAGGATTTAGCTCTCATTTTTATGACTTTTGAAAGCACTAATGTCCCAGTAGAGGTATGCTGGTAAATGACTTCAATGACTGTCCCATTCATAGTAGTGTGTTAACAGAGAGGTGGTTGTTTCTTGTCTTACTTGAGCAGTCAGGTTTTAAATGTCTAAGCAAGCAGTCTGTCCCTAAGGTAATGTTTTGTGAGACTCAGAAACAAAAGTTGTCCCCAGTGTTATTAATAGGAGGAAAATTCCTGTGTATGTATGCTTTTTGTGGTCTGAAAAAGAATATTTCTACCCACAATCAGGACTGAGTGTTATGGTGATAATATCACAATTTGTGAAACTTTCAGTTAATATGTTAAAATAACTACAATAGATTAGCCTCAGTTTAGAAGAATTTTCAACCTTCTCTCTCACCTCTTTCTTTTCTTAACTAGATTTACCTTCTTTTTTTTTTTAAACAGAGCATGAATGTGAATTTTTATATAGATTAGTTTGGACCTCCAAAATAAATAGTTATCATTTTGCTGTGAGTATCCCATAGAACATAAAGTTTCCATTGCATAAAGCATGTGTTAACACCATACAAATGCAACAAGGGTTTTGAGACTCCTAAAGAGGCAAACCCAGCCCTACAGCTAGTCCTGATGTGTAATTTAAAACAACTATCTCATGTCTTTGAGACAGACATGAACCTTTGCCTGGTGGATAATCATTGTTTCCTCCTGTCTGTACCTGTTACGTGTTAGACACCTCCCTCTTTGCCAACATAGAGTAAAGTGTTGTTCTACTGATTTGTTTGTTCACAGTGCTATTGTTGGAAGGAATCATAGAACATATGACTCTCTCTCCAGGCTAAGAATTACAATAGATTATTTGATTATGAAATATTCATATGTAAAAGGTTTGTTTTGTTGATTCAAGTTCCTGGTAAAAGGCCCGGCAACAAAGAACTTCTTCCCCTTGCCTAGACCCCTTTCCGTTATTGTACCTGACAGGAGTGCAGTGGAGTGTGCAGGGTCTTTCTATCAGCGGTTTAAAATCATACCAAGCAATTACTACCCCTGTGGACTGTGGTTATGGCATAAGCAGGCAGAACAAAGAATTTGATGAGATCTTTTAGGTTCAAGTAAAAACTTTCCTCCCATTTTGGACTGCATTATGTTTTAAAGCTTGTGAAATGTTTCAATAATGTTGTCTCAAATAATTTTGAATAATCCACAAGGGGTTGGTGTAGAGCTACAACAGTCATAAGAACTCAAACCTCTACTTCATCTACTTCTGAGTTTAATATCACTAGCAGTAGATGAGTTAAGCTAACAAAATCAAGAACATGAGGATTTTATGAGTTTCTTTAGTAGGAAACTTTTTTTGAATTGCACCTGGAGTAAAGGCCATTTCCGCTGATCTTTGTATGTATATTAATTTAACCTGAATGTTATAATTTAATGATTTTGGAATGAGACTGAATTTGTGATGAACTTCTGTTTACTCCTAAAACATTTTTTTTTAAACACAGTTGTTTAATGTCTCTATTTAATAATAAATAAATATACAACCAAAAAGCACCTTATATTATTTGTATGTATCTCCTATTTAATTTCTAAAATGATGCACATTTCTTCAGCATTTCTTATCCATGAAATATTAACATATCCCAGGTACATTGTCGCAGAACTAGCTTTCTGTGCTGACAATTTAAAGTCTTGTAATTGTCAGGCTGTTTATATTCTGTCAAATTCTAATTATCGCACAGTGAAGGTTTTGTGACTGCTTTGTAGCACAGTACCTATTACTGAGTTAACCAGTCTATGTTTTGATTACCATTTGCTGTTGACTTGTGAATGAAGGCTTCTTCCTTTCTTTAGCTTGCCTAGGCACTTCTGGCAATAAACTGCTCAGGTTCAGTAGTTTCTTGTTAGCCCTATAAATTGTTCATTTTATTTCATTTCCAATTACTTGGACATTGTTATGTGTAAACCTAACCAGCAGTGTGGTTAATATTTAAGTATTTAGGGCTGCTAACATACTAATAAAAGGACTGGATTTTGCTTCCCAGGCCTGTGTTGCCTTTTTTTTCTTTCTTTCAAAGGCAGTGATCCTAGAAAATAATTTCAGTTAGACTTTTAAGAAAGGTTAACCATGGAAGATAGTGACACAGTCCAAACTCTATTACTTATACAAAGGTGTCCTTGGAGATATTAAATATTAATAAGGTGTCATATGCGTGCTACAAAGAAAGGTTGTTCAGTGAGTTGATTATAAAACATTAAGACTCGAGATTGTGTTGCTTACTTACTAGGCAAAAAGAGTTTCTAGTTTACTATGAACATTACTGTTTATTGTTACTATGAACCTTAAATATTGAATGCATTGCTGGTTAGGTTTATACGTGATAATGTCCAGGTAATTGGAAATTAACTAAAATGGACCATTTATAGGGCTAACAAGAAACTAATGAAACTACTGAGACTAAGCAGTTTATTGTCACGTTTAAGGTGGTCAAACTAATGTAAAATGAGGTAGAAGGCTTCTTAACAGTACGATTACTGGTGTTGTCTTGAGAGTCTCTCTTCATCTACACTTTACACCAAAAGGCAATCTTTCTTTAACATGAACACTGATTAAAAAAAAGTCTGAAGTATTTACTTTTCTCCATCTCAGGTGCTTTGCTTTGGCTGATATGTAAAGGCTTACCACAAGAGAAAGTATGCAGTCAAACCATAGATGTTTGGACCTTGAAGTCAGCACCTCTGAACTTAAACTCACCCAGACGGCCAAAAGCATGGATGTTCCACTTAATGCTATGCACGTCTCATTGTTTGCAGAGGACCAAAATGGAAATGACATTACTTGCCTTAGTGACCATTCATCTGATTCACCAAGAGACAGCAGTAGTCATGGTAAGACAAACAGCCCTGCTGATGTAGAGATGACAGAGGACTGTGTCAGTGAATTGATTTCAACTACAAGCATAATTAAAAAAGTGGATATGCAATCCAACATGGCCACTGTCAGCTGTATGAAAACCGCAGACGGCAACTGTAACCAGAATGTGACATTTATGATCTCGGGACTGCATAATGGCAATATTGATTCTGAAAGTACCATGCCAGATGTCCATGGTCTCCCTGTAAAGAAATGTGACGGCATTTCTAAGATGGGTCCCAGCACTGACGCACAACAGGCCTTTGTCATAGGATCTGTTACTCCATCATGCTCTAGCTCCAGTGAGAACTACAACTCTGTGAGCTCTAGTGAGATGCTAATTAGGAGCAACAGTTTTATCATTCATGAGTCTGATCAACTACTCAGTGCCTCAGTCTTGGAAGAATCTTCAGATATGCCTTCTGATGTTAGCCCGATACCTGGCTTGCTGCCAGATGTTTGTGAGGGTCTTGTTAATAACATGGTCAGTCCTACAGGACAAAACAGCAAACATCCAGACTTTGGAGTCACCTTCATCCAGCTAAGCAATCAGACATTCACAATGGAAGAGGATGTCTTTCAAACAATTCCTCATAATGGACCTGGGGAAAGCAGAGCTTCACATTTGGTTGCAGGGGTTAATCATTCTGAATGTGTCACACCAGTTAATCTGAAGAAAAGTCATATCGAAGCTGAAAGATCCACTCGCTCCACATCGGCTGAAGGAAAAATATTCCAAATTCCAACATCTGAGGAACTAGACATCAGTGGTAATGCTCAGACCTCTACTCCTGTTCAGTCTGTAAGCTCTAAAACATTTTGCTTTTCAGACTCTCCTCTTAACAAGAGTAAGAATGATTTTGGGAGTCCGTTGGCCCAAGTCATGAAAGAACAGCAAAGTTCTGTCTGTCAGAAACCTAAAACTTCATTGACTACATCCACTAAAAGTAATAAGGTAGAAACTAAGAAGTATGCCAAGCCTGACTTCAGTAATATAAAATCTAAAATAATGTCTAGACCCACCAGTGCCTTAAAGCCATCAAGTGCGACTGTTGTCAGTGCTTCATCAAATACAAGACAGCACAAAAACCAGACTAGACCTTCCCGTTCCATGCAAAGTATAGCATCTCCTGCCAAATCTACCTCTGCAATTTCTTCCAGCTCCACTCTCACATTTGGTAGACTTAAGAGGGGTCAGAACAATGTGATTAAAAGAACTCACTCATCCACTTGTCAAGATACTGCACCTGCTCCAAAGTCCCGGCCTCGTATGTGGTCTGAGACTTCCAGCTCATCGAAAACTAATGGAGGAGACACGAGTGTAAAGGAGTCACAGGTTGGTAGGATCAAAAGCACCTTTACTAATGCAAAAGACTCATCTGTAGGAGGTTTTCTGAGTCGGACTAGCCTGACCAAACTTGGAGACAGACATGCTTCTTCTAGAGAAGAAAAATGTCTCAGGAAACCCCAGAGAACCAGTCAAAAAGTGAGTTAAAATCTGTGTCGTAGAGTAAAATGTTGAAGTGAACTGTTTGTGTGTTTTTGTTTCAAATGAATGTTAGTATACACATTAACTTTTGCATTTTACATTTATGGCATTTGGCAGATGCCCTTATCCAGAGCGACTTACGTTTATCTTTATTTTAGACTAACAGATGAGTATGTCTTATGGTTTGCTATACAGTACAAGGTTAAACATTTTAGGAAAACCAACACAAGTATATAATGAAGCAGTGTTTCTCAAGCCTGTACCTAGTGTAACCAGGTTTGTTAATTAGCTAATCATATTGTGTCAGGTAAATTAAAAATTAGAATTTGGGCCAGGATTGCGAAACACTGTAATAAAGTACTATATTTTGGGAGTGAATGGCCTCTTGACCTTTGCTCTCTCAAACATGGTCTGATATGATAAAAATTCAAATTTGTTTGACCATCTTGAACCAAATTAATGTCCAGACAACCATGTAACTGCTTTGAATGGCTTTAATTGTTGCGTTAAATATGATCTTGCTTCTCTGGTAAATGTATTCCATGTGTACACACTCACTATGTTTATAGAGTTTGGGGGGTGTTACTTGGCAGGGATTTCCAAATTCCCAGGAGAACTGTAGTACAATAGCAAGTTCTGAGTGTGCGTAAGTTCTCGACCACAACTTACATTCTTCAGCTCTATTATGGCCAACACCATAGTGAGTGTGGGGCACACAGACTTCAGTCATTTCTTGTGGGAGCATGCGAGTGAAAGGAAGCTCCTCTTGCAGGCAGACTCGTCCCGGCCGGTAGGAGCAGCGCTGTGTGATTGGCGTAAAAGCAGTCTTGGCTCCCAGCCATTGTCATCCAGGGCAGGAGGCACTTCGCCTACGGAATCTCCAGCTGCAAACCTTCGGCCACCGCCTCTGTCTGCATCAAAGCTTAAGCCTGGCACGGCACGGAAAAATGGCTGCACCACCACTGACATGCCTTCTCCAAGGAGCAAACTGAGCACATCTGGAGGTATGGAAAATGGCTTGCACATGGTAGATTCTTTTTGTTTCAGCTTATTAATGGCAGTTGTTTAGTAGTGTTGGAGCATTGTTGTATTTTAAATAATGTTAATAGCTTAAGGATTTTGTGGTGGTGTTTTTTTTTTTTTCACATTGGATTTACATTTGTCTGTAGTGACTTACACCTGAAACCATGCTGAGTGATGCCAGGTTGTAACATTCTGTGGCAAATGAAGTAAATTGTGTAATTAAATTTATTCAAAAAGTGAAAGCAGTACTTTCACAGACTTAATATCATAATGTGTTGCTGTCATTAAATGTTTTTCGGATGACACTTGTATACAGTATATTATAGGAATAGCTTTAACTTACAGACACTGTTTAATTTTAACACCTCGTGTTTTAGCGTACCTAGCCAAAACAACATATGTAGTGATGTCTGATCCATAACTGCACTGTATTTTCTTGTGGTTGATTATGGCTTAACAGCTCATCAGCTAATTATTGAGCGTTTCATGAGTTTGAATGGAATGTGAATGGAAAATTGTGTATGTATAGATGACAATCCAGAGTTTAAAGAGACTAGAATATATGTCTTTAGTTTGTCTGCAGGTCTCATTTTCACTACAAGGATGCAAACGCCCTACACACTACTGAGAGCCGGTTTTCCTGTTTCTGATGAACAAATCTTATCATGTTCCCAGAGGACTAGCAGAGGATACAGATGTGTTTTCTCTACCTTTACAGACTTTTATATAAACACGCCCCTTCCTGTCCTCCATGACCGTTCTTGTAGTTACAGAAGAAAATTAGAGGCCCACTGAGAAGGTCAACCTAGACCGGAAAGCAGTAGAGCTAATGGTAAAAACAGGGGAAGGAAGTCATTTTTTGCAGACTTTTCCCTGTAACTTTGGACTGTTTTCAGAGATTTTGGAAAGGACAACCTGCTGAATTGATGATTTCTGTCTTTAGATAGCAGCTGCACTTGTGATTGAATGTGTTTGACCATGTATTTGGTAATTTGCTTTGCATTACATAAATGTTTTATTGCTTTACAGCATCACTAACAAAAATTATCTTGTTTTGATGTAGGTAATCCAAGCATGCGTGTTACCGAAGCTACAGGAACTGAGGGTCCAGGGGGAACTGTTTCCAGGTTCTCTCTTACTGCTGGTATTCATCACCAGCATTCATCAGCCTCAAAACTGCCAATGAAGACAAGGACCCAGATCAAAAGCTTGAGTGCCTCCAGTGGACACACACAGCCTGGTGAGACTTTAGATGCTTTTTCCAAAGCTGCTTATAATCCACTCAGTGCAGCCAATTCTTTGTGTTTCCACAGTCTTCAATATTCACCTAGACCAATCTGATCTATGTTATGATGTGAATAATTCATTCATTCAAGGAGGCTGTAAACTGCAATATATTGAACATACTACTCACTGAGTAGAGCTTTGATTTCACATAATTATGATTTAATCAGATAGCTCTGCACTTGGTGCTGCATATAGGACTGATCAAGCAGTTAATTTTATTTTACTCCACCATAAAACACCATTTTGTTGTTGAAAATACAACCTAAACATTTTGTGTGGGAATAGTTTGGTTATCCTTTTACGATATGACCAGTGTTTATGTGAATAGTTTGTAAAATGTGTTTTTGGGCAGTAGAGGGGCCGGAATGACATTTGTTCCCTTAGAGTTATACCAGTCAGTATACAATATATCATCTGTTTGGTCACACGAGTGGTGTTCACTTCCCAGTCTATCAAATACTGCTGTCACTTTGCAGACACCAGTATATACCGACTCTGAGGGGTAAAAATAGATAGGTAGCTATGTCTGAATCTGAGTTACTGCTCCTACTGGAAGCATGAAATGTGCTTCAGTTCTCCATCTAGGACAGCTCCTTGCATACTTTGCATTGACAGTATGATGGACAGTCAACCATCTGTGTGTTATGTCCAGTCAAAAATATGTTGCCAATGAAATGGTAGTGCTCAGATATAACTAGTCAGTGTATCATGACCATGATCATCCTTACAGTTCAGTTGTTGACCCACTTTTTCAGGCAGGAATCTTAAATCTTATTTAAGCTCTGATGAAGTAGATTCTTTCCTTTAGGATTTACTCAAATCCAGCAGATATACTTGAGTGGTTTCATGTTTGTTTAAAAGCATGATATTTTCTGACCTCTAATAACAATGATTACAGTGTTCACCCATATAAATCTGCTTTCTAGGGGACAGAGTCATAAATAAGTCACTGAATATGCTGAATGCTTTTGCCAGCTCTAGTATTTGTGAGTTTGTGGCTCTAAGGCCAGTTGAAAAGTAGGCCAGTGTTGTCAGTACAGACAGAGAAGGGGAGCTCTATTCAGACAAAGAGGCTTTTTTCCCCCCTGAGCATCCTCACTACCCTGCTGCTTCCTCATTGGTGGATTGGCATGCTTTTCTATTAGTGGGGCTCCTCAGTCCCACATGTCTAGCAGCCTGGGTTTGTTCCACTCCAGTTCACTTGGAGGGAGTGAGAAAACAGCACACAACCGTATATCGCCAGAAGCTCCATGTATCCTGGACTGCCTTATTTTCTTTGCCCATTGTTAAACTTGTAGAATAAGTACTACTAATGTTGGCTTACGGGGGCCTCCGCAGCTGCACCTGGAGTGAATTTTCCTTGTATGTTTTTGACAACTCAACCCTGATCCCCCAATCCAGTGCAGGCTCTCAATGTGATCTCACTCTCTTGACATGCCTCCTCATTGGATCCTATCGCTTCTGTATCATTCCTTTGTTAGCTGCCTGTTATGGGAAATCTAAGACTCCACTACAGAGAAGTAAGTTGTGTTAGACCATTCAGAGACGAACTAGAGTTTATGTTTCTGGCAGAGAGAAATTTCATAGCATCTGTGCTGTTGGTGCATGCAGCTGTATTTTTAAAGGTTTGTGCTTAGTGTATTGTTACTTAATACATTGTTGATAGCCACACCAATACTGAGACTGCACTCCTTGAAATCTTAGAATCTTTCACCGTTCTTTGGTCATCCCTATCTAGCTCAACCCTAGTTCAAGAAAGTGCTTGCACATCAGAAAGCCCTTTTTTTGGAAGCTAATCCTCAATTATTCAACAAACCTTTCAGTACCCCTTGTAGAAATCCTGTGTGGTATAATCCATTACAGTATGCAAAAATAGAAATCGCAGATGTTTAGTGTAAGAAAAGCTATAATGTTTACACACATCCTGTAGTGTGCGACTAGGTATTGAAAATCATTGTGTACATCTTTGTGTGTGTGCTAAAAGTAAACCTTTTTTCTCTAGCACATTTCTGTTGAATTCAGATTGTCTTTGTGTGTGTGTGTGTGTGTGTGTGTGTGTGTGTGTGTGTGTGTGTGTGTGTGTGTGTGTGTGTGTGTGTGTGTGTTCGCAGATTTGGAGTCACCTTCAGGAGCTTTGGGAAAACCTCCCACCAACAGGACCACTTCATTAAGAACCAGGCTCCAAAGTCTGTCTCCCAAAGTCTCATCTTTTGGTAAAAACACATAAGTTCTCATAAGTTCTCATAAGAACTCCATGCATAGCAGTCTACATTAGGTTGTTAGAAAACGTGGAAATTTCAGAGAATTCCTATTGAGCTACAGACCACTGATTTATAAATGGTTTCCCCTGATTGCCTGTGACTTACACTGTGATTTATCTAAACTCTTAAAAATAAGATTATTGCCGACAAGGTGGCAGAAATGTTTCTTTAAGATTGATGCCATAGAATGTGGGGATTTTAATTAAATTTTTGCAAAACTCTAGTTACATAAAATTCCTTCTGTCTGGATAATTTGAAGTGGAATATTTTGTTCATAGTGGGGCTTCGCAATTTTGACTAATGAAGTACTGAAATACTTTGATGGATCTACATTCAGACCGCCATCTGCTAATTCACGACCCCTGTCACAGGAAGCCATTTTTGGTTCCCTAAAGAATCAGTTCCCTAAACCGTGGCTTCATTTATAAAAAAAAAAAAAAACAACATATATAAATACTTTCTACCACAAAATCCTTCACATAATGGTAATATTTACAACAGATCATTTTTAGTTTTCTGTGGTGCCAACAAAAGGTTTGTTGTCTATAAACATTTTCTAGGAAATTGTTATTTTATGGTACTAAAGTACTGTTTTTGGCTTTTTTTAAAGTTCACCCCATATAAACTGTACCTGACAAAGTGCTGATGTTTATTTTCTTCAGAACTACTACTGTGCCTTTATGTTCTTTCTTTGGCCATGTAAAGTGCGCTTAAAATCTTTCCTGTGCTGTGGACGATTCTGCAGGAAACAAGAACACATCTTCACTGTCACATGCATCTGTGAGGTCTGCAGTGAGCGTCTCAAAACCCCCTGCTTCATCACGACCTGCTCGACTTACTGCTACATTTTCAGGTGGGTAGTTACTAGAAAGTCAATAAAACATTCACTCTGAGTTTGATTCAGTGTTATTGAACTGTAAATGTTCAATATACTTCATATACTTGCTTCATATTATCAGTTCAAAAACATTGACATTTGTAATTATTTTAGATCAATAAATAGGATTAAGGGTGATAAGTGAATGTTATTTTCATATCCTTTAATCAGTGACTCTCTTGGCATTACATAATCCTTGCCTAAGCCCACACCAATTTAACATTTGTCATCTCGACAAAGTATAAATCACTCAGTTGGCAGACTAAAATCCCTTCGATTATCATCTCTCTCACTACAGCTATTAATTTTTGTCCTGGCACAATGGGAGGAAAAGGTGGATATGTGCTGTAGTGATATGCAGTGTGTGCATTAAATCCTTCTGTAGTCGTGGTTTTTCATATGAATTGTAGTGGCAGTTGGTTTTCACTGTGTGGGCTCCACTGAGTTGTCGTCTCAGCAGCGTGAGGGCTGTGTTCTGCAGCCAAGTCCATGTGACCCAGCTGAGATGAGGTACACAGCCACAGCCAAGTCAGTGCTCTCGTAAACACAGTGCATAAACAGATCACCTGCTTGGAACAGGCATTAATATAATCCTGGTCTGTTACTGTCTTTTAGTGAACTGTGGGCTTGGGATGAGTGGTGGGGTTGAATTGCTTTTAGCAATTACCTATCTGGTTAACATAATTTAATTCAGCTTGGGCATTGTTCATGTACAAATTGAGTACATCTGAATTTTAGAAATAGTTTTTACTGGCAGTAACGTGTCATATAGCTTTAATTCATTCATTCATCTTCACTAGCCTCTTTATCCTGGTCAGTGTTAGTGTTCTGCAATTCTCCTTTACTTGTTTATTAGAACACAACATTGTAAACAGTCATTATAGGCAGTGTTTGTGTGCATCTACATTTCAGTACCTGGAATTAGTAAAATTGCACGCTTATGAGAACCAAGCTATGAAATTAGGTGCTTGCTCTTGAAAGATGTTTTTTTTTTAAGTCTTGGGGAAACAGCTAGGGTTGTGTACGTATGCAGGGTTTGCTGGTGTCAGCAGCTAGCTGCACATTCTTCCTACAAACACTTATGACATGAGATCATGACTGCAGCAGGGTACAGGCTTCGTTTTCTTCAGGGTTGGACACCTTACATTGTATATGATGGTACTGATGATGATATAATAGGGCAGGCATTTTGCCCAGCTTGCACACATTTTTTTATGCATTTGTTTGTGTGTCTATTCTGGATAATATTATAGAAATGATGGTGCTGTAATCCATTTTATTTTACGTATGCATTGTATGCCATTTATGTAAGCAGTGTTGGTATTATTATGAAAGCCTATTCTTTATACTCTGTTTTCTTTTTGGTGTATTGTATAGTTTTTTTTTTTTTTTGTTTGTTCATTTTTAGTGGATTTATTGCAGTTCCTTGCCAAGTGTTTCATAAACCTTTTTTTTAATTTATACTCTACCCAAGAGTTAGAGAATTAATTTTTAGTTATAAAGGAGGGTGCATTATAACACAAGCTTAATTTTGTTCACATTATTTATTATCGGTTTATTTCAGGCATTAGTAGACATTTAATTGCTTTAACTCCACTGAGTTCTGCTTTCTAGGATAGAACCCAGTCATATTTATGTGGAGGTTGGCTAGAAACCAGCATGGCTGATTTCAGCTCTATAGCCGGCACAGTCTTGCTGTGAGCTGTTGCTTTGACCCCCGCCATTTTTATCCTCTCACCCTCCCTCTAGTGGGAGAAGGAGAGAGCATGTGAAGGAAGGCGAGAGAGGGAGGCCTGCGTCACAGCTTCAGGCTGTGCTGTTCACTCCTCCCACTTCCCTCCGCTCTCCTCTAGCATCCTCCACAGCGGCAGTGCCATGGAGAGATGCGGATAGAGCTTTGTCTGAACATGGATGGATAAAAGCCTGTTTTTGATCTGGGTGGATTACGCTTGCTTCCTTTGCATCTGTCAGAGGACCTACGTTGCCAGAATATCCATCTCTGGCTTTCTTTTTCACTGTTCTACAGCTAGCAAGAACTGAAGAAAAATACTGACACTATTGTGAAGCGGAATTTCATTTCCCTTCCTTTTTTCAAAATTGGTGATTTTTTTTTTCGTCTCAGCTTATAGCTCAGTGCTTCAGTGAACTTTTTTTATGATGCTTTGAACCGTGCGCATGCGGATTCACACTGAAGCTGCTTTTCGTATTGTTTTGCTTCAGTGGTCTTGTTAGTTGTGTGTGTATATATTTTGATATATTTTTGGGACGGCACAATGTTGTTCTCTCCCAAATTCTCCCTGTCCAACATCCATGTGAAGCTGACCGCTAAAGGTTTACTCCGGAGCCTGCAGCTGCTATCTGGCTTCAAGAAGAACACCGTGGTGTTTCGAGCAGGTGTGTGGAGTTCCACCAAAAAACATGGTGTTTATGTAGATTTGTCTTTTGCTCTGTATTCTGTTTGGAATAATTTGTTTGTATCTTTTGCAAGGTGCTTGCAAGGAGTCTATTTTTAATCTGGCACTTTGCTCTTACTGCCTCAGGGTGTCATTTTTACTGCTCGTGCATACATGCTTGTGTATCCACTTACCCTCTGGAACACTTTACAGGACTGACAAGTGTTTTCTCACCTTACATGCTTTTACATTAGCTTTAAGAACACAAATCATACCCATCATCGTCATGATTTTGTTTCTCCTAGCTTGCATTTTCCTCTAGTTTGTTGGTTGTTTACCTGTATATTCATTCTGATGCAGATCTGGGAAGCCCAGTTCTCTGTTTACTAGCTTGTGGGAAGGTTTTTTTGGGGGGCCGTATTAACTGAGGGATTTGTAAACAATTTCATTCCCATATAAAAGGCTTATTATAAATTTGGGATTCCTTCTGCTCCTTTTTATAGCAAATGGCCAAATAAGGGCTCATACACAGAGTAGACTGTATTTATTCCTCTTTTATTGAGCTAGGAAAGTCACTATATTTAACCTGGGTGATTTATGAAAGGGTTTAGGGCCACTTGTTGAAATATCTGACTTAAAATAGAGCTATTGATAGCACTCCTTACTGAAGAATTGCTCACATATAATCTGAATCAGTGACTCTTACATACAAATTAATACAGTATAATAGTATAGCATAGCATAGCATAGTATAGTATAGTAGTACCTTCACATAGCTGATTTGTTTATGTTTATTCATGCCCAAATCAAACCTTTGCAGTACGGTCAGGATTTAAAGTACAGTGTATGTAGCCCTCAGATATTGCATTCCTTCACATTCGTACCTTGGATTATATGGGAATTAGTATTTCATCATAAAATCAGTGATTAGTTGTTATTTATTTGTATATCTGTATTGTGAATGCAGGCTGTCAATTCAGTTTATTTAATTCAGAAACAAATGGCACAACTGTTTTGAATAAACCCATACAGACTGGTAGAGCAATCCCCAAGTGACACAAAAGAGTTCACGAAAGAAGACACGTCATTCCTTCTGTGACGAATATAAAAACCTCTTTAACACGCTGGAAACCGTAGTGAATAATGCATTGTGGGGAAGTGTGGCAATATAGTAAAAGGGGCTAGGTGTCCTTTATAAACACACAGGCCTTGTAGTTTTCAGTGATGTCAGGAAAGTGTAGTATCATAAAGGAAACATTTCTGGTTCCATAAAGAACCTTGAAGGTGATGATTCTTGAACCTTTTTGTTGTGGTCTCAGTAAACTGAATAATCATTTCCACTCTAAAGATCTTTTCATGTAATTCTAACATTTAAAGTGAATTTATTTAGTTCTCTGGCACCAAGAAAAAATAGTTAAAGATCCATCAGAACATTCTTTAATAGACCAAAAATAGCTTCTTCTATGGCTTCACTCTAAAGAGCCTTTTCTAGCACTTTAATCTGCAAGTGTAGACTGATGAGTAGATGTGGGCCCATATTTACAAAGAATCTTAAGGCTAAAAGGAGCTCCTTACTGGCTGATTTAAGAGAAAGTCTCTTTTTTTAAAAATGGGTACGTTAATCCTAAACCTAAAATGCTTCATTTTTTTTTTCTGTGTATGCGTAATTTGGTGTTTGATTTACCTAATGACAACAGGCTTTTGTCATTGTTGACAAAGGCACTGTGTCAACTGCAGGAGTATTTCAGTGATAGTGGGATAAGGGTGTTCACTTCACTATCAAGCAATGCAGTACGCCCAAAGTGTACACAATGACAATTGCAGCTATGCAAGAAATATTAACTTTAAATATCATGCACAAGTCATATTTTACATCAAACAATGAGACTGCATTAACAATTCAGCCAATTCTACTGATGACAGAATTTTGTCATAAATGCATTTTGGCAGTGACTGAATGACGTCTTCACGGTAAGCTTATAAATGGAAACCTTACCATCACACACCATCATATTACAGTAATGAAAAAAATATAATGAAAGTGTCATTGATTTCATAATACGCAAACAAAAATCTATGCTGCTATTTTTATGAATGTTTTCTTTTAGTTTTTTACAAACTACATAACCATGGATACACTACAGTATAGTCTGCGGCCTTTAATGTGATAGTATTGGAGCATTTATATCATTAATATTGTGTATGAAGTCACTAACAGTTCATTTTTATGACATTCTGCATTGGGATATTGTTTATGCGTTTGCTGCACAGGCCACTACTGCATCACTTTTGGTATTAATTCATGAATCACTCAGCCATACATCGCAGCAAGGTCGACCCTGCCTTTACTTTAGGAATTCCTTATTTTAAAAAAAAACATTCTCTCTGCATTTTTATAAATAGGTTTTAAGGAGAAACTCTTGGTTGCGAGCTTTTAGTGTCACTGAGAAGAATTTTTACTGTAAAGATAAGATTCTTTGTGAATATGGCCCCTGTGTAGTGCGAAGGAGTGGAACAGTGGAAAACCAGTTTCCATGGAAGTCTTGATTGGTGACAGAAATAGCAGTGCAAACTGAGAGCGCAAAGTGGATCTGCTTTTCAGGCGTATGTGAATAATTCACGCCTGTGAGATCAGCTTGAGTCATTTAGAACAGCTTGTTGTTATCTGTAGTGCAGTTATTTATTTTAAGCTATTTTAATTCATGAACAGTGTTTTCCCTTCCAAAAATCTGTTTACAGTGTAGAATTTTCTCTGGTGGACACTGATATTATAGTAAACCTGAAGACTTAATTGAGTAGTGTTCTTCTCAATAAACCTGCATGACATTAAGTGCAGCCACGGCCAGAAGCCATGGCAGAGTGCATATTAAAATGACAGAATGCTCCCCAGATCACTGAGTGCAGCCACGGCCAGGAGGATTAAAGCATCTTTGTTCTCTGAAAGTCTTTCTAACTGAAGCAACTGACCAAATACTTCATTTTATGACTCCAGTCATGTAGATCCACTTATTTGCACAGTTTCAAGGCTTCCTTGAGTCTCTTCATAAGGTATTTATTATTTGGCTGGGAGAACAGTGGGTGTCTAAGCCTCCAGCATAATTACATAGTGTAGATTAGTCTGCAGGGGGTACATTTGAAATATAATTGTCAAATTTCATTTAAAATAGGCTGGCATCTTATATAATATTTCTAGGTGCACTCTGGGGATGCCTTGGGATAAACAGCAGTATTGAAGGCAAGTTTTTGAAGGAGTGAGACCTCCAGAGGCCAATCGCCAAAATGCACTTGTTACGTTTGGAGTGTTGATGTACTTTAGAGTTAAATGTCAGTACTGGCTTTTACTGTGACTAGCTTGTTGTGGGACAAACAAGCATTGTGACTCGGTTATGTTGGCGCCTGTGTGAGTTACTTGGTATTCCCTGTGGGGCTTGGCTAGGATACTCTGGAGGACAGACCGATGAGTGACCAGCTAACCGAACAATCCAAATATCTGTAAAATTATGCACAATATAATAACAGCTTTGACACTGGCCCAGGCTGTGTACATTGCCTTTCATTTTTCACCTAGCCTGCTTCTCTACTCCTCTGTCTATCCTTCTAGTTTGTCAGAATGAGCCTTGTGCATGTATTGTTGTGTATTGTCCCCAGTGATATACTCAGAGTGGGTTCAGGTCCTCTGTAATAAAATTATATATATATATATATATATATATATGTGTGTGTGTGTATATATGTACCAGAACTGTAGAACTGAAGCGGTGTGCATTTTATTGCTATTGGGCACAGAAGTGGCAGTGTCCCTACTGTGGCTCTTTCCACACCAGCTGCTATTCTGTGTGGCTATGGTAACTCTTAACATTGACCTGGAGGGAGCAATCTCAGCCACATGGCATGGTACTAACCTTATCGACCTGTACTTAATCTTCCTCCTTGGCTTTTGGCTTCTGGATAACAGGAGGTCAGCCATCCTTTAGCTCACCATGGCAATGCCCATGGCGCTCTCTGTTTACTGGGCTTGGCTGCCGCCCCGCATTCAATCTCCAACCCTTGTTGGACCCCAATGTGTACACAGTCATTCAGCCACATTCCCCTTACACTGCATAACAGTGTCTCTGCATAACTTCAGAATCAAGCTTTGGATCTAAAACATGGTGGTCACAAAATGGTATGTCTACATAGACCTTTGGGTTGTGAACCAGAAGGTCATCCCGGACATGCCCCTGCACACTGACAGACCTAACCTTTACAGCTGTCATCATGCACACCAGGGTAATTGTGCTATACATGAGTTTCCTTCAGCAGCACAGTGTGTCATTTTCACTTTGCCTGACAGGTGGGGTGTCACAGTGGTGCAGGTATTGTTGGTGCCACACAGCTCCAGAGTCAGAGCTTTAAGCCTCTACTCAAGCTACCATTTTTTTTGTGCATTTTCTTTGTGCAAGTGTGTGTGTTTTCTTGGGGCATTCAGATGCCCTGTCATCACCCAAAAACATTTTGGTAGGTGGATTGGCTTTATAAATTGATCATTGCTCATGAGTGTGAATGAGCATGTGAGCATGCAACTGTAGTATTCCCATGTGCATAGTATACCTGGGATAGGCTTCAGATCCACCATGACTTTGACCAGGATAAAGCGATTACTGAAGACGAATGAATGAATTAAATTGAAGGTGGTTATTGACACACCCTGAGCTCCTTTTGCAGTCAGTTCCACAGTGGAAATTATTTGAGAGATTTCTCATTTTCTGTGTTTTCATTTTATTTTTTTGTATATGTATTTGAAATTCTGTTTGTCCAGGTACAGAATTGCCGTATCATTGAACTTTAGCCACACGCACACACTACATCAGTATTAGTATTCTATAATTTTGCTCCTGGGCAGCATGAAGAGAAATCTTGACCAGTAGAGGGAGCTATGGGATCCCTTTGAATTCACTTTTTCAAAGGTTTACCAGCAATGATACGGTTATGGATCAAATTATGAAACCTCTGCACTGCATGTTCCTCACTTTAGGAAGGAATGTTTGCCCGTATTCCACATGAGCAGAGGCCTCCACCACTGATATTTTTTTCTTACAGAAGAACCAACCCCTAGGAATAATAGACACTGCCATGACCTTTACGTTGATTAAGGCTCTATATAAAAGTTCAGCTGTAGAGGCTTACTGAATTGAGCTGTGAACATTTTGCATGACCTTTAAGAGCTCAGCTTCAATCTTTGCTGTAATCAGAACAATGGATTAATGTGATATTAAATGTTGTCCATATGGGAAGCTGGTTTAAATAATAGTCCCTCCTCTTATAACGTCCTTGTCAGTGAATTACCAGCACACTGGAATTTGTTCATTTTAGCTTGCAGTGTTCCCGGTCCCCACACTACATGATAAGAACAGTAATATTAGTTTTAAGGGTGTGAACCGAAACTAAACTATCATGAAAGGTTTTTAACTGTTTAAGAATATAAGGGATAAAGTTAGCAAGTACTAAGTCACTGCTGTTTATGCCACAAATAGACTGGGGGAGGAATCGAAACACATCGATTTGTGCATTTCCCCCACCCCCCAACTGTGATTTCTTTTCCTTGTAAGCAGGTTAGACTTCCTGAGATTGCTAGCATTGCTGACCTTCCAATTCATTTTTTCCCAGTTTTGCTAGACATTAAAGGAAGCGCTAACAGCTAATATATTAGTAGATAATCTATAAACATTGCATATTTATTGAAAGTTAGAAATGTTGTTTCCAAGTAACATTTTATCCTCCCTCTTACAATTTTATAGAGCACAGTTATTATCGAACTGTTATTCAGCTGCAGTTCTAATGCCATTCATTTTGCAGGGATTTGAGAAAATCAACAGGCTCAAATATCAAATGTTAATGATGCAATCATGTATCAGTTTTATGGAATCAGTGTAATAAAACCAACTTGACCAACCAACTCAAAACAAACATTGTTTTGATTTTTTTTTTTTTTTTTTATTTCTAGTAGAACCCCTTTGTGAGGCTAATTTTTATACGAGTGTAGGGTTTTTTTGGCTATGATTCTCACTAAGCGTCAGTGCTAAATCTCACAAGTGCTATGAGGAACCACTCCTACCTCACCTCATTAACAGTGTGCTTTAGAGCCAGCAGTCCTCAAAGAACAGTTATGTAATAGCTCAGGCAGAGCTACCTCCCTGTAGGCCTCTGGTGTCCAATGTCAAAGTCAAGAAAACATGTTAAATTCAAATAACTTGGACCACAAAAGCACCGCATACTCTGCTCAACTTTTTAAAATGGTAATCTTATTGTGGGGCTAAATGTGTGACTATTTCAGTAATGCTTTTATCCTTTCAGCAGAGTTTCCTTATCAGAGAGTATTTCAGGTTGTAATGCTGGTAATGCCTCCCCTTCAGAGGAATTCTGGCTATTATTATGACCCAGTGTTGTATTTATAAAGCCTGTGTAAATCAAAACTAGTGTGGCACAGCCATGCTAAAATAAGAGCGCTCTGATGTGTGTCTACAGAGGGGGAAATGGATTGGCAGATGGACATCTCATTCGGGGCACAGGTTGTTCATCAGGGTACCTTGAGTGTACAACTCCTAACATCTGAGAGCTTGTAGACAGTGGACATTGGTGCCTCTGACCAAACTTAACATAGGTGCATGAACTAGAAAGTGGTTTGAGGAAAAGCATGCTGAACGCTGCATCAACAATAAATGGATGTTCTCTTACAGTTGACAAAAGCAAGGCAAAAGGGAGCTCACGGAGCCAGCAGCAGGGCCACAACAACGGCCAACCGGACCTGGTGCCACCAGAGACCAAGCCACGAGGATTGGAGTACTACAAGGCTCTGTGTGAGAAAAAGAACCAAACCATCCAGCAGCTGAAGAACAGCTTTATTGCTAGCAACCGCAGATTTGAGGCCATCGCTGTTGTTGTACAAACCCTTTACCTACAGGTATACTCTTTATCTTTCATGCAGTCCTTAATTATATGTCTGTTATACTGATTCATTCATCACCTAATCTTGATGTGAAAATTGCAGTTACGATAAAAACGTGTGTAGCATTTTGTTTACTTGACATTGCTAGTGCTGGTTAGAAATTTATAGCCTTGTTGCATGGATTGTTGATTGTTGGAATGTGGTGTGTGTGTGTGTGTGTGTGTGTGTGTGTGTGTGTGTGTGTGTGTGTGTGTGTGTGTGTGTGTCTGTGTTCTGTTTGTTTTGGTGATGCCCTCACATGGCTCTGTAATTAGTTTTCATACCAGGGTTTCTAGGAAGACAAGTTTGACGGTGCTAGTCTGCTGATTGTGTGCTCTGCCCCACAGGATTTATGTGTGTGTATACACACACACACATATATATACACACATAAATCCCCAACCTAGGCTGTGGGGAATCCCTAGAACTGGCCTTTATAATTTGCCAATATAAGCACAAATGTGTGCCCACTCTAGGAAGCGCTCTAAGCTGTTAAGAGTAAAGTACAGTGGTGAATTTCCTTAACTACTGAAGGCAAACCAGTGAAATCTGTTATATGAGTTGGTCGATTTTGGTGTTATTTCATGAAGGATCCGAATACTGCCTATTAGTAAGAATCTACATAGTCCATGTTTCATGTTACAGTGATCTAGTTACATCTAACTGTCAAAACTGGTTTATTGATCTTTTTGCAAGTTGGCAGTGAGGTATCAGTTGGCAACAGAGCACAGAAACTACTGGATCGTTATACATGGAGATTTAATCCCGTCGTTAATTTGATCTCAAGATAAAATTCCACTATTTATGTATACATCTTATTTTGTATGTCTCTGAAATGTGTATTTTCATTGGCAACGCATACCTTCTGTTTGTCCATATGCCATAATAGCACGAAATGGTATGAGCACAAATATAATTATATTTTGTTTGGGAGTGAAATGCCCTGCAGTGGAATGTATTAAACATTTATTACCCTGATAATAGTGGCTTGGACCTTGTCATGTCTGTGTGAGAATGTACAGCTGCTGACTTGAAATGGTTACAGGCAAAGTCAGGCATTCAGCAAGGTGGACTGGGCTGGTTCATATCACTTGTTTGTAAAGCATTGTCAACACTTAGCACAAGGCCGTAATTTCGCTATAAGAGCGTGCACATTTTTGTTGAATCTTCTGTTTGCTGTATTAAGTACAGCAAGGACATTTAAAGGGCTGCTACTACCGCTACTGAAGACTGATACAGTTTATTTATCAGTCAGTTAGTGTTGATTTTCTCCTCCTTTGAGAATTGAATGCATCAGAGTTAATTATCTTGTGACAGTGAATGGACAGATATATCGTGTATGCAGTATATTATATATAGATGAATAATGATCAATTTATTTGATCTCTTTCATTGTGCTACAAAATATTATGTAAGGCATTTATTCTCATTTTACTGATAACCTCGTGCTTTTTGTTTGTGCTGAGTACCATGTTAATGTATTACAGGATTACATGCACTGAATAATAAATTCAGGACTGTGCAATGCCTACTGCTTTAGGAAAGACTGTACTCTGCCTTTCTGTTCTTCAGTGAGAAGGTCATTTCATACTCCTCTCCTATAGCATGCTGCAATTTAGTAAGTGCCACTCGATCAGCTTTCTGTCAAAATCTGTTTTTTTTTTCTTCCTTCTTTGCCTGTGGTGGCTCTCTTAAAGCGCAGTGACACACATCTTGCTCATGTGCACAATGCAGCCTTTTCCCTGCTGCTCCTCTATTAGTGGCATTATGGTATATGCTAGACACTGAGAGGCAAGTGGTTGGAGGAGGGTAGAACCAATGGAATGGCTCCTTCCAGTCATCCCTCTGTTGTAAAAAAAAAAAAAAAAAAAAAATAGGAGAGAGAGAGAGAGCAGTCGTGTGTGGAGGTGGTGGTGATTCCTTCACCTGAGCTGCCGTCTGATTCTGATTCCACTGGTTCTGGACTGTTGGACCATGGGCTGCTCCGGCAGCAAAGTGTGCCTTAACGCTCCCTGTGCTTCACCCCGGGTAAAGACATTCATCTTCTCCTCAGGGACCGGACTAGGATGACAAACAGGATCTCTGTGGATGCCTACACAAATGCCTACATGCTTCAGTCTCTTGTTAATTATTAAGCATGTGCTGTGACGTTTGAGAGTTGTACATGACTCATCTCATGTCTTGCATTAGCAGTGTTGTTATTTTGTGCAGCTTGGTGTAGTCTTCCAGGGCTGCTTTAATTAGGGGGGTTATCAGTTCACATCTGCCTGATGCATGTCCTATGTGGATTTTATTGAGCTGCGGGGGAAAGCACAGGTTGGGAAGCTAGCAGGAGGCTTTTGGATCTCCGCTGCGTCTTTTTTGGGAGGCTGTCAGGAGCACTGCAGC
The DNA here is from genome assembly GCA_022985145.1 of Pangasius djambal. NCBI lineage: Eukaryota > Metazoa > Chordata > Actinopteri > Siluriformes > Pangasiidae > Pangasius > Pangasius djambal. The sequence goes on along the minus strand of CM040981.1, from coordinate 16,493,890 downwards.
TGAGGGGCTGGATGAAATCCACTTTATTAAAGAAAGCAAGTGGAGGAGGGAGACTCGAAGCCTAATTACGCCACTCTGCATCATTCTAAACCAGTTTCCTGAGGAAGCCAATTAGTTTTGAGATGCTTCTGTTTTTATATTTTTTGTATTCTGTGCTGTGTAGAATGCAACATAATGCAGAAGTGTATATATATGATTGTGGATGTTAGAGTCATATGCAGCATTGTCAGTCTTATATTCACAATCAAATATCTAGGTAATTGGAAAAAGCCTTATTACAGCAGTATTGTCATGTGGCCTGTTTCTATGACAAGCACATTTTCTGAGGAACAGTGACTCTGTTGAAAAAATATTTATACTAGTTGCCTATATAATATAAGGTCAAGCTTCAACCAGAGCATAGTTATATTTTAACCATATTTCAACCATTTAGGTTCACAGGCAGATACATTTTATTTTATTGTTTCGGTATATAAACATGGAGGAAAAGTCTGTGTACTGTGTGTGAGTTTCTGATGCGAGTGTCACCTCTCTGTGTGCAGCATGAAGAATCAGTGAAACGGCGTCAGGAGCGTTCTGTGGAACTGCTCAACCTGCGTGAGGAACTCGGTGAGTAGAGAGTACTGATGCTAATAAACTGCGTCTTTAAGGGCGTTGTCTTTAAGGTGTTCAGTTTTCAGTCCATGCAAAAACAAATGAACAAATCTAGAAAAGTGCCGCCTTTGACAATTGACTTTAATAAGCTAATTGCATTGTAATAAGAAAGAGAGTGGATGTGCTGTGTCCTGCAATGTGTATTTTTTTTAAGCTATCCCGTAATTAAATTTGATCCTTTTGTGTTTAATTTCATGTACCTACCATTAGGCATGGAGCCAGTGTGCCGTTAGTAATGTTAGGGCAGGGAGGAGGTAGAGCTGTTTGTTTTACTGCCATGTAATATGACAGTGCAAAAGTCACTAGAGCATTGTTTTCTTTTAAGGATCATTTCAGAGGTGTGCCTTTTCCCACACACTCTTTCCTCCAGACAGGGAGCAGGGGGGAGGTATATCCGTCCCAACATGCACTTGTACCCCAAGGCCAAGGCCCTACTTATATCTGAAGGAAAGCAGAATTACTACAGGAGTCAGGCTAATTACACTGAGTTACAGGAGGCGAGGTGGTGGTAGTGCAATAGGGTTAGTGTACATACCCTTAACTCCTCTGTGGTGATATTCAGATACAAAAACAAGCTTTTATTGTCTTTTTATTTGCTGTTCTATAAATGCTGTGACTGATGCAAAATCTGTTGTTTGATCAGTACAACCAGATCCATTCCTCAAGACCTGAGCACCTGCTTCACCACTATTTAGAGTGTTGCTGTTTCTCTGTTCTTTAAGCAGGAGATATGCACTTTTTCCCATGAAACTGGAGATATCTAGCGAACACCAGTTTGTCAGTGGGGTCCATTTCTTTCTGTCAAAAATACATAGTTTGTCCTGCTGCCTGGTGAACTGCTCATGCAGCAGTTTGGTATATAGATCATGTTTTGTCTGACATTTATTAGTGATGTACAGAATGACTATTTCAATATGTTTCTAACTAAGTCTAAGTCTACTTTTGTTTGTTGCACTGTTGTTAGTTGGACAATCTGACTTACAAGGTTGAAAATACAAGATTGAAAAAATATACATCAACCATGCTTCAGTGAATTGAATCATTTTATGCCTCATTTTTGAAACTGTTTGTTTCTGCCTGATACACAATCTACAAAGCTGTAATGACTGGCTTAAGGGCTCGGTGAATCAGGCATTGTATTTTTTCCATATTTTTGCATTTTTTTTTTTTTGCCATATCAGACATTCTTAACCCTGTGTATGATCGTAATCCTGCTGTATTGGCCTCTTAGCGCATTCCAGATATCTAGAGAGGCTTAGGACCCCCACATGACTCCCTTTGGCTATCTCAAAACATGAGCCATACTAATATTGAAGAGTGTTATCCTGTTACCCGCACAAGGTTTCAAATATTGATTTCCACTTGCTATTTAAGACTGTCATGAGATGCATGTTTCAGTAAAGTCACTGAACTTCGCTTGATCTAGCTGGGGGTGTTTTGTTTTGGCTTCTCTCCAGACTGGCCATATAAAAAGCCCAGTCCTGTAAACCACACTAATGTAGATTGCTCTCAGAGGCTTCAGTAAACTCGCAGTCCTGTCTATGCACATTAGCTTTGGTGTGCCTGTTACAAAACCATTTATCAGGGTAACACTGATTATAGCTCATGAGGGAAATGTTGCCCACACTACACTTTAAAGCTTCTATAATTATATGTAATTTCCCCCACTGTGTACATTGATAACTTCATCATTAGGACACATCCATGTAATTTAATGCTTTGGTTTAGTGCAGGGATTCTTCAGTCAGCGAGATCCATTGCCTCGCAAAGTTTAAAGTTTTTTCCATCCCTTAACACACCTGATCTAGCTCGGAAGCTAATGATCAAACCTCTCCATAAGTTAGCATGTTGTGCCATGTAGAAAATTACTCACAACCTGTTGTATTTGGCTAGCTTTACAGTAGAACTCGCCAAAAGATAGTTATTATATTGCAAGTGATGATCATCCCATCCTGTTTTGAGTTGTCTACATGGATGTCAGCTAGCTTGCTTGCTTGCTTGATATGACACTGTGACAACTCACATGCTTTTCCCATCCCCTTTTCCCAAGTGACAAACACTCCTGATGTGTATCGGTTGCTTTTCCATTCACTCGCATTATTTGGATTATTTATAGGCTGTGCATCTGAGGTCTGCAGCATAAATTTACCCACGTAATAGAATTACACTGCAGATTTATGAAATGCATCCAGCTATTAGTGATCAGGCTCATCTGCTGTCCCTGAAACTGCAGATGTCATGGTTTTGTTCTACGCCGGGGACAGGTCACAGAACCGACACTGTCCTCTAGCTAAAGTATACAGTATGTTTTTTTTCTAGTTTGTGCTCATGACTCCTTCATGATTGCTCCTAGTATAAACATGATTTGATTAAGGTATTTACACAGGGCGTGACTGCTCGGCCCAAGGGTTGTTTAACAGACTGTTGTGTGTTACAGCAACAAATCGACTGAACCCAAGCACCTCCTCTTTATTACTGATTAGAGTCAGATGAGGGTCAGTGACTCATTCTGTCCTGTGGATAAGTGTCCTGAAAGAATTTCATTTAAATTTTTCTGGGTTGGAGATGTCAAATAGCAAGTCAGATCTTACAGGCAATGGCTTTTTAGAAGCTTTCGAACACACAAAATGTCCCGATTGTATAGTTCACAGCTGTCTGTCCTCTTTGCCAAACTTGTGCCATTGTTGAAGACAAGAGAAACGCTTTTAGGCTGGCAAATGCTAAAGGACACTGGCAGTCGTTTTCGATCTAGGAATCTGAATTGCATGTAGTCTGTTGTTTTATGATATTGTTGACAGTGCGGCCTCACACATGCCTTAGAACACAAGAAGTTGCAGCTGTGGTTCCAGCAGTCGCTTGATTGTGTGGATAAAGAACAGCAGCAGCGGTGTGTGTGTGTGTGTGTGTGTGTGTGTGTGTGTGTGTGTGTGTGTGTGTGTGTGTGTGTGTGTGTGTGTTGGCCCCCTCTGGGACTGGGTTAAGAGGCATCTGTTATCAGTAATAAGAGAAGCTATTCACAGATCTCCAAGTTTGCTCTGATTGTGACAGTATGAGTTTTTTTTTTTTTTCACATGAGCATGTTACTTTCTCTTTTATTAACACTTACATTATCCTGTCAATTTTTAAAAAATTTGTTATTCTTGCATAATATTGCATGCATACATAGTAACAACTGTGTGCTAGGAAGAATGCTTTTCAAATGAATCACACCATGGAGTATTGGCAGAACCTTATGTCAAGGCAGCAGATGTGCTTTAAGGCCAGCAGCTTGTCCTTTCCAGATTTGGTGCATAGTGATCGGTCCTTTAATCTTGCACCAGACATCCTAAGATTAAAACAAATTTGTCAGCGCAAAAATGACCTTTACCAGAGGAGCTCTGCATTTTGTGTATTTATGCACACATTTTAGCTGTGATACAGCAGTATGATATGTAAAATGCATTCAACAATATACCCATTGGCATGAATTTAAGAGGTGAACGTGTTCTACAGTGAGCTCAGTGCAGTCATGCGAGCGTCTGGAGAAGGAGAAGGAAGAGCTGCATGTGGCCTTCGATGGAGTGCTGCAGAAAGTGCAGGAGCAGCACCGCCTGGACCTGGCTGACCTGGAGGAGCGTCTGAAAACATTCTACTCAACTGAATGGGAGAAAATCCACCAGTCCTACCAGGAAGAGGCAGAGAAATACAAAGCCCTGATGGAGCAACAGGTGAAGGGGAAGGATGGCTTTTATGCAGTTTTTATGCAGTGTCATTGTACGATTTTTTTTTTGTTTGTTTTTTTACACAAGCTCCTCTCAGATGTCACTGCTGTATAACTTATGCAGAGAGCTATTTTAATTCCATGATGACTGCTGTATTTCTCAAGTTATGCTGCCATGTTTCCATTTGTTTTCACGTTCACATGCAAAAGATTTATATTTAGGCTTACAAGCTACCCGTTGCTGAACGCTTCAAACATTTGCCAGAAGTGCTTCTGATACTGAGAGTGTTTTTTGTGCCTGTGTAGTTGGAGGAACTGAGAGCCAAACATGAGGCTCTGCAGAAAGAACTGGAAGAAAGCCATGAAGAGAAGGTTAAGGGCCTTAAACAGCACTATGAAGAATCTTTTGAAGGTGACTAAAATTAGTGTTCTCTCTCCACCCACACAGTTAGCTAACCGCTAATATATATACGAAAAACCATGCTAAGATTTTCTTTTCTCTTTCAGAACTCAGAAAATCTCATGAGCAGGGGATGCAAGTGCTGCAAAAAATGCAAGAAGACACAGAAGCAGAGTTATCTGTAAGGAGGCACCAGGAATGTTAATTTAGCTAAATCGAATCAGTTACTTATGTTTACACTTATAAAAGCAGTTTACAAATGAGAATTCCGTCCATGTTACTTAACCTCACCAAGTAATCAACTATACAGTGTATTTTAGAAGTATAGAAAACTGACAGGGACATATTTTGCCTTCATCAGAATCAAATTGAGGAGCTCACTACAGCAAACACCTACTTCAGTGAGAAGCTGAAAGCAGAGGAGGACCGAAGGAAGGAACTGGCTGAGAAATGTCAGGTACTTTTTTTTTTTTTTTTTTGCCTTACCCCTCAAAGCTTAACTTATCTGGTACTGTTTATACATGTTATCAGGCAGACAGGAATAGTGCCCATTGATAGCAAAGGCTGAACACTTTCCATTTAGAGTCTATCAGTGCATTTTGTAGAGTGGCAGGTTAATATTAGACTGTCCTCTCTTATTCACATGAAGTGGCCCCCTAGCATTTTGAAAGGGGATTTAGATAATAACCCTCCAATTCTTTGCCAGGCCTCCTATATATAGAGATATCATATCAACAACCCAGTCTCCATTGCCTTTCTCTCACTACATAATGACTTATTACATAATGTCAGTGTGACTTTAAGTCACAAGATCAGAGAGATGCACACATGCAAGTTACCAATTTAAAAACGCCCTTTGTTACTTTGTGTATATTCATAAGAGAACTACAGAGCTTCTATATAGCTATAGAGGAAAATGCAGGTATGAGTGGTGTGTGTCTGGACACAAAAGCTCTTGCTCACTAACATTTAATGTTTCCAGAAGGACTCTCATACCCTCTATCTGGAGCAAGAGCTAGAAAGTCTGAAAGTGGTGCTGGACATTAAGAACAAGCAGATCCACCAACAAGACAAGAAGCTGATGCAATTGGACAAACTGGTGAGTTCAACTATTATTTTGGCCCTTGTTTCCCACAGACTTCTATTTTTTCACTTTTGTGGATATAATAGACTGAAGAAATGGAAAACTAGTATTTCAGTTTACACACAATGTGGGTGTTTAATTGCATTATTCTAGATGGAGAAAAATGTGAAGCTTGATGAATGTCTTAAGAAAGTCCAGCAAGAAAATGAAGATCTAAAAGCCAGGATGGACAAACATGCGGCACTATCGAGGTTTGGCTCATCTTTTACTGGTCTCTGGATTTTCTCTTGGTTTCTCTGACCTTGTGGTTTGATTTTCTTACCTTTTTTTTTTATTTTCTTTTGCTTTTGATTTTCTTCTATTTTGTTTTTCTCTGTCATTATATTTGGACTTACAGTACACTCGCAGTACTTACTTTGTAACTTGAATTATAATGTTCAATGGCCTTTTTTCCTTCCCTTAGGCAACTGTCCACAGAGCAGGCAGTCCTGCAGGAATCACTTCAGAAGGAAACAAAAGTGAACAAGCGTCTGTCAATGGAAAACGAGGAGCTGCTGTGGAAGCTACAAAATGGAGACCTGAGCAGTCCACGCAAGATCTCCCCCTCTTCCCCCTCCGTGACTCTGCAGTCCCCTCGCCACTCGGGCCTTTTCTCTAGCCCCCCCGTTTCCCCCAGATAACACTGGTCATCAGCTTCCAGGAAGCATCTTCTCAAACACTTTGCCAGGGACAGAGTTCTCGTCTACACTGAAGGCTATATTAGCTGTGTGGGTCCACGTGTGGGTCCACATCCTGTCACCTGAAGGACATTAATCCAAAATGGATCTACTCTCAGGTGAACCTTGTACGGTTGTAAGACTATTAAGACTGATTAAAGGATTGCACAGATGCACTTAATCAATAAGGCCACCTTTTTGTACGCTGCCTTTCACGTCTGATTTTGGAAAAAAAACATATCTCAGGGCTTGTACATAATTTCTCATCTTTTTTGCCACTAGACCTTCATACTTTTGTTTTTTGTCCTTCATTATCTGGCTATGTTTGAATGGAATGGCAAAATGCTCTATTTTATGTCTTCAGTTTCTGTGCATACTTGTGTGCTATCAAAATAACATTATGACTGCGTTTGACATTTTTTAAAAAGCTTTACCACTAGCAGATTTTTTACGAGGATCTGTATTCCGTCACTCCAAAAACAAATTCCTAGCATTATACTCGTGAAAACTTTCCAGATGCTACCTGACAGTTTAAGGATAGGTAATTAATTTTCCCATTAGATTTTTCTCTTTTCCCCCTATATTTAAATAGCAAGATATCAAATATTGGGGGAAAAATGTATTTAAATGTAGACCATTTTTACACAATGAAACCAAATGCTTGGACAGATATTCCTATGTAGTATTCCTAAAAAAAACCTTTAGAAATGCTTAAGGGATGCAGATGTGTTCTCTGCATTTTGAATCATTATTTGAACCGTATATATTACAATGATATTTTAAAGACAGAGTCCCACAAGCTGAAGACTGATGAACAGTGTATTTGATATTTCAGAGAATTAGCCAGTCCAATTACCTACTACTTCTAGGAATGAAAATCTCCTGGCAGTGTGTTTTAAATATGAATACGGGTTTACGTGATTGTTCACTACTGTTGACCCCTGATGAGATACTGGTGTACTCTTTGTTCGTCCTCTTTTCCTTAACTATTCTTTCTGACCATGGGACCAACGTATATGAATGTTTGTGCATGTTCACGTGGCCTCAAGAGCAACCCCCAGTGTTGAAACTCTCCTTCTGCAGCTTTAAGGTTTGACTATTTCACATGTGTGAATATGGTTTGGTTGTGAGAGTAAAAGAAATTAAGAGCTAACATGGAACTTGGTTGTGTGTCGCAAAGATATTTGTGTGAGTATTAAGTTTACTGGTGTGAAGCTGATTTTTTTTTTTTTTAAGAAATATGCAATTAATAAAGTCATTAAAATCACTTGCTTGCTTTGTTCATTTCGAAGTCTGGTGCATTTTTTTATTAAAGTATTTTAGTTAGTAGTAACCTTTCATATGAAAATGGATAAAACCTACCATATGTAATGATGATATCAGGACAAATGCAGAGTTACAGAAAGCTTAGGTAAGACTGGTCTAAGTAAAAGTGGAAAGTGAAGAGTGTGTAACACAACCAAAAATAAGCACAGGCTCCACTCTGCACTCCACATTCCACATACGGAGTCCATTAGAGGCTTAGCACACTTTCCACCACAAGCTCCACCATCAGCTTATTTTATTTTCACTTCCAGCAATGCAAGACCATGTTAATATTGAGGTACAAATAATGATTGTAGCATTTAAAAAATAAAAAATAAAAAAAATAAGCACAGATCTGAGTAAACACTTTGACAACCTTTCACTGGAGCTATTTTCACTATATGAAGCATTCGCAGATAATATGAAAATAGTATGAAACCAGTAAAAGGTACTCACACTTTATACATTATCTTGCATTTTCCCCCATTGCCAGGAAAACAGTCTTTTTTTTTTTTTTCGCAAAGGCATCAATACAAAGAAGCAGCAAGATGCCTGAGGTGTAAAGAGAGTCCAATTATAGTCCCATTTAATGGCCTAATGATATGAGTTCACTTGTGTGGCCACAGATGTCTCTCCATGGGCATTTTTAGCTGTGCATATGTAGTTCCCAAAATCAATAGTCTCCGCATCATCCACGATAATGACACTCTGGGAAACGCGCGTGATTTTGCCCACACCTCTGTTTATCAGCCTCCGTGAGTCCTGAATACTCACAGGCCTCTGGTCCTTCAAAAACAAGAAAGGAGTTCAGGGTGAGTTTGCTTACATTAACTGCATTCATTAATTTCTAATTTGTGAATACAAGCCTTCAGTTAAATGGCACAGAATCTAAAGGGAGAGTGATTGTGGAACTGTAATGAGGAGAACTCTGAGAGCTGTAGCTTGCTGGAGTTCTGAGTGGCTTTTGCTTTGCCCTACACAGCCAGGCTCCCCCGCTGTAGAGTCTTGGGTAGGAGTAGGGAGGACACTGGCAGGTGGTGGGTGCGGAAACTTCATCACAAGTAGAAATGGGAGAAAACTTATTGGATGTTAAAGAGGAAGAAGTTTGAGATTATTTCAAAACACCTCCACTCGACTGCAACTCTTGAATGCAGAACTACAGAATAGCACATGAATCTATCACTCACTTATTCCAGACTCTCAGTCTCTATGAACATTCACATTGAGATTTTATTGGAGTGTTATTCAGTGTGAGCCTAGAGAGCCAATTACAAGTTATTCTAAAATGTTCAAACGCCAAGACAAGGTGAACATGGCACTGTGCTACTGGATGTTGGACTTCTACAACATAAAATATAACTAATATTACACAGTGTGTCAAGTCGAATACTACAACTTACATTGTTTCGCTCATCACAGGGCTGTGCGGTCTCTCCTCTACTTTTTTTCTATTCAGTATCTAACCAGTCAAGATAACTCAGTGAGGTTTTTGCTCATTACAACTTAACAAATTGGACTCATCACACTGCCAAAATACTGATGACACTAATGGAATGATTTCAGAAAACTTTGAATTGGTAAGCGATCCAGAAGTGGCTATTGCTGTAGTATGGTCGAAAACAATAACTTCATTAGCACCTCATTAAATTCAGTAATCAACCAACAGTCATTACAGGCATTGAATTCCTAGAAAAACACCAGCAGCTTGCTTGAACAACACTTAAATAAGAGTAGCATCATTAAGAAGTGCAAAAACAGTCTCAATTTTCTCAGACAAAGAAGTATGAGATACTGTTGCTATTACTAACTTATTCTGCAATTGTTCCATCCCTGTACATCTCATACGATAAGAGAAGGGCCACAAAACTCATCTCCTAGCCCTTTTGAGCACATATCTCAACCTCATCCCTCTGACAGACTATATATAAACAGCAGTAGTTCAGAGTCATTAGTATGTTACACATCTATATATTTTCTATTATTATTAGTAGGAGTAGGAGTAGGAGTAGGAGTATTTGAGTCATTCTTGAACTCAAGGTCTGTTTTACATTAACATTAATGCTAACATTAACAAGCTATGATAAGAAAAATAAATCCTTAACAAAATGAAGAAGGATTATGAAAGTGTCATGAGAGTATGGGTTGTTTTGTATATTTTGACAAAAAATCCTTTACTTTTCCACAACTTCAAACAAAATATTTATGACCACATTTTTTGTGAATAAACTTTTCATCTGCTGCAATACCCCAGATGTATGATATTTGCATGATTTAGAGCAAATGTACTGGATTCATACCTTGGGCCCCCTTCCTGCACATTTGACCTCTAAACTAACTCCTATACATTGTCTTTTTTATGTTACACCAATGCTTACTACTTAAAAGTGTAATAATACTACAGTCAATTTTCCAAAACTTTTCTGGGTCTGAAAAGTGTAATGTGACTTTTTTCCAGGATTTCCAGGATTGTGGAACAGGAAAGTTTTCAGCTCAGTTTAAAAAGAGAAAATGAAAGAACTGTTTCTGATAGATTGCGGTAGTGTGTTTCAAAGTTTAGGTGCTGAAACACTCATTGCTCCTATAGTGCATAAGATCATTTCAACTAGGAGCCAAGTGTCAGAGGACCTAGGTGTACACACTAGCTCTGAAAGGGAACTTTTTTACAGTATGTCATAAGCAGGAGTTAGTGCAACTGAAAATAGGAGTGATGTGAGCACATATTACTGTATTGGTCAGAACAATGGAGGCTGAGGTTTATAATTTATGTACATTTACGTTTTGCACCTAATGTATTCTCCTGCACATTACTGAACAGAATCCAAACACTACCAAAATTGTTGTGTGGTAATAAACATAAAATTTTCAATAAGCCTTTTGCCTGTTCTCTTTTTTGAGAGAAACTACTATGTTATTTACCTGTCCTGGATAGGTCCAGGTGAATTTAACATCCATCTCAGGCTCACCCAGAACAGTACAGGTGACGTTAAAGATGTCCCCTCCACTCACTTCATTTGACGAGGCCTGAATAGTTGCATATGGAGGACCACTAGGTACTAGAGTGGAAAAGAAAAAAGAATATACACAACAAACTTCATGTGTTCCGTTTTTTTTTTTTTATCCATATTCACTAATCTCACTTTCAGTGTTCTCACATCTCAATGTTGAGCCATCAAATTACACATTTCATGTTTATTAGTAACATCTTTCTGACCTTCAAGATAAAGCAGCTGGTACTTAGTGGAGACCTGTGGTGTGGTTTTTGTGGTGCTCTTAGCCTTGCAGTAAAAGGCCCCCATGTGCTCCGGGCTGGGGCTCCGCAGGATAAAGCCTTTGGTGGGGTTGTAGGAGATAAGGCTCCCATCAGCCTGTATCTCCTCTGGAGGCATTTCCCTGTGTAGGGACACTGTGGTCTTAGGGGTCGTGACTCTGCAGGGCACTGTTGCAGGTTTATCAGGCCGCAGGAACACAATCTCAAAGTGGATGGGTGATGGGACAAATAGTTCGTCTTTGTCTTTGCAGAGAGATAAAGACATTTGCATGATATCTTTAGGCCTCTAAATAGTATTGATTGTTAAGACCACATTTACAAAAACAATATTGTAATATTATCAAGAACTATTTTTTCTGGTACTGCAAGATCAGTTGTACCTGTAAAGTATATGTAGGTGGTGGAGGTGCGATCTGGGTCCTTCTCACACTCATCACCATCACAGAGTATCACCCAGCAGCTGTACTCTCCCGTATCAGCAGCAGAGGGTGATGTCAGGGTCAACTGACTAAACTTCTCATTCTGGTTAATGCTAACACAACAAAGAACAAGGCCCATTTTTCAGCATCGATAAGAAAAAAAATGGCATACTTAAATCAATACTTCATTGGAGAATCTAAAGTTTGCACTGTGATAAGTTCTCTCAAGATGTCATCCTCATGTCATATCAGGGAGCTTTTCCTTGCCACTATCACCTGTTCATTATGGATCTAAATCTACAGTTTATCCAGATTTCTGTAAAGCTGCTTTGTGACAGTGTCTACTGTTGTATGGTTCTAAATTGAATTACATTTTCTAGGTCGAATTTCTAGATTAGTTCTGGCTCCCACTAAACTAAGGCTCTGCTCATATTCATAACAAGTAGAACAATATGGTCTCAAGATGGACCAAAATATAATACTTGAGTATGGGTTGAGAATGAAACAACTGAGCAAAATAACTGAAGTACCTGAGACGGGAATCATTAAAGGTGTCCAAATAAGATGGGTATGCCCAGCCAATCTTGTTCCCTTTGCATCTTAGTTCCAACGTTTTTCCAGAATTCAAGATTATGCTGTCACCGAGACGAAGGAAGCGGCCTTTGTCCAGAACCTGGGTGAGAATGGACTGAAATTTTTCTCCTACCTCTTTGTCTTTTACTTTGGGGTAGCGCCCCTTGACCCGCTTTCTCCCTGGTCTGAAACTGGCATCTTTCTTACTCTTGGTCTGTTGACTGACACCTGGGTTAGCATGAGAAAGAAGTGCCATGTCAAACTACATGATTAGAAATGCTCATCTTTGCTTGGAAATGAGATGGAATGAAGATAACATGGCAAGTCTGTAGACATGGAAGTTTTGGCAAATTGGGGTGAAATGTTTTAGTGAATAGGAAGAATACTTCTGCTTTTCAAGTAAAGCGTATCTGATTTTTCCTATGGTCCAGTTAGAGCCGGAGAACGAGAACAGAGCGGCAGGAGTGGAGCAACATCTGGAAATCTACTCCATTTTGCATTACAACTCCGCAGCTGTACAAACAGAATTGCAGGAAATTTGTTTTGTTTTTTTCGTTATGTCGGAGCCCAGACACCATGAGTCTTGCAAGTTGATGTAGAAATCAAAACAATATGCATGTGTTTTTGCATTACACTCAAAGTGTATCAGAGTGATCTAGCAGAACTTTAATTACTTTGTTTACTAGCTTTGAGTGTTGTCTGTTTGTTGCTGAGCTTTAATGTTGTCAAAGTTAAAACACAAAAATTACAATGACAAAAGAAAGAAATGTTCCATTGCCCAACATATTAAGTGTGAAGGGAAGCCAGTCAACTGAAAGTAAGGATAAGCCAGGGAGTTTCATGCAAAATAATGAGGATTTTTGTGAATTCCTTTAGAGCTTGTTGTCACAGCTCTGGAATCTCCATCACTCCCAACAAATCCAAGGGAATTCCTGACACACTACAAAAGCCAGACAACTACAGTTTCTTTCACAGCTATAACTGCTGCCTTAATGGGACATTGAAAACAGTATATAATTAAAAAAAAAAGTGATATAGACTCACCATTTTGGATCTCCAGCAGGAGTAGTGATGATAGGAAGAGTACCCAGAGCTTCATAGTGAACAGTTCCAGGTGTGTAGGGGCTTGTTCAGTTTCACAGGAATACCAGACAGCAAATCTATACCTCTGCAAACACAGACTGTCTCTATTGCACTGTGGGCTTCCTCATCCACAAAAAGAGGGTAATGCTTTAAAACTCCTATAACAACCACAAAATTCCGCAATGGCCATCCTCTGGTGCCCTCTGCTGTCCCAAAGCTGCTTTTGCTAAATATTGTATATATACAGTGCAATAATTCTCATTAGGTTGTTGATTTAGTTCCACCATTTACATTTGCTCACATGGCTGACACTTTTAGGCAAAGCAGCTTACATTTGAGACAGGATACAAATGAGCAGTTGAGGGTTTAGGGTCTTGTTCGAAGACCCAACAGTGGCAACCTTCTGATCTGTAGTCTAAAGCCTTAACCAACTAGCCAGCACTTCCAAGTGGTTATATCAAATATCGCTTAGACTAGGTCAATGAGAAGCAGGGTAATAAAGGTCTAATGTAACAGGATTAATGTAATATGCAGGCTAGTTCATTCATTCATCTTGAGTAAGCAGGGTCAGGGTTGTGGGGGATCTGGAGCCTATCCCAGAAACACAGGTAAGAATAAACCCATCAGTCCAATGCAGGGCACCGTCCACACACACACATCCACAAGCTCATTCACACATAGGGGTACTTTAGAGCCACAAATTCTCCTACCAGAGGTGGGAGGAAATCAGTGAACCGAGAGGAAATCCACGCAGACATGGGAAGACCATGCACAAAAACCCCACACAGACAGTAACCTGAGCTCATGAGTGAACCAGCGGCCCTGAAAATGTGAGGCATAATATTTAACGTAATATTTAATTGTCTTCTGCTGTTCATCACTTTCTGACTTTGAGAGCCGCATAGATGTGGGTAGTAATTTTCTTGTTCTAACACACCAGCCTTGAGGTTTTTATGATATTTTTTTTTTTAATTTCCAGGTGTAGATGCTTTGATGCTGCAAATACAGGTTCTCAATGAGTGTGTGAGTCTGTGTGTGTGAGTCTGTGTGTGTGTAAACTATGTTTTATGGCTATAAAGAATATATTATAAGGTAATATAGAGATATTAGCTAGGTATGTGTCCGACAGAAGTCACTGAAAGTACAAGAGCAAGGTTGGTTTTGGCTGCTGATAGATTGTGCCCACACAAATTCCACCTAAAAATAAAATAAAATATAATAAAAATATATGGAAATATGAAAAAATCTTTATTGGAAAACATGAGTAGAATTTACCAGAATCAGTCCGTAATACAGTTTTATTATTAAGGCCATTCATTAATTCATAAGGTCTTACAGAAGACATTCATAAGAGTTATTCTACAAATTAAATACTTGGATAATGTTATTTCTAGACTCTCAAAAAAAAACTTGGTCAAGTGCTCTGTGAACTACATCACCAATTAATCAGCATCAGTGATACATGCTAATGATGATGCAAACTATAAAATGGTACAAATCTAATAACACAATTGCCAATAAGAATTAAGAATACGCTCTTGGTATTCTCTCAGTCCGCTTCATGAGGTAGCAATTGGAGATGCCTTTCCAGCAGTTTTGGGGAAGATCCCACATATACTGAGCATTGCTTAGTTGCTTTTCCTAAGTCTTGAAAGAAATTATAGGTTAGACAGACTTTTAAAAAATATTTCTTTAAACCGAACATTTTTATTTTGTAAATAGATTCATTTACATGCATCAAGTTTGCTATTTAGAAATAAATGTCATCAAAATGTCTTTACGATCATGAAAGTCATACATACAATCAGGTGTCCTAACTTTTGGCTGGAACTGTACTATGAGACTATATTATACTGTAAATATCCAAACCATAGCCAGCTGTTGCTTTAATCCTAAATCGCATTCGTTTTTTCATTTATTTACTAAAGGATGTGTCTAAATAGATCTATACAAAGAGCAAGAACAAAGACAGGGGGGGGGGGAAAGCTAGTGATAGCAAATCTTATTACAGAATGCACATAATTGTTTGCTTTTAATAGAAATAAACCTCTGTTTTAATTTGTTTGACTTTTTTTTTTTTTTTGCGCAAACATTTGCTTAGTATGCAATTACATTTAAGTGTGTATACGGTAAACATAGCAAGAAAAAACAGCCAAATAATCCAGTATGTAACATAATTACAGCAAGGAATGTAGCCTTAGATCATCAAAATATATTAAAGTGTTAATATTATCTGTGACAGCTGGTGATATTAGATGAGACCAAAATCTTCTAACTTGACAATTAAACTTTTAGAGTCAAGCAATGCCTTATATTATAAGGTATCATTAATGGGATAAGAATGAAATGTGGCAAACTATTACACACACACACACACACACACATACATACATACACACACACGTCAGTGTTTCAAGTATGTAATGCCCTGCGGGGTCATGCTGTGTTTCCTCCAAATATTTAACCTACATAAGCCTTCCAAACTAAAAAACATAAAACGTACACTTCTGTCATCTGTCCTTTTGTGTAATTCGTACTTTGATTAGACAATGTGTGCTCAGTCTCTCTACTTTTAGTCACTCTTCCATAGGAATTTAGGGGGAAAAGTTGTAAATAATCCACCTTGTTCCCGTTCATTACACTTGTGACTGTACTTTACATCTCAGCCACAGCTAATAATGTGTGTGTATCAGTGAAGCAGGTTGAAAAATATGGGCCCAAATAGGGATCAAATCTAAGGAGGGTTTAACTCTGTGCAGTCACCTGTCACTGACGAGCTGTATGAATCTGCTCTCTGAGCTAGAAAGAATCAGCCCCAGTGTTGCTTCTTTACACCATTCTGTGTATTTTTCTTAGGACCAAAAATGGTGCTGTGGTGCCTTGTTCCACAAAAAATCCAAATTAATCCACCTTCAGATGTTTGCTAACAGCAAATAATCTAATGTGGATGCCAAAAATGAAAGTTTATATATTATGTCTTTTTATCTTTGAAAATCAGGACAGCTTAGCCCTGCTAGCCCATATATACCAGCTCTCTCTGAATATTATTATAGCTCCATTTGCAATAAATGTCTGCTCTGTATTGTAATATAGAACTCACTGTGTTATCTTAAAATAAAAGAAAATAAACAAAAGATCTATTATAGGTCCGTTGAAGTAAAAGTGGAACTTTCTTCTTTTTAATATTATACAAAGGTCTAAACAAAGCAATGAAAATGAATTGCTAGAAAAGAACATGCAGTCAAAATATTGAGAATACTGATCTTGGTAAAAAAAAAAAATAATAATAATAATAAAAAAGTGAAAAAACAGAGTAACTAGTCTATATTTGTATTCAGCCTATGGGAAGTTATAATGAAAAACGCTCTTGTGGCTAATGTTCTTTGACGCAACTATTCTCTATACCTTATGCTATTGAAGATGTAGTGTTAACAGTTAGTCAGTTAATGTGTGAAATTCATTCCTCATTTAGAATTAAGACATGTCTTACTTGTATGATCATATTTCATACATTTTTTTTTTTAAATCACAGCATTCATGTGAGTATTAATCTTAAAATCTTAAGAGAGAACCCATGTCAACCCATGCCTGACAATGGGCTCAAAGCTGAGCTGCTCTCTCAGTTGGTAAAGCACAATGGCTTGTTGCACACAAAGGCAAAATCAACTATAAACAGCAATACATTCTTTAAAGCTGACTTGTCTTCTCCGATTGGATATATTTGTCCTCAGCACCATCCTTTGCAAACATCCTCTGTTTCTCTGGTGCATTTTCAGCACTCTGCCTCTGCCTCTGGTGCTCACTGCTGTGCCACATCCCATAACCGAAATAAATAAGGAAACCTGTAGAAGAGTAAAACACAACTGTTTGTGTATGTCTAGTTCACCCAATTCTTTCTTGGACTACTCTAGAGTTCAAACATATATGTATCTGAAGCATTTAGTAGTGCCAGTCATGCTTAATTAAATTGTTTTGGAGTGCTAATTGCTGATTGTGTGTGGGTGTACATGTGTTCGAGATGTGTGTGTGTGTGAGAGAGAGAGCACTTACCCACAGTCATCCAAACAGAAAAACGGATCCACGTGTCTCCACTCAGCTGCACCATGAGGTAAACATTGACAAATATGCTCAGAATGGGCAGAAAGGGTAGCAAGGGAACCTGTAAAGCAAATAAACACACTGCAGTGAACATCTGCAGTAGTGCCCAATAATACATGGACTGAAACTTAGCCTGTGTGTTAAGTCAAATAAATGAAACACCACATTAGTCTCAGTTAACTGAACCATGCATTGTACATTAATAAGGAGGCTTTCTTTCTTTTTTTTTTCCAGTTTTACCTACTCCTAGCAATATTAGCAGGTAATTTGTTAACTGAGAAATTACATATCGTTCAATCAGTGCTATTACTTAGAAGGTTCATATGCGTTAAACAGCATTTGATATTGTAATTGGTGAGTTTATCATTCAAGCTGTAAAAAACAGCCTTCATGAGTTTTTATTTAAGCTAATTTAACACATCTTTGTTGGCATGTCTAAGTTAGCATTAAATTTAGGCTAAATATAGCTCTATCTGTTTCCGTTAAATCAATTTAGGATTGTATAAAGCTCTATGAGATAAGCCTTGTTATTTGTGTTACATTAATGTAATCTTTGGTTGTTGTTTTTTTCATTCAGTAAAGGCTTGTTGACATAAAACACGTTTGTTTGGTATGGTTAATCAGCAACTTCTGTCACACACTTAACAGTCAAAAGATTTTGCTGAAGATTTTTATCCTTACCTTACTTCTAACCTGTTTTACTTGTTCACTTGTTAGTACATGCATCAAAGATATCCATTTATTCTGTTACAGTGTCAGAACTTTACTATTTACAGTAAACCTTGGCTCGGACAAAAGAATGTTTGTTTTTTATGCTCACAGCTCAGATCTGGTGTTCCTACTAACTTTTTTTCTGTTGCTATTCAGGTCATTAAGTCAAGTAGTCATATCTCAAAACTTATCTACCCTGCTTATTTATCACATATACGCTACTGACCTCAAACATTTTGCAGTCTACATACCATGAAAGACACCTTTTTGCTTGTCTGCGGTTGTCTACAGATCAAGACGATACACATGAAAAAGATAAGAAAGGATGCTGCCAGCACTCCGAGGATCCAGGGCTCCATAGCAAGAATGGCTTGTCCATAATGTGTAGTGAGTGCACTCATGACACACACTGTGATAGCTGTAGTAGGGGAAAATGCATACATCGGTATCTGTGTGCTAATCAGTGCTATGTGCAATGTTGGAACAAAAAATTGTCATTAACTCCATGCTGCAGGCCCCATGGGTCTAGCATATTGGTAGCAAGGTCACAGATATTTGCACAAGACGATGGTGGGCAGTAGCATGATGCTTACCTATGACCCCGACAGCCATGTTAACAGCAGTGGAGGAGCTCTTTGTGGGCTGCAGGGAAGGACTGAGGAGAGTGTACAGAGACATTTCTCCATCTTTCAGCCTATTGAGATGAGACTCAGACTCCGTCAGCTCAGACTCCCCAACCTCATTAGTTTTAGAGCTCTCGAGCACAGAGTCAGGACGATATCTGAAAGAGAAGACTCATTATCGTGAGACCTTTAGTGTCTGTTACCAGTAATTACACATTGCTGTCACCTGATTGCCTATGAATCTTCCCTAAACAATATATTCAAATAACAGATGCATTTGTGAATACTACATTTGAATGCATAATATTAGGGCGTAATTTACGTATACAGTATTTAGTCCATTTGAGTATGACCCAGGTGCTTTTGGATGGGTGGGAACACAGAAGTTTCACCACACCCAGTTTAAGCACAACTATATTTGTTTATTATTTACCACCAGTTCTGTGTTCACTGCGATTGGTTGATTTCTAGCCCTGCCCCTTCCCACACACCCCTTTAGCAAATGTCTTTTTGGTTCATTTAATTTTGTGGAACAGAATCAGACCAAATAGAAAGCAAACCAAAGGTCTCAGTAGGCCCTTAAACACTAAAAAACAAATTTGATGGTCTATTTGATGGTTTACTGATGGTTCCTTGTTTCACAAAGTAAATTCAGTGCACCATTTTAGGATAATTAGTATTATTTGTGTTTACGTAACACCTAATCTCCTCTCATAGGTCTACAAGTCCTCCTCCCCTCTTGTTGAAACATCTCCTAGTTCATATGGAGCATGTGTTTTTTGTCAGTGTCCTTACATGTCCTGGCCACTTTCAGGATTTCTGAACATATAACTGTGTGCTGTTTAATGTGAGCTTGTCTGAGAAAACAAGGCTGAATAAACAGAACTATTAAATACAGAAGCCACGGAGACTTGCGCAATAGCTATATTTAGTTATAGACCTATTCCCGTTAACCGCACTGTGTATACTGGGGGTATTTTTATAAACTGTTATAATTTACAGCTAGAAATGCTTTGATTCAGCTCCTTTCCTGTTTTTATTGCAAAGAAATGAAGCCATTAGCACTAACCTGAGAATAAGAACACAAGCAGCGACCAAAGAGTATGCCAGCAGAGTGCCAATGGACATCATGTCCACTAAGGCTTTTAGGTCAAAAAGACAGGCCATGATAGCTGTAGGATATGGTATATAAAAAAATAAATAAATAAATAAAAAGATTAACAAAGCAATTGAAAAAATACATTGGTGCTAAACTATACTCTATACCTTGTAAAGAATATACAGTATACAACAAATCTCTTTTCAGACAATGTATTCAATTTATCAGTAGACATGCATTATAACTTATGTTCTTTAATAAATTGGAAGATTTAAACTACATTAACCTGTTAAAGCAAAAAAAAAAAAAAGTCAAATGTTTAAAGTGAACTTTTACCATAAAACAACATCAGAATCTATAATTAGCACTCCAGACAAAAATCTAGAAGCATCTGTGTATATTTGTAGCTTGAATTACTGGTTGAATTTGTGGTTGTTTTGTGGTGAAATATCACTTTTAAGTTGTTATAAATGTCTAACAGAAAAATTACAAACTCTTGTAAGTGTGTTTTGAATCCTTAAAGATACAGCAAGCATAATTATGAATATGACAATTTTACCTCCATCACCATATTTTTAAACTCACAACCAGGGATTTCATTGCAACACAACTAGGTAGCTGATAGCATACGTATTAATATAAAATAAACAATATAGCAAATAACTGACTGGAATGCATACTTTCAAATGGCTGGGTTCTATTTGTATTAGTACTTGGCATAACCTATACTATTTTAGATTACACGGGGATGATGAAACTTGGCAAGAATTTGCCAAGTGAAAAGTGCTTCACAAATCCCTGATTGTGGTTCATGAGCTATGATTAATGCTCTTCATCTCTGACATTTACGGGTTAAATTAGGGGGTGGAGGTGGAGAGGGACCAACTGCCAATACTAAAACAATAAACACAACAGTTAGGTCTGGCAATATTTAAATTAGTAGTTATTTAAATTAAGTATTTAAAATAGAAACAGATACATTGGAAACTGCATTATACACCTTATGGGGAATAATAAGGAGATAATAAAGTGTCTAGAGGTTATACTGTTAATTTAAAGCTGTTACAATCATCGTTTTTGGAAATCGTGCTGCTACACAAAGTCAGTTCCTTATTCTTCACTTATTTTTTATCATTATCAGTAGTTATTCCATGAAACGGCATCACTACATTATTGTACAGTATAACCAATGGTCACTGTATTATCTATGCTTTCTACCAGGGTGTATAATCTTATCTGTAAAGGGACCGTATGGTTGCAGGTTTTCATTCCAGACCAGCAGGAACCACACCTGATAGCTGACTGAAGATCAACTGATCAACCAAGATCAACTGATTAAACAGGTGGAATCAGATAGAATTACTGTTTGGATGGACCAAAAACCTGCAGGCACACTATCTCTTTATGGGTAAAATTGGGCACCTCTGCTTTCTGCAATAATACATTATGAGTAAAATACATTATAGTAAAAACCCTCACCCTAACCCTAGATTTATGAAGAATTATGGAATTATGTAACAGCAAAGGGCTCCCTAGCACCCCAAGACAAAATGAAAACTCTTTGCTGATGTACTGTGTGGGATCGATTTGAGACATGAGCACTGACTGTAAGCATTGGTACAGGTGTCCAAACTTACAAACACTCAGCAGGCTAGCAATGTAGACTATCAAACCCAGATTGCTTCAGTATGGACTGAATCACAGGGGTCTCACGAAGCAAAACCTGACCTCCTGGAGCCCTCTTGCCAGTAGTTAATTCTGTACACTACACTCTGGCCTCTATGCAGCTGTACGTAGAGTCTTCAAACACTTGCTAAACCCATTCACTCATTCCTGCTAGCATGAAAGTGTTTATCCTCTGCTGTTCCCCAAAAGAAATTCCTCTGCAGCTGATCTTACAGGCAGCTGCACCTGTCCTTGTTCAGTGCCTGCACACAAAACAAATATTGCTCTCTTTTACTCACTCCAGGATATCTTCCTCTTTAGGGCCCTTATAAATCAATGTGTCCAAATATTAGATACCCCCTACTATGTTGCATTGTTCATATGCTCATAGAAAGGTTACATCTGCACCCTGAAAGAAACCCCTAAAGGTTCTATGTAGAACTCTACAAAGGAAAGTTTCTCTTCCAGAAAAGATTCAGAGTAGAACCCGTTAAGGAGGTTGGAACCCTTAGCCATTCGAACAACTCCGGAGAAATCGTTTTTTTCGTAAGAATATATCTTAACATGCACTAAATACACCTGATTCAACTCATCAGCTAATTACCATGCGAATTATGGATTAAATCAATTATTCAAGAGCAGTAGATCGGGGAAAAACATCAATGTGCTGTAACTTTCACATCACTGCAACCACCACAAGAGCAAGAGCATGCATCCACCACTACCACTGCAAGCCCTGTCATGCACACACTGCAACTGCACCCAAGAGACAGCAGTCCATGCCATGTCCCTCTCTCCTTGGGAGCTTACCCGCTATGGTGCCTGCTGCCATTGTGGCAGCCACTGGTGATTGACGCTTACTCACTTTGGAAAGAAATCTGAAAAGTATGCCATCTCGCGCCATGGCAAAGAGAATGCGTGGCAGAGGAAACATGGCGCCTAACAGGCTAGGAACAAAAAAGGGGTCATCGTTCAAACACAAAGTATTCCTGACAGTTAAGAACACATATCAATCCACTGGCAATTGTGAATGTGTAAATAACTGTCAAATGCAGACATTGTGTAGGCTAATTTTGTTTTTTATTTATTGCTAAGATTCTGTTTGGATTTTGTCTCTGTATGATTGTTCATTCTTTAGCTTCACCAATAATATCCTAATGTTGGACATTCACATTTGCCTGGTGGAGCATGTTGCCAGATTTACACAGCAAATTACTCCCCCAACTCTCACCTGCAACTATACCGGAGGCCATTGTGGCAATAAGTGGGGTCTTCGTCTTAGGATTGATTCGGGCTAACACTTTGAAAAGCACCCCATCCTCTGCCATAGCATAGATTACACGTGGCATTGGGAATATGGAGCCCAGCAGACTGCATATAGAGCAAAGACATGCACGGGACGAACACATTAGTCAAGCAACATATACTGTATACAAGCCGCACTGCACCACTGCCACAAAGCAGAACAAGTACATGCTGGAGACCAGTTCTCCAAAAGCTTTCTTTAATGTATTGTACAGTGTTTCAGTGTGTGTATTAACATTATAAAGTGCACACTTTACAGCATTTAGGGATTTGGCCATTCAGTTATGTCATCATTTTTCCTGGATTATCCCTGAAGGCACTGTGATAGATTCATAGTTATGTCAATGATTTGCAGTACATTAGGAACTTTTTAAAATAAAATAATAGCACTCCAGGTCTTGTCCTGTTTTACTGTATGATGATATACACTCAGTGGCCACTTTAATAGGAACACCTGTACCCCTGATCATTCATGCAATTATCCAGTCAGACAATTATATGGCAGCAGTACAATGCATAAAATCATGCAGATACAAGAGCTGGTTTGAGTATTTCAGAAATGGCTGATGTCCTGGATTTTCTACACACAACTAGAGTCTCTAGAGTTTACTCAGAATGGTGAGAGAAACAAAAAACATCCAGTGAGTGACATTTCTTTGGGCAAAAATGCCTTGTTGATGAGAGAGATCAGAGGAGAATGGGCAACCTGGTTCAAGCTGACAGGAAATTTAAGAAACTCAAATAACCACTTGTTATAACTGTGGTGAGAAGAAAAGCATCTCAGAACATGACAAACCTTGAGGCAGATGGGTTACAATAGCAGAAGACCACATCGGGTTCCACTCCTGTCAGCCATGAACAGGAATCAGAGGCTACAGTGGGCACAGGCTCACCAAAACAGGACAGTTGAAGATTTTCGCCATCTTATAATGGCTACATCCAGCATGATAATGTGGCAAGTCACAAAGCTCAAGTCATCTTAAACTAATTCCATAAACATTACACTGAGTTCAACAGAAGCTCTCCAACACCTTATGGAATCCATGCCACAAATAGAGGCTGTTCTGAGAATGAAAGGGGGACCTGCCCAAATATTAGTGTGGTGTTCCTAATAAAGTGGCCAGTGGGTGTATGAGACAAAATTGTCCTATTAGGAGACATCAGAATGCTTTTGAAGAAATCAATTTATAATACAGACTGTACTGTTGAACTGGAGCTTGTACATACTCCAACAAAATGTTCTGCTATTAGAGAGCTCACCAGGAAAAAAAGAAAGTCATTGTGCATGCATAGGTTTTGTCCTGAAAGAGTGCGATAATGAAGCATCAATTAAATTGAAGTGCAAAGCAATTTATGTTTGTTCTTCTTTCAAACAAACCACCACCAAATAATCACTGGAGTTTTTATGAATCAATCCACAGTAGACCCATTAAACAACATGTACTAACTAAGCCTGTCTTTGACAAACAATTAAATTATGTTTAATATTTAAACTTAAAACTCATCACCCTGAAAGGATAATTACCTGGTTGATAGTGCACACAGGGATCCCACTGCCACCACATATTTAGCAGGACCCCAGCCAACATAGTCAAAGGCCACAGGCAGAGGACTCTTCTCATCGAGAAGATAGTATGGCATCATGAGGGTAAGAGCAGCAGACACACCAAAGTAAGCCAGGAAGCAAATCAGCAGGGAAGCAACTATACCAATGGGAATAGCCCTCTGAGGATTCTTCACCTCCTCACCTGATCAAGAGAGTTCTGCCATCAAAGCACTGTTTCACAAAATATTAAAACATGTCCAAAAAGTAATAACACATGTATT
This sequence comes from Pangasius djambal, assembly GCA_022985145.1. Lineage (NCBI taxonomy): Eukaryota > Metazoa > Chordata > Actinopteri > Siluriformes > Pangasiidae > Pangasius > Pangasius djambal. The sequence continues at coordinate 16,469,360 of CM040981.1, read as the reverse complement.
AATTAACCAAGGCTTGATTGTGTCTAGCCATCATATGTCTGCATGAATACCTGTGGTGGCAATGCAATCAAATCCTACAAAGGCATAGAAGCATGTGGCTGCACCAGCCAAGGTTCCGCCAAAGCCATAAGGCAAAAACCCACCAGCACCATAATCGCTGGTAACATTTCCAGTGTAGGACAGATTTCTGTAATCAGTTACAAGAATAAGGTTAGTTAGTTAGTTCATTTTTTTTGTTCTCAGTGCACATACAGTAAAGCCTTGGGATGACTCATCCTTAGCCTTACAAATCTGAATATGCATATCTCTCACCTTGTCACAATCGTCACATTTATAAGGGATTCTTCGGATATCTTCCAGTTGAAAGAATCTCCTTTGACGAAGCCAGAGATAATGACGAACATTAGCACAAGCACGTTGATGGCGGTAAAGATTTTGTTGACCCATGCTGACTCTTTAACCCCAAAGGAGAGAAGACCTGGCAAAATAAAATCATAAGACAACATTCACTTTCATATTGTGGTGTTCCAGAAGGTTCAGTTCTGTGTTCCCATAAAATCCAGGGATTTATATTTTGTGAACAGTCTGGGACATAGATGTAATAGTACTGCTGTGTGTGAGATTGTAATTTTGTGTGTATGTGCTTTTCTTTTCTTTTTCTTTTTTAAATATATTTAAAATATATATATATATATATATATATATATATATATATATATATATATATATATATATATAAAAAATCTTACTGCTTACTGAGGTTAAGTTTCGGCCTAGATTTAGGTGTAGCCATAGCATTAATTAGCTGCATTAATAATTATGTCAGTGGAAAGTAAGACAAATAATGTCTCAAAAAAGCCCGAGCTTCTCTAATACAATAGAGTAGTCATGTTCCTCATTACCTCAGCATGTTGGCCTTGGAAAAACTTGGCTTTACTGTGATTAAATAAATATTGACAGAATGTCCTCTTGAAATAGTGTGATAGTGTGCTCAGTCCAGCAGTTCAAACGTCATTCTATCTGGAATTTTAGAGTAGCCCAGATGTCAACTGGCTTAGGATCTGAACAAAAAACCCCATGATCAGGTCCACATCAGCCCGCTTACGTATGTACTCCTTTTTAACTGAAAATTTCTGCATTGTTACAGAAGCCGTTGCTAATTTTAATGAAATGTTACTTAATGCAGCTGATAACATGGTGACAAGTGTTGCCATGCATGCCAAAAAAAATCTCCTAGAAAGCAGCAGACCATTTACATAGTGGACAGAGAGAGTTATACATGGCCAAAATGACATTTCAGAAATAAGAAATACCTGACAGGAGTAATATAAGGCAAGCTGCAAAGAAGTCGGGATATTCTGCCAGGCCAGGCATGCTCATTCTGAAGTGTAATTTGCAGAACTGTTCAATATGGCCCCCTATTAGCTCATCAAATGTTCCACTCCAAGCTCTGGCAACACTTGAGGTCCCTTCAACAAAAGAAAATCAGCTTGTGTTGTGAATGCGTACAAGTCAATACAACCTTTTGAAGGTTAATAGAAAAGTCCAACATTTATTGTCATAAAATATTATAAATAGTTTCTGCACTTTTCAGCGTGGTTTAAAATGGTTTAGATGGTGTGTTCTGTGAAATAAATGACTCAAAACGTAGGTTAATGATGAAAAACACCTACAATGGGGCAATTCTCCAAGAACTGATACGGATGTAATATTATAATTAATCTGGAGGTGTTTACTCAGCATATTTAGTTGTTGTATTATCCAAAAATATTTTTGTGCTTTATCACGTTCTATTACAAAAGAAATTGAATATGAAATATTTTGAGGAAGACAATTGTCTCTGTAAGAAATCAGGCACTACCATTTTCTGAAACACATCTGTTATGTTGCCGGTAAGCTGATGTATAGGTGGAAGGCAGGCATCTCTGTTCATTTTTAAATTTATCCAATCCTATCTAGAATAGCAAGTGATTTAAAAATCTTAATCTAGAAAGATGAGGATCTGAACTGAAACAGCATGAGCCCGCATTTTAAATGACCCCTAAATCATGCATCCTTCATCACAGGCTCAGGAACGCAGATAAATAAAGTTAGAACAACCATAACACTAATTCTATGTTTATGGTATTATAATAATAATAATAATAATAATAATAATAATAATAATAATAAACATTTGTAACTTTGAGCACTCACTCATAATTCACAAAATAACCTGAGTGTGATGTCACTGAACTCTTTGTACGCCATATAAGACAATTTCGACACTGGAAATCGATGCAGTTCTATATCCCGTGGAAGAATGATATATAAGAAAGCTATATAAGAATATAAAAAAGATATATAAGAAAAAGCATAATTTATTGATTCATTAACTGGTCTTTCAGTTAACTGTTTCATTTTGTTTAAATAGCTTTTGATCATTAACCACATTCCTCGTTCACTGATTCTTCAGTAATCACTTTCTTCTGGTCGGGGTTGTAGTGGGTCCAGGGGCTAACCCTGGAAAAGTGAGCGCAATACAGGAATACACCCTGAATGGGACACGCGTCTTGGACAAATTTAGAACACATATTATTTCTTAAAAATAAAGTAACAAATGTGCAGAATGTTTAATGTTTAAAACGTCTATTATTATTTATTATTTAAGATCTTCCAGCATATTTTTATAAGGATGAAAATTAGATGACACTCACCTATGACATATGAGAGAATCAGGTTCCATCCTGTGATGAAGGCCAAGAGTTCCCCTACTGTCACATAGCTATACAGATACGCAGAGCCTGTCTTGGGCACTCGAGCTCCAAACTCAGCATAGCACAAGCCTGCCATGACAGAGGCCAGAGCGGCTATGAGGAAAGACACTACAATGCTAGGGCCAGAGTTGCCTTTGGCGACCTCTCCAGCAAGGACATAGACTCCGGCACCCAGTGTGCTGCCCACACCCAGAGCGATGAGGTCCGCTGTGGAGAGGCAGCGACACAGCTTGGAATCCTCCAGGCAGTCCACATTTTTCCTTCTCACCAGAGAGCGGCTGAACGACAGCAGGTGTGCCAGCATTCTTTCACTTCAGACCAGAAACCAGGGAAGTGATTTAATTACATGAACATTATAAAGTAGTAAAAGCCTTCAGAAACAAATGAACTCTCAGTATTAACAACCAAAACACAGGATGCAAAATATAGTACTATGCTAAGTACTAAACGTCTTAGGCACATGTAAAGAAATGCTGAAAAGCAAAGATACCTTCAGTAATAATGAAATTAAACTTTTCTTTTCTGTCAATATCAACCAATAGTCAGTAGTCTCAGGTACAATTTGTTTTAAAAGGAAATTGGCTGGTAATTTTTCTAAGCATCTTGGCAGTATGACAGGTCTTGAAGACTTTGACTGTCACATTTGCTTCTGAATTTACAGGTAAAACCAACTTGTAAACAACCGTCATTATGTTTTTTTGTGTGAAAAGTGTTTTTTTTTTTTTTGTTTTTTTTTTACATAATGTTACTTTCTTTAACATACAAACATTTTTCTATAACCTTTCATTTTTAAAGGAAATGTTTGTAAATCTATTTTTTTTTTCTGAACATCTAGGACAAAATTTGTATTAAAAGAAATTAGGGAGTCTAAGTCTTTTGCACAGTGCTGTACATGACAGAACATCCCTGAAGCAAAAATCTGAATGACCAAAAAACTCATTTTAAAGATCATGAGGACTACACTCGGTCCTTGCGTGAATTTATGCTTGGTTTCATGGCATTCTGTCATCGAGATGAGTAGGTTTAGATGAGTTGGTTTATTCCAGCATTCTCTAATTAATCCTGGAGAGCTACAATACTCCTCAGTTTAGTCTGTACTGTTACAACACCCTGCTTGTTCCCTATCCACCGGGACGCAATTGGATATTTTCCGTTTTGGGTTTGGGTAGGTTTTGTAAGGGCTGCTTCATGAAAGAAAAAAAAAAAAAAGAAAAATCCTCAAACAAGTATTACATAACATGTAAAATATTTTAACCACTGTAATAGAGGTAGAATATTTGTTACCTGTGATGATGTTTTTCACTAACCTCAGACATTACAGCATCTCATTAGTATCTTTTTGAGAATTGATCTAATTTGATGGCATCTCACTGATTGTTTACAATCTTTACATATGCACGTGCAGGTATTTTTAATATCTACTTGACTACAGGTCTACTCGTGCTGCTCAATATGCTGCACCGAAATGTCGAAATAAAACATTTTTTGTATGCAGTTTAACAAGTTGCAGATCCAGTTCTAAAACCCCAGGCTTGAACGGTGCTCTGCTCAATAAATAGTGTTACACAAATATGGTCTTTGTCATTGAACTAGGAGCTGGTGCATATGTAGGAATATTAGCATAATTATGAATTGTTATGTACAGACTGTGTAAAGGACACATACTCTTTCTTGCTAATTAAGAAACAGATCTAAGGTGGAATATGAGTCTGCGCTGCTTGTTACCTATTTCACTAAAATTCAAATTCAAAGCAGTTTTAGGGTACTGGAGATTTTTAGAAATATTTCATATGAATTTTGAACTATGTTAAGCTTACCATTAATACTGTTACAGTTACATAAATACTTAAAAATGGTTTTAATAGAATTAGAGAAGTACTTATACTTACCTGTAGAAGCCACAATTTGAGCACGCAGTTGCAGTGGTTTTGAGGGAAGTCGTACAGCACACGCACAACTTCTCAGAGAATTGTGTCACTGATTGCTTTAAAGATGCAAGTGTTGTGCGGCAGCTAATCTATAAAGGCCTGTGTTAAGTTTGACTTAACGTTTCTCCTTTTCTCAAGCTCAAGCCCTTGCTGCTGACATGGGAACCCCTAACTCTTCTATTTTTACTCCTTCCTTCATTCTATCCTGGTGTGCCTTAACTTGTTCTGCCCTGGTGCATGGACTCTGGGGGATTGGTCTGACAGCTATACCGCCCCAACAGGAGGAGGGGAAAGGAAGAGGGTGGGTTTAGTGTATGAGTGTGTAAAACATGTAGAGGGTGGCACATACTCAATGGTGTGTTTGTGTGTGTGTGTGTGCGTGCATGTGCATGCATGTGTGAACAAATGTGTAGAGAGAAGCAGAAATAATCATGTCCATGCCTTATTTCATTTAAAAAAAAAAGCTTCTTTCTAATGCACACAGGCCAAACATATCCAGCTGCCAGAGCACTTACTGACCACTGATAAATGGTTAAGCAACTGACATTGACAAACACTGAGACAGACACGTCTGTTTGCCCAAGGCAGTGGGGACAGGTTGCTAAAAGCATGGCCGTTCATTGGACAGGGGGTATGGAGGAGTGATCACAGGTAAAAGATATATGGAAAACTACTTCTTCAAGCCTGTGAGTGCAAAAAGGCCAATACATTTATGTTAAAGTCAAAAGGTAAATACAAAACACACTACAAATCTCACAAAGAAAATTCCAAGCTCGGAAAACAAGAACAAGACTCCTAACAAGAACCCTAAATGTTAGTCACACATAAGAATTTATTTAATGGTTATGTTTCTATAATGGTTGTTCTTCATAATAATAATAATCATGAGAAGAAGAAGAAGAAATAGTTGAAATTTTAGATCACCTTTGTCAAACCCAAGATTGCTTTATGGACAATAGGACAACTTTTTTACAGAAAAAAAAACTTACGCTAACAGAACATCGTCATATAACAATACATTTAAAAAATAATCAAAAGGTAATATATTATTTTGATAAATGACTTCTATCCAACATAAAATATTTTTCTAAATCCTATTGCAGCCTGGCTACACTACTTTCAACTAGACTCTGATGTCTGCAATGTCCTACGCTCCCAATTCACCATCACTCTAAGCTCATTATGTGGTCTGAATGCCACAGTGAATGCAAATGCCACCTCTAATAGATGGCTGAGTTGGAGCCACAGACGCAAACATTCATACACACGCTGCCCTGGGAGACAGAGTGGCAAGATGCAGAACAAATTTATTCATTTAAAGGATTTTTCCAAAGCTTGTGAATGCAAGATAAGATAGGTCTAGGTGATAATCAAAAGGAAAATCAAATGCCTAGAACGCTGTAATTATACACACAGTGGCCATTTTTTCAGGTATCCTCTTGTAGGTGAATATTTGATTTGGAATCTAGCAGTAACACTGATATTTAAAAATCCCCAAAACATTCTGCAACACCAAACATCCTTTTAGTCATTTCAGATAATGACAGTAAACATAATAATAATAATAATAATAATGATAATAATAATGATAATAATGATAATAATAGCTCAGTGAATTCAATAATATTTTCAACAAAAGACTAGCAATGCATAAGTCATTAAAAATCTACCTTTTAAAAAAATTAAGATGAGATAGAAGAGCAGACCCAGAGGGCTTAATGCAGTGTGTTCCAAAGTTTAAGTGCTAATACACTAAGACACTCATGGCCAATTCCCGGGTTTTGCGACAACACTGACCTTACACAGTATAGGTTCAAATCACACCTAGATTTAGCACAGTAAAGTGGGCATTGTATTTTGTATTGCTCTATCTAACAAGTGTTGCCAATTCATTAACCCAACTACCAGTGTAATGATCAATCTAAAGCCACCAAGTACATTGGTTCTTTGCTCCAACAAATTGACTTAGCTACACATGGCTTCTAACACTGTTTGTTGATGGGATGCTTTAAACCACTCAACTGTGCCATCACCAGGAAATGTCCTGGTCAATTATTAGTGACAAGACTAAAGATGGTGCAGATGGGCTGAGCTATAAGAGATGCAGTATAGAGAAGGTTTACATGTACAATCTTTAAAATAATTAGGCAATATATTGGCAATAAAAAAATGAGCTGTAACGTGCATGCAATTAATATAATTTCTGGTAGCAATCTTTCTGTAAACTATTCGCATTTATCGTAGTAGGCTACTTTTCACGATGAAACTACTGCTAAGAAGGTTTAAAGTTCATTGGGACAATTCATAGAGGTGAAAATGATTCACACAATGAAAATGCAGCAGACTAAATGTATAAATGTCTTCTAGAAGGATTAGCTCCAAGTAATTTGGCAATCAAATAACATCAAATGGGAAAGGAATGACCAGAAAATTGTTGTCCTTGGCACTGATTTCTTTTTCTTTAGCAGCAGGGTTTTGTTTTGTTTTGTTTTTTTTTAACTTAGTGGTACTGGTAAGTAAAGCACTTATGCTGTTTATAGGTGTTATAATACTTTACAGTCATAAAAACAGATACCTGTGTAATTAAGTATCGACATGATCACTTGCATGAGGAAAACACACAGCCCTTCATTTCTTTTTTTTCATTGATGATCCATCTGACTATTTAACATAATAAATTTGGCTACTCGCTAAATCTATATCAACATAAGTATCAAGTTAACAATTTTAGGTTACACTTTTACATTTCTATGAAATTTTGGTTCAAGGAGCACTTCTATTGAGCATTTTCTGGCCATTCTGAGAACATTTTATATAACGTTTCCAAATGTTGCCTACAGTGTATTCTATAGAGATGTCAGAAAACAGTAAACATTGTATTAAAATAAGCCATAATTGAAAATAATGACATTTCAGTTGAAGGTATTTATCTGTTTCCTATAGTGCTGCAACTGCATTTTTTATCATACAATTATCCAATCAGCCAGTTATGTGACAGCACGCTAGTATAGAGTTTACATAGAGTGGTGCGAAAAACAAAAAACATCCAATAAGCTGGAGTTCTGCAGGCGAAAGGTCAGAGGTGAATGGCCAGACTGATTCGAGCTGACAGGATGCCTACAGTAACTCAAATAACCACTCTTTACAACCATGGTCAGCAGAAAAGCATATCAGAATGTACAATAAATTGAACCTTGAGGTGGTTGGGCTACAATGGCAGAAAACCACATCGGATTCCACTCCTGTCAGCTAAGAACAGTAATCTTAGGCTACAGTAGGCACAGGCTCACCACAACTGGACATTTGATTAGAAAGATTAGAAAAATGTCACCCGGTCTGATTAATCTTGATTTCTGATGTGATGGTAGGGTCAGAATTTGGTATCAGCATTAATCCATGGACCCAACATGCCTTATGCCAACAGTTTTTCTTGACCCCTTAATACCAATCAAGCATTGTTTGTATGTCACAGCCTGTCTGAGCATTGTTACTAACCAAACTGGGTTCATTAACTTGACAAGGAGTTCAGTGTACTTCAAAGGCCTCCACAGTCACTATATCTGAATCCTACCATGTATTAGTATGATGTTCCTAATTAAATGGTAGGTGAATTTAGTTTCCTAAACCACAGGTTCCCAAGCCTGGCTTTGGATTATTTTAACTGTTCATTCATCTTTATCCTGCTCAGGGTCAATGTGGATCCTAAACCAGAAACACTGGATATGAGGCAGGAATACATCCTAGAAGGCATGCCGGTCCATTACAGGGCCCTATGCACACACATACACACATATTCACATACTCTGGAAACCCATATGCCCTTAAAACTTGTGTGACAGATTTTTTTTTTTTTAGGTTTGGATGAGTTACTGGCCAAATACAGTCATAGAATCGTCCTGAATATTTTTTTTAGCTACAATCACTTTTCTTCTGAAGAGTCTAACAGCCCTGCTGAAAAAAAAAAAAAAAACAGCTAAAACCAGTCTAAGCTGGTTGGCTGGTCTTAGCTGGTCTCCCAGCCTGGTGATAGCTAGTTTAGCAGGCTGGTTTTAGAGATGTTTTGACCACTTTAGCTTTAGCTGGTCAGACTGGTCTTAGCTGGTCAGTGTTGGTCAGGCTGGTCTTAGCTGGTCAGTGTTGGTCAGGCTGGTCTTAGCTGGTCAGTGTTGGTCAGGTTAGGAGACCAGACCAGCTTGGCCAGGCTGGAGGACCAACTTAAACCAGCTACATCCAGCTTAAACCAGTAAGGACCAGCCAACCAGCCCAGGCCGGTTTTAGCTGTTTATTTATTTATTTTTGTTTGTTTTGTTTGTTTTTTTAGCAGGGGGCTGAAGCAGTAGTGTAATGACTCATGAAGTTTAGCTCTCTTTCCAAATTTTATTTTGTTTTATTTTTTTGGTGGATTTATAAGTCAGTGTCACAAGTTCATTAGGAAAATAATCTTTTGTTTTTAATGTGTTTTTATTATGTTTATTTATTTACCTACAGTCATGTTTTCTTGTTGCTGAAACAAAACCTCACTTTATAGGTTTTCAGTATTGCTGTAGCATGTCGGGTCGGATTTAGGACCGCGCGGTGTTTCCACAGCGCTAACGGTGATTCACCCTATTGACCGGGTAGACTATGATCACATCAGATTCGCTCCGACAGTTTTTTTATTTTAAGTAATCTCAAAATGTTGTGAGACAATATACCAGGAAAAATCATCGTTTTTAGTGTGATGTTTACAGTTGCTCCCGGAAGTAGCGGGTAAATGTTGCTTTGTGGTGTTTGCGTGTGAAAGATGGAGCACATCAGACTGCCGAAGGTAAACACAAAATAATAGTTTATACAATAACTGTACTAATATTACTCACATGAACATGGTTTAAATTGTCCATGGGCTTAGTTTTATTATGTGATGTAATTAAATTAGTTTATATATTGAATAACTTGCTGTAATAAATGTGTAGCAGTGCGTTCATAGGCTAGTGGGTACATGAACACTGGTTAGGCTAATGCTGTTTAATGTTATATTAATATTCAGATATATTAAGGACTTTTACCAAATGTTCAATTTCAAACATAATGGTTATTGAATTTTGGCTGTGCCATATTTCAGGTTGAAAAAGTCCAGCTAGTGGACAGGGGCTCTTCTCACAGGGCACGAGCTGGAACACTGTATTTAACAGCCTTTCATACAGTGTTTGTGGAGAATGAGGCTGAGGGTCACAGTGAACTATGGGTAAGTGCTTTCTCTCTCTCTCTCTCTCTCTCGCTTTACCTATCTATCATCTTTACCTATCGATCTATCTCTCTACCTATCTATCTCTCATCTCTCTCTATGTATCTATCTCTACCTATCTCATTTCTCTCTCTATCTCTCTGCCTATCTATCTATCTATCTATCTATCTATCTATCTATCTATATATATATCTATATCTCATCTCTCTCTCACTCTTATCTATCTATGCCTATCTCATTTCTCTCCCTAACTCTCTATCTATCTATCTATCTATCTATCTATCTATATCTCATCTCTCTCTCACTCTTATCTATCTATGCCTATCTCATTTCTCTCCCTAACTCTCTATCTATCTATCTATCTATCTATCTATCTATCTATCTATCTATCTATGCCTATTTCATTTCTCTCTCATCTCTCTCTCACTCTATCTATCGATACCTATCTCATTTCTCTCTAACTCTCTATCTCTCTATCTATCTATCTATCTATCTATCTATCTGTCTGTCTATCTATCTATCTGTCTATCTATCTATCTGTTCGTGTGAAATTGAACTACATCCAACCACATCTCCCTCAACTGATTAATTTGGTCATTCCTAATGGATCAGGTTAAATATTACTGAAATTTAAATTAAATGCGTCAACAAAATATAAATAAATAAGTCAACTGAATGTGACGTGAGTCAAAGGTGGTCTCATTAGACAAGTGTCATAAGAAGATGCATGAAGAATGATGTCAGGGACATGGAAATGACAAAATGGTCTAACTGTCACAGTGTTTTTGAGATCCTTGGTCACATATATGAAAATCTCTGATTGAAAATCTCTGATTGATATGTAAAAGCTTCGCAATTACATATGCTCTGGTTTTAATCACAGGTGCTGCATAGTCTGGTGTGTAATATTAAGAAACAAAGCCCTACTACTTTGGGATGCCCACTTCTCATTCAGTGCAAGAACTTCCAGCTTATTCAACTCATCATCCCACAAGAGAGCGACTGCAATGATGTTTTTATGTCACTCTTACGACTCTCCCGGGCAGGTAAACTGAAATATTTCACAAATCTTAGATATGATCGTGTGGTTTGTTTTTGGACTTGGATGCCATCACCGTACCACAGTTGATAGACAGACATCTTATAAATTCACAGAAGCAAATGGAAGAAAATCATTTCTATAAAGAATTGCAATAAATCTCCATAGCTCAACTGGGTGCAAAAACCGTTTTTATCACCATGTTCTAATCTAGTAGATTTAATGCTAAAAACCTAGCACTTAAAGGCCCATAGGGATTCACTGTTTCTATGTGAGCCACGAATAAAAACTGCTAAATGCAAAAAAAGGAGCATGCAAATTTTGCATAGATTACAACACCTGTGTCTGAAGCTAATTAAATGCAGTGTTAAATAACACCTTTTCTTTGCCATTTTTGTATTAAGCTGTCATCATCTTTTCTCTTTCTTCACATATCCAGATATTCAGATATTTATGATATTTCTCCTGTGCCATGATGGTTAGCAGACTCCCAGTGCTTAGAAAATCAAACCCTGATATTGGTTTAGTTTTAATAAACTAAAAACTGCCCCAACTACACCCAGGATCTCTTTGCTTGTTGTTTTTCAATCATATGTACTGTGTTGGTTTGCTGTTACTTTTGTTATTTTGCATTTTTCTGTTTTTCAGAGCGATACGAGGACCTCTATTGTTTTTCTTTCAAGCCTAATTTCAACAAGGCCGAGAGGGACAAAAATTGGAACTTCATAGACTTGAAGGCTGAATACAGTCGAATGGGAATGCCAAATAAACTATGGCATGTCACCTCTATCAACCGAGAATACAGGGTCAGTGTGTATCTCAGCTGTTACAGTCTGATGTCTCTGTTTGTCTCTATGTCAGAAAAGTGTAGTGCTGAGAAAACACAGTATGGAAGACGACTTGTGGTGGCATTTAGTCAATGTGTGACATGTATATATGATATGTATATATCTATACACTATTAAATGACACCTGTAACCTTTACCCCATCTTCTCCAGGTATGTGACACTTACCCCGCTGACCTGTTTGTGCCTAAATCAGCCACACTCCCTGTCATTATAGGGAGCTCCAAGTTTCGCAGCAGGGGCCGATTTCCTACGTTGTCATACTACTGCAAAGAAACTCAAGTGAGTTTTCAAACAAACTCTTTGCAGTGAATATTAGCTTTTAGGGGTCCTTTTAATGACGGATTAGAAAGTATGACCCTTTGTTCCTTCGAAGTCTTATGGCCTTCATGTCATTGGTCATCTGTCATCTGATAGTAGTTCAAATGGAACTTTGTAACAGCATACTTTGACCCCGATAAGACTCCTTTACATTTTCCTCCTGTACTGAACGGGTTCATTAGACATATTTTGTCAATGCTGAACTTACTCAAACTGTTGTAAACTGTTGTAAAGTGTATCTTCTACCCCAGAAGTATCTAAAATGAAGCTTTCAGTATTAATTTGTATGATAGGTGCTTTTAGTCTTTTTTTTTTTTTTTTTTTTTTTTTTTTTTTTC
>CM040981.1:16435700-16456808 GCA_022985145.1 Pangasius djambal | reverse complement strand
CGGTCATAGTATCAACTCGTTTCATATCTGTGTCCCCTGTGTCGTCAGGGTCTAAAAAAAAATCATATCAGCATAGCTTTAGATTTTTATGAGGGGAAATGAAGGTCAGCTTCTCATGGAATAGGGTCTATTTTATGGAGAGAACAGTTTGATATTAAGGGCTCTGCGTATGATTTATTATCTGTGGCTGGGTGCATGTACACTGCCAGAGGTCTAATGGTGATCAATTCTATTTGGCATCAAAAACAGCATATCAGTTGTGCCCCTCAGAATGTGTTTTCATTTCTTTTTTGTACCATCGTATGGAAACAATGGAAAAGTAGAGCAAGTGGGAAAATAATGGGGAAAGTAATTAGTAACTTAAATAAAATAACGTACTGTACACCACACTGTTTATTGTATTTGACCCATTTGATTATGTAGAAGTATACACAGTGTAGCTTTTTCTCATAATGTGGTTTATGCAATCAAGTCTTCATTGTACCAAAACTGTGTTTTCCATGCAGGCAGCCATATGTCGCAGCAGCCAGCCTCTGTCAGGCTTCAGTGCCCGCTGTTTAGAAGATGAACAGATGCTAGAGGCCATCATGAAGTCCAACCCCAGCAGCCGATTCATGTATGTTGTGGACACCAGACCCAAGGTGAACTCTAATCTTTATCACAGTGACAGACATGTTTAATAAAATGTGCGTATGATGGCTTTGGAGAGATTAAATAATCCTGGTTTGTTTTCAGCTAAATGCAATAGCAAACCGGGCTACAGGAAAGGGCTATGAAAACGAGGATAACTACACCAATATAAAATTTCAGTTCATCGGCATTGAAAATATCCATGTGATGAGGAGCAGTCAGCAGAAACTGATTGAAGGTACATATACTGTTGCTTATGTATTCCACATTTAACCTTTAACTATCAACCATATAAGGTACACGTTACATTATTTACACAGTATTTACTGCATGAATCAGAACGATACAAAGCCCATGTGTGTTTTGTTTTTTTTTCATATTTCACATAGCTTTTTCATATGTCATATTTTTGTGTATCGACAACCAGATGTTGTTATTATGGTCCAGTTTATCTAACTGATGTAACAGCACCTGTGAGGCAGTGTGTGTGTCGTTTGCTAGCTACGTTACATAGCTGAGAAGCTTGCCAGCACTTCCAAGTAAGCAAATGTCACATATTAGAAGTGGGGTTGTATGATGATGCTGGGAAGAGAGTCCAGAATGTGGTGCTTGTAATAATCTTCATCTTGTAAAAATCTCCATTAAAAAAAAGGTGCAAGTTGACATGCTGACTTTATTATAATGTTGCAGCAATATTAGAAAGCATGATAAAATGTTAGACAATTATAATGATATGAACCAGCTCCAGGGTCCCTGGTTTGATCCTGAGCTCGGATTACTGTCTGTGCGGCGTTTCACATGCTCTCAATGTGTCCATTTGGGTTTCCTCCAGGTTCTCCAGTTTCCTTGCACAGTCCAGGTAGGCGGATCGACTATCCTAAATTGCCCGTAGGTGTGAATGAGTGTATGAATTCATGTATGCGTAAGGTGCTTTGCGATGAACTGGCGTCCCATCCTGGGTGAATCCACCTGCCTTGTGCGAGGAGATACTGGAATAGGCCCCGGATCCACCATGACCTTGACCAGGATAAAGCGGTTCTTGAAAATGAATAAATGAATTAATATTTGCACATGCGTATTAATAAGAGGTATGGGGCTTTGAAATAAGATCAAACATGTTTCATGAATGTTTGTTGTTAGACTACCTCGGGCTGGTATGTGTAGCAGCTTCCCATGTGAGAGAATGGTGGGAATACATACTGCTGCATACATCTGCTATACATATCTTTTGATTATTCTTGTAAAACTGCGTGTAGTGAGACAGGAACACTAGCGCACTGGACCACCAAGTGGTCTCATTCACTCTCGGCATTGAGATTACTTAGACTGGACTGTTGGAGGGTTTCATGGTAACGCTAGAGGGAATTTATTAAGGAATGCTTGATTCCATCTGGCTTTCATTGCTTGACTATTTTTATTTGTTTTTAAGTTGACGATCGGGGACCCTTTACCCCCATTTGAGGGGCGTGAGAATGATTTGGTTCACTCTTGTAAAAATAATAGTAGTCTTAGCTTTGATTTTACCCTAGAAACATTAGGGAGTCCAAAGGGTGTATACCAGAGAGTAGCTGTCCAACTGAGACAGCATGGCAGTTTTAGGTCTGATTACATTAAAGTCAGTTGGAGCCTTTCCCTCTCTAACTCTTCCCAGAATGACAATTTTCCTAGAACACAGGTCTGCATTTAAGACCTGACTGAACCTGTTCACTTGAGAATCTGCAGTTGAAGCACTCTCATTTCAAGGGAAGCCATTAGCTTCCCGGAGAATATTTTATGCTTGTTTTAGATGAAAGTATCGCATATATTGACCGAGCCATTGCACACTAATGAAACTGTCACCAGGCTCTTGTACCTTCTCCCAAAGGAGAGGTTTATCAGTATAATATTTTAAGTAAAGCACATATAAATACACACTTTTGGACTGTTATACAGTTACACATGGCCATGCCTTTGCATGCTATGTTGTGTACATGTTAAACTTAAGTTAATGATGTTGTAGGGTAATTTCAGTACAAAGAGATGTTTTATTCTTTACACATTCTGTGAAGCTCAATGGTGCCTTGTGTTGGTAAATTAGACAATAACAATTATTTCTTATATGTGCTGTTATATTTTTTGTAAGTACTGTATATTGAAACAAATGTTGCAGCACATTACATTAGTAGTGCTTATTTTTCAATATCTAAACTAATATACTGTGTGCCAAATTTGAAGTCGTCATTTTCCATGACTCAAATTATTTTTCATATAATGTATCGGTAACGCTGGATATTTCTGGTTTTCATCATCAAGAGACCTATGAACAACTGCTATTCATTTTCCTATACTGTATGCTGTTGGGTTATATTTATTTTTTCCCATGGGTCAGTTTAATAACACTGTCTCATTCCACAGTGTCTGATCTTTGTTCCTCATCCATGGGGGAATTCCTTTCGGGCCTGGAAAATTCAGACTGGTTAAAACACATCAGATCAATATTGGCAGCTGGAATCTTTGTTGCCAAGGTAAGACACAAGACTGATTTTGAGCAAAACACACTTGTCTCCAGTACTCCAGAATCTCTAGTGCTGACTGATTGAGTGTGTGTGTGCAGGCTGTGGCAGAGGAAGGCATCAGCGTCTTGATCCATTGCTCTGACGGTTGGGATCGGACAGCTCAAGTGTGCTCTGTAGCCAGCGTGCTTCTTGACCCTTACTACAGGACTCTTAAGGGATTCATGGTAAACATTTGTGTTTTATATACACACACACACACACACACACACACATATATATATATATATATATATATATATATATATATATATATATATATATATATATATATACCATAATGATTTTCTTTATATTGTATCTAATCAGTTTATAGGAGATAGGGTCCAAAAGCCTGACTTCACTACCAAGAACGTTAAGAATACATTAAAAACGAATAAACTTATCTGGCTGGGAAGTCTTTTTATTTCAGTATACGATTAGCCACCTTCATACTTTTTAATTGCTTTAATGCATATTTCATTAAAGTAGGGATAAGTGCTGTGGTCTCTTAATGACTAACACTATTAGTGAAGAATTGTTGTGTAAGTAATATAATTTGACAAACTTACAGAGTTTTTGAAAATTTTCTTATTATTGCTTTTATAGTAAGAGTCTTTATGCCATGCTGTATATGAATATCGATAGTTAATGATGACGGTATTAGTCCACTTTGTGTGCAAGTCCGAAAGGTTTGTTTGCTTGTATAATGCTTATGGGCCTTTTTAATGCTAAGGATTTACTGTGTCTAAGTCTGGTCGAAACTCTCTATCTCTGCTGGAGATGAGTCAGGGAAGAGCAAGGTTTAGTTCTGTAGAATCTTCTGAGAAAAGTGAAGCCCCTCGGGGTGAACGAGATGAACATGTCCGGCAACATGGATTAGCTCTGTCTTGGAATCACATTTCTGGAGAACATTTAATTTCCTGTCGTACACAATGTAATAAGTAGTTCAGTAGTATATGGATTATGTCAGAATAAATGAAATACTCTGACATTCTGCATGTGCCAGTAAGTTTACTGTAAATTATCAGATTTATATTTTTGCCTGCATATTTTGTGTGCAGGTGTTGATTGAGAAAGACTGGGTTTCGTTTGGACACAAGTTTTCTCATAGGTAAGATACATGCTTTATACTTTAACCTGTGATTTTGTGCATATTTTATGTTCAGGATTCTGAGAGAAGCTAGCAGTCTATTTCTATTCGTCTATATTTAGGTACAGCCACCTAAACGGAGACCCCAAAGAAGTGTCGCCTGTTATTGACCAGTTCTTAGAGTGTGTGTGGCAGCTTATGGAGCAGTTTCCCTGTGCCTTCGAATACAATGAGAGATTCCTTATCAGCATCCACAATCACATTAATTCATGTCATTATGGCAACTTCATTTGCAACAGTGAAAAAGAAAGGAAACATCTATGGTAAACTTAATTTTTTTTTTTTTTTTTTTTTTTTCAAATTAAAAAATTATGCATGTTGTCTTGTTCATTGTGCAGTCCACACCTACCATTCAGATCTATATCTATGTCTGCTGGCAAGACTATGTGTTTATTGCTATTGAAATAATTACCATTTTGTTTTTGTCTGAAGCATTAGAGAGAAGACTCACTCCATCTGGCCTCATTTGTGGAAGAATAAACTGGAGTATGTGAACCCTCTGTTCAGACCAGACCACAGTCAGACCCAAGGAGTTCTACATCCCATTACTACCCCCTACGGTTTCAAGTGTGTTACAGCACATTTTTGATACATTTTTGTGTGCCATTTTCAGTTACTAGTTACTTATTCCCATTGGGATAATCTTATACTTACTAAAAAATGCACTGATTTCCAATAACCCTAAATAATTCCAATAACCTTTTGAAGTATTTTCAGAAGATATTTATGTAGCAGTGTTAACAGTCAACCTCATGTATTTGGCTCTTCAACTACCGTAATCTAGTTATATAGTAATAATGAATAATTAGAAATGCTCATAAGCAATAATATAGTAGTTATAATATTATTGTGCAGTTCACTACATTACCTATCTCTTCCAGCCTTCCTTTCCATATATAAATACAACATGGTACTATAAGATGCTACAGATCCTGATTTTAGTTTTTCATTCTAAGTGCATAGTTCTAGAGACCTGCCCTATATTTTCCTTCACAGGGCAGACAGTATTGAAGTGTTTGTTTATGGGTTATCAGTAGGACTACACTACAGTGCAGTTACACACTGTATCAATGGCAGTGTCTTGTGTTTTCATTTGTGGTTCAGGTTCTGGAGGGGTTTGTACAATCAGTTTGACCGAGGTTTGCACCCCCGTCAGTCTGCGCTCGAGTGCCTAATGGCTGTGAAAGAGGAAACTCAGCAGCTAGAAGAAATTCTGGCCATTTGTGAGCAGGTAGGGATCATGGCCTCACAGACTGCTTTTAGACCACTAAGACACTTTAGAAGCCATGGCTGTTTTAATATTGTATACATACAGATCTATTTCTAATGTGCATAGTGAACTTTCAGTGATTCTGTGTTGTAGAAACTGGCTGCATTGACTAAGGAGCCACTGAAAGACCTCTGTGTGAAAAAGCATGTGCCAGTGTACATAAGCCTAGCCAACATACCTCAGGACTACAATGGAGGATTTTTTGGCGCTGACCCTAAAGTTCTCAGCCTGTTTGGAGATACACCAAAAAGCTCAGACCGGGAGTTAAAAGAGGCTCACTTCAAGTGTCATTCAGATGGAGTCAAGGAACCTGATTCAGACAAAACTGCCTTCAATGCTGCCTAAAAGTGGGACAAGTGAAAAGTAAAAAGCCATATATAAAGAATGTATCTGACTATACAAAGAATGTGTGAATTTCATGTATGCATTTGACTTTAGTTGTTCACTCAGTACTCTTTAAGTCTTTGTGTCTGTATTTCTGTCAGTGTAAAGGCCAGGGTTAATATTTGGTTTCACGTTTGCATGAAGTTATTTGTGTTACAAACATGCACATTGCAAAATACCTCATAATGCTAGTAAATTTATTTATACTAAGACCTGAAAGTCAAACACATGAGACTGAAAAAGCAAACACAGCTGACATTTTCTCTATGTAACCGAGCTGTAATTTCCATATTTAGATCCAGCTAGGTTATATCTAACCTATATAGTAAATAACACTCCTTTTGTTCAGAATATAGGTCAGTATGTTTACAAAAATGGGTCAAATACACTGTCTAATATTTCTGGGAGAAAAAAGAAAAACACTGGTCCAAAACAAGTAGGACAACTTGCTAAGCATGTGTTCTCAATGCTTGTTTTAATAACTATGAATATCACTACAAATTGGTTTGTTTATAATGTTGAATATTTGAAAGTGGGGATATGCAGAACACATGTAACCTTAGATTATATATTAATTCTAAAATAAGGTGTTTCTCAGTGAAATAGTTCACACTTAACTATTGCAATGTTACTCAAATATTAATAAATAATGTTAATTTTACATTATTGCCTCATTTTGTTCTGTAGAATGCTAATCTTGAAAGCTGCCTAGCTTTGATATACATTCATGGGGAATATGCTTAGATTTTTTTTCTAAATATTTTATTTTGGTATTTTCCTATTTTTACTGTTATAAAGCTCAGTGTTTTTTTTGCAGGATTTACTGTAATCCATCCATCCATTCTCTATACTGCTTATCCTACACAGGGTCCCGGGTAGCCTGGAGCCTATGCCAGGGGACACGGGGCACAGGTTGGGGCACACATTGGGCAGGGTGCCAATCCTTCGTAGGGCACAGTCGCTTACACACACATTACGGACAATTTACGGGTGGCAGTCAGCCTACAACCCATGTCTTTGGACTGGGGGAGGAAACCAGAGCACCCAGAGGAAACCCCTAAGCACGGAGAGAACATGCAAACTCCACACACAGGGCAGAGGCGGGATTCGAACCCCCAACCCCAGAGGTGTGAGGCAAACACCATGCCGTAATTATTTTGCAGAGCATTTGTACAACTAACTTATACATTCTTAAATAAACAACCTAAAGGGTTCATTGGTTTGTCCCTCTAAACTAGCTTTCCCCTTCAAAAACTCTGAAGCCATCCAAAGAACCCTGTTTCTAAGCGTGTAGAAGAGTGATTCCAAGTAGAGGAGTGATTCCTAGAAACTTAGTGGGTGTCTAGTATGCTGATATCACAGGGTGACACTGCAAGTACAGTTATAATGGTGTTTAATAGGACAGAGAACGATTAAACCATATCAAACATAGGACTGATAATGGCCGGGTTTCTCCCTTCCTTCAGATCCTAAATCCAAAAGAGCAAGAGCGACTTTTTCAGCGGCATTCAATGTTATATTAATGAGAACCCCAGTGTAGAAGTAGTGGACATAGAAAACGCTGAACTAAAAGCTGCACGATGCAGTTCTGCTGAGTTACAGCAGAGACTCAGCTCTGCCAGCTGTGATCTACAAAATGACAAGAATAATGGCTGTGGACAGACTCATGGATTAAAGCGCTGCTGGACGGTTCGGTTTAGGTGGAGATGAATTCCCACTGGCCCCATTATCTGGTAGTAGAAGGGCATTGTGGGTAATAGCAGAAGCCACTTGTCAGTGAAAGACGTTTAAACCAAAAAACTCACAATTTAATTATACAATAAATCTTTTGCACAACTGAAGCTCATATATATAAATGTATAAATATAAAATCATAATTATTATTATTATAGGACATGATTAAAGGAAATCCACCCTGAATAACGTGTATATCAGTGTACACACACACACACACACACACACACACACATATATATATATATATATATATATATATATATATATATATATATATATATATATATTAATCATGTCTAGGTAGGAATAACATTCTTGGCAGAATTTCACTCTTTACAGAGGGGCTACGAAATTGCTAAATAAGCTGTCTTAGTAAATATGAGTTGGTTTATTTAAAAAAAAAAAAAAAAAAAATCCTTGCAACATGATTTCTAATGAGAATTAATAAGAGAAGGCGCTGGATCCTTCTCTGGTTTTCTTAACTTTCTGAAGTTCTCCTAGCGTGATGACGTCAGTGAGCACAACGCGCCCGCGTCACCGCGTAGAGCTGTAATGGAGTTTGAGAGGTGGCAGCTGGTTGTTTATGTCGGTGTTAGACAAATAAAACTGTATAAAAGTTAGAGTTTACGACCCCAGTCCTTGTAAACAAAGACAACAACGTGTTACTGAAGCAGTACATTTTAGGTGTACCTTAACTGAGCAGAGGTAAGTCGCGAGAATAAGTGAACTTGTCCAAACTAGCAGAATAAAGTTCTGTGGCTAAGTAGCTAGCCGTGTAGTTAGCATTGGCTAACATACACACAGCTCGCTAGCCGTTAGCTAACACCAAACACGACAATTCCTGGCGCACGTTTTGGATTTCCAGCTTGTCAAAGCCCACGCAAATATGAAGCAGTGTTTTCGTTTTGTTTTGGAATTAAGTGTTGTGCTGAGTTGTAGGTGACTGCTCGGGCTCTGCTCGTTGTTGGTTCATTTTCCCCACGTTTCGGGACGATAACTAGCCTGTTTAGCTCCTTTGCTAAACCTGCCGTCATTTGTAGCATGCCTGAGTACAGGGCTAGCTGACAGACTAACTTGGCGTTGTACATAACATAAAGAAAGATATGAAACGAGCTAGGCAAGCTCAGATTAATTAACTCAGATTAATTAGCTGTAGTATAGATTGCCTTCTAGTTATCAGTTAATGCACTATTATTAGTATCATGGGTCTTATCTAGGCAGTTCTCTCCTTTCTTCCACCTCTTTCAAAAGATGGCATCTTACAATAAAATGATCCACATTTCCTCCAGTGACTAGCTTATTCACTTGTATAAACGTGATCAGTGACTACACATTTGTTGAGTAAACTTGCTATGCAGACAGTAGAGTAAGTTATCAGCAACTCTCCATTCAAGAAATGAGGTGTGTACTATACATCAGTGTGTAGTGTTGTGCTCGGTGAATGTGGCAGCATCTTAAAGCTGATTGTTGTCAGATTTATGTCTTGAATGTTGGTATGACAGTTTTGCGGGGTTTTTTTTTCCCCCGCACAACACCAGGATATGATGTACTTACTCAGCAGAATGCCATGTTGATGATATTTCTTTTTCCATCATACTTAGTTTGTTGTTCAATATTTTAAACCACCAACACATTTTTCTACCAGGTCTAATAAATGCTGTAATCCACATTTTATTTTATTTTTTTTGTCCCCAGTTCAAAACGGAGAATAGGATTTAATTCTACGAAATTGTTCCCACGGGAGTTTTCTTTTCTTTTTTTTTTTTTTCCTCCTTCTTTTTTTTGATGCCTTCCATCTGAAAGTGGCACTATGCCCGCAGCCACTGTGGATCATAGCCAAAAAATATGTGAGGTTTGGGCTAGTAACCTGGATGAAGAGCTGAAAAGGATCCGCCAGGTGATCCGAAAATACAACTACATTGCAATGGTATGCCTTTGTTTCTTTTAGCTTCATGTATTTATAAAAAAAAAAAAGTGTATATATATATATATAAGTGCCAGCTCTCGGGCAGATCTGTATGTAATCTTCATTTTGTTTATAGGACACAGAGTTTCCAGGTGTAGTTGCTAGGCCAATTGGAGAGTTCAGAAGTAATGCAGACTACCAGTATCAGCTCTTGCGGTGTAATGTTGATTTGTTGAAGATTATCCAGCTTGGCCTTACCTTCATGAATGAACAGGGTGAATATCCACCAGGAACTTCAACGTGGCAATTCAACTTCAGATTTAACCTCACGTAAGGACAGTTTTGTCATATCTTTACTTTATATATATATATATATATATATATATATATATATATGCATGCATGCACACACATACATGCGTACATACATATAAAATGAGCTCAAAATGCAGACTTTCAGCTTTAATTTAAGGTTATTTACATACAAATTGGGTGGAAGTGTAGGAATTACAGCCATTTTTAAATACTTGGTTGCACCTCCTTTGCAGTCAATGACTTTCTGAGGTCTGGAACCCGTAGACATCACCAGATGCTGGGTTTCTTCCCTGGTGATGCTCTTCCAGGCCTTTACTTCAGCAACTGAAATACATGCGCAGTTTGATCCAGGTCAGGTGACTGACTTAACCATTGTAGAACATTCCGCTTCTTTGCCTTAAAAAAGTCTTGGGTTGCTTTAAAGGTATGCTTTAGGTCATTGTCCATCTGCACTGTGGCCGCACAAGCGCCGTCCAGTGAGTTGATAATATAGCCCTGCGCACTTCAGAATTCATCCTGCTGCTTTTGTCAGCAGTCACATCATCGATATATACAAAGGAACCAGTTCTATTGGCAGCCATATATGCCCACACCATAAGATGTGGTGGTAAACACAAAAAAACAGTTTCTTCATTTCGCTATACTCCTCTCTTCGCATCATTCATGTGCAAGTTGATCTTTGTCTCATCTGTTCATAGGATGTTGTTCCAGAAATATACAGACTTTTTTTTTTTTTGAATAGATATTTTAGCAGACTCTAATCTGATCTTCCTGTTTTTGAGGCTTACCAGTGATTTACACCTTGTCTTTGACAGATACGCCTGCCTCCTGGACGGTGATCTTGATGTAGCCAGCTGTTGTGAAGTGTGTGTTATTTATTTATTTATTTATTTATTTATTTTTAAATCAGAGAAAGAATTCTTCTGTTATCCACCCCAGTTGTTTTCAATGGTCTTTCATGCCTTTTGGTGTTTCTTTTTAAGAATGTACCAAATCATTGATTTGGCCACGCCTAGTATTGATTTTTCAGCCTATAAAAAGTGCTGTAATTCCTACTTTCCTGCTGAACATCTGCACTTCGAACTCATATTCATTATTTCATTTCAACTCCAGTATATTGTGATAGCTAAAATAACAATAACTTTGTCACTCACAATTTTATACACAGATGGGTGACAATGGATGTCGAAAAAAGTTTCGCTAGCATGGTTTGGGTCACTGCAGATATATATATATATATATATATATATGGTATTATTATATTTATTTATTTATTTTTGATCAAGATAACTTTATTCTGTGATGAAACATTTATATCCTGATGGGAGCGGCCTCTCCCAGGATGACAAAGCCCCCATCCACAGGGCACGAGAACTCACTGAATGCTTTGATGTGTATGAAAACAATGTAAATTGTCTGTTATGATCTTTGCAGTCACCAGACCTCAACCCAATTGAACACCTTTGGGAAATTTTGGATTTGCTAGACAACACTGTTTTCCACCAGCAACACACTAGCTGGGGGAATACCTATAGGATGAATAGTGTTCATCCCTCCAGTACAGTTCCAGAGACATGTAAAATCTAAACCAAAGGGCACTGAAGCCGTTCTGGCTTAAGGTTTTGGTGTCTTCTCCTTTGTCACCCACTATGTGTGTATATATAGAATAAAGGTGCTTTTCCAACACGTTTAAAACCATTTAAATTTAGATTAATTTCAACTCATTGTTGATAAATGTATGAAAAATTCTCACCATATGCAAAACTTCTGCAAAGTTTGTTCTTTATTTGCTCAGTATTTGTTTGTTTGAATTTAAAACTTAATACAGATTGAGATATATAAGCAGCGTAACCGAGCCATCCTGTTCTAGTTTTTTTTTTCCCCCCCTGGTCTGTGTGTGTATCATCTCACATTGTGCACAGTGTAACCAGTCAGCAAAAAGGTGTGCTCCTAGCCCCATTCTAGTATGTGTTAATTCTGTGTTAACATATGATGATAATGCCATGTGTCTGAACAAAATTTCAGGGAAGATATGTATGCACAAGATTCAATTGAGCTACTGACTACATCAGGTATCCAGTTCAAAAAGCATGAAGAAGAAGGCATTGAGACACTATATTTTGCAGAGCTCCTCATGACTTCAGGTGTGGTGCTCTGTGAAGGGGTCAAGTGGCTGTCGTTCCATAGGTAAACTGACTATTCATTTTGGTATTGAAACAGTGATTCATTTTTATGCCTGAGAGATACTAGTGCCTTTCCTCTGTACCTGACTGTCCAAGTATTGTTAATTATGTGGATTTCTTTCTGTTTAGTGGCTACGACTTTGGATACTTGATCAAAATCTTGTCCAACTCCAAGCTGCCGGAGGAAGAAGTTGACTTCTTTGAGATACTTCGTTTATTTTTCCCCATTATCTATGATGTGAAATACCTCATGAAGAGCTGTAAAAACCTGAAGGCATGCACACTCTTTGTATTTGAAATGCGTAGATGTATTTTTAGAATCTACTGTTGCCAGAAAAGTCATTGAAGTTGTGCAAGAAGTTCGGGGTTGCCCAGGCTTATAGACCGTTTGTAAATCACATGAAAGCACTGTGTAAAGTGATGGTTGTGTGATGTTCAGGGTGGCCTGCAGGAGGTAGCTGAGCAGCTGGAACTGGAGAGGATTGGGCCTCAGCATCAGGCAGGCTCAGACTCTCTCCTCACAGGAATGGCGTTCTTTAAGATGAGAGAGGTGGGTCAGGAACTGTGGAATTCCAGTCTGCATGCAAGAATACTTTCTAACTTGTGTTTTGTTTAATAAGTAACAATGGAAGTGTTAAGGTGGATATATCGGTTTAATGAGACACCAGTGGAAATTTTCACATGCCACTACTGTGGATTAGCAGAACTATTACTACAAAACATGTAATTTCACTAATATCACTTGTCACAAAACCCATGAATGCTGTGTTTCAGTAGAACAAATGCTGGGTATTTGTCAGTCCTGCCGGGGCAATCGTTTTCTTCAGACCGAATCAAAAAACTGATTTTTGCACTTGACATAAATTAATGTTATTAGAACAGCTCAGACAAAAGAGCTATGTATTACATTTTACTCTTGGACATAATATTTCTACTAATATTCTGTTAATATCTACTTATATTCTCTGTCTCCTTCTTAGGCAGATGTCTGATGATATATAGGGACATAATAATCATTAAAGTTTTGTTCATGTCATTTAGCAACTGCTGCTATGATTTTGTTAAAAAAAAAAATGTGTAATGTAAAAAAAATTTTTTTATTTTTTTTTTCCCCTATAAAGTAATGTGTAAAGTGGAGTGCATGCTGATTTCAGAAGCGTTTTTATAGTTATATAAATGAATAATACACTTGTACGCTTGCGTCCTTATGTCCAAATCAGCAGAGGCAGGTCATTCTAATAGGACTATTTTTCTGCCAACTGATTCGATATGTGAAGACACACGTGCTTTAAACCATTTTGGTTTGAATTGTTTCTACCATTGCTAAACTAAGTTAGAATAAAGCCAAAGCTAATGTAGTGTGATTTGCCAAAGCAGTTCTAATTTTTCATATAATGTGATGTCAGTGTCCAACAGTGTTTCCTCTCATTACAGATGTTTTTTGAAGATCATATTGATGATGCTAAGTACTGTGGTCATTTGTACGGACTGGGCTCCGGTTCATCCTACGTCCAGAACGGCACCGGCAACGCCTATGAAGAGGAGGCCAACAAGCAGCAGTCATGACACAACAAGAACCAACTTCACCTGCAGGGCTTAAAACATGGGTTTTTTTAGTTTTTCATGAGACGTTCAATAGGAATTTGCACTTTAAAGCTCTAATGAGACTCTTGGTTTTAGATGAAAAGCTAAAAAAACTTTCTCCACTTTGTTGCCTTCTCTACGTTTAATCTTCTGTCACAACACATTCCTCTTTTATCATAAGAGACAAGAAAAAAATATGGGTGTTTTATTTTTCCCCTGCAAAGCTCAGCCTTAAGCTACATTTTATGTTTTTTTATCATTAATTTATTGCATTCGTTCTCATGCTTTGTTGAGTAGCACACAGACTATTTCAACAAAAAAAACAGTATGCCAGTTACCTACATGTACAGTTGTTCCCTGATCCAAGGAGTACCATGTTGTACCATCTCACAACCTGCAGTAGCTTGAGACAGATGGAGCGAGAGACAGTCACACACACCGGAAGATCCTGGCACTTAATGGCACGAGTGAAGCCTTGCACTGATTTTACCTTTATGTTGGGCTAACAGGTTTTACCACAAAATAGGAGAGTGATGCATAACTGCCACTATTTAATTGAACTGAGGTCACCTCTTCTGTATCAAGACTGTCTTCATTTCATTTTAAAAAGTGACTTAAAGGTTTTGTAGTATTTTAGTATAAAATCAAAGCCTTTTATTCATTGTGCTTCTTTAAAAAAAAAAAAAAAAAAAATCTTAACCAACTC
This sequence comes from Pangasius djambal, assembly GCA_022985145.1. NCBI lineage: Eukaryota > Metazoa > Chordata > Actinopteri > Siluriformes > Pangasiidae > Pangasius > Pangasius djambal. The sequence goes on along the minus strand of CM040981.1, from coordinate 16,442,409 downwards.
AAGTACTCTTTGTCAGTGGAATTGGATTTACCTGTAGCACTGGTTTTTCATTCATGCGTGTTTTGTGCTGTTTGGGTTTTGTTTTGTGTTTACGGTTGTAGATCAGCTGCATGTACTGATAGCGTTTGAATAAATGCTGTGTTGAGTCATGGTCTGAGCTTTTACAGAGGTGTGAACTGCATGGACACTGCTTTTCTTCTGTTGAATGTCACCTGGCCAATTTTCTTCACCAGTGTGTAGAATGTCCATGCTGAGAATATGCAATAACAAAGGTGACTGTTTTTAGAGCTTTTGTAAATAAAGGCCTCAGATTTTCTATCATCTGCAAAATTGGGGACCACGTTTAGGTGTATTGTTTTGCATACACACTTGCATGCAAATTAATGTTCAGTTCTACAATAACAGTACATCAGAAATTGCGCTTAGCCTTAAGGGTTTTAACAAATCGTTGTAGGTATATTCTTTTAAAAATGTTTCACGATTTTCCTTAAACGTCTGCCATGCAGGGGTTTTGTTTGTTCTGACATCATTACCTATTCAAGTATATTAGCATTTTTAATATTAATACTGAATCCTAATCTGCAGGTAACACCACATGTACAGTGCATAAAACAATGGCTTTATTATTTTAGCTGAACACATTCATCCAGGTATTTTATAGGCAAATCATTAGGAAGTGGTAGTCCATGAAACCATAAGTCATGTAGCTTAGTAAATAGCCTCGATAACAAAGAACCAGAAGTTAAACTTGTGCCATAGTTTATGGCTTACGCTGTATCGCATAGTCTGTTGGTCAGTGATCTGCTGAAGCACTACTCTTTCTATGATTGTAAACAGGCACATAAAAACCACTGCAGCACATTTAGAAGGTCTTGGCATGTCTGATTTTCATATCAGTATAGTGTAAAAATACAAGATTACCCAGATGTAACAGGTCAGTGAAAGACTGAACAATAAAGTGGAAAAATGTGTACAGTGCCCTATAGAATTATTGCCAATCTTCATGAAAATTAGCAAGAATTTATACATATATGTAGATAAATACACAGATAGAATGAAAGAAAGAAAGAATACCATGCAATAGCTAGTAGTGCAATTTTTTCTTCTTTTTTTTCACAAAACACTGGCTTTCAAGTGAATTAATATTTTATGCCCGACCTGGTCAGAATAACAGGATTAAGTCTCTTCCTGCTGTATTGTCTGACAAGGTTGGAGAGATTGTAGAGGGATCTTTGTCCACTCCTCCACGCAGAAGAAGCTCCTTTATATTCTCAGGTTTGTGCATGTAAGCTGTCCTCTTCAATTCAGACTACAGTTTGAAGTTCATTTGGGTTGAAAGATGGTGGTCAAAGAGATGGCCTGTGCAAAATATTGATGGTGTGTTTCTTTACGTATATCTGTCTTCATTTGGAGGTTTGTATATATATCTTGCTGAAAGCTCTTAAGCCAAGTCTAAACCTCCTGGCAGAGGCAACCAGGTTTTGAGCTGAAATATCCTGGTACTATCATGATGCCATCAATCTTCACAAGAGCCCTGGACCTCCAGCTGCAAAACAGCACCACCTCCATCTGACCACAGCACATGATGGCAATTGTATTTCTAATGAGGACTGGTGAAGTTCAGGTGCTGCGTTTTATTCAGGCAAATGCTACTGCTACTTTATTGCAGTGATTCCTAATAGCTTGTTGTTGTGAAAGTGGCACTTAACAGTTGACTCTGATACTTGACAACCACAAGAATAAAAAAAAAATAAATAAATTAAAAAAAAAGTGCAATTCTAAAACTGAATTTGCACTCTGCGATCTTTTTTCTTCCTTCACCTTCCCCCACATTGTCTAGAGGGACTGTGCTCATGGGTCTAATTTCTTGGAAACTTTCCAATTGTTTCAGAAACTTTTTGTTATGGCCTCAATTGTGCTTAATTGTATTTTTAAACTGCTTATGTATTTTATATCTATTATATGACGTATGCAAGGCAACAATCATCTGTCTCTGTGTTGGAAATAGTTTGTTCCATGGTAAAGGATGACAAAGGAATTTTACATGCGTGCAACCTCATATTTAGACGCCAGGGAAACAGGGCATGGTTAAAGAGAAAACAGCTTTCCTGGGGACTGCCAGAAAATGAAAAATAACTTTTTAAAGAATGACAATATTGTTTGCATATACTGTATGTAAAATATTCACTGGGGTGTCAATAATTTTTTGAAAGAAAATACTATTGTTTTAAAATAATGAGCATGATCTTTTTTTAGAACAAAGATAAAAAAATAAATAAATAAAGTGTCTCATTATGTCTGAGAAAGGTGCCAATAATTCTGCAGGGCACTGTATGTGCAGAACATGATATTTAGACACAAAACAGATTCTCTGCTCTTCAAAGTGTGGCGCATCACACGTTTTTTACATGCATGATGGATTATCTTTACAATAGGCACGCTGTTCATTTGATGTTTGGTGCCTTTGTCCAAAACCACAAAGTTTTTTTTTTTTTTTTTTTTTTTTGCAAATTATGTGGTAATTGTATAAACAGTTTTCAAAATGGTGTCCACATATGCCACATATGGTTTTGTATATACAATCTTATAAATGCTCATATCTCAACACACCAAGCCTCATTTTTGGTTCTTTTTCTAAAGGAAACAACTGATTTTTTTTTATCTTTTACAGTAATTGCAAATCACAACAGACCTATATTTTCTAAATGTATTCTTAATGCATTGCACTGTTAATTACACTGTCAAAAGGTGCAAGCAACTTGAAAGGTATTCACATATTGACTAGTCGGAAGTGCAAAAGAGCTAACATTTTCTCTTTCTGTGCTTATGAGGGCAAAAGCATTTCACTGGTTTCATGTGTACTTCATTTCCTTTAGTGGATTTAAAACCTGTTCTTTTGGTCCTGCACACAAATGGAGTGTGTTCATGTTACAATATGTGAAAAGTTAATGCATTAACACGCAATATTTCAAGACCGCAATATATCTTCTCTACTGAAGAGTTATGAGAATTAGGAGTGAGATACAGGGCCAGTGAAACAGGTTATCCTCATAATGTGTACATCAATAAAAAATACACGTCTGCTTAAACATGCAAACAACTGAAGCATTAAAAAAGAGTACCATTTGATGGGACTTTGCTACATATTTTCAGCAATTCATGACACCAGTTAGGCATTAGACTTCCTCGGTTTTTCAAAAGGTTTTCTTCACGACTTTCAGGAACATACATATGCACCACACGGCATGCACAAAACCACAAAGTTTCATCCCAAATTCATATTAAAGTTAGCCTCAAACAATTTCACAAGGTATAAACAAGGCATTAGCTGTAAATAATCACTTTAGGATTATTTGATGTCACTCAGAGTGCACCTTTTCCTGTGTATATTTAGGCACAGAATACGCACAAAGTCTCCATACATTGTACAAAGGACTGTAACAATCCTAATGAATACAGACACTCTGGTAACACTGCACAGTCAGCTTTTAATATGAAGCACCTGGGCCAAGCAATTACAAGGAAACCCACTGGATAGTGGCCCTTTCCTGCAGCAGAAGCCTCCCTGCAGCACACGGAAGTTTCTTCACTGTTCCACAGAAAACACACAGGGATCTGACAAAGAAAGTGAGAAAGGCCACAAATGGACAGTGGGTTCCAAAAGTCTGAGACCACTTTGAAAACCTGGGATTGATTTTATTTTTTTTCCATTTAAAATTTCGAAATAAACAGAAGGTTTTAGGATTTAGAAATATTTTAAAACAAAAATGTAAATGTTCAGTATCTTGAACATTAAATATTCAAGATTCTGCACTATTTCTAGGTCCCTAATTAAATGTAAGCAAACTAGTGATATTGACCATGTTAACTGCTTTGTACAAGAGGTCAGATTTTCTTCATGTCTAATCTCTTGTGCTGAAGCATGTGTTCAGATGACACTCTGGTGGATTTGATCCAAAATGGAGTGTTGCGTGCCAGCTCGAGTGCGCAGTCATTAAAGCGAAAAGCGGACATACCAAATACTAACTCTGAAATTCATGAATTCATAAATATTTCAAAGATACTACTTTTCACCAAGTTGTTGCCAATAATATATTTTGTAATGAAAATGGTTGTATTAAATAAGAAAAGAATGCAATATAGAAGCATTTTCACTAGTGCTCTCAGACTTTTGAACCCCACTGTATATTACATCTGTTTAAACAATTTGTAGATGACAAAGTTCTACTTCTTTGGCAGTACCTTTCTTGTATATGCTGAGATAATAAAAAGACATTTCATTTACTTATTTTGTGACAAATGTCATATCATATTTCATACAGTATTAAAAAAAAAGCATGAAAAGACAAACCTTGTTTCCTTAAACAAGTCAGCACTGTGACCAAACTATGTTTCTTTCTCTATACTCATGGCCGGGTTGCTTGCTCCTGTTCAGAATGACAAGATAAACACTGAGAAAATAAAGAAGCACTGAATGTTTCAAAACACCATCTATCCTACAGTCTGCTGGGTTTCTATGTGTTGTGTAATCAGTCATAAGTTCAGCTGATCAGCCTAAAACACCACAAACCGTTTCCTTCATAACATCACATCATAACATCACATGAGAATGCTGACAACAAAACATACTTTGTTTCAATAAAAACCACCCTCATGTATCCTTAAGTACAGCCTGTGGCTTGACCTAGATTAGCATTTATAGAGTTATTATTTGTGTCAGCTACATTTTATTATTTGCGTCACACTCAAATCTTTATTATTAAAAAATCTCATGATCTGATACAGCAATATAAGCATTCCAAGCATTCTGTCAAATGAGACCAAAATGAATCTTGTTTTAGGGCGTTGGGGTGGATTATATTGATGGCACCACAAATTCCTCTAAGTACTAAGATATTTTAACCCTAAACCTGATTGTCTGTCCAAAGTCTTTAGACTTTGGGCTTTAGATGGACCTTTCAACAAGATGATCAACACATACAGTTCCCCCCTGAAAGTACTGGAATCAGAAGGCCAATTCTTTTGTTTTTGCTATACACAGAAGACATTTGGGTTTGAGATCAAAAGATGAATATGCGCACAATAGATCAGAATTTCAACTTTTATTTCCTGATATTTACATCTAGATGAGTTGAACAACTTAGAGCATAGTACCTTCAATGTCAGCCCACCCAATGTTTAGGTCAGCACAGGAAAGTATAGAAACAGATAGACGTAAAGTAAATTAAAGTAAATAACACTTCATATTTGCTTGCGTATCCCTTGCTTGCAATAACTGCATCAAGTCGTGACCCACTGACATCACGAAACTGTTGCATTCTTCTTTTGGGAGGCTTTTCCAGGCTTGTACCACAGCTTCCCTCAGTTGTTGTTTGTTTTGTGGGGTTTCTCCCTTCAGTCTCTTCTTCAGAAGGTGAAATGCATACTAATTTGGTTTAAGGTCTGGTGACTGACTTGGCCAGTCTGAAACCTTTCACTTTTTCCCCCCTGATGAAGACCTTTGTTGTGTTGGCAGTGTGTTTTGGGTCATTGTCTTGCTGCATGATGAAGTTCCTCCCAATTAGATTGGATGCATTTCTCTGTAAATTGGCAGACAGAATGTTTCTGTAGACTTCTGAATTCATTCTGCTGCTACCATCATCATCATCATCATCAATAAAGATTAGTGAGCCCAAGCCATGACACTACCTCCACCGTGCTTGACCGATGAGCTTGTATGTTCCAGATCCTTTTTTTTCTCCACACTTTGGCCTTTCCATCACTTTGGTAGAGGTTAATCTTGGTTCCAGTTGTTTTTGGGGTTTTCTTTAGAGCTTTCACAATGTTTCTTTCGGCAACTGCTGTTGTTTTCCTGTTCGATGTCTGTTAGAACACCAGTTGCTCCTTTTTTTTCCCAGGACATTCCAAATTTTTGTATTGGCTATGCCAAATGCTTGTGCAATGGCTCTGATTGATTTTCCCTCTTTTCTCAGCTTTAAAATGGCTTGCTTTTTTTAAAAATCATTTTTAACCTTTTTAACCTTTTTATCCTTTTTCACAGGTGAAATCCAGGGCACAAACCAAGAATAGACATTCAGAGTTAACTTTTTAAAAAATCAGTCTAATAGGGGACACCTGGGCAATAAGAAACACCTGTCAGTCATATGTTCTTATATTTTGACCAATTGAAAAATGGTTGGGGTCAAAGTTGTTTAGCACATCTAGATGTCAATATCAGGAAATGAGAGCTGAAATTCTGAAAACAAAAAACAAAAGAATTGGGCTTGCTGTTCCAATACTTTCAGAGGGGACTGTAGATGGCTGCAGAAACAAAATCAATATTTTAGAAAATCCCAGATAAAATATATGGTCTATAAAATCCCTCTACAAGTGTCTCCAAACTTGTTAGACATTAAGGCTTCACCAAATATTAATTGTAAGGGTGCCAACAATTTTGAAACCAAGACTTTGCAGAGAACAAAATCACTAACTCTGTTTCATTTACTTTTTTGTATATTAATTTTTGCTGATGGTGGCAATAATCATGGAGTTTGGAACTATTATTTAACTGCAAAACTAATGCAAGCTTTATTGGCTTGTATTATTCATACTTTGGCTGCTTGTAGTACCTCTGAATACCAGCACTTGCTCCAGTCCCCAAATTCAGCTCTGCCTATATATATATATATATATATATATATATATATATATATATATATATATATATATA
>CM040981.1:16397893-16435600 GCA_022985145.1 Pangasius djambal | reverse complement strand
CAACAAAAATGAGACAAAAATATGGTTGTGATATGAATGTCATAAAAAAACAGTGTAACTAAGTATGTATGTTTGAGTGTGGATTGTGTACTTTATACACTGCTGTATTTAAATATTAATATTGTAATAGAATCAGAAATATCTGGCCTGCAATGTTAGAGACCAGATGTTCTACTTGAAGATCTTGTTTTGTGAAGCCCATTTCTTGTTTGTTTGAGATTAAAATGAAAGTCAGTAGTCACAGTCAACAATCCACTGATCTTGATCATTGATACAAAGAAATGGACCTTTTGGCAGCATGTCCAGATGGTGAGGCAGGCTGTTCTGGGTCAGGGTTCACGAGACACGTGGGGAAGGAACATCCATCGCCTTGGCTAAAATCACCACAAAGAAACCCAATATGTTTTAGAATCTTCCTGAGCCAAGTTATATGTGCAATGATGATGTGCAAGCTGAGATACCTGGAAAAAACAGGCAAAAGCCAATATTTCTTTTCATCCCCGAAGACTTGGCGGAAGTTCTTGCTTACTCCGAGGCTGAAGCCATTTTTGTCGGCTCCATGAAGGAAGGCAGGTGCACGGAAGACCTCTGAGGATGGAAGTTATTTTGGGGGGAAAAAATTACCTTAAATATGAAAAATAAATGCAAATGAACAACTTTAACATTTATCATTATCATTACAACACAAGAAGTCCTACATCACTGCCTCGATATTTACATGTAAGACAACATCTGTAAGAGTGCAGTCAACAGCAGACATCCATAACTGTCTCTATTTTTGTCCCTTTACTTCACCCTTAATCTATATTTTGTAACAGCAGCTGTGTCCTAATACTGATATTTAGCATGCCCTTACTGACCTCCCCTCGCCACTGGGGGAATTCTTGTCACCATCATAAGGGCCATTTAAATACTTTATTAACTCAAGTTTGTTAGATGACCACTTAAGAGGCCTGAGGGATCAAGTCAACCTAAGAGCTCAAGTCTGTGATTCACACCTCTGAGTTCAGAAGGGAAATCAATGGGGGCATGCTTATAAACTCTATTGGTGCTCGAGGAGTATCTTAAAGACCCACTCTAAGCAGCTCTTTAAGCCCTGTCGAACTGATTTAGAGTCTTATTGCATTTTCATGCTTGCACTTTTTTTCCAAGTCCATTTGCATGGTGTTATGTTTGGTCATGTATCAAAAGCTTTTTTTCAAAAATGTTGTTTTGAAAAACGATCGCTGGTTCAACTAAAACCTGTGGTCAGGAACCTCAAGTGTGATTCATACAAAGTGTCACTTCCTAATTCACAGTGGCAGGAAATGATATGTTGTGGTCTGAAGATAAAATATAAGGTCTTCTAGATAAACTGAGTGAAGAAATTAAAAACACAAACACTCAAAACCTGTATTATTTCTTTATAAGTAAGAAGCTTCAACTGAAGGACTTCATCTAAACCACTAAACAGCACTGATGCAAACAAAAATGAGAATTTATGTTAACTTTCATTTACAGACAGAAAATTGACATAAATTGCACAATTGAGACATGATACAGAATGAATTTGTCATAATGTAAACAAACCTGCATTGATGTTACTCCAAATAAACCATCCAAGAATCGATCTTGGGTACACACTCAAGCAACCATTTTTATGTGTAATAAAATTATGAAAATATCCTGAAAATATATACTATCAAAGCCCCAGTTAAGATGCATTAGAGCTGAAATGCTTCTAAATTGATTGTTATAACCCATTTTTTAGTCTTTTTTAGTCTTTGCATGTGAGTGAAAGATCCATCACCACCTGGGTAAATAATGATCATGAAAAGTTGGTTAGCAATCACTCATGAGTAACCTGATAAACATCACACCTAAGTAGACTTCCGCAGATAGTAAAGCAATAAATTCTCAAAACTTCTCGAGATCATCAACAACTATTTGATTAAAAAATTATAATAATTTGATGTTTAAGGTCAAGTAACTTACCCAGGGTAGATCTATTTTTGCAAATCAGCCAGCAGTGATAAGCAAACAGTGAAGCCAGACTGACTGAGAACATGGAGGCGGCAAAGAACAGGAACATAATGTGGAACTTGGCTTGAGTGTCTGGCAGGCCATTCTGAGAAAAGACACGAAACCATAAAAAGGAATCCCAGTTACAGCATATACCACAATTCCTATGGATTTAGGAAAATTGAATGGAATGGAAACTTATGGAAACTGTAAGCAGCAAAACTATAACCCACCAGAGCATGTTTCCTATTTCAACAGCTAACACAGCTCTATAATGACTAACACTTACTGTACTAGTAACTCTACAATTCTCTAAATGTTCTGCAGCTAAGGCCACTACAGGACTCTGTTAGAAGCTTATTAATTAATCAATGCACATCAGTCATTGACTGTTTGACCCAGTAATTCCTACCCAGTATTGTTTAAGTCGCTCGTGTGTTTTACCATCCACCTTGCAGGAAAATACAAATGCATTAAGATGAAAACAAGCATCATCCGCATTGAGACAATGCTAGGTGTTCTGTGCACCACTTTTCTAAAGTATTATAAATTAAGAGTGAATAGTAAAAGACCTTCTCTGAAAGCATTCTGTGAAAGAGTGGGTTATTCTAACACCATCATGCTTTAAGATATTTTTTTTTAAATCTGTTTTGAAATCAAATCTAGTCATGTTGTCTAAGCTACCCATTCAACTGAAGGACATCTTGAAGAAGAAATCGCTTATACTTACAGTCCAAAACTGAATAAAGTACTGCAGGTCTGTCGCAGTGATAAACAGGCAGTACAGCAAAGAGTATGCAAGAAAAAGTGTAAAAAACTTGTAGTTCGAAAAGCCCACGCAGTTGTTCACCCTGTCAGAAGACATAATTTAAACACAAATACACAAACAAATGTGACTTGAAAAAACTTGCGTCTTGTGTTGCAGCATATCAGGTTATTCATAATCTTTATGTATAAATATAGCAAAAACAATTCTGATTTTGATTTGAAATGTATATGTTAATAAAAAAAACGATCTCTTGAAATTTAAGGTTAAGTCAAGCTTATCTGGCTTGCATATCATTCTTAGTTGGCCAAAGTTTATTCCTTTTTTATACAACAGTTAGTCCCGGTCCACTAATTTGATTGGTCGAGCAGTGTTCCAAAAGTGCCCACTGAGACGTCTCACTGTATGTATCACTCCGCTCGTCTGTGTTCACCATGTACAATTCCACTTCCTACTTCAAAATGGTTACTACAGTAGTGTTAGACAATCAATGTGAGCTTGCTAGCCAGGTAGCCAACGTGCTATAAAGTGAATGTGGCTTCTTCGGGATCTATTTCCGAAATGGAGCAAAAATAAGCAGAACATTTGGTGGTATCACATCTGAAATGTCACTTACTCAATATTAATTTCTATTAATTTATAGAACTGTCATATAAAAGCAATATGGTACTCACATTCACACTCTTGCTCATGTGATATTGGTTAAAATATTTCCACATTCATGTTACTGCATCATGCATTTTTTTTTTCTTCAAAAGAATTTTTTTTTTGTGCTTCTTCTGTGTTTAACATCCTAAGTTACTACATACCATGGACAGTGGTGATCCATCTTCAAGATGCACCTGTGAAAAGTATTCAGGAATATTGTTGAAAAGATACACCAACAAGATACATTCGCGCAAAATTTCAAATATTTTTATATTAGAGAAAATCATACTTATCACAGACTGAGCAGTGATGACATCGATCAGGTTTCACCAGATGGCACCGATCACAGTAGCGAATTGCTATGGAGATAATTTTTCTTCAGAATGAATGGCTTATTTGCTAAAGACTGACTGGAAAAAATATGTGCACTCATTGTTATTTGGCTTGCATCTGTAGAATATTTCTTGGTCACAGTTCACCTGGCAATAAGAATGTCTTGCAATGACAGCTCACCTCCAGACGTTGTGCGAGTGGATATGGGTAAATCTTTGGCTATTCTTCTCAGAATCTCTTGTTGAGATTCACCACGATCCTCCTGCTTCAGCAGTTCTTTGTCAGTGTGTGACAGGTGGAACTGAGCATACCAGACAAAAAAACACAATGCTCTGATTTCTATTTTTACTTGACAAGCAATAGTGTGGTCTACACTGACACACAGTGATTTTGGTGTCAAATTGGATGAAATATTATTTAATAATTCAAACACTGCACATTATAGACACAAACACACACCTGGACATCGTATGGTTTGTGTATGGAACGGTATAGCAATTTTAGACGTATTTGAGGTATTCTGCTCTCCAAAATATAGTGTCTGTGTGACACATTACTGATACCAGAGTGACATTTAAGAACTGATGAAATTGCTATTAAGAATGTTTCCCTGTTTTGTAATAACTATTATTTTTGGTGATCAATCTATTACACATAGCTACTTGAAAAATCACATCAGTGCTGGAAAAAAAAAACATTACATACCTCTTTGAGTGGGTTCATTGGTTTGGTGAAGATGGTTTGCCAGTAGGACCATACAAACATGATGAAGGAGACATGATATGCCACAAGGTAAACTACTGAAAAACAAAACACAATAATCTGACAGGTCAGTATGAATAAGTATAATATGTAATAGCCAGTAAATTGACATATTTATATTGCTGCTAGTATATGAGGTACCACATAAGTGAAATTTAATAAACTGGCAACTCAGTGGTTAAAACGTGATAATTCCTGATGAACACAAGAACATGTGGAGATACTGTATGAAGGAGTCAAATGAAAAGCTTTTTTTTCTGCATTATCTATAGCAAATAGGTATCACAAAAGTGTTAAATTTTTCAACATAATCCCCATTTTGTTCAGTGTAAGTGTTCCAGCGCTTAACGAGTCTTTGACTAACACTCATATTTTCTCATTCTAATTTTCTTATCTTTCCCAATTTAACCTATTCTAAATATCTCATCATCGTTATAAAAAGGGCTGCTTACCTTTCTCTCCCATGTTTTCAATTGTTTCTGTGTAAAGAATGAAAAACAAAGAAAAAAGTTAGACCCAATATGTGGTATAATTAAACATTTTTCTAAGAGCTGATGGTGCCTAGCTCTAGCCCAATCACCATGCATGAATAGCTTGTATTCTTGTAGTTTATCATCTCTCTGCACTCTTTTTATACCCTCTGGGTTAACTTATGAAAACAGTAATGCAAAAGAAGCCATTTGTAAAATCCAGGACTAGAAAGAAACATCATAATCACCTTATTTAAAGCAACACAAGGTTCACTGCATAGGGAAGATTTTGAGATCTGACCTGAATATGAAAATGAACAGCATGATAGTGTATGTGGAATATCAGAAAACAACAGCAGATGCTGTACAGCTGCAGCAGTTGCTGATGCTGGAACCTACATAACACAGAAGTGAGCTGCTGATCACGCCTCACGTATAGTACACATTCACAGAGGCCTTTTCTTTACTGGTGCTAACTTGACTTGTGCAAAGTCAAGGTGAGATGCATGTATTGACAAGGTAATCAGTCAAAGTGTTCAAACATTAACACTGGTATCATGGTACAAGATTTAGCTGCAATCATACTGACAACAGTGGCAGTTTATAACAAAACTCACACACTGTCCCTATAAACTTCAACACAATTATTAACTGGGTTAACACACCAATCCCATAGACCCCAAGAACTGTTCGGTGTTGGCATCTGTTTGGGAAGTGTGAATTGGTCTTAACACAGAATATAATAATTGAATTTAATTCAAGAGTTGTCATATGTGCAGTATTGGCCGACCTTTTTGATGTCTGGTTGTTAGTACACCAGCCGTTTCTATCTTTTTCAGTACATTCCAAATTGTTGTATCGTCTATGCTTGTGCAATATCTCTTATCTATTTTCCCTCTTTTGTCAGCTTCGAAATGGGTTGCGTTTCTCCCATAGACAGCTCTCTTGTCTTCATGTTAGTTTAAACAAACAATTGTTGCCAGGGCACACCTGAGCAACAAGAAACACCTGTCAGTCACATGTTCCAATATTTCTGATCACCTGAAAATCACTTGGGGTCAAACAAAAGGTGCCATGTTCTAAGTTGCTTAACACACCTAGATATAAATATCAGTTAATTAAAGCTTAAATTCTGATCTATCGTCTCATGTTCGTCTTTTGATCTCAAACCCAAATGTCTTCAGTGTATAGCAAATGAAAAAAGAATTGGCCACGCTGTTCCAATACTTTCAGAGGGGACTGGATATCAGGAATCTTATGCTGGTTCACCTTCTTCATCTAAAAGACAAAAATATTCTTTCTTGTTCTAATGTACAGTCTATACCGTTCATATTGCAGTGTTTCCCATACATAGATGATACACTGGCACAATGCCCAGGTATACTGATAACCACCCAATCATATTTTGTCCCATCTATTAAAAAAAAACCAAAAAAAAAACCCTCATTTTTTATTAATCCATTCCGAGAAATGAACAAGCCTTGTTTCTAATTTGGCTTTGGCATAAATACAGAGCAGGAGAAAAAAGCTGGATGGTGCTGGTATAACATTGTCCTTTCCTAAAAATGCTTGAACATTAATTACACCATGAACTAGCTAATAACTGTAATTGTAAGGAAGCTGACAAACTGCTGCATTAGTAGTCAGTTCATCTGTCTGTCAGAGTAGCTCCTAATATTAGCATGCTCCCATTTTCTGCTCACTTTGGGCAACAGCAGAGCACATGAGGATATCCAGATTGATCCGAACTGATGGGTTAAACAAAACAGTTGCCATTATCGTTCATTAGTTCAGCACTTCACATGTCCTTTTCGACCATTTATTCATAATGTAGTCAGGCAATGCATTTTAAATATCAGTATAATAAGTGGTGACACTTTCAGCCGCTTCAGTTTCTAACAACTGCACTCTACCAAGCAACTCGCTCTCCTCTTCACGAGAGCTAAAAAAAAAAAAAAGCCATGATTTCTTATGGTAACATGTTTATATTTAGACTATATCATGGTTGGGAGGCCTGTATAATTTCAGTTTGCACCCATACTCTCATACTCGCATTACACCCATTAATAGGCTAGATAAAAATATTTCTACAAATATTATCAGCGAGAATATTTACTTATTTGAGAGGGATCTTTGATTAAAGTATTCAGAATCAGTCATGTGTCCATTAATTGTGTGGCACACCATAGTGTTAATGAGTTTTAATTCATTAAATTAAACGAATGAAAGAATGGGAGAGCAAGGGAGACAGAGCTGAGAGTGTGGAGGTGAGACAGAGACAAAGAGAGCTGAGTTTATGGGGTGAGAGATAAAATGAAACCTGCATCCCTTAAACACTGTCCACTACTCTATATGCAATATCCCATAATGATACGCACAAATTTGAATTTTCTGCAAATTTATCAAAAGTAATAAAAAAAAAAAAAAAAAAAAAAAAGGGATTCAAACCCTTTATTCAGTACTTTGTGGAAGCATCTTTGGTAGCAATTACAGCTTTGAGTCTTCTACTTCTTCTTAAGTCTCTATAAGCTTTGCACACCTGGATTTTGGCAGTTTCTTCTATTCTTCCTGGCAGATCTCCACGAGCTCAATCATAGTGGTTGGGGAGCATCTGTGAATTGCCATCCTAATGTCTGACCACAAATATTCTACTGGGGTCAAGTCTGGGCTTTGGCTAGACCACTCAAGGACATTCTGAGACTTGTCCCGAAGCCACTCCCTTGTGGAGACTTGTCCCCGTAGCGTTGTCTTGGCTGTACGCTTCAGATTGTCATGCTGAAAGGTGAACTTTCATCTCAGTCTCAGGTCGCGTGGACTGTAGAGCAGGTTTTCTTCAGTGACCTCTCTGTATTTAGCTGCATTCTTCCTTCAATTCTGACCAGTCTCCCCAGTCCTGCTGCTTAAAGCCTCCCTCACAGCCTGATGCTGCCACCATCATGCTTCACTGTAGGGAAGGTATTAGCCAGTTGATGAGCAATACTTGGCTTTTCACCAGATTTAGAACTTGGAAGAGTCCTGGTGGTTTCAAACCTCATCCATTTAACAATGATGGAGCCCACTGTGCTCCTGGGGACATTCAAAGCTTTAGAAATGGTTTTAAACCCTTGCCCAGGGCTATGCCACAATGAAATTTAAGCATGGACATCTACAGAGAATTCCTTGGACTTCATGAATTTGTTTTTGGCCTGACATGCACTGTGAATTGTAGGACCTTAAACACACAAATGTGTGCCTTTCTAAATCCTGTCCAATCAATTAAATGTGCAAATTTGAAGGGGTCTGGACACTTTCTGAACCCACTGTATGCTCTTGCAAACTTACCATGAAACAATTTCTTTTTTAAGTAACAATAATAGACTGAGGAAAAGAGCACCTTGTCATAGCTACTAGGATTGTAAAGGGCATTGCCTTTAACATACCATAACTGTGCCCAAATGACTGATAATACATATACAAGGTTTTGGATGTCCAAAAGCCGATCTGTCTTTGCTATTTTGAATGTATAGCTTCATATCCATTGCTGCAGATCTTTCAATTCTCATATGCCTAATTTGCCTTTCTGGTTCTTTTCTGATTCAATGTGGTTGGAATTCTCTCCCAAAGAAGCCAAATACTGGGTTATTGATAAGATGAAAAACAATTTCACTTATATCCTGTTGTGTTCTCTCCTAAAAAGATCTTGCTTTTTCTAGGGAACACTAATATTTTTTTATTTAAACTACCCATATCTGTTACACTAACATATATCATTCAGCAGCTTACATGAATCTAATACTAGATGAAAAAACAAACTGTATAACAAATTGGATGACATCCAGAAAATGAAGAATTTGATTACTGCAAGTGTATGACAAAAAAAAACCCAAAAACAAACAAACAAAAAAAACAGGCCAAGCAGGAGATTAGTTCTCTGGCAATGGGATTAGCTCTGAGACATTTAATCAGCTGATCACACACTCATAAAAAGTTCTGTTGTATCTGTTGTAGGCCACATGCTGCCTCATGGATGAGTCAGCCTCTACCTTCTGCTTGATAGTAACACTCACAGAGGACAGTTCAACACCAAAAAAAAAAGCTTATTTATTTGTAGTAAATCATATTGGAACCTACTGGCTGGTGGACATTAGAGTGAGATAAGAGTCATTAGCCTAATCTTACATTCAACTGGTAAAACATCCCAAAGCACCCTTCAAGATGATGTACTAGCTCTAATGTAATACACCTCTGTAGGCTGGTAATTTTATTACATCTTTGCTTATTTTATTTATCTTGTCCTGGGGCCACAGTGAGTTTGAGTGCCAACGAAAAAGAGACTGTCAGTATAGACTGACTGTCTGCAGTTCAGCATAAATGCTGGTCTCACTCAGCAGCAGCAGCAGTTGGGGCTATGCTCTTGGCCGCCGATACCTCCCTCAAACTAACCTCTGGCTTCACCACATTTTAGCCATGGACATTTCTCTCGCTTTTCAAATTGAACCAAAAGCCTTGGTGCTTGAATCCAATTGTTCTGAATCTCTATTTCTCCAGAAACCAAAGCAGAGCGGAATCAACACAGTCCACAATTATCTGACTGTCCATGGTGATGAACTTGTGACATCTCTAACACAATAACAAATGGAGTGGCCACTAAGCTGACACTGTGCAACTTAGCAGTCATTTATGTTTTATTTTTAAAAAAAAACACACACACACACACACACACAACTGTGTTTTATATAATATATATATAAAACTACAGATTGGATCAGGAATTCAATTACTAATTAAAATAAATACATCCTCCAAACATTGTTAAACATCAACTTGTCTCCCTTGTAGAAGTGTGACTGCTTGAGTGCTTTAGCTCCCTGACACCTTCATAATCACATCCGAGCTCTTGGCTATTTTCCCGATGAATATATTAACATCTCAATGTCCTAACCACTAACCTTCAAGTAAATACACTTGCAACAACATGGTGAGGTTTCTCGTTAATCAAAGCAGTGACAGGTTTAGATTAAACATGCAAAGCACAAGACACGCGCCTCCTAACACGGTTCAGGTTCACCGAGATCTCAGGCGATCCGCCCTTACCTACGCAGAGCTGTACCACATACGCGTAGTAGGACCACGCCACGAGCGCGCACACGAACAGCACGGGGATCCAGTGCACTACTCGCTGACACTTCCGCTTGGCGCTGCGCGAGCCCGACGGCGCCATGTTTCAGCCCCGCTCTCTGACCCAAACATGCCAAAACAAAAACGCCGAGCTCTTTCGATCCGTCAGGACAGTGGATGTTCGTAAATAGCGGACATGCGCCCGCTTCCTCCAGCCCCGCGCACAGTCATTTCGTCCTGTGTGTGTGTGTGTGCGCGCGCGCGGTGTGTGTGTGTGTGTGTGTGTGTGCGTGCGCGCACGGCGAGCCATAACGGCCCCGCCTCCTTCTCGCCAAGTTAGCATGACGCCCATGAGGCGCAGACCAGTCTACGGCCAAAATCGCGCGCAACTGTACTAAACACTACTGTACTAAACACTACTGTACTAAAGAGTGCGCTGAGTATTTTACATACTGTTTACTGCTGTGGTGTGCAGTTTTGGACTTGGCCTGGTTGTGCGCACAAATTAAAAACTCTCCACTTTTTTTTCCCCAAGAAACGAAGGGTCTAATAGAGACACGAAAAGTCACAAGTCCAAGACTGTAGTAATCAATTAATTAAAAAAAAAAAACACACACACACACAAATTTAACTTAGTTCTTTGTTTTCATTAATATATTGTCCCTGATGAAAAAACAAAACAATAGAAACCACAGAAATTCTAATGGCTTTCAATACAAATACCATTAAAACCATCAGCTAACCATTAAAACCATGATCATTACCATTACTCGTCCTTAATGGTATCCACTAGACATAACATACCACCAATAGAAGGCAACAGATTACCAGTAGAGACCCACAGAGACCATTACAGTTTCCATTAAAAGCAATACAGTTCCCATTATAACCATTAAAACCATTACAAATTACAAAATGAGGATTTCTATTGTTTTTTTTTCAGAAGTCATTTTATTAGTCTTTGCTCTTTCTTTTTTCTTCAATTCACTTTATAGTGCTATATCAATATTTTTTTTTTATTTTTTTTTTTTTAGCATTTTAGAAGTGAATACTTGTTACAAATGAATGCTAATGCTAATAGAAACAGTGGTGTTAAACAGATATACCCTAAATCAATTTGTATTCATTCAAAAAGTTACTTCAGGGCCATGTGGACCGCTCTTCCAGCTGGTTAATGTGTTCCGATCTTACACTTGGAATGTATGTGTGTGTGTGTGTGTGTGTGTGTGTGTGTGCACGCTTGTGTGTGTTTAGGGGGTGGTATTCGCCTGTGGCACCACACAGACCTCCAGCCTTTTAGGGAGGCATTTGTGGTGATTATCTATCTCCGTTAGGGCAGCGTTCCCAATCTGATTGTTTGGAGTGTTCTATACCACCAGAGAGTCAATATTGGGCTCCTTTTACTGAAACCAGGACACATTTTAGTCCATGGTGTTTGGGGTCCAACTGCAGGCTGATGACCCACTTCTGGAATGCTTACAGTTCCAGGAAACCCAGAGGGATCACTAAGCATCCTCAACAGGCTCCAATACTGCATGTGCCAGCCTGCATCTAGAGAGTCTACAGGGATTGGTCCATCCCTCTCAGGTTGACAACTGGATGGAAACTGATGATCTGTTCTGAACTATGGGGTGTACCTTTTCTATAGCACATCTGTTCAAGTCTTGGGACAGAGTGACAACTTTTAAAACTGATGTCCTAAGAGCACCATGGAAATGGTCTATAACATGTGCCATCCTATGAAAGGCTTCTTTGGCAGCAAGCCCAGAGCATATTCTGCTGGGCTGATTTGCACATCTGGCAGAGTAGATTGTACTAACCACACCTGATTACATGTATAAGCTAAGCTGGTAGAGAGTTGCCTGATATCTAAGTGCCCCACCACAAGGAGTGAGGACCACCAGGAGTCAGTCAACTCCCTTGCAGGAACTCCTTCAATGCAGAATAGCCAACATATTGCCAGTGTGTACCACAGACAGTGAAATATTGTACGTTTTCACCAGGGAAACATCAGTGCATCAGCTCTCACCACACAAACAGTTCATCATCCTGGTCAGGGTCACGGTAGATCCGGAGCCTATCCTGGAAACACTAGACACAAGACAGGGATACACATATCCATCACAGGGCACCACACACACCCATTTGCATGCTCATTTACAGTTAGAATAGCCAATCCACCTACCGGTATATTTTTGTAGGTGAGGGAAAACCAGAGAATCTGGAGGAAACCCAAGAGGACACATGGAGAACATGCAAAAGTCCACACAGACAGTAACCTGAGCTCAGGATCGAATCCAGGACCCTGGAACTGTGAGATGCCAATGCTACCCACTGCTCCAACCTGCCACCTTTTCCTTTATTACAGTCTTAATTATGAATTGTACACGAACTGCTACATGAGACCAAAATATAGGGACCTAAAAAACAAAGCAGCCTTTAATGAAATTGTCCAGTGCAATGGATAATATTTTGTAAGGGATATATCTGTATTTCTCAGGACCTATCATAAACTAGTTACAATTTATACCAAACTATATACTTATATTACAAAATAATCAGATGGAGATCCAGTTACAAACGCAAATCTTCTGTGAATTATTCTCCTTTTAAATATTTTCCTATTTTAAACGAATATGTAATTGCATGTATAGAAGAGAGGAACAACAAGTTATTGTGAGGTATTCTGCGCAGCTACCTGAAAGCTATGTAAGAGTTTCTTATTAGTCTCTATGTTGCTGAGTAAGCTGATCTGAGCAATTAGAGGCTCACAAAGTATGCTAACAATGTGGTGAGTGTGTAGAGATTATGTGGCTTAGCAGTTGTTGGGAAGCAAAGAGACCAATGTGGCTGAAGTGCCAAAAGTTACATACAACAGCTGGCCACTCATTAGTTGGCTTTTAAATTTACTAATATGACATGTCCTTAAAAAGATTTTAGTTCGTTATTTAGCTCCAGTATTTTAGTTTAGAAATGAGTTCAGCACAGATTCATGACTGGAACATACTTTATTCTCATTCGTTTTTTTTATGTCTAATATTATACAATTTAATGGTCTTCAACCTTTTGGTTGTCTGCTTTGTTCTTTTTAATAAGACTGCACTTGCATCCAAACAAGTGTTTAATAAGCATCTCCTGACAAGTGTTAGTGAAAGTGTGCTAGTGAATAGAAAGTAGACTGTTGCAAGATAATTATCCTTTAAATTACATAAATCTGGCTAATTTACAAGCACTATTTCCATCTGTGCATCAAGACTTCTGCCCAGTCTGGGACTTTACATCATTAGTCTGCAGGTCTGCAGTTAGATATTACAGGGAATCTCAGTGCAATTCTTTCTGAAGCCCTAGGAAACTTTGATGGGAGAACACTCAGAGCAGGCACATATAGGGTCATTCCTTGTGTAGAACAAAGTGTAGAAGGAAAAAAAAGCAATTCATTCTTATCATCTTAATATCAGTCTTTATTAAAGGGATTATTGTGAACTCACCTTCAAATTTGATTTCCCCAACAAACATGTCAACTTTAAGCACAAATCATATTAATCATAGCAGATCAACTGAAAATCAACCGGAAAATGTAATTACGCTCAGCTGTTTTATCCTGCATTCTAACCCTTTTTAGTGTTGATAGCCTGCATTATGCTGTACCCTACAAAACACAGGTAGGTGAAAACTAGCATAGCCTACAGCAAGATAATGTAGCAACTACAACATAACAAAAGTTAAACACATGCACGCCGTATAGTGTAGGTTATTTATTCAGCCTAATGGTTTCTCATGATTATACAGTTTTTGTGCTTTCAGACTAGCCTACTTTACAAAAGACAGATATAGGCTAATACACAGACATCAGTGCTGACTATGACTTTAAAAAATATCTGTTGATTTCATCCTTCAGAGTTCTCACTGTGAAGGTATCACCTCCACTGGGAGTAGGGCATTGTCCTGATCACTTAAATATAACCTGGTATTGAATGTTTTTATAGTCAACCAATAATAATTCTGATTGAATAGGTGGCTATGGCCTGAAAAAGTGGTGTTTTAACCAGAAATCTCCTTCTACCGAAACCAAACAAAACCAAATTCTATTCAAACATACAGAATGTTAAGCTTCTATGTATATAGCAGCTTATGATATTAAGGTCATGATGACTCATAGGACATATTAGGCTGTTATACAAGACATATTAAGACACAGTTATGCATTATAATTTGAGTATTTAATACATCTGAAATTTTACATTTGTAGAGCATACCGTTAAGGATTTTTAAAATAAAAGTAAAAAAAAAAAAAATCATCATACACGGTGACTTCAGAAACCAGTTGAAAATAATTTTAATATAAATATACTAGGTCCTGACATAATATAGAAGACTACATAGAAAAATATAGTCATAAACCCACTATGAATTTGCCTTGGTTGTTTAATGAAGGCATATTTCATTGCTGCATAAGGCCTCAAGAAAAGAATCCTGTATCAGTGAAACCGAGGTTATAAAATATTTATAAAATATTTCAAAATGTTTTTGTCTTTTTAAATGATCGCATGTATAATTAAATGTTTAATTTTGCTCTCATTAGATGTTAAAGGGCTCTGCAAATGTGTCAGTGGAAAGGTATTAGGCATAAGTCCTGGAGGTACTGGCTTAATCTGATTCAATGGCTTATCATATAGAGGTACTCTGAGTGTAGTCTTCAGTCTTATGGCTATTGCTGTAAAAAGGAGCGATATGCAAGGAATTTTACTAGTTGACAACAAATAAGTATTTAAAGCCATTAATATTACAAACTGTTTACTAGCTATATTGTAATTTATAGTCTAATTGGTGACTAGCTATAGTAAAATTTCAATTACACAATTCCTAAAGTAACAGCTAATATCCTGTATATAATTTCAGTATGCAAAGGCAGTAACTATTTTCATTCTTGAATCTTAACTTTATATTAAAACTATGCTATGACAGTTCTCCTCACTGACCCAGAAGTCTGGCTGGTATCTAGTATCTGTTAATTGACCAGCACATTAATATTACAGAGTAATATAATGCTTAGGCAAAGCCTTGGTCGAAAAACACTGTGCTTTCATGCTGTGGTTCCTAGTCATTTGTTTAAATATCCCCAAAGCAAAATCATACCACCAAGCCTGATTTTGTGGAAATAAGACAATATCACTAGTTTCTACATAGAACAGCTACAAAGACTAAATATGCCAAAAACAATAACGGTAAGATTAAGGCTATATATATATACTTTTTTTTATTTTCCCGAACCTATTTTCCAGACAGCTCTTTCTTCATACAGGCCTTAAAGGATGTGAACCTCTCCTCTCCTCTATATCCCTAGAAGTAAAGAAGAAACAGTTGAAATAAGATAGAATCAGTGTGATGGAACACTATAACAAACTTATGAAAATCAACAAAGCGTGCAAGTAAAAATAATTATGGACGTGTGTGTGTGTGTGTGTGTGTGTGTGTGTGTGTGTGTGTGTGTGTGTGTGTGTAAAAAAGACAAGATAGAGAGGTTACATGGAACAATAGTCTTAAGGTCACTAAGTGTAAGAGAAAAATAAGACCACTAGATGGCAGAAAATCTTCAGGCAAATGGTCAACCACAATATACAGTAGAACACATGTCTATGTATATGCCACTGCACTAAAAGACAGATTTGCATTATACAGATTTGTTTATGATCAAGCTGTTTTCTCCCAAAATTCTCACATAAACAAATACATAGGGAAAAAAGCACAGGACTAGTGAATTACCAGTCCAAAAGTCTTTTGAATTCCATTCACCGTTCTCAGACACTAGACCCATTTTCTTTCTTCAGGGCCTTCTTATGCTTGTTTGGCAGGTTAACCGAGTAGTGTGAGGATTATATAAAATATCACTTAAAAATTGTAACCTCTTTATGCATGGATGGGTTTGCCAAAGTAAAATGGGATTCTGTTTTGGATTAGACTTTCCACCACATCCAGATCCTAGCTGAGCACTTGCATTGCTTTCTGCTGTATAATTTAAGCTCACTTGTGAAGAGCAACAGAGCAATTCCTCTGGAGAGTAAAGCTCTAAACAAATTAGTTGTTATATAGATTACCCAATAATAAAAGTAATATGTAAGTGTCAATCTATATGTCTTTACAAATGAACACAGTAGGAAATGTTTAGTAAATTTGTGTAATATCTAGTTTGAAGAATAGAGAAGCAACAGGATAAAATCCAGTCAAAGTGTTGAAGAACTCTAGGTGCTCAAGGTGTCTTGGTCAAGGCTCAGTAACTCTCTGGCAGTCTTGGGATTTGACCCCAGTGGTGGCTCTAGATTTCTGATCAGAAGTTTCTGAGTTTGAATCCCAGTACTGCCAAGCTGCCTCTTTTGGGTCCTTGAGCAAGACCCTTAACTTTGAATAAATGTGTTTGCCAAATGATTAAAACGTAAACCCATGACAGTTTGTTAAAGGAATAATCTGAATACTGACTTAACATAGAGTTTCAGCAGCAGAATCTATGTCCTCATATAGAAAGCTGAATACCTTGTATATTGACCGGCGCCTCAGACAGGAACCAAATGAACCCGTACGTAATAACTTATTAACTAACAACGCTCTGCCCTCTCAGTCTGTATCACATCAGGCTACTGTTGTGTATAATCTACATGTTTGATTTCCTCTACATGGACATTTTTCCCTCAGATTGATTGGGGATTTATACCCCTGCTGTCACCAGGGCTGCTGTAAAAGGAAGATAAACAATGTTTAAACAGCCCCAGCTGTGGAGCGGCTGACCCTCTTGTCCCATTTACCCAGGATCCTCGATGCAGGCGGTCCTTCATGATGCCAATGAACTCCTTGTAGCTAAGTTGGTCATCGTGATCCACATCAAAAATCTTGAAGACAATGTTCACAAGGTGTTGGGAGAGTTTTAAGCCTGTGGCAACGTAGACTGCACGTGCAAACTCATCTGTGCATCAGATAAGATGTAATATGTTTCAGTGTACAGAATCTGCTCAAATGCTTGACTTTAGGACAGATTATGGACAGAATGAGTAATATTTGTATAGTGATTTTTTTTTTTTTTACCTTGTCCAATCGGTCGACTTGCATAGTTGTACATTTGCATGGCAATGGCAAAGTCTTCTAAGTTATTGAGGAACTGAAAGAATGACCTGAATTCCTCAAAAGTGATTCCCTGCAAGAAATATGATGAAACATGATATATTTATAGCAGAAGGTCCTGTAAAAGACATTTAGACCGATTCTGACTCTACATAGGATTACATACCCAAAAGAAAATGTATTTTTAGAAAATTGTGAAAAACCTAAGCCCTCTTAAGAATTACATCAAGAAAAAAAAAAACATTCTACACAAACCAGAGAGTTTGTGATATCAAAGGTGCTGTCTCTGGGAGAAAACTCATAAAAATAATGACTCTCCAAAGGATGTCTCAACCCTGAGAATAATGTTTCCGATAACAAATGCAGAGCTCTGAACAACACATTATCTATGCCAGACTTAACTCTCTCTCAATCAGAGGGAAACCTTAAGTATCTAAGGGACCTTGAAGCTGTCAGACAGATAACAGATCCAAAGGCAGGAAATAACTTAGTCAAACAGTCAAAGTATACCCACCCAGGTCCTGTTCCAGGCCTATGACTCGAGCTGTCAGCACTCGGTTTTAAGGTCAAGCAGTCTGTAGATTTTTTTTTCCAAAGAAGATTAACGTGATTCTCACATAAACAAAAACAAAAGGACTCTATCCAAAACACCCCAGGACTAGTGGATTACCAGGCTACCAGTCTATTGAATTCCACTCATCCATTCTCAGTCACTAGACCCTTTTTCTTTCTGCAGGGGCATTCTTATGTCTGTTTTACAAATGAACTAATGAGTAACATGTGACGCTTGGCTGTTGTTATAAGTGGAACTACATAAAATATCACTTAACGTGGTGATAAGACACACTTAATCATCAATGGACATCTACCAACAGCCACCTGATAAGGTGAAAAAACCTTTTATGCATGGGTGGGTTTGCACAGAGCGAAATCTAAAACAGGATTCTATTTTCTATTAGACTACTGTTAACATCCCAGCTGAGTATTTGCATTGATTTCTGCTGTGTAATTTAGGCTCACTCATGAAAAGCAGTGGAGCAATTCCTCTGGAGGGAAAAGCTCTACACAAAATTAATCTGTGGCCAATAAGCATCATCAATATGCTATTAAAAATGAACACAGCGGGGAATGTTTGTTCAATGCTGCAAAAATAAAAGTGCATATATAACTTAGCCTGTTTAAACCTTTAGAGTGCTTAGATAAGGATAACCAAAAGCCATTAAATAAGGGCAGTGGCATTCATACTACAAAGTAATATTTTACCTTGTTTTTTATTATTATGTAAAAGAAATTTCAAATAGTAAAGTACATTTTTGGGGATATAAATGACAGGCCCAGTAGAAAGTTGGCTATACTGTAATCTAACTCCCAGGTATAGCACCCCTCGCACTACTTTTAAAAAGCCAAGCTTCACTCAGCGTTGCAGTAGTGGAATACATTTATAGTGTGCCGATCCAAAGGTCACTCTGTGTTGGTGAGCAACATTGTGTTGGTAGATGGGATGAGAGGAGCAGAAGCCTTTACCTTCTCATCAGGTATGCACTGATGCACGTTCTCCAGGTAGCTGCTGATGTTGTCCACAGTGGTGTATCGCAGAAGGATCCGGGCAAAGTCCTCCTCACTGATGGTGGTCATGCCTTTAGAATAGGCAAGGAACTCAATCTCAAGTACTTCTGTCTGCAGGTTGTCCATGAATCTGCCGAGAGAATAAGATGTAGATGCAGTGCTGAGAGGACATGCCACCAGGGAATGAGTGGGACCCTTAAGTAAATGACTAGGCCAGCTCCAAATGCTTCAGAAAGGACATCCAGTACATTCTCACTATCTGGTTCATGGCTTTTTTCTTGGTAGTAAATATACAATTATTTATTTGGTAGCTCTTTTTATCTGAAGTGATTTATTAGTGAGACAAAATACAATCCATTAATTTACAGTAGATGTTTAAGTGATATAAGGGTCACAGTCAAATAGAAACAGAACAATGAAATATTACAGCTGGAACAAGTTCTAGTACTAAGGAGTGCTGATCTAAAATCCTGATCTAATTAGCCTTTTACCTGTAGAAGTCCTCAAAGTTCAGTTCAGTTTTTCCCTTTTTTCCAAAGAAATGCACCAACAGAGTTGTGTCAGCAATGTTCTCTTGTACATGCTGTGGAGGCAAAAGTAAAAGGAATTACTCATCATCAACCTCTGATTGAGAAGGCAATCACAATAAAGTCATTACGTGGCACGTTGGCAAAACAACACGTCCAGGGGATGTGTACTTTTCCACAGAAACACCACAAAACTGATAAGCACAGGTGCATATCATTTTTATGGAAGTCAGTGCCTCACATCCTTGCTTTTTGACCTTCTGTGTGTTTAGTGTTGTGCACTAGTCATTTAATTTGTGAAAACTGGGTGCTTAGTTATTTCTGCAAGTATGAAATAAAGAGCAGGACATCCATGCCAGACAGCAAACAGGTTCTCATGCAAAAAAAAAAAAATCTGCACTTTAGTCATATCAGTGTTCTTTCCTTATAAGCTGGATCTGTTGTTGAGGATGATGAGGCTTTCCCTTTAGCAACAAGCTCCCATTGTACCTTATCCTAAGTCCCATCGCTGCAAAATATTCCAAAAACAAAAGAAATACACTGTAACTGTATGCACACTGACCTTACTAGTCACTAGATTGTAAAGCTCTTAGCAAATAGTTGTATAAAGCATTTGACTGATATACTGAAACAGAATTTTTCTTCCATCCTGGTAGCGATGATGGGGAAAACATATGAACTAAACTTCACAGGAGACAAAGGTAC
The DNA here is from genome assembly GCA_022985145.1 of Pangasius djambal. Classification (NCBI taxonomy): domain Eukaryota; kingdom Metazoa; phylum Chordata; class Actinopteri; order Siluriformes; family Pangasiidae; genus Pangasius; species Pangasius djambal. The sequence goes on along the minus strand of CM040981.1, from coordinate 16,415,615 downwards.
TGATACTATGTACAAATAGAACTCGTTAAAAGAGTGATGAGACAGAGGATGTTTGTACCTCCACCAGATCTGAAAAGAGAACTATTCTTGCCCCATGCTTCAACACATCCCAGAAGCTCCTGGGTTCAAACTCTTGTTGTTCTTTTTTAAAAACCTGCATATCAGAAGTACAGCTGTTAGCACCTTCAAAACAGTCATTCACCAATTAAATGACTGGAAAATGTACAGAAACAATGTCACAAATTCACAACCATCCACATGGCATTTAGACAGGAGGGAAAACATGCGTGTAACTAGAGCAATATTTAAAACCTTTTAATATTAGCTGTAAGATCATAACACGTTATAATTACTTTTTTTTTATCACCATGCAAACCATGCAAGTCATGCACAACCCCAAAAACAGACAGAACAGTAGACAATAAACTAGTCAGCTGCCATTACGTTTACTGGCAATAGAAATTTCTGTGAAGACAGCACAACTCTGAAGTGACTGGTTTTTAAAATTGCCTTGGGTAAAATAAACATTGTGACAGTTCTTTCAATTTGTCTTGAATAATAGAAACATCACAGAGCTTTAATGAACTCACACACCTACAAATCCAGTTTTGGTTACATACTGACAGCATGTTAATACTAGGAACTATGTTTTTTTATCTTGATAATCACCAAGGAATTACCATATGTAATTTTGGCTTTTATAAAACCCTAGTTGTAATCGCACCATCAAAATAATCCTCAAAGGCCTGAATTTGATTGGCTGTCTCTTAATAGTTATTTACCCACTGACTTGTGCGATTAGTGCTTGTGACACCATGTCCCTGAACTTGAAGGCTTGTGCATTTGAACTCTCAGTTCATGTGCAGCAGTTGTTGTTTTTTTTTGCCTAGTGATATCAAAACGATGTCATCCATCATTTGTATTTTTGTTGACTTTTACTTATCTTTCTTTCTTTGGTATTTTTGGATTATAGGATTTCTCAGTACGTGCACAGGATCAATCTGTAAGGCAACATGCTTTCAAGGACCAACCTGATTCTTTGAAACTGTTCTATAATGCCTATACTGTGCAAATACAGGCTACCCTGCCTTACATTATAATCAACAGTAGACCTTACAGATAGCAATTAAGACCAATTCACGTTGGGTGAGACCCTGGAAACACGCACAGTACCCTTGAACAAAACCTTTAAAAAACAATAGCAGTTTTCCTAGTCCCTGCTGAGTCTGGCTTCCACTACAGTGTTAGCTGTGAGTGGCACATGGCTCGTCATAGTCAGGCTATTACAAAAAGGTAATCTGAGCTTGAATACCACTTTTCAAGTAACTGTAAAAATAAAACATGGGGGTCCAGGAGGAATGGTCTGTCTTTGGGTGAGGGCCTTTTAAGCGAGATCTGGGCAACCACGCCTCAGCGAACGCCACCTGACAGTAGACAAGTAACATAAATCATCTGGTCTCCTTTTGCTGCTGTCCCAGACAATGGAAACATGTTTCAGATTGCATTCGGCCAAGATCCATTAGGACACACTGTCCTGCCTTTCTGAGGCTGAGCAGTGTATAAGGGTCACTTCATTTGACTTTACCTAAATGTGACACAATGCATGGTAAAAGGCCATTCCTCTGTGCTTGTCAGAAAGGCTCCATAATGGAGCAAGCCTAGGTTTGTTTTAAATGTCTATCTAAACCACTGCTCCTAGAACAAACTTCACTGTAAAAGATGGACATGCACAAATGTTCATGACTGCCACATTTTAGATTTTATCATGCACTAGACACATCAACAGGCAGACAAAGAAACAAGTCATGCAAACTTTTACACTTTTTCCTCATATCTTCAGATACATACAGCATGGCTGACAGAACCTTGATATCCATATAGTTCCACGTTCTTGAGGATGACATGCAGAATACAGAAAATGAGAGTACAGTTCTTCTAGCCATTTGTTAACTTTGCCACATTCCATATTTTATATTGGCCTGGTGTCTTTGTAATATTACTTCTTTTTTTTTATCAATATGGCATTTGGCAATATGGCTTGTAACTGAATACTGTAAAAAGAAAGAATTTGGTGTTTCTCTTACCAGTTGTGCTGAGCTGTCAGTCTCTCCACCTCTATCCTTTTTGTCATTTTTCTTACGAAATATTTCCTCTAGCTATGGGAGAAGAGTGTTTTATTTGACATTTGCTTACACACACTGAGTTAGTGTGATAAATATAAACCAAAGGGAAAACATACCACCATAAACTCCCTTTTGTCCACCATTTCATTGCCATCTGCATCAAACATGTTGAAAGCTATCTTAAATCCTGCCTGAGGCTCTAGAAAATGCCACACACAAAAAAAATCTGACACTGATGCAAAAAAGAATACTGTAACATTTAAACGTTTAAAAATTCATGCCATTCATTGAATACTCATTCATACTCACTTGTCAGAATGCAAAGAAGAAACAGATACTCTGTATATGAGATGATGCCTGAAAAACAGTATGTAATACATCATTCTCAGTTGAAAAATTATGAATTTATGCCTTTTGATCCCTAAATCTCCCTTTAAAATCAAGCTATCATATGTCATTTCAAACACAACATCCCTCCTTAGCCATTGATAACATCTAAGGGGATTCCCTTCTTAACTCCTAATTGGTGTCTTTTTTTCTACACAAATAGAGACAGCTAAACTCAAGTAATCAGGCTGGTCACAAACCCAAACAAAAGCAGCCCGAATGCCTGGCTCCTGGGCCATCCTCTGTTTGTTTTCCTAGGTGTAAGACATTCTCAAGTGATCTGTTGCTGATTGGGGATGCTTGATGTGGGGTGTGTGTTCTTCTTTCAGGCCTGCTAGTCCTTTTGTTGTGCAAAAAGCGAGAAAAGGAAGAGCAACTGTCAGGATTCAGTCAGGGAGAGACTTAAGGAAAATTGTTGTGACCGTTGAAAGCATTCCCAAGCTTTTGTTTGCAGGCAGAGATAGTGACTCGAGCACAGATAGCTCAGGGTGAGTGCTTTGAGTGTTGTGGGAAAGGATGTCAGTAGCAAAGCAATTAAAAGACATATGTGCAGGAGCACATATAACTAAATCTAGACCTAATACTCAATGCAGAGTTGTTATCTTTAAAATTCATAAAAACAGCTTTTTATGCTTTTGACCAGTTGTTGCAGTTGCAAAAACTGTTGCTGCTGTAATTTTGCTGAATTCTAGGATTGAACATGAACCAAGTAAGTGTTATTACATCATATAAACTGACACGTCTACCAGACTATTGGCAAGCCATCATCTTGGGGCTAAAACATATGTGGATTTATGCACTTTTGTCATTACGCTGTTTTACTCAGAAAAGCGGGTGTGATGTAGTGATTTTTTTTTTTTTTTAAAGTGGACTGTACACTTATAGAATCTTATTGTCTTGATCAGGATAAAACTTTACACATGTCTAATGTTATTTGAGGAACTAATTTATTATTTAATAGAAAGAAAATGCTAGTCTTCAGTGATGTTTTGGTTGACTTTACGAATCAGTGGGTTTTTGTAGATTCCTCCAATCATATATTTTAACTGTGCAAGACAGCCACAATAAGACAGATGAAGAGCCATCAAAGTAACAACATAGGGTTGAGCCTGTTTGGTGTATGAAGGTTAAACGGTTTTGCAGACATCCAGACAAGAGTCAGCTTCAGTCTTGCAGAAAGAAACTGAGCCCATATGCTCGAGCAGATGCTGTCAGAAATACAAACATTCTCAGAAATGATTCACCCAAAGTGTCAGTGTGAGCAATGTAATCCAATGCCATTCTTAGAATTCATACTATCGTCAGTGATGGGGAGCTGTCACAGGGACAAGTCTCAACACTGCAGAGTTCAAACAGCTCTCCTCATCTTCTGACACAAGCTTTGTATATAGATCAAGTCATTGTGTTTTTAAAAACATTTTTAAACTTAAGTGTAAAGATGTAAAGTGTACCTTTAGCATTTGAAAGGACAGTTTATCAGCATATATATCAGTGTCTATACACACAGTATATACATATGTACACACACACACATTTATACATGTATGTATACATATATATATATATATATATATATATATATATATATATATATATATATATATATATATATATATATATATATATATATATATATATATATATATATATATATGTATGTATGTACAGTCAGGTCCGGAAGTATTTGGGCAGTAACAAAATATTTTGATTTTGCCTTTATATACCACAACAGTGGATTTGAAATAAAACAATCAAGATGTGATCAAAGTGTAGACTTTCAGCTTTAGTTTAAACCACAAAAATATGGCATTTACCATTTAGGAATTACAGCCATTTTAAGCAAAGTACCTCCATTTTCAGGGGCTCAAAGGTATTTGGACAAAGTGACATAATTGTAAATATAACCATAATTTTAATACTTGGATGAAAATCCTTTGCAGTCAATGACTGACTGAAGTCTGGAGCCCATGTTCTAAAAACTCAAATTCTGAGTTTCCTCCCTGGAGATGCTTTGCCAGGCCTTCACTGCAGCCACCTTCAGTTGTTGCTTGTTTGTGGGTCTTTCTGCCTTCAGTAAGTGAAAAGCATGTTCTGTTGGGTTGAGATTAGGCGACTGACATGGCCATTGAAGAATATTCCATTTCTTTGTCTTCAGAAAGTCTTGAGTTGCTTTCGCAGTATGTTTAGGGTCATTATCCACCTGCACTGTGAAGTGGCATCCTATCAGTTTTGTAGCATTTGGCTGAATGTGAGCAGAGAGTATAGCCCTATACACCTCAGAACTCATCTTGCTACTTCTGTCAGCAGTCACATCATCAATAAACACCAGTGAGCCCATTCCATTGGCAGCCATACATGCCCATGCCATAACACCGTCTCCACCATGTTTGACACATGATGTCGTATCCTTTGGATCATGAGCTGTTCCTTTCTTTTGCCATACTTTTCTCTTCCCATCATTCTGGTAAGTTAATCTTGGTTTCATCAGTCCAAAGAATCTTATTCCAGAACATGGGAGGCTTTTTTAGATGTTTTCTGGCAAAGTCTAATCTGGCTTTCCTGTTCTTGAATGTTACCAGTGGTTTGCACCTTGTTGTAAACCCTCTGTATTTACTTTCATGAAGATGTCTCTTGATTGTAGTATTCTTGACTTCTGTGGATGTTCTGAAGGGGTTTTTCTTCACCAAGGAAAGGATTCTGCGATCATCCACTTTAGTTGTCTTCTGTGGTCTTCCAGGCCTTTCAATGTTGTTGAGCTCACCAGTGCTTTCTTTCTTTTTAAGAATGTACCCAACTGTTGATTTGGCCACACCTAAGGTTTTTGCTATCTCTCTTATAGATTTATGTAGTTTTTTCAGCCTAATGATGGCCTCCTTCACTTGAGATCTCCTTGGACTTCATATTGGTAGCTCCAGTCAAACAGCTGCCAAATGCCAGCTCAATACCTGATATCAACTCAAGACCTTTTATCTGCTTCATTTGTCTTGAAGTAATGAGGGAATGGACCGCACCTGGCCAATTAACTTCTTGTCAGTCAATTGTCCAAATACCTTTGAGCCCCTGAAAATGTAAGTACTTTGCTGTAATTCCTAAATGGTAAATGCCATATTTTTGTGGAGCCTCTTAAACTAAAGCTGAAAGTCTACATTTCAATCACATCTTGATTGTTTTATTTCAAATCCATTGCGGTGGTGTATAAAGGCAAAATCACAAAAACTCTGTCATTGTCCAAATACTTCCAGCCCTAATTGTATATATATGCGCGGGTGTGTGTGTGTGTGTGTGTGTGTGTGTATATATATATATATATATATATATATACACACACACACAAACTCTTCTAGGAAGGCTATCCACTAGATTTTGGAGCGTGGCTGTGGGAGTTTGCCAATTCAGCTACAAGAGCATTAGCAATGTCAGGCACTCATGTCAGACGAGGAGGCCTATGTTGCAGGTGGTATTACAGTTCATCTCAAAGGTATTCAGTGGGGTTGAGGTCAGGGCTCTGTACAGGCCACTAGAGTTCTTCTGCACCAAACTTGGCAAATCATGTCTTCATGGACCTCACTTTGTATACAGGGTCATTGTCATGCTGGAACAGGTTTGGGCCCCTTAGTTCCAGTGAAGGAAAACTGTAATCCTACAGCATACAAAGACATCCTATACTTTGAGGCAATAGTTTGGGGAAGACACACATATGGGTGTGATGGTCGGGTGTCTTCATACTTTTGCCATATAGTGTATATAAAGAACTATGCAAAAGTCTCATACACCCTTTTTAAGACAAAGTTTGTTATATATGTTTATTTTATAACTGCATTATTAAGTCAGTACAAACAGTATTTTTCCAACAAAAAAATTCAATGTTACAGAAAAAATGTTTGATTGTCAATAAAGAAAGCAGCATATTATGTAACAGACCACTTTTCAGAAAATATAATGAAGGCTGCTGGGTTTTGCATACGGAAAAAAAGTAAGTGTGACAGTCGGAGTCTCCAGAAGAACTGTGTCAGATTCTCCAAGATGCCCAGTTCCCAGCTCATTTACTTACAAAACTGCACAAATTTTACCTGAGACAACTAATTAAAAAGGGCACAGCGTTGTCACATCAAATATTGACTTTTATTACTGTTGACTGCTCTTTATAGTATTTTTTATGGATTACGCTGCTGCCACATGATTGGCTGATAGGTTAGGTTTGCGGGACAAACAATGATCATGTTAATTAACGGGAGCTTGCAGTGGTCCTTGCTTGGTCAGGGTCACAATGGTTTAAATTAGGCTACTAGTTTATCTTTATGTTTATATGTACATTCTGAACCAATTATTCGATTTCTTTTATAAAACTGCCTTACTGCGATTACTTCAGTAGCTCACAAGGATCACGTACACAACTTTTTTTTCTGCTTTTCACCACAGTGTGACAGCTCAGACCCTTAGGTAGAAAGGCTGTTTAAGCAGATACAAATAAGGCTACAGATTTTTTTTTTGGAAAGCTTGCACAAGCGGGAGGTTTTTACTTTCATGTGATGTGTGCTTGAGCCAAATTCATTAGCATGATATGATCATTTAATTAATAAAAATATATTAACTTGTATGTTCACTGTGCATGGTTTTCATTCTTTTTAAATTAACATTCTCCATTGTTATTAAAAGAAAATATTCCCAGAAAATCATATGGGCCTGATAATAAAAAAGAGACCATTTTAAAGAACAGCAGCATTGCATACCACCACGCATCTGTTTGAGAAAAATTATGAACTAGCTGAGGCTGAGGAACTGTACGGTTATGTTCTGCAAATTGCTAATTGTTGTTATAATGTTATAATGTTATCATTTGCGACATTGTGAAAAAGTTCAGCTCCACAGTATTCTACAAAGCATCCAGAATTCTCCTGTTCGCCAGATCTACATCCTCTACATTCTGTCATGTGACTCACTTACTGAGATCACTGGTTTGCAGTGGATCAAATAAAAAACTCTTTGCTTTCCAAACCTTCCAAAGCATAAATTATACATGCTTACGTCTGTCTGCGAGGCATAAATTATAAATGTTTCTGTACATTGCTAAAAAAAATTGTAGTGTATCTGGATGACCAAATAAACTTCTCTGAATGTTGCAACAGTACCAGATCCCATATATTCCTGCACCATATTACAATCCTTCTTGATAACAGAGGCTCAGCCATGCTTTGCTTTTTCTAGTCTGGACTGCAGCTTGCTGCTTGCTTGCCTTTGTCCATATGCTTGCATTTCTTGTGGAAAAAAGACAGCAGAGAATTCTGCTGCTCACCTGGCAAATGACCTATTCGATTTCTTTTATAAAACTGCCTTACTGCAATTACTTCAGTAGCTCACAAGGATCACGTACACAACTTTTTTTCTGGTTTTCACCACAGCGTGACAGCTCAGACCCTTAGGTAGAAAGGCTGTTTAAGCACTTACTAATCAATTCACTTGAGTTATAAATGCTTTCAAAATCTCTGTGTACTTTCACTCAGCCTCCTTAATGTAAATGTAAATATCCTCAGGAGTACAAATATACACAAGTATTTGCTTGCTGTGAATTCTCACCTTTTTCATTTAAGTTCCTGAAAAGCCTGGATGAGCCTTTCCAAACAGGAGGTGTATCTGAGAGAATCTTATCTAAATCCTTCAAAAAGAAGTGAATATTTAAATAAACTCTCAATGAAATACAAATATTAAGTACCATACACAACATTTACAGCAACTTTTTTTTTTATCTTACCTGTTTCGTCAGGACTCGCCAAAACTTTTTTTCTAGGAAGTAACAAATAATACAATTTCAAAAAATTTCTGCACAAACAGACATCACATCAACCTTAACACAGTATGCTAACATGGTTTAATGTAGTAGATTATCTAGTCTAAATGTTAGTATAATTAACATTATCATGAAAGAGTCACATAATCTAATGTAGTGATCTTACTGGCTAACAGTGTAAGGAATAGCAAGGCCCTGTTGTTGAGATCCAGCCAATGGATCATAAAACGCATGACTGAGTTCATGCATTTGTCCTCTCTCAGCACTGCAACTACAATCATGAAGCTGTTCTCCATGCAACTGCAAAATCATTACTGACCCTGCACCAAAATGCAGGTGCACCTACAAATGCTTTCTGCTTCTCACAGCAATCTGGTCCTGAGCCTTTTAAAAGAACACTGCAATAGGGCCATAAATACAAACCAGTAACACAAATATTATTTTTTTTAATCAAGTGTAATGTACAAGCAAATACAAAATAAAACCACAAATGAATATAGAGTAATATATCTTATGTCTGCATAATTAAATTCTTTTATGCTTAGTGGTTCTCTGTTCAGGTTTTCACAAACATGCAAAGTTATAGCACACTCAAACAGCCTTTATAGCCATGGCATAAAACCATAAATACCATAATGCCTTTTTTGTTGAGCATGTGCCATTAAAAATAATGTGGCTGACATAGTGAAGCAATGTGCGTCCTTTATATTAGAGTTCAGATTTTATTCCTGTCTGGACATACCAGGCACTCTCAGTCAGGAGATAACAGGAATATACACAGGGTGGAACCGCATACCCAGTTTCAAACTATCAGTGGCTCTTTTCTACCTAAGCCTGAGGAAAGCTCCCATTTAGCTTACATCAGCCTAGCCAACAACTCACCAGAAGCGGCTTTGAAACCATACACAGTTCTTGATTCAGCCCCAAGCCAGGGCCAAAGAGTCTGGTTTTCTCTCAAACACAGAAATAGGACTAGAGAAAGCCAGTGGCTTTCTAATATTACAATGGTGTTTAAACCCACAGTGTGAAAGAGCCAATCAGGGTGGAGCCTTAAGTGGAGTGAAAATATCCTAGGTATAACCTTTCTTCCAATAATATAAAAATGCCACTATGTAATAGCCTCTAACAATAGTGTATAATAACATGTGTACAATAGAGTTCCTAAATAAATGTAATCAAGATCAAAACTACCAACCACACCTGTCTTGATGTGAACTTCCACCACAGGTAAGTGCCATCAGAAAGATGCCTTAGAGCTCAAGCACATTTGGGAATGGTTTTTACAGGGTTTTCTTCTCAGTCCTTGAATAAATTGCTGGTGGAGATAGCTATCTCCATGCAGGTGTTATGATTTCATAGATAATGACCGGTCATAGCTACATTTACAGCATCAACTGGTTGGTTTGCTTGTATGAAAAACATCCAACTGATACCTAAGTCAATCTCAGATTCATTCAGTCAGTAAAATAAGGGCAAATAGACAAATAAGGTTTCACATTCGTTCTTTTCATTCAATTGTATCTTCTAAGTACTAAGGAGTATTAAGTCTTAACAGTATAAGCTATGTTTGGTTAGTGAATTTTTGATTAGTGCTTACTCTTTGGCTCGCTCATGGTAACTGACTCGATGAAGTCCAGTGGTGTCATGTAAAGCTGCCCTTCATACTCCACCGAACTAAACAGACGGAACCTGTGCTCATGAGCTGACATTGTCATGTCTTCATCATCAGTAGATATCTTGGTCTACAATTAAAAAACACACACTTGGAAGTATATTGACATTGAAACAAAGGAACCATCAAACGTGGGGCTAAATCACAGGTGTTTATGAGCATGCTGTCATGTAGGAATTCACAATTGTAAGAATTTGTATGAAAGGTTATGAATGATCAAGCTTAGCACAAGGGCCAGGAGTGAACCTCATAAGTATTCTTATAATTCATTCAGATATATATTTATGCCAAATTTGTGTGACATTAGATTACACCTAAGTGCACCTAAGACTTCCCATGCACTAAATTAATACATTTTAAATGTTTACTAATGGAGAGGAACCATATTATGGCTCTTCTACACTGAGCCTGAGCTCACAAGGACAGAGTTGATGTCTTTCCCAGGTGGCAGGCAGCCAGGCCCACTGGGCACTAGGCAAACACCATGGGAAGGTGTGCCTATGGTACTTATTACCCACATCAAATGTCACCATTGCTGCCAAGACTCAGTGTCCTGTTACCTCAGCCCTGGATTCCTGCATCTCAATCCACAAGTTAAGGTTATGTCCAGTGCCCTCCTCCCCACCCACCTCAAGATAAGGGACCAAAGAAATAAACAAGCACAGTATAAGAGCAATTGCACAGTAGACTGAGCCAATCCTGTATGGTTTAATGATCCAACAAATCAGTGATGGTTCTTTTGACAGCAGTCCCCCACAGATTACTGCTGCACCAACTTGTCAGAGAGACTTGTGCCAAGAATATGACTAGGGCACAGCCTTGTCTTTTTACTCTTCTCTAAGCACAGGAAGGACTAAACCAGTAGTTCTCGATAGAGCTTTCTGGAACAAGTGCCTACCCGAAATAACCATGCATTGAGTTTTTCATTAATTATTACTGTAATTAAAAAGCACTGCCTGCTCTTACCATGCCAAAGCAATGCTGCCTCACTATATAACACTAAACTGATTTACATTTCAGAAAATATTAGATACACAGAAACATCCATGTCAACGAATTAATAGCAACGGTGATTATTTAATCATTTTTTTCCATTGATGTCCAGCTGAACAGTCTTAGAAAAAAAGAAACTTTCAAGGATTCTTCAATGGTTCTTAAGCCTTCTTAGCTTCCTATAACACTCTCATAAGAAAGGGTTTTTCAGTCCTTCCTTAAGGGTTCATTGGATAATTAAGATTTTTTTTGCTTCTACAAATGGTTCTACTTTCTGATACGGAAGCAAGAAGAAGCTTCAAGGGTTCCTCCAGAGGGACAACTGAAGAAGTTCTAAATCTTCTACTAGTGAAGACTTCTGAAAGGTTAAGGGTTCCCCTTAAGCATTGCTCCATGCAGACAACCAAAGAACCCTTAAGGGTTTCAGATTTAACCTTATTTTCAAAGAGTGTATGAACTCTGATGAGGCATATTCAACACTGGCCTTTTTGCTGCGCATAAAAGCATTTAAAACATGAATATGTTTGGAAGTGGCATTGTATGCATGAGTAACTGTCTCCTTGGCTATGGACATCCTATTCGAGGGCGGAGATTCCGATTTCAAAAATTCGATTTCCTTGTTTTCAGCACCTCTGTATAGTGGAGAGCGTCATTGACATTAATCCCGAGGGAGCGGCTTGTTTACTTGATCACTCTATAATGCGTTTAAGGAACTGCGTGCCATAAATAAATGCACCCGTGTCCCGATTTTCTAACGCGTACCTTTTCTCTAGCAAACACAACCGGGACTGCGTGGATCATCCTCGTTGTGTCGACTCCTTTCACAGCGCAGTGCTGACACACAGCTATTCCTCCTACCGTGATGCACAGCCCTGTCACAACCCGTCGCATGGAGATTTTCCATTTGGACGAATGGGCTGCGCTCAGATAAACGCCTGCACCGTTTTTACAAGCGGTAATGGTGTTTACTAGCGTGCTGAACCGGCGTGCGGTCGCCGCCATCATTACAGTGACACAGTGGTCAGTGCGAAGCGACTCCTCGCGAGATGTGCTCGCGCCTTCAGCCCAGTCCAATCAAGCGCGCTCACACAGGGTCGAATAAATAAGGCAGATGGTATGCTTCATGTGCAGTATTTCTCATTCGTGTTGCAGAGTTAAGTGATGGGTGCAATGCAATTGCACTTTTCATGCATGTATTTAAAATATATGTTCTATCTATGGATTTGTGGTATTTGGAGATGCTGTGATTTTGTATCTTCCTTTTTACAAATGCAAACTCACCTTGCGGGCGTACACCACACACAGAGAGAGAGAGAGAGAGAGAGAGAGAGAGAGAGAGAGCGCTACAGATGCACATACGCATAGACACATTAAGTGCGAAGAGGAAAGGCTGTGATAAGGCAGGTCTACAATCCCAGCACCGCCCATCAGAGCCCTCCTGCCGCCGCTGTGCACCTGCCCTGTGCTCACACAGCATAAACCACTTCCCGCGATCACGCACACACCCACAGCACCACACACACACGCACACACCCACAGCACCACATACACAAGCGCGCGCGCACACGCAATCAGACACAGACACACACAGAGACACACACACCTTAAACCTGGCTGCTGTGAGTTTTGCCCTAGACGTGCGCCGGATTTATCAGTCGCACGCTTCAACACTAAATAGGCTACTTCCTGTGCAGTGGATGTAATTCATATTAAGCAAGAGGTGTCATGTCAAGTGCACGGAATTCATCTGAAAGTGACTAAATTCGTGTGCAGTTGGCAGTTCAGCCGCAGTTTAATTAAGTTTCCTTATCGGTGGATATTTTACATCTGGGGAAGTCTGCCGCGGAGTATTATACTAAATTGCATCTACGCTTCTTGCCCTGCACTCGGAAACTCTTGAATCGTTCACTTTGCGCGCTATTCTGGGGCTGTGGGCTGCATGGATCGCATGAGCGCGGGGCGTTAGGGGTTTTGCGCTTGGCTCGAGTGACCGTCGATCGCCTCGGCCGGTGATGGCGGAGATGGGCGCGCTGCTGCAGGGCGCGGAGGGCGCGGGAGCCGCTAGCTCGCTCCTCTTCCTGCCGCCGCTCGCAGACACTCTCGCGCTGCTCGGAGACCAACGATTTCCGGCCGAGCGGCTGTCCCGTAGCACACCTGCCGAGCTGGTGCACTTAAAGGGCATCCTGAGGAGGAGACAGCTTTACTGCAGAACCGGCTTCCACCTGGAAATCCTGCCGGACGGCACGGTGCAGGGCACGAGGAAAGACCACAGCCGCTTCGGTATGGGGGGGAGGAGCTGTTTTATTCTGTTTTTAATGCAATGCTTTAAATCAGCCTAAAACTGATTTTCACCCAGATGTGCATAAATGTATTTTTTTATAATATAAATAAAAGTATTCATATTACATAACATTACAACCTGCACGTTCATAACCTGCATTAATCAAATACAGCATATACATTTCATATACTTTTATCATACTTTCATTCTTATTTACTATTAGGCTAGGTACGCTGCAGAAATGCAAAAGTATCCTCTAACACCTGTGTATCGTTATAATTTAAATAGAGGCAGTCTGTAGTAATCATGCCTAGCTAGTATTTCAGAACAGCTTACTCACAATCTGCGACTGCACTGTGGGCTTAGACTGCAGAGTACATACTTAGAACAATTGATTTATTCTTCTCCAGGTATTTTGGAATTCATAAGCCTTGCAGTTGGATTAATCAGCATCCGAGGAGTGGACAGTGGCCTCTACCTCGGAATGAATGACAAGGGGGAACTCTATGGCTCTGTAAGTATTCCTGAGTCAGTTTATGCGAATAAAGTGCAATGTGTGTGTGTGTGTGTGTGTGAGAGAGAGAGAGAGAGAGAGAGAGAGAGAGAGACAGAGAGAGAGAGTTTCTAGGTTAAGAAGGTGTGAAAAAAAATCACAACTTAAATTTTCCAGGTATTAAAGGTTCTGCTTATTTGTACTAAGACTTTAGATGAGGTTCAATGCTCTGCATTTCATTGACTTGTAGGAGAAACTGACAGCTGAGTGTGTCTTCCGGGAACAGTTTGAAGAGAACTGGTACAACACATATTCCTCCAACCTCTACAAACATGGAGAGAAAGGGGCACGCTACTATGTGGCACTCAACAAGGATGGAACACCACGAGATGGGACAAAATCAAGGCGACATCAGAAGTTCACACATTTCCTCCCCAGGCCAGTAGACCCTGATAAAGTACCTGAACTTTACAAAGAAGTTTTAGGACACAGCTGAGCCCAGCAGCTTGGTGTCTGAAGAGGAATAGGCCTGTTAAGCCCTGTTCTAATCATAAAGGAACAGGGGAAATGGATGGGTGTCTAGTAGCCCAGGTACACCCACCAGTGCCACAAAGATGACATGGGCTCTTGCTTCAGGAAGCATAGACCAGAAATGATGGTGAAGTGCTCAGTCCTGGTCGTTTTCCTAAGTGCCGCGAGCTACAGAAGGCGTCCCAGAGTCCATGGGTCTAACAGAACCTATTTAGCATTAGACCTGCTGCTGAAGAGTAAGAAGAGAAAATGTCCTCTCTGATGCTGGAAAGGACATTTATATGACAAGTTTTTTAGTTTCAGACTTGGTTTATTATTGACTGGCTTTGGAGAAAACTGAAGGAACACTACTTATGATGTGCTGAAATGTCAAGATTGAAAGCTGTGGAGAACAGAACACATAAGCAGGATATTATTTATACAGTTCACACTACATATATTTATTTTATGTATTTATTTATTTGATAATATATATTTTTACATCTAAATGTAGACTTATCTAATTAGATACACTGTAGAAGGTGCCTTAAGCTAGCATGAAATCAGATGTGTTCATACAATGGAAGTGCAAAATATCACTTTATATTGTCACTATAATATAATGAGTACACTTGTGCTTTTTCTTTTCAGACATATGTTAAATGGTTGTTATTTCTGTAAACAGTTCAAGAAGGTCCAAAAACAATTCTATGTCAATTCAACTAATGATAGCAAACCAAAATTAATATTTAAAATGATATTTAAAATGCTCCCACCATATCGTATTCCCCCCCCCCCCCCCCCCCCCCAGAATTTTAAAAGTTAAAGTTTTGAAAAGAGAAATATTCCCTTAAAACTTTGTTTGTTTTCTGTGGCCCTAGTTATGCTGTGAACAAAAGGCTTGTCCAGCACTCATCAACTTCAAAGCTCCTTTTAGAGACCTTCTCATGTAACAACCTCGCAATGACAAGATCAGGGTGAAATAAAAACTCAACCTTAGCTGCAGTCTAGTGGTTTGGCAGTCTTGCACAAAAGGGGTCAAACTGATAAGTATTAAGCCCTTTCCGCTGACTATTTCAGAACAAAAAAGCTTAATATAACGACTTAAGTACATATCTGTAATAACTGCAATATTATTCATGGAAGGTAGTCATTTGTTTGGTCAGTTTTTCATTATATCTGTGACATATTGTTTTGTGTTCTTGTCTGAGAGTGAGATTAATTGTCTGTACCGGCATTTGCAATTAAACCAACTGTCACTTGACAATATGAGATTCAGATACCTCAGGCTCACCTTCTTTTTCTGACTGTGTTTGAATGGCTCAATGAGCAATTTCCACAACAATGAGCAAAAAAGCATATCAAGCTACAGTTTCCGTAATGCTTGGATGAATATTTGTGTCGAAGCATGAAAGCTGTGCTGTGTGATCTCAGCATCTCTGTGATGGTGAGCCAGAGGCTGTCATGACAGGGGAGTCGACATGGTGCCAACCTTTATGTGATACTGTGGGATTTTCCCCTCTAAAAAAACTTATAACAAGGAGCAGTGTATGGAGGTGAGAAAGAGACAGAGAGTAGAAACAAAGAGGGGTTCACACTATAGGGCCCAAAATGGGCAAACATTTCTGACATTATAGTTCTACAGCTATTTAGAAAGACTTTACTGTAGCTACTGTCAGGTTTTATAACTATTTTCAACAGCATCTTGAATTATGATCTACAGTCTATACATCCATTTCAATTTTCCACTATGCATGTTTATATTTATAACAAGTAAAGGAAAAAAGCAATCACCTTTCATTTTAAATATCTATTTAATACATGTATATGATATAGCATTTTGGTTTGTGTGTGTGGGTGTGTGTAACAGAAAATATCACATTAAAAATTCAAATACTGAGGTATTCGATTCCATTAAGTTTGTCAGATGGGTAACTTTGCTCTAAATGTCCAGTAAAAGGTCCAGCTGGGAAAGGGCTCAGCTAAAGCAGGGAGTAAATTTAACATGTTTGATACCTGATGCTATGAAATACTTTTTGGCACTTGTTAAACCGGTGTTTTGGAGTCTGTCTGGGATGAAAATGATGCCTTTGTCCCTGTAGCAGGTGGTCCAAGGCACTTTACAGCCAACACTTAAATCTTTCATCCATGCCCTCTCTTAGGCCTACCTCATGTGCTTAATGGATGCGCCCTTATTTTCATCACTTCAGATGTGGCCCAAAAGTGATCTGAAGGAAATCCAATCAGAGGTGTGTGTGTGTGTATTAGTTACATGTGTGCTGTGTGAGGTGAATGAGAGAGAGACTGAGAGATTGTTAACCTCCACACCTGCCTGTGGGCTGATGTTGCATGTTTTCTGTACTCTCTCTCTCTCTCTCTCTCTCTCTCCCTCTCCCTATTTTCTCTGTCTCAGCAGTTCAGTCACAGTGCAGGTGTTCCCGTAACAGTTGTCAACGTCTCCTGTGTTTGTCAGCTGTGAATATGAGGAGGGTGTGCACACAGCCACATGGAAATAACATAGCCTACATGGCTTTGTTGTCTGTCCGGATTATGATAAAGTATAATTCATATTTTTGCAGACTGACCAGGGAAGAGCCCTGGGGATGGGACTAAGGCTCACCTGCTGATTTAAGCAGTAGATTCTTCTAAGGATAGGTATCTGTTTGCATAAGGGTGGTGTCTGACAATACACACAGCAAGTATTTATTTAGAGCCCTTTAAGAGTAAATTACCTCCTTAAAACCAAAGTACAATGCAATCCTGTTTACATGGCTTAGCACTGAACAGTGTTGGTCTGCTGAATTGGGTAGGAAATTCATAACATATATTCAAGACAATGAAGGGATTACTTAAATACAAAAAAGAGTGATTCTTCACCATGCCTAGTACATCAAATGTCATATATGCTTTTGGCATGTCATCTTTGAGGTCTTTACCTCTGTATATTTATGTATTTAAGCTCAGTATGTTTATTTTTCTTGTCTTTAAAGATGTCAGCCGCAGCAGGAATGTTTCATCTGTTATTTTCGTTGCTATGGAGACCTTAGAAAGATGTATAACATCCAGCCAATAGTTGCATGTTTTGGAAAACCTCTGGGATTTTCCTATGGTTAGAAACCATTGATAAACACTTATGGTGTCAGAAATGTCTTGAAATAAGGGAGCATTTATCTCATTGCTTTTCACAAAAGTGTGAAAGAGTAATTTCAGAATTAGATATTGGACCTTTTTAACCACAAAGTACATATAGACATACATACATATATATATATATATATATATATATATATATATATATATATATATATATATATATATATATATATATATATATATGCGTGCACACACAGACATACATACATACATAAGAAACAAAGAAAAAAAAAAAAAAAACATTAGTGAATGCTCTCCACCTGAAATCGCCTTGTTTTGAGTTTCTCCCTGTAGACACATGAAACCTCAGGCAATGTGCTTCATT
>CM040981.1:16383294-16397793 GCA_022985145.1 Pangasius djambal | reverse complement strand
TATATATATATATATATATATATATATATATATATATATATATATATATATATATATGCGTGCACACACAGACATACATACATACATAAGAAACAAAGAAAAAAAAAAAAAAAACATTAGTGAATGCTCTCCACCTGAAATCGCCTTGTTTTGAGTTTCTCCCTGTAGACACATGAAACCTCAGGCAATGTGCTTCATTTCTTGAAATGGATAATCCTTCATCACTTCACCCAGACCACCACACATCTGCTGAGCAAACCACCCTGTATCTCCCATTGGAGTCCAGCTCAGAGCCTTTGACTCATGCATCCAAGGTGTAAAGCCTCAAATTAGGTCTTGACATTTGGGCACAAATAATTGGGCCTGAAAGCATGAGGCATCAATTAGACTCTCAGCACTGTGACAGGTCACCCCTACAGGACACAGTGATTAGAGCTAAAAATACATAAATGTGCCAAACATTGTTATTTTTGTGAGAGTTTATTATTTTTCCAGACCTTTTGCATAAGAATTTTTTGTGTTGATGATTTCGGGCCTCTTTTGGTCAGTACTATAACCTCTGTTGTGCCTTTTTTTTAAACACGTTCATGGGTTTTGTATAATGCAGTATCATTTTTCACATGTGGGCATTTTAGGTCAGATTGCCTGCAGGTCTGTGGGCTCAAAGTTCTCTTTGATTTTCTTGCATTAGAGTGAGTTTTCCCACAGGGTTCTCCTATTGAAGGGGTCAGAAAAAAGGTCAATTGGTTAATTTCCATAGTTTTCACCTAAAACATTCTTCAGGCACTTGGGAGTAATTCAATCAGCAGCCAAAACATGGAATAACATCCCTGAATGACAAAAGAAATCATTAAGAATTGATTGTATACCACAGCAGAAAAACAAACTGTAGTAAGCCACTTCAAAGGAGTCCATCTATGTCCAGAAAGTTAGGCCAAGGCATTAACTACTACATTTCTCAACACAGCTATTTCTGGCACATCAATATTATTTATGGCCTTGATGCTGACATATATAAGTCACAGGTGACTAGAAAAAGCTATTTTTCTAACAGGGAAATTTGATCAAATGCCAGATATGTGCACAATTGATTTAAAGTTTAGTCTGGTTTGTTGGCATGGACTCTGCTGAACTGTTTGCCGAACCTGAGAAAGGTATGCAAACGATACACTCACTGCTTCCAAGTGAAAGTGGAAATGTGCATTGTTGCCCATAAGTGAGGCGGAAAATCGCTAACCCATTTGTCATTGTGCATGTAGAGGTCAATCAATGGATTCTTTCATGACAAGCTTACAGAATTGAATGTTTTTCCGTAGCCTCACCCCTTTCACACCTGGACTGTCAGGTAAAATAACAAAACAAGAGGTGAGCAAAAGAAAAGGGGGTTTAGTAGAGTTTGGCTTTACAGACAGGGAAAACTGATAGGTTAGAAGAATGTACTGGGTAACTTAGTACTTTAAATGACTACCTCAGTTCAATTCAGAATACAAATTGTGCCTACTGACAAAAAAAAATCAAGGTTTACTTTTTCATGCAACTCAGTAACCTCCAACCCATAAACTGTGTGAGAGACACACACACACACTTTTCGCTAAGCTGGGGCAGCATGGTTTGTCATGCACTTAAAGTAACTAGAGTAGACAGCTGATATAAGCATGAGCAAACATGATCATAAATTGTGATGTTGTACATGCACCATTTACATATAACAGAAAAAAGGGTGTTAAACCTGAAATTTTATTTTATTTTATCTGAAAAAAATGCAATGTTACACTAAAATGTAATATATATTATTTTGCTGTATTTGCTGAAATTGATCATTTAAATATTATAGTCACATTATTGATTAATTTGGGATTATATTTCTTTATAGATTCCAATTTCATTCAGAAAAGATGAGCAAAGATTTCTGTTGGCATGACTGATTGCTTGTTGTCTAAATGCAAATATCTTCGATTGTTAGAAAATAACCTTGTGAACCTATTGATGTCTCTATTGATAAGGAAAAACTGTTTTCACTTCTCAGTCAGTTGTTTGATTTTCTGGTGCCACGGTACTTCCACCTCTTGGTCTCGCTGTTTCACTGTTCATGAATAGAAATTTATTTTTAAAACTAAATAAATAAATTGAGTGTACTACCTATTGCCCTTTACAGTGAACTTTACAGCAAAGCTCTATTCTGACATGCTGTATAGACCTTCAGCATCATTTGCACAATTATTGTTAAGGTTTTTACTTTATATTTATATTTATACAGAAGTTATACAAAATTCTATATATATGTTATACCAACATTGGTATAAACCATAAAAATCTACTATCTACAATATGTTATTTTTAAAATATAGTGTGCAAATAGTGTGGTTCTATGTGATAGTTTTTAATTGTGAATTTTATAGGATCACAGTGTGAATATCAAACAGAGAGGCCACCTGTCAGGGTGTGCAGCTGCAATTAAAATGCTCTCATGATGTCCCTCTATAAATAACAGCACTGAACATGGCAAGTCCCAGCAAGTACTCAGAAGTGTTTGCAAGTAGCAAGGAGAGCTAATGGGGTTAATGAAATTAACAAATTACACATAAATTACAAAATATGTTCTAGATAATAGAATACCCTGATGGGTTACAAGCCATAAAAGACAGTGTTATTATTAGTTATTAACATATTAGTGAGACTATCATAAAGGTTGTTTTGGAAATGAATGCGTGAGGTCAGTAGATGTGGTACTCAGTAGTTTACATACACATACACTATATGGCCAAAATTTTGTGGACACCTGACCATCATACCCATATTTGGGCCTTCCCTCCTCTTTGTATGCTGTAGCATTACAATTTCCCTTCACTGGAACTAAGAGGCCCAAACATGTTCCAGCATGACAATGTCCCTGTGCACAAAGCAAGGTACATAAAGACATGGTTTGCTAATGTTGGAGCACAGAGCACAGAGCACAGAGCCCTGACCTCTACCCCACTGAACACCTTTGGGATGAACTGGAATGCCGAGTGCACACCAGGCCTTGTCACCTGACATCAGTGCCTGACCTCACTAACGCTCTTTTGGCTGAATGGGCACAAATCCCCACAGCCATGCTCCAAAATCTAGTGAAAAGCCTTCCCAAAAGAGTGGAGGTTATAACAGCAAAGGGAGTCTCATCAGTAGGTAATATTTCTGAAATGGGATGTACAAAAAACATATATGGTCATAGGTGTCCACAAACTTTTGACTATATAACGTATATTTTATGCACTGCACATTCTCTTCCTGTCAGTTTTTAATCTCAGCAAGGCCTCCTTTGGTGAACTTTATATTATACACTACAAGTACTTGGCATCTGGTCAAAATGAAAATAAAGACATTGCAATTGTATGTCAGGTGCCAAACCTCCCATCAGGTCTTAGCCAAGCAAAAAAAAAAAAATTATGAATGAAAGTGAGAAGACAGCACTATTCCTCTCCAAACTGGTTTTTAAATGTCAGTTATCAAGCCATCATCTTTTTTTATGCAGGTGAGACACAGGCAAGACAATGTGCTAGACTGGATTGGCCATGAAATTTTATTGCACATCTTATTTGTGGCAGATTTGTCCACCTGGAGTGAAAACCAGACTTGAAGAGACCAACTTCAAACAGGCACTTCGGCACAACACTAAACCACCTCCATAGTAATTTGGAAAGCTTCTGAGGAAAGGAAATCCCCTGGCAGAGAGTTGATCAAGTGGGCTAGAAAAAAGTTTGAGGACATTACAACCGCCTAACAGAGATCTAAGTTATTAAATTAAGATCAACAGTACTTTATTACACTTTCGAGTAAAAGTATCCTTATGGACACTGAACCCAAAGTGGCATAATATTCAATTGATATTATTTAAACAAATGGAAGTAACTGCCTGTGTATGGTGCATATACACACAGTACAAACCAAAAACATGAGGAAATCACTCTATAAAAAGTGAAGTAGTTTTCTATAAAACACCTTCAATTTAAACTTGATATGATTTCCCTTCTATTTCTACAAACGTGGCCTCAGGCTGATATACAACTATGAAAGTTTATGTCTGACAAATTCAAATGGCTCAAGGGTACCAACAGTTTATCAAAGGAGAACTTTTCATAAGTACTAGGTATGTTTTGCATGCATGTTCAAAACAGGTATTCCTGCCACAGTGACAACTAAAGCGCTGGTTTTATATACATCTAAATACGGACTAGTTTGTTAGTAATTAGACAGGGTTTTGACCCTGTACTCAAGCAAACTGTGGTTAAATTACACATTTAATTCAAGAGCATATAAATCTTTTTCTATACTGGATGAATCACAGTCATTCTACATTATACTTAATTTCTTCAATGACATAAGCAGTTTAAATGGCTACTTTAATGTTTCTTAGTCAGCTGTGTTTCAGACTTAATGTTACATGGGACAATTGCATCTGGAATATGTGGCTATTTTCCAAAGAAGTGTAACTGACAGTAAAGCAGGCTATGTTGAGGCATAAAAATCAGAATGAAATCAGTAGGAGGCAGACACAAGAATACCATGCAAAACCAGCAGTTTGGTACCTGATTAAAAAGCAACTACACAGGTGAGTTTAGTAACAGCTAACAATCTGATAGTATGCAGATGATCACAGTAGAGTATGAACAAACAATACTTGGAATTATAAAGAAAAGCGTATAACAACAAGAATAGTTTTATCTTAGAGGGTTCATCTCAAGATACAAGCCAAGAAGGTAAGATAAGAAGGAGCAGATAGGCCATGTAGCGTTTTGTCAAAACATGCATGAAAAGCCTTTAGATTAGGCCAGGAAAATATTAACCACTACCAAATTGGTGTCATTGGGAAAGTGTAGAGAATGAAGAAGACACTCAATTGGACAGATTGCAATTAAACTGGCTTAGCCGGCTTTTTATATTGTTATTAATGACAGCAGTAGTAGGATTAAAAATTCAGTAACAGATGCTACTTACTTTGCAGCAGTACAAAACAGCAATCACACGATATGGCCAAAAGTATGTGGACACCAGACCATCACACTCATATGTGGGCCTTCCTCAAACTGTTGCCACAAAGTTGAAAGCACACAACTGTCTAGAAGTTCTTTCTTTGCTGTATCTTTAAAATTTACCTTCACTGTAATTAAGGAGCCTAACCTAAACATGTTCCAGTATTACAATGCCCCTGTGCATAAAGCAAGCTCCATAAAGACATGGTTTGCCAAGGTTGGAGTGGAAGAACTCGAGTGGCCTGCACAGGGCCCTGACCTCAACCCCACTGAACACCTTTGAGATCAAATGGAATGCTGACAGTGTGCCAGGCCTTTCTTGCCTGACATCGGTGCCCGGCCTCAGTAATGTTCTTGTGGCTGAATAGGTAATATAGTGTATGTCATTACTCATGGCCCAAAAGTAGAATTGTCTTGACTCACTTAGTCCATCTTCATTCACTATAGTGACAGATTTCAGACAGACACAAGGAGTTTTATTTCATATTATGTTACAGTTATGGGTCCCAGAAATAAAGTGTTATGCATAAAATTATATGTTGTTTACCGGATTGATGTTGATACTGATAAATGGAAATAAACTCTAATTAAAATTTTGAGCATTTGAGTTTCCAGATCTAATGTGTTGGAGTACAGAGCATTTTTAAAATAATTTTCTAAGAAGCTAAAAGTGCATCAGCATTTATTAACAGAAACTAACAGCTTAGCATTTTAGGTGTTTCATAATATGCAACCTTTTCACTGCAAAATAAAAACAAATCTCACAAATTCATGGTTGCACGAAGGAGGCTTTTTCATCTTATCAAACAGCTCATGTACAGAAGTTAATCAGTGGAGTACAAAGGGGCCTTTATTTAGGTGAAACCTCCATGCTCTCCGATATCAAAGGCAGCACAAGCTACCACAACAAGATGCTACAACAGGTGATAAGATATATGTCATGTGACATATGAAGGAATGTCTGCAGTGAGTGATGGTGAATTAGAAATTTGAGCTTAGGATCAGTTATTAAATTCTTCAGGGTTTTTTTTAGTGTTCATCGTTTTCAAAATAATAACTTGTTTTACCATGAATTGAAACAACAAACTTAAATCAGATGAAATATGTCCAAATATGATATTTTTTCTTGGGTAAAAAGTAATGTAGGCCTTTAAAAGTAGGGTACTTGTCATCAGCCAGTTTGAATTTATAGCTCTTAATCTGATTTTGTGAAGTGATATCACTGTAGCTGTGTTTCTCTGTAGAAGCAGCTCTCATTCCAACAATAATTATCTTGAGTGAAAATGCACAAGAAAGTAGAAGTGGAGCATCTACGGATTTATACCATTACAGTCTCCAATATAGATAACTATTATAATGACATCAGTTAATGACTGTCTGCACCAGTATTTTTGCAAGTGCAGGCCATTCCCTCAAGTAAATCACATGAAGAGTGGAACTTTAAAAAGTGAGGAGATCTCTGAGAACTTGGACTTGAGTTCTGGACAGTTTCTGCTTTGTGCTAGATAGCCATCCCCTGCATTAAAAACTCTTGGGTATGAGTTGTTGAATAGTAGTGAAGAGACAGAGGGATGTCTGGTACAGAAACTTGTCACTAGCGGAGAAAGAGAGAGGGAGTTCATAGGACGTTAACTAGGAAAAAGGTGGAGCTTTGGGAGTAACCTTTCTCCTAAATTTCAGTTATTTCATAAGTCCATTTGTGAAAGAGCAGTTTATACTGACAAAATTATGAAATTCATGCCTCAGTAATGTGTACGTACCTCCACAGTGCCTTGCATCTCATGTCCATTGCTGCAATTACATTTCTGCCATAATATTCAATTCAAATTAATCAGTAAAAGGGGTTTGTGCTATCTGTTGTCATTCAAGATATTAATAAATTAAAATATATTTACAGGTTTCATATTCACATAATCAAGAAACGTACTTGGTTACTAACTTCGGTTCCCTGAGATACGGGAACGAGTACTGCGTCGCTAGACACTTTGCGGAAAATTCCTTTTCCTCCGATGACTGAAGCCTTTACAATCACGCAGTGAAACTGCATGGCCATTGGTTCGTGCAGTGAATTAAAAACTAACCATCTGGCTATATAAGCGGGCATTGCGCCATAGGATCTCAGGTCAAATTCGACTGAAGTGACGACACCGAGTCGTGCAGCGTCATGGCACGGCCTGCAACGCAGTACTCGTTCCTGTATCTCAGGGAACTGAGGTTATGTTAGTAACTGAGTACATTCCCTTTCGATACTACACTCGTACTGCATCGCTAGATGCTTTGGGGAACCAATACAATCACGCTGTGGCATGAAAGTGAAATGACTGGCATGAACTGGCCTTGAGCAATTAAGGCTCAGAGGGACCAAGTATAAGCAGGATGAACCCCGCAGGAGGCAAGGGGGCCGAACTCACCGAGGTCAGCCCAGCCTAGGATAATCATTCCAAAATAATTCTGTGCAGCCTCAGCACTTCTGAAAGGGCCAAGAGCATACAAAGGATATGCCTGTCCTAAGCAGGCGCGTGCCCCTTTAAGCAGATAGGATCCGAGCCTGTAAGGCCGGAACGTCCAAGCTATAGAACCTTGCAAATGTGGACGGCAAGGCCCAGCCGGCCGCCACACAAATGTCTGCTATGAACACACCACTAGACCACACCCAAGACGAGGCCACACCCCGAGTGGAATGGGCTCTAACTCCTATGGGGCTTTGCAGGCTCTAACTCCTGGGCTCTAACTCCTATGGGGCATTGTGGCTCTAGGGAGGAGTATGCTAGTGCAATAGCATCAACTAACCATCGAGAAAGGTTTAATTACTGGTCTTCCGCTGACGGAGGAAGCACCGAGAGAGTGATAACCTGTGCTCTAAACGGGGTGTAGAGCACCTTAGGAACGTATCCATGCCTTGGCTTTAGGACGACCATGGAGTCGTTAGGCCCAAATTCAAGGCAGGCAGGGCTCACCGAGAGTGCCTGTAAGTCACCTACTCGTTTGGCCGATGCTAATGCCAGTAGCAGGGCGGTTTTTAACGATAGGGTTTTTAAGTCCACAGACTGTAGTGGCTCAAAGGGGGAACCCTTGAGGGCTCTCAAGACCATGGGCAGGTCCCACACAGGGACGGTAGGGGGCCAAGGTGGATTGAGCCTCCTGGATCACCTCAGGAAACGAACAAATAGGTTGTTCCGGCCCACAGACTGTCCGGCTATAGGAGCATGGGAAGCTGCTATAGCTGCCACATAGACCTTGAGCGTGGAAGGGGAGCGGCCCTTATCCAACAGCTCTTGTAGGAAGGACAATATCACTGATATGTCGCAGGAAGTTGAGTCTTCGCCACAGGTTGTGCACCAGGCGGAGAAGACCAACCATTTAAGGGCATAGAGGTATCTCGTAGATGGGGCTCTAGCCTGTGATATAGTATTTAGGACACTCTCAGGAAGATCTACTGATTACCGTTGAGAGCCCAAAGGTGCAGAGCCCACAACTCGGGTTGGGGGTGCCAGATCGTCCTGTTTGCCTGAGAGAGGAGGTCCTGCCTCAGGGGAATGGGCCACGAGGCTGCTGTCAGCAGCTGAGACAACCAAAGCTGGTTCCTCCAGAGCGGGGTCACTAGGAGGACTCTGTGTTTGTGATCCCTGATTCGTCTGATTACCTGAGGGATCAGAGTGATCGGGGGAAAAACATACAGGAGGAGGTTGGGCCAATCATGGGCCAACGCATCCTCGCCCTTTAAAAAAGAAATTGGGCAGTGAGAGTTGTCTTTTGAGGCGAAGAGGTCGACCTCTGCCTTGCCAAAGATCTCCCAGATTTTCTGAACCATCTGTGGGTGGAACATCCACTCCTCTGAGGGGTTGTTGCTCCGAGATAGCATGTCTGCTCCTTGGTTCAATACGCCAGGCACATGTGCTGCCCTCAGTGACTGCAATTTGAGATGCACCCACTCCAAGAGGCGTTTTACCATCTCGAAAAGGCGTTTCGAGGTGAGCCTGTCTTTTGGCGATTTATATAAGACACTACTGTCATGCTGTCCGAGTGGACTAGCACATGGTGTCCCTTCAGGTCCGGTAAGAAGATCTGAAGGGCTCGACATACTGCCATCATCTCAAGGCAGTTGATGTGTAGCCGACCTTCTGTGTCCATATAGGAGCCAAAGGCCAGTTTGCCCTCGCACAGAGCTCCCCAACCTGTGTTGGAAGCATCTGTCGAGACAACCTTCCTTCTGAAAACAATGCCCATGGTCACGCCCTGCTTGAACCACTGGGGGTCCTTCCAGGGGGCCAGAGCTGCCACGCAGGCCTGGCTCACCCTGACACAAAGGCAACCGTGATGCCACGCATGGGACGGCACTTGCGGTTTCAGCCAGTACTGAAGGGGTCTCATGCGAAGCAGGTCCAACTGTAGCACCGGCGATGCAGAGGCCATGAGGCCTCTTTTGAAACACTTTGAGGGGGCGGGAGGCTCCCAATTTGAAGGAAGCCACGAGCTTCTGTATGGCCAGCGCACATCCTGGCACGACTGCTGCCCTCATGCGGGCTGAGTCGAAAACTGCTCCCAGGAATGAAGTACGTTGGCTGGGAGACAGTGAGCTCTTGGCAAAATTGACCCTGAGTCCTAAGCACTCCAAGTGGCTGAGAAGGAGGGATTGGTGGGATACTAGCTCGGCCTCTGACTGGGCTAAGATGAGCCAGTTGTCGAGGTAATTCAGAATGCGGATTCCCATCTGTCTCAGAGGGGAAAGACCCGCATCTATACACTTCGTAGAAGTGCGAGGAGCCAGGGACAGTCTGAAGGGCAGGACCGTATATTGATATGCTACTCCCTCGAAGGTGAATCTCAAGAATCGTCTGTTATGGGGGGCTACCTGGATGTGAAAGTATGTGTCTTTCAGATCCAGAGAAAAGAACCAGTCCCCCGGGCATATTTGCGAGAGGATCTGTTTCAAAGTAGTCATCCTGAATGGCCGTTTCATGAGGGCACGGTTCAGGTGTCTGAGATCGAGGATAGGCCAGAGGCCGCCATACTTTTTGGGGACGAGGAAGTAACGCTGTAGAATCCTGGCCATCACCTTGGAGCGCAGGACATGAGCGTCCTTGCTCTGCACTAAGGTGGGAACCACGCCGCTGAATCGCGGGGGTC
This sequence comes from Pangasius djambal, assembly GCA_022985145.1. Taxonomy (NCBI): domain Eukaryota; kingdom Metazoa; phylum Chordata; class Actinopteri; order Siluriformes; family Pangasiidae; genus Pangasius; species Pangasius djambal. The sequence continues at coordinate 16,387,657 of CM040981.1, read as the reverse complement.
TTCGAGCGAACTGGAGTGAGTAACCTCGTTTTATAATCCCCAAAACCCAATCTGACACTCCGGGGATGGCCTGCCAGGCCTCGGCCCGTGTGGCGAGGGGTTGGATTGGTTCAGGCGGTAGATCGCCGTGAGGAGACCTGACATTCGTTATAAGTGGAAGAGGAAATTTGCTCTCTTTTTGAAAATGTTTGTGTTTTATTTTTCTCGCTATAACAGCAGCTGTTTGTGTGGGCGCTTTCAGAACAGGCCCAGTATTCACAACAGTTTTTATAACACACATACTGCCACCGGCACCCGGAACAGAACGGAGTGCTTGGGGGCATAACAGAGACCGTTTGGGGGGTGGTCCGGCGATGGCGAGACGTTGTCCCCTCCTCTTCCTGTCCAGTGGATCAGGATGACGCCTGAGGTGCAGGATCCAGTGTCAGCTTGGGCCGGGGTCCTTGGCGCTTCGGAAATGGGTAGTGTCTGGCCGACCGGGAGCGCTGTCGAGGCTCAGGATTTTGAGTAGGCTGAGCAGGCGAAGGCGCAGGTTTTGCTGGCTGCTGCGCTGGTGCAGGCTTGGGGCGACTGGTGGCATTTGCAGAGCTTGAGCGCTTTGGCTAGAAGTGCCACATTGCCTGGGATGACTTCTGTGCAGCAGTAAAACGCTCTGCAAAACCCTTGACGGCAGGTCCAAACAGCCCCGTGGGGGAAACCAGAGAGTCAAAGAAAGGGACCTTGTCAGCCTCCTTGATTTCAGTGAGGTTTAGCCATAAGTGGCTCTCCAGCACCACTAAGCTGGCCGTTGACCTCCCGATGGCCTATGCTGTCACCTTTGTAGCTCGAAGGGCCAGGTCTTTTGCACTGTACTCTCTGAAAGCTGAAGGATCCGGTTCTGACTCATCCATTACTTGGAGGAGTTTGGCCTGAAAGACCTGGAGCATGGCCATGGAGTGCAGAGCGAGGGCAGACGTTGTCCTGCACAGTTTTGAGGGGTGCGCGACCTTCGCTTTCCATCCGATGGCAGTGGGCAGGCAGAGGTGCGTGGCCACTGACTCATCCAGAGGAGGCAGCTTTTCATAGCCCTTATCTTCAGTGCCGTCGACTGAGGAGAGCGCAGATGAAGCGGACATGCGAAGGCGAGCCGAATAGGGAGCGCACCACGTTTTCGTGAGCTCATCATGGACCTCCGGAAAAAAAGGCACGTCTCGCTGACGAGGGGCCTGACAGTGCCCCGGCTATGAGTGGGCTCCTCCGGCGTGGACCACTCCAATCCCAGCTCCTCCACTGCTCTAGAGAGGACGCGGAAAAGCTCGGTGTCCATCCCTGTTTTGGTGGTGCTGGGTTCCGTAGACGGCAGAGAGGCGGGATCGATAGAAGAGCCCGATATATCCTCCGTGTCTGATGCTGCTAGAGACATGCTGTCATCTAGCAGTTCGTCCTCGATTGCACCGAATGAAACTGTGTCGCTCGCATCAGCCGAGGGATGCTGGTCTGGGCACTCAAAGAGGATGGGAGAGTCATCTCTGCATGACAAGAGTGAGGTACATGGGGTCTGGGCCGGCGTGAGCTCGCTTGCAGCCGAGAGCTGAGTCCCTCTGCCCCACTGTTTTTTCCTCGCAGGTCCCTGGGAGGAAGAAAACGGGAGGGCGCTAGGGGCGGAGTCGCTCTCTGAAAAGAAAGCGATCCGAGCGCGCAGAGAGGTGAGACTCATGTTCACGCAATGTGAACATTCTATCTCAGTCAGAGCGGCTTCTGCGTGGGGCTTGCCCAGACAGGAAACACACTCTGAGTGGCCATCGTCAGCGTGCAGAGCAGTCCTGCACGAGCTGCAGCGATGGCGCAGCATTTGCAACAACGCTGCTGCTCTTTTAGAGAAATTGCTCTTTTAGCTCGCCAGATGGCTGCAGGGGACGAGCTGGTATCTGCGCCAGATGCTGATGGCAGCTCAAAGAGGGGGAAGGAACAGCAGGAAGGTGCAGGAGAGTCAGCTTCTGTCCGCAGCGAGGAGTGTTAACGGCAAGCGGCTTCAAGTCCCGTAAATCAGCGAAGAGAAGATTGTCATCACTGAAGGAGAATTGATCTGAGATCCTATGGCGCAATGCCCACTTATATAGCCAGATGGCTCCGCCCATTCGGTATCGAAAGGGAACAGATATTATTTTTGTAAAAATAATTACACAGCCTTCAAACTACCTACCATATTTGCCCCAAATGCATTAATTGCATGGTGAAGGGGCCATTATGTTTTACAGGAGAAAATGCTGGATCAGGGTTGCTTCAGAAAGTGAGGCTGCAGTTAAGTCACTCCCCATGCAGGTGCTTGTTTTATTGCAGTCAGTCTAATCTAAGAGGCATCGCAACGCTACTGTCAAGCAGCCGGCCATCTTCCCACCACCTTGTCACAAACCTGCAATAATAAAAATCTCATAACCCTGATGGACAGATGGGTCTTCAATTGGAATAAGAAGAAAGGAAGAGATTGGATTTCCCAAAATGGATTCAAAGTGAGATTAACATCAAATATTACAACAAAGTATTCAAGCACCAAAGGGGAGATTGGCATCTTGGCAGCTCGAGGTGGCCTAAGCTGACAGTTTCCTGGATATAAATAAAGTTAAAGACAGGCTTTATGTAAACAATAGTCTTGTGATCACACACTGAACTGCTCCATAACTTAGAAAAAAAAATTAAATTGGCTTTTTTTGAGTTGGATTTAATGAGATATGGCATTACAACTGGATGTGCAGACTGATTGTGAAACAGATGACTGTGAACAGAGGTATAAACTGTGACGTAAGACTGTATCATTCTGTCAGGTTTACTGTAACTTTATTATCTTTACTGGACAAAAGAATGGCAACACTGTATTACCACCTTTTTGTACTCCTCAGTCCTCAAATTACAGCAATCTAGCGACTGACATAGACCATGCACAAAATAAGCAAAACAGCCATACTCACCTTTGTAAAGCTCATGGCAGATGTGTAAGAACAAGCAGATCAAAGTTGAGCTCAGAGCATATTAAGGACTTTTTTTGAGGTTCTGAAGAGCTGAAGCCATGTTTATCCATGCATTCTCCCTGTCACTGTCAAACAAAAGCATTTCTCCCCTTTAAAATGTAGAGGGGAGGGGGTGAGACCAGCGATGAGCTTCACCTATGGTGACTGAACATAACAGTCAACAGAATTCATAGCCCTCAGGCAAAAGTGTGCAAGGTGTATTTTGTCACTGTTAAGGCATCACATATTTGTGTTAACATTCTGGCAGAAAGTGACTGAAAGAACATCTAAACAGGAAAAGAACACCCTTCACATGTAACTTCACATGGAGCTTTATTCAAATCTATAATGTTCTGAGCTTGAGCTATGTGGATAACATGATGTTCTATGAAAGTCAACAGGGGATAAAGCATGTAGCAAGCACTTGCTAAGGAATCCTGCTCTGTCAACAGGAAACAGTTATGCCATGTTCACAAGCACATATACTATTCCATTCTTCAGCATACTTTGTGCACCTGAGAGCTTAACAATGTCTAAGTTACAACCAGAACAAAAGATTCCTTTATGGCAGCAGCACTCAGGGAGATGACAGCTATAATATTGGCTTCAGTACATATAGGTAACATACTAGGTAAGAGGAAATAACCCTTTTAAGCTTGACGTTGATGTCCGCTGTCATTTAGAACTGATAACACAGGGTTAGTGTGTTTTTTCAAGAGCAGGATAGTATACAGGGTAACATTATAAGGTATTAGAGCTGTGTTATGCAGTGTAGATAGAAGGTTATGTATAGTAGCCGCCTTATCTCACAAAATTCCCACAGAGACTGGGACTTGTCATGCATATAAACTTAGTATTTATGCGTCTATTGTATCTTGCATCATAATGGACAATGTGCTGCAAAACTGCTAACATCCAACTAAAAGAGCCTTAATATATTTGCCCAATAAAGCTACTGATTTGAATGCTTAATTGAACATAAACTTAAGCAGCCTGTAACTTTACAGTACAACAGCACCTTTAAAACTTCTTTTTTCAACACCTTATAAAGGAAATTTGTATTTGTTTTTTTTTTTGTTTGTTTGTTTGTTTGTTTTTTTACAAATCTACTTTTAGATCCTTATACATTATAAAGTTTCTCCTGAAACTGATTATTATTCTGACACTTTCCTAGATATAAATATATATATATATATATATATATATATATATATATATATATATATATATATATATATATATATATATATATATATATATATATATATATATATATATACTGCCCTCCAAAAGTTTGGAAACGCCTGAACAAAATAGGGTTTTTGGGCAATATCAGCATAAATCCTCTTTAGTTAGTGACCATTTTGCATTGATAATAA
>CM040981.1:16352972-16383194 GCA_022985145.1 Pangasius djambal | reverse complement strand
CAGGCCACTCCATGATAGACAAGACACCGGCTCGGATGCCTAGAGTATGTAGAGCTGTAATAGCTGCTAATGGGGATTTCTTTGATGAATCCAAAATTTGAGTATTTTTCTATGTTATGTTCATGTTTATGTTCATAAACTTTTTATTTAATAAAATATGTTTTCATGGTTTGTTTTGTCCCTTATTATCAATGCAAAATGGTCACTAACTAAAGAGGATTTATGCTGATATTGCCCAAAAACCCTATTTTGTTCAGGCGTTTCCAAACTTTTGGAGGGCAGTGTATAATTGTGCTTTTTGTACTCTTCTATCTAGATTTTGTGAGATTCCACTCAGTGATTATAGAATGACAACATGCCATACACGAATGTGGACAAAAGATTAACAATGTGCAAATAATACATGCATACGTTCTCAGATAACATTGTCAGGTTTTCTGTAGGTTCCTTATCTTTGTTGTCTTTTTTTGTTATGCAATTTATGCAATATATTAAAATGCTTAAAATGGTTTCTATAGTACCCTTATCTTTGTAGCATCTCCTTTAGAAAGGTTGAAATATTGTTTTAATAAATGATTTTTATACACACATTATATCTTATATAATAATAATGGATTATTACTTGCACAGGACTGTGCAAACTCATCAGTTTCACTTTTTTCACTTGTGTCTCTGTCCTGTCAATGGCAAAAACTTGCCTGTCAACCAAATATGTCTATTTCTCTGCCAACTCTTCAGTTCTTAAAGTTACTGTGTCAGGTTTATGGTGGTGGTGTGGGAGAAAAGAATATGGGAAAAAACATCAAGGATGAGGTTCTTTCATGATACTTATCATTTTGTTCTATCGCCATATCTAACTGAGGCAAAGTGCCGCAAGATCTTCGTTTGTCTCTTAGCTTCTGCCAAGGAGAGCTTGATCTTCAGTATCTTAACATGAAGAACTGGGCTCATATAATTACGCCTGTATTCCTCTATGAAGATCTTTACTTGGTGGTCCACTCATCACGTCTGAATACTCCATGATGATCCTTGCCTTTATCCACGGATAAGATCTTTCTGTTTTCACCTTGGTTAAAAAAGAGGAAGAACAAAGGGTTTGCCATAGATTGTAAGAACCACACACACTGTCACGCTACCTCTTACAGGACACTGAATGCCCCACTTTTTTTTTTTTAATTGGTCATGAAATGTATAGTCAGAATAGACAGAGTAGATTCCTGTGTTGCAGAAAATTGATCATTTATGCAGTTTTAATCCATTGTCGAGTCTAATTTAATTATAGGAGCTGAGGTTTTCATTGCTGATTGTCTATTGAAATCTGTATACCTGTGTGCATGTGCTGGAAATGTCAAAACAGACATCAGTTCAGCTCACCTACAGACATATGGAAAAATTCTCAAAAAGCTATTCTTCTGTGTTACCGTTCCACATCTGACATCAAAAGAGTTGGGATTAAAGATTTAGCTACCTTTAAGCATTTCAAAAGGAGACTGAACCTTCACAAAGTAACATCCAACCCCACCTCAAACTTGTCTAATCGGTCATTCATGCATGACACACAAACTCTATTTTAGCTGTTAAACTGTGGGAGCAGTGAGGCTGTGCTTCTTCTGTGGCATTGACTCTGATGTTGTGTCATGTGGACAACTGTTTAAAGTAAGTTAAAACTTAAGTTAAAGAAAGTATTTCAGACTTGTAAACTTATATGTAATCTTCTTTCTAACACCACTCCCTTTCTGCATGGATATAAAATTAGAAATTACAGTTTTGACATATGATTTAAATTAGACCACATCATATATTACCATGCAATAATCAAACAAGCACCTGAAATACTGCTATAAACTCTTTGAGCTCTTTAATGTGGAAATAATCAGTGTTTGGCTCACTTCCAACATACATTTTTCTCTATGACTTAGTTATGTGTGCAAGGATTTACTAGTACTACTTTGGGAAACCCCTGTTTTATGCCAAGCATTTTTTAAATGCCAAATATGTTACTTTTAAAACATAATATTGCTCCAGTGGCAAAGCCATGCATTTTCATACTCATTTTTACTGCCTAACTTCAGATTTCAAGTCAAGCGTGCCTGTTGGCAGAATTATTTGTTCATTCATTCATTTTCCTTTCACTTTTCGTGGTGGCATGCAGTGGCAACAAGCTGAGGTCACTCCTGTGGGATCCCTAGACATTCCTATACCCACTGTGAGATATAATCTTCCCAGTTTCCTGGGTCTCCCGCCAGTGGGAAATGCCAGATCCAGTGGGAGCTGACCATGGGGTGCATCACTTCAACTGGCTCCTCTCAATTCAGAGGAGCAGTGGCTCGACTCTTAGGATCTCCCATATTGCCAAAATTCTCACTCTTATTTACACTGCCTGTACTCACAACCTTATTCTTTCAGTCACTAACCATAGCTTGTGACTATTGGTGAGGATAGAGAAGTAGGCCGTTAAAGAGATAGCTTTATCCAAAAACCTGTTTCATCACCACGGACCAGTACAACAACTTTAACACTGATGCCGCTACCCCAATCTGTTTGTCAATCTCAAGTTTACTTTTCCCATCACTCATAAATAAGATCCCAAAGTATTCCAACTCCACCAGGGGCAAGGTATCTCCCCTCACTGGAAGGAAGCACTCCACTCTTTTCCTGTAGAGAACTATGGCCTCAGATTTGGAGCTGCTGATTTTCACCCCAGCCACTTCACACAAATTCTAAATATAAAACAATCGAGTGTATGTTGGAGAGCTACTTTGGACAGTGACAAGAAAACAACATCATCAGTAAACTTGGTTATGTCTTGATATCCTGTCAATGAAAGCACAGCCAGGACTGGAGATAAAACACATGCTTGATGGTGTCTGAAACCCACTATAAATTGTTTCAAATTAATGGCAAGAAAGCAGACAAAACTCTGCTCATACAGTGACCAGATTCCATGATGTATTGACCCAAATATCCCATACTCCTGTAGTACCAAAACACAGATTGGATTAGAATACTCCCAAGACCCCTCACAAAGCTGTGCATGAATAAAGAGCTGATCCACTGTTCCAAAGCCTGGGCAAACCCAGCATTGTTTCTCCTGGATCTTCTCCAACTATCAGATGGAGTCTGCTCTCCAGAACACTGGCATAGACTGGCATTTTCTCTGGAGGCTGAGGAGTGTGATTCCACTATAATTGGAACTTTTTTTTTTTTAAATAGGGACAACCATCCCAGTTCTGCCCCAGATGTCCACGCAACATTGAAGAGGCATGTTAAACACACAACCTAAACCTTGTGCAGTGCCTTCAACATCTTTGGCCAAATCTCCACCCCTACAGCCGTGCTGCCATGAAGTCTTCTAACTACCAAAGTAACCTCAGCCACAGAGATGGACTCCAAAACACCAGAGATTTCTGGCACTGCCTCCTGAAGGGAGGGCATGTTCACTGGGTTAAGGAGTTCTTCAAGAGCTCCTTCCACCATTGAACAATATATCTCCAGTAGAGGTCAACATTCCCCTGCACTTGCATAGTAAAGATTGTGCATGGTTTCTTCCCCATTTTTGCATTTAAGACTGTTCATCACATGTCTGCTGCCTGACTGGCATCACATCCCCTTCATGGATCAGTACCTTGTTGTGGTGATGGGGCTTGTGTAATTTGTTGAACTTAAAGGCTTTGTCACTAGGAGCTTACCGCTATCAGTAATGCTTCCTTTGGAGAAAAGATTTGAGGGCAGAGGTCAGACAAAGTGCAAACCTAAAGACCGCCCATGAAAGGTACAAAAATACTATACCCTGAAGTATACCCTGCCCAGGTTACCAGGACCCAAATCTGAAGCCACATCTGGGGGTGGTGTCTGGAAGTGAGCATCTGGTGACAGGGCCACCCACATAACCTGGTCGGCTCAACCCAAAATGGTGTAGGGTGAAGGGTGAGGGTCAGTTGCAATGCCAGCATTATTTATATTTTAGAAAATATAAAATTATAAAATCCTGTTAATATATAATAATGAAATGTATAGTGAAAATAGTGAAGTGATGTGTGGCCAAGTATGGTGACCTATACTTGGAATTTGTGCTCTGCATTTAACCCATCCAAGTACACAGACACACAGAGCAGTGGGCAGCCTTTTTGCTGCAGCACCCAGGGAGCAGTTGGGGGTTCAGTGCCTTGCTCAAGGGTCTCACCTCAGTCGTGGTATTGAGGGTGGAAGAGAGCGCTGGTCATTCACTCCCCCCCACCAACAATCCCTTCCGGCCTGAGACTCAAACCCACAACCTTCAGGTTTACCTTCAGGTTACAAGTCTGACTCTCTAACCATTAGGCCACGCTCGATTTTATTATTTTTATTATTATTTTTATTATTATTTTATTATTTAAATAAGAAAGAAAAAAAGCTTTTTTTTCTTTCTCTGATCAGGAGATTTTAAATTACTTTAATTAGCTCCACTGACACTTTAAAAAGTCAAAATTATTTTCTCCACATATATTTAGCCACCAGAAAAATAACTCGCCACCAGAAGAAATAACCGCCATCAGGGTTTTTTTTGTGTCAACCTTTGCCATGTTAAGTTTTTACTGAATTTACTAGGGGGTTAGAGGAGGAGGGAGAGGGGTGTAACCTTCTAACTGAAGTAAAGTGCAACCTGAGGGATTACAAGAGTGCAGTGTAGAGATCTTTTTATGTAAGCATGGCTGCAGGCTAGCCGGGTCACAGCCCACCCATGGCAGGGGGAAGCTGGGTCAGGCAAGGCAGCAAGGTACCACTGTTTCTAAACACCACTACTCATCTAAAATGTAACCTCAAGGCATAACTTGTAAAATATCTGTGGCCCACACTCATATATCTGAGAATGTTTTTATGAGGACAAGCAATAAAACACTCATTGGTCATTACTTAAATAATTAATACTCTATATTGTAATGCAGTATATACTTAACCTTGATTCTTGAAGAAGAAAAATAAAAGCAGTGAAATTTATGAAAAGGTTTATTTCTGCACATTAATGAAATGCTTTATAACAACAGACTCTGAAAGTTTATACAGAGAAAATCACACAGTAGGTTATTGAAAGTTATGATTCAACAGAATCAAAGTGCTAAAATAGTATCTTAATGCCACAACGCTGGCTCTCCAAAGCTATTGTTAAGTAATCTTTGTTTTGACTATCAAGGACTAGAAGCAGATACAGTATCTATTAACTATGGGTTACAGGACTGGGAGAAGACCCTGCTTACATAATACTTTAAATAACTACTTTGTCTATGAGCAGCTATTTAAGCATTTCATAAGAGCTCTGATATAGCCAACATTCTCCAGTAACAGTAACAGTTCTATTGTAAAAGGATAAAGTGTTACCTAGACTCCACTAAATATGTAAAGAGATAATCAAGCAGGATTCATAAGCAAGAATGAAAATATCAGTGAGACCTTAGTAATGTGTTCAGAGTGTCTAGATTGATAGAAGAGTATATCCATATATTATTACATGTGATTATGGAGCTTTTTCTCACATCGAATGGTAGACTAAGGTTAGTATAACTTTTTGGCCAAAGCTCTGTTCATCACCTAGGCACCATTCTGTGGTGTGTTTCATTGTGTGATGATGCATCGACAGTGGAGATATGCTCTGGGGCCACTAAGGCCCTCATGGCTCCCTGAATGTATGTCCAGTAGTCCTGTCAGTCTGTCAGCGCTGCTGTCTCTTGTGGCCTGAGATTAAACGCTCTCAGCCGAGCTGGGAGGAAAAGTGGTTCTCCCGCCCCTCCAGACTTATGTAAAAAAAAAAAAAAATGCTTCAGACTTTGGGTAATTTTGCTACAGTCCAGACTTCTTTCTCTACTGACTTCAAAGCCCCCTTTGCAGTAGGAGAAAAAAAAAGAGAAATGAAAGAGGGGAAAATGGTGTTTAGTTGTGGGTAGCGACAGATCGACATTCTTGAGTGTCTTCCTGCACTGTATCCAGTTAGGCTGAATCCAAAAACCCATATTTTCAGTGAGTTATCTAGATATTAAATATTACATGGAGCTCTCTGAACCACATATCATATTGCAGAGTGAGCAAAACCTACTCTACGTATACTCTATTTATCTACAGCATAAATTATACTGTACAGTTGGGGGAAAAAGGGTTAAATCTCAATCAATAGGGGGTTCTTAGGCTGTCTCTCCTGGAGAGTGTTTAAGGGTTTTATATAGAGTGTCTCAATATCAAGAAAGATTCCAAGTAGAACTTGAAGGTTCTTAAATATCCAAATAATCACTGAAGAACTCTGAAGAGTTTTTTTTCTTTCTGATAATAATGTACAGCATTAAAGTACAGCTTACTTGTAGCATGCTATACATAGTTCTACCTGAAGGTAGAAGACCAGATAGGTCCATATAAATACAAACATCACAATATATATTACCGCATACTACAAGGACTGTGGTTGAAATAAATATTATTTGTATGCTCTCAGAAAGTCGATTCAGCATTACTGGAGCTTAGTCTTTCCTAAGACTAACCACCACTGTAATCTTGCAGCTCTTAATAATGAAATACTTTGAATCTGTAGAATGAGGAAATGAACATTAGAACTTTGCTCTATTAACCAGGCTCTATCGCCATGCTTACAAGGAAGTAGGAATCATTTATACCTAAAGGCCGTACTTTAGATTGCTGGAAAATAACACTTTTGAATTCCTATTGCATTTATTTGACTAGACAGAGATTGCAGGTTAAAATATGCAAGGTTCTCAAATGTAGGTGTGTTCAGCCAGCCACACACCTTAAATGCTATATCCCATTGCCTTAGGCATTTCCTGATTACTGTCTGTTAATCTGAAATGAATCATTCTCTTGTAAAGAAATATGCACCACTGTATGTGCCATTTTTAAACCTTTATTTTAAACCGTGATTTTTTAAATTTTATTAATTTTTTTGTTAAAAGCATGGGGGAGTCCGCTAAATGTATAGATTTAGAAAAATGCATCCAATGAAATGTTATTTGTGCATGAATTCAACATCCAACATGTACAAGTGTGTGCACGTGTGATGGAAATGTTTGACAGCGGCTCTGCCTCAACAAATTGCTTTAGAGATGTGCCAAAACAAATGTATTTAGCTCCGAGCCCAATAAACCATGACAAAAGCAATGGGCTGGTTCTCCAGGGTTGGTTCCTCCTCAATGTTTTCTTTAAGTCAGTCCCTGTTTGGGCCAAATCAGGAATGCATGGGCTACAGTCAGCATTAAAGTAGCTGTGACGAACAAGATTAGCTGCAATCAATGTGTCCTGAGAAACCTATGGGTATTTAAGCAATTGTTATGTACCGTTTCTCAGTGTGGTCTCTTTTTCATAATTATTATCATTGTGGAGGCATTCATCTACCCTGCCTGAGGGGATCTGTAATTTGTGCTGCCCTGGAGTTGGAGTCGGCCATTGCAATGATCACAACTGTGAAAAGACACTGGAGAAAAGCAAAACTTGCCATGCTATGCCTCCTTGCTTGCCTTACAATGAACAATAGCCACCTCAGAAGAAATGGCACTACTACAGAGAGACGCTTCTGAACATGAAGATGAGAGAAGAAGAGGCAGAAAAAAGAAATAACCATTATCCGAAGACATGTTCTATCATGTCATAGAGCCTGTTTTCTCCAGCTAAATCCCTTGCTGCCTTGCGCAGAAAATATTCAGGCCTTGTAATAGAGATGTGAGCAGCAGATAAGGAACAGGGTGCACACTTATCCCCAGCTGAAAGAGTGTGAGAGAAATACTGTCATTTATAAAAGAAAGAAGTCTTGAGTCTTCGGCTTTTTGCCAGAAGGCCAGTCAAGACAGCAACAATGCTGAGCCCTATGTTTTTGAGAGTGCATTTCTCTGTGAAGTGATTACCCTGCAGTCAGTTGAATTTATAGTCTTTTTCTATGTGACGATGCCCTCTGCTGACCATAACTCCCAACTGGGGCAGTAGATAAAGGCATTTTATATCAACAGTCAGAGAAGACGTTGACATTTTTAGGATTAGAAAACTAAAGTTTTACCTGTCAGCCCAGTGCTGCTAGTTTAAAATCAGTTTGTTGTTTTAGGTTAAGTACCAGTCTTATCTATCTTAAGTATCAGAGCTATCTATTTTAAGTATCCCTACAAACCTAGGTCTGTGCTATGGTGGCTATCTTGACCTTTATGCCCTTTAAATATAATTAATGTGATTAATTTATTTGTAGATACTGCGTGTACTCTTTACTTTAACTACTATGAGATGTGTTAGTATATGCTGGTTCAAATTGTAACTTACAGACTAGTTTAATTTGTCACACAAACTTATAAGTTTTCTTTCTGGCGTCCACTAATATTATATTTACACAAAACTTATATTATTTGTTTGGGCAAACCATCCTCTTTGATGTGAGTGAAACATAATGACAATAGAGAAGCAAAATATTGTATGAGAGAAGTGAACTCTGTGTTTGTAGTGAACACAAGATGGCAGCAAAAGCTAATAAAGCACATTTTCAAGATCGGATTGATTTGAATATCTTCCTAAGGCTGTTTGTATTTAAGCGTTGCACGCATTTGCTGTGCAGGAGAGAATTGGCCATCGGGAAGTTCGTGGTTGCTAAGGTGTTGCTAGGTGGTTACTATCCCAGCTTGTTGCTAGATTGTTGCTATATGGTTGCTATCATAGTCCAGTTGGTTGCTTGAGTAGGGTGTTGCTAGGTCATTGCAATGCTGACCCAGTCTGTTGCTAGGGTGTTGCTAAGTGGTTGCTATGCTAGTCCAGTTGGTTGCTAGCATGTTGTTAGGCGGTTACTAACATATTCCTGTTGGTTGCTAGGGCACTGCTAGGTCATTGCTATGCTAATCAAATTGGTTGCCAGGCGGCTGCAATACTAGCTGGTTGCTAGGATGTCGCTAGGTGGTTGCTATGATATTCCAGGTCGTTGTTGGGGTGTTACTGGGTGGTTACTATGATATTCCAGGTGTTTGCTAAGGTGTTACTAGGTGATTGCTGATTGACATCCCAGTTGGTTGCTATGGTGTTGCTGGGTGGTTGATATGATATACCAAGTGGTTTCTAGAGTGTTGCCTGATTCCCCAAGTATTACATAATGATCTGTAACTCCTGTGGTTTGTGCTGCATGACCTTATGATTAAAAAAAAAAAAAAAAAAAAAAAAAACACCTCAAAGTGTTCCCTATAGAAAAATGACCCACTTCAGAGCATTGCTGCATAGCAACTGTAATTGCCTGTTAACTGTAATTGCACCTGTAAGGTTGCTAGTTAAAACATTCAAGTTGGTTACTAGGGTGTTGCTAGGTGGTTGCTAGGGTGTGGCTAGGTGTGCAAAATGATCAAGTTTCATGTCTGTGAATGCGGTTTGGCCTACATGACCCAGTGACTAAAATAAAAGCACCCCGACCTCTTTCCTATGGACAAATGACCCAATTTGGATTGTTGCTAAGGGGCAACCGTAATGTCCATATTTCCAAAAAGCACACGCGCCCTATTCCCTATGGCTCTGTCAAAAACTGCGACCTGTGAAAACTGCAAATTTTCAAAGCAGAAGAAGAATATAAGAAAAGTTGATAGTTGACAGTGTTTTGACTTTGTCAAGCCAACATAATAACCAGTTTACATTAGCCTGCAAATAAGGAATTTGATAAGGAATGTATTATCAAATAAAGTACAAGGTGCTTGAAAATTGTGAATTTAAATGGATCTTTCTCTCTATATCTTATCTAAACTGTACGAAATCACAAATGTTCGTTATTAACAAGCCAAAATTAAACAGGCTAAACTTAACTGGCCTTATAAAGCTATAAAAAAAGATACACATACTACTACATCAGGAAAAAACAGGACCCTTATATGAAATGTAAAATGAGACTATAACGTTAACCATTTAGCATATTTCACTCACCAAGCAGGAGCTTTCAGCTGCTTTTGTTTTTAATGTTCGTAAGTTTTCAGTGTGCTGGTATGAAGGGTGTCTCCGCATTGCTAGATGGAGAGCCGTATCGGGTGCAGGACAGTTGCTAATGTCTGCTCAGAAAGTCACTAGATGTGTCGCTAGGTTTTAATTAATGTCACTAAAGGATTCTAAACAGTCAACAAATCTAGCAACAAAGTCTCTAAGTTGGCAACTCTGGCAAAATAGAGGCCTATGCGCTCTTATGTTATAACTCATCTCTGTTATTAGTTAAGAAAATGACTAGTCAAATCTAAAAATTTGCATCGTTAATTTTTCATAATCAACGTTATTGATGATTCAGACTAATCATTGCAGCTTCAATCCCAAGGTACTTCCATCACCAGGGACAATAGCTCTTACTTGAAGGAGGCATCCCACTCTGTTCAAGGAAAGAACCATGGCCTCAGACTTAGAGATGCTGATTTTCATCCCAACGACTTCACACTCAGCAGTGAAACACTCAAAAGCATGTCAGAGGTCCATTTCAGATGGAAACAAGAGAATATCATCTGCAAACAACAGACTTGTTTACTCTAGCCCCCCTACTGGACAACTCTCCAATTTGAGTAGATAAGGCTCCACCTCATTAGAATTGATTGACAATTCTATTGACATGTGGTGGCCATATACAAATGTCAGCATGTTTTTGATAATTATCACACTCTCCTGAGTAGTTTAACACTAAATTTGTGAAGATAAGCCAAAAATCGAATGGCTATTTTGCAAATATAGGTTTTGCATATTATGCAAAAAAAAAAATCCATCATAGCAGAAATTAATGAGCAGTGTCTAGAACAATTTGGCTTAAGCCAAGGAATAAGAGGAAAAAATTATGTTGAGTGTCTGTCTTACAGTTCACATACGGTTCACATAGTACAGTACAGTTCACAAGATATGGGCCAAAAAGTAAATGCTTGCACTGTAGCTCCACCATTAGGCATGCTCCACCATTGCACCCATCACACTTGCCTGTGTTCACTCACAGAGTACTGCCTGTTGAGCAAGTTTTACAGTTTGGTCTGCAGGATTCATTTCAGTGGAGAATCAGAAGAAGAAGTAAAAGAATAAGAGGAAATATCCTAACAAAAACATTAGGGTTCCAGCACCATCAGTGCTTGGACCCATAAAATTTTATATTTTTACCCAAAAAATATAAAAAATTTGGTTGGTTTTAAATTGTCAATGCAGAGTCAGAGCACAGAGAATGAGGCTTACAGTGGAAAAAAAAAAAAAAGAAAGTATGTGAACCCTTTGGAATTACCTGCATTTATGTATAAATTTGTCTTAAAATCTGGTTTGATCTTCATTTAAGTTACAGTTATCAACATACACAATCTGTTTTAACTAATAACACACAAATTATTGTATTGTTCTTGTACATATTGAATATAACATTCAAATATTCACAGTATAGGTTGGAAAAAGTATGTGAAACCATAGGCTAATGACTTCAACAAAAGGTCATTAGAGTTGGAAGTTCGCAAACCTGGTGTCCAATTAATGAGACGAGACTGGAGGTGTGGGTTAGAGCTACTTTGACTTGTAAAAAGTACTCAAATATTTTGAGTTTGCTATTCACAAGGAGCATCTGCTGATGTGAACTATGGCTCTCAAGAAAAGAGATCTCAGAAGAACCGTGATCAAGAGTTATTGAGTTGCATAAAGCTGGAAAGGGTTACAAAGTTATCTCAAAGAGCTTAAATATTCATCTGTCCACTGTTAGACAAATTGTCTATAAATGGAGACGACTTAGTACTCTAGCTGCTCTCCCTAGAAGTGGCCGTCCATCCAAGATGACTCAAAGGGCACGTCACAGAATTCTCAATGAGGTGAAAAAGAATCCTAGAGTGACAGGTAAAAACTTGAAGAAATCATTGGAACTGGTAAATGTCTCTGTACTTGAGTACATGAGACTACTATACAGAAAACATTACGTAGGCATAGTGTACATGGCAGGACACCACGAAGAAAGCTGCTGTTTTCCAAAAAAAGCATTGCTGTGTGCCTGAAGTTTGCCAAAGACCACATTGACACTCGGCAACGCTACTGGGAAAATGTTTTGTATATTAATGAAACTAAGGTTGAGATGTTTGGGAAGAATTCCAGAAGAAGTCCAGACCAGTTCATTAATTTATGACCAATTAATGCAGAAAACCAACTAATTCCAAAAGGTTCACTTATTTTTCTTGTATTTATTTATATATCTAGTCTGATATTAAAACAAATTTCTTAGTGTCTAAATAAATTTTCACACAATACTTTGTTTATGGCTGTATTTTTCCTATTTATATGGCATATATTATAATTTTGTTGCATATTGTTACATTTGTATAGGTTGACATAATATAGCCATCTGTCATAATAATATTTGATACTCATTAAATTATATTACTTGTGGGGGGCCACTTTAAAGCAAATTAAAGCAAACGTTTGGGCTGATTTTTGTTGCCAGCCCGTCTAACTTCACGGTTTATTATTGTGACAGTGTGATATGTTGTGACTTTATAATCTCATTAAAAGAATATATAAACCAAGCAGTTTATTCAAGCAGATGACTTTCCAGTGTTTTGACTTTTATATACTTGTAATGATCAAGCATATTATTTATTTGTATGTTTCAGAATGCCATAGCATTATGTGATCAACAAGAAAATACATTATACGAGACGATGCTGTCATTTATTTGTCAAGGGTTTTAATGAAGAATAATCACTGGTGACAATACAGTAAAATACTATTTACAATTTCTATATTTACAATATATATGTAGAAACAATGAGGTGCATCCACATTTGTCAATAAATAGATTAAGTACATAAAACAATGAAATGCGTTTTAGAGACATTTGGACTCTCTTAAAAAAGAATGCCAGCTGAATGAATTATTCAGTCCTTCAGGTACCACGTGTCCACTAGAGGTGTCTATGAGCACCCTGTTGTTTCTTCTTGGTCAGATCTTGAGATAACAGCACTCCATACCATTTCAGCTCCATGGTCTCCATGTGGTTTGCGATGGAGGGAACACTTCTCTTGTGTCCAGATTAAGAGATGCTGATGTAGTTAGACCTCTGGATTGATGAAGCTGTAATAGCTGAGGTAAACTTCCAGGACTGCAGACAGAGAATGTTGTTGTAAATAGAGGGGGAGAGGAGGAGGGAGGAGACACAGAGGGAGCAAAAGGTAGGTAGAGTGGAGAGGGTGGAGGGGAGAGCTGTTCTGATGGAGTAAAGACAATGGACTTTTGGCAGGCGGATTTAGAAGCAACTGAAGATGACTCGGTGAAGATTAGATCATGTTTGTAGGGATGAGACACTGATGTTGATGAGCAGAGATTAGTATGAGAGTTGGGCGACTTGGTGTCCGATTCTCTCTCGGCTCTGGAAGAATGGCCCCGGTGGCAATCCAGATAGTATTCCAGACTCACTTTGGAATTCTCTCTCTCAAAGTGGTGCATTTGACCCATGAAGGAAGAAAAGTCCGGAACACATTGATGGGTGTGAGCAGCAGAGACGGGGTTCGACGAGTTTGTTCGAGTATGTGTGACTTCAACGAAAGTCTGATTAACAGACCCTATAGAAGGACAAAAAAGTTTAAGTTATGTTAAATGGGGGTACAACAATATTAATATATTAATATTAATAATTTAATATAATATAATATACCTTTCTTATCTGTTTTGTCATGTGTGTTCTTTCGTATATATTGAACAGCCAGGTCTAAAATTTCTGCTTTCTCCAATTTGGGGTTTTGTAAACGCTGTGGGGTGAAGGAGGGGAAAGAGAAAGTTAATCCTGCTGAAGAAAAGGATGATACAGAAGTAGGAAAACACACTGATTCAAGAAAAACCAATTCATACTACTGTAGGAATAATAATAATAATAATAATAATACAGAATACTTGTTACTAATGCAGAAGTAATATACAAAATAAGCTTCCTGGGTAGATGGACTGCAGACATACTAAAAACAAGTAGTAGAATGTATACCACAAGCAGCTGCTGTTAACAGCCCATGCATATTAAACCTATGCTATGCTTTTCGAAGCCAGGTCCTCAGGCTCAGTCTACATACCGCATCTGCGGTGCTGTTGAACAGCAGAGCCCTGAGCACCGCAAGGTTTTGATTGATCCGGTCTCTTCTTTTCTTCTCTATCACTGGCTTCAGCTTCTAAGAAGACATGTTGAAACTATGTGTAACAGTTTGTCTAAAGCTGTATTTTAAAACAACATTACTGCATCACTGAATATCAATACAGCATGAAATAGAAGGGCATAGGTTATTAATTAATGAGTTGATTAGAAGTAAGAATTAAGAGAATAAATCATACTTACTCTTCTCCTGCTTTCTGTTTTAGCCATGGCGGAAGTATGAGTTGAATACGAAAACTCTTCCAGAAAGTCTGTCTGGTGAATAACTGCTGCGAACTGAGGCTGAAACTTATATAGTGCAGTACACTCTTTTCTGATTGGTGGAGAGTCTGTGGTGACGTCAGAACCATGGACGAATTCCATCCCTTTGCGCAAAAACTGCGCTAGGTATCCAAATGTTGCTTTGTTTCTGTTTTGCCATATTTTGTTACACAGTATAGCATTGTCTTCACCAAGCTTAATGATTAAATACGTTTCAGTTTAGGACAAAATATTATTAGTATTTATGGAAACAGGTGTGCGCATTTTTTGTTTGATTACTTCCTATATAGTAGTGCCTATATCTGGGAAAATACTGTGACGTAATAACGTAGTATAGATTATAACAGGAAGTCTGTATAACAGGATTCGTCCATTTCTTGTGACATGTGCTTTGGGAATGCCAAATGCCATTTGTGAGCCATCAGAGAAATTCAACCACTGAAATATTAAACCTTTAGGATATTTAATTTATATGTAATAAAATATAGACGCTTCAAATGTATACTTATGTACATGCGTACTCAGTCATTTTATGGTTTTATAACGTAAAATATAGGCTATTGTTATTGTATCCTGTTCAGCTGTGGAGAAATCTGTGTGTGGCTACAGAGGCGTCTATGCTCGGTAAAGTGATTCGTGTTTATGTGGGAGGAGGGATATACAGTACCTACCCACCAGTGGTGTAATGGCCAAACGTTTAGCACCATTCCGTTAAGTGTGCTTACATGTGAGTGAAGTGCGTTAGGTGAGAAAGGCTTAGTGAGAAAGTCAACAATTAACCTACTGACACACGTGACTTCTTTTTCCAGAACGTGGAATTCAAGAATTGCTAAAGAAAACTTGTCGTGAGAACCGAGGCGAAGTGTCACATTAGGCACCAAGACCTTGTGCCTAACCATTTCATGGCAGTCGTTAGGTGGGAATGTGGACTTTTGGTGAACTTATGGGACCAACTGTGCAGCAAATCATTTTTAAGTGACCCGGTCAGAAGGTCAGAGGTTTACAGTGCAATAACAGAAGTCAGGCTACACAGAGTGCTGTGGATAGACCATGCGTCATGCGCCACCATGCGTCAATCCATCCAATCTTCAGTATTGTGCTGAATGCACACTCTGAGCGCCAGTCTGATAGGGAATGGTGTGGCATGTGTATTCCCGACTCGTGACAGAAGCAGGTGATTGGCAGTGTTAATTGTGGCATGTTAGCACGTCTGTGCAGGTCCTGGCTTCTTACAGATATTCCAGGAGAAATCAACTCATCTCTCACCACAGATTATGTAGAATACGGGTCACTTCATCCACTAGAATATAGGCTATTAAATATCCTGTGGATTTGCTCAAATACTGTCAGGTTAGACAATGATTTACCTTAAAACCTATTTGCAAGATATGCGTTTATGTTCACGTTCCCAGAATTAACTGTTTTCGTTCAAGCTATGGCATTCCCTAAGATTTTTGGTGTTTATGCGCGCGCTGCATAAGCATTGCGTTGTGGTAACATGCACATTATTCTGAGTCTGTTATGGAGATTATGTAGACTATTATGTTCTACATTTAATTATGTACGTGACTGAAAATGCCTGAACATGTGACGTGAGAAATCCGCACGTGACCACGGGAGAACTGGGGTCCACAACAGAGTGGCTGGTGTGTAGGGAGGTGGAGGGATAGGCCAGAGGTGTAATGGCCAAACTTTTAGCACCATTCCGTTAAGTGTGCATGAATCGACTAGTCTAAGTGAGAATGAATTGGTGAGAAAAGTCAACAGTTTGCATGTAGACACACCCGAATCAGTAGTAGTTGAGTTCAGGTTAACCCCTAAACAAGTGGTTTTAAAATGCAAACCACACTCTCTGCAATAAAGATTTGATCTGGAGGATTTATACCAATTAGTGTGTAGGCACACCCGAATCTGTTGTATCTGAGTTCAATTTAAGCCCTGAACAACTGGTTTTAAAATGCTATCTACACTCTCTGAAATAGAGGTTAAATAAGTTTACTGAGCATAATAACGTACATAAATAATACAGACTGCACATTAAAATCACAAAAAGTGAAAACCTTTTATTTCCATTATGGTCCAGCAAATCTGGAGGATCCATTAAAGGTTCTATGCAGAACTTTAGGAATCAAGGTAGACTTTTTTAACAGAAATTTAACAGATTTGCTCACAAAGGTTATTGACCATTTGTAAAATTGTCTATAGCCCACATGTTAAAGTTTGTCTTAATTCTTTAATTAAATTGATTTTTAGTGCTGACTATATGAACATTATAGATCAAATATTTCTGTACTTTTCACACACTGTCATGTATCTTGATCGTTTTATTACATACATCACTGTAGTTAATTATTATAAACATTGCCGTATGAATATTAATGAAGGGGTGTGGTTTTTATGGGGGCTGTGATCACTATTGGTTGGGTAAGCTCATGGGCGGGGACTGCGTGGAGCGTCAGAGTATAA
Source organism: Pangasius djambal (assembly GCA_022985145.1). Lineage (NCBI taxonomy): Eukaryota > Metazoa > Chordata > Actinopteri > Siluriformes > Pangasiidae > Pangasius > Pangasius djambal. Next base: position 16,366,366 of record CM040981.1, on the reverse strand, counting down.
CATGAGCCTAAACTCCAGACGTTACCAATATCTTATGTTGAGATAAAGTCGATGGCCTGTGTGCCTTCAAATATGAGGACGATGTCTAGTGATATCACGGACCAGAAAGATTTGATGAAACGGGTAAGAAATCTTAAAACAGGACTTGCAAATGATGGATACCTGTTTCAAGGGCTGTCTGCCTCTAATTCATGACATATGTCACTCAATTGTGTTAGTTTTTATATTATTATTCAATATTATATCAATCTTATTCACTTTTTTAATATGAGTTGAATGTCATCATTTATGCATATTAATAATTGTCTGTAAAATGGACAACTTTCAAGTGCAAAAAATAGCCAATGAATCACACACTAAATCAAAAATGACATTTTGAAGAACTGTCAACAATTTGTTTAGCCATTTTTCTAGCATGCTGATGATTTTATACAATCTTTTATTCACTAGGTTCCCAAACCTCTCATGGAGAAGCGGAGGAGAGACCGTATTAACCACAGTTTGGAAACACTGAGGCTTCTGTTAGTGGAGAACACATGTAATGAGGTAAGTTCTGAACTTCATGCCAAGTGCCTAAAAGTGAACCTTTTTTTCAAACCGTGTTAAATGTATTTGGCCAAACATTTCAGTTGATATAAAACAGTATTTATCTGTTCTTCTTTTTAAAGAAACTGAAGAATCCCAAAGTGGAAAAAGCTGAAATCCTGGAGAGTGTTGTTAATTTCCTGAAGACTGAGCAGCGATCCAGACCTTACTCATATCCCATCAAAAGAGGAAAAAGAAAATATGAGGAAAACGATGAGCTGGGATCGCCTTGTAAACGTCAACTGGACTACCGTGATGGTATGAGAACATGTCTGCTCAGGGTCAGCAATTTTATTGCAAGCAAGAGCCAAGAGTTAGAGGGGAACATGCAGGTGACCATGCAACAGGAACTTAAAGACCATTCCATTCAAGGTCATCTAGCGCCCACTCTGCACCTCAGACATGATGGTGGGTCTGTCCCAGGGCAGCAGGCACTTACTTATGTGGAGTCAACCAGCTCCTGCGTGGCACTGGGTCAGTCCTTAATTTCTCAAAGAACTGCCATATATGAGCCTACAAAGAAGCCAGCTTCCAGCTCTAAACAGTCTTTGATGTCAAGTGATTCTGTGTGGAGGCCTTGGCCACAGTAAAGACAAATCATCATCAAATATCATCCAAAAACTGATCAAAATCTTTGACGGATTGAATTTATCATCAGCTCATAATGTTTATGAGTCAGTTGTCCTTGACTCATTTACATGCAAAAGCCTGTGAATTGTGTAAATGTGCAGCATATGTAAATAAGTGGATTTTGTACACCAGATACTGAAATCTTTATTTTGATATGGACATTGACAATAAACTGTGTGTGGCACAGATATGTTTTGTACTTGATAGTATATATTTTTGTATAAAAGAGGTGTTTCTAATTTTTTTTGGAGGATGTAAGCAATTTTGGAAAGAGTTTTTTTTTCCACACCTTTTGTACTTCTGTCTATGAAACGACTATGAATCTTTATAATGGCTCAAGAAGCATTTACTTAATAGAGCTAAAATAATTTTATCGGATTTGAGATTGTGTTAGGGACACTTAAATACATGCATGCATGCATAGTCTGGTTGATTTTTTTTTTTTTTTTTTTTTTACAATTTTTATATGTGCTATGTTTTTCTTGACAGCACAGGCTTTGACTTCTTCTAGTCAAGTGTAGCCAAAGCAAACAATGTGTATATATATATATGTATGTATATACTGAAAGAATAAACCTGTCTGAGGATATATTCTTATACAAGTTGCTTTGTTGAATTTGTTCTGCCTTTGACTATTTTACATAGCTATCCATTTATTTCCTGGTCCACATTTCAAGACACTACTCCTCAGAATTCCTCTGAACATTTACTCTTCTAAGCTGCAAACAGGCCAAACATTTCCATACTTTCAATTCACTAATGTTCCACTTCAGTTCATTGTTATCTCAGTATCATGTGCAGAATGCTGCAGTTGCCTGGCTAAACTGAAACATTCAGATGCAAATAACTGATTAGGCTTTCTGCTCTCATCTTAACTGTTGTCTTTTGCACCCTCTTCCCACACAATTTACAGTAAAGTGAACACTTAAACTATTTGACCATCTTCAATAAAATCTACAACTGCTACACATATTCTACATTTTCATCCAAACAGTGAAAGGTTTTGCCTCTTTCTGAAATTGAACTCTTTTTATTGAAGACCAACCAATGAGTGTTTTTACAGAGCAGAGCAGTTAAGGGTGTCCCAGAAGTCTCCATACATGGGGGAAATTAACACTTTTTAGCAAAATGTCTTCCAGCATTATTTATACTTAGTTTATATACATATATTTTCAGATAACCTTTAAGAATGCCTTTGGCAAAAGAAGAACATATTGAAATCATTCTCATGGTTGGATCGGGAAGCTGTCGCAAGGTTGTGATGGACTTTAATAGGAAACAAGGGAAGCACATTACACACGACACTTTTGCCAAAGTTATTAACAAATTTAAAAAGATTGGAAGTGTTCTAGACCAACCGAGCAGTGGACGCTCACGAACAACATCCACTGATGAAGGCACAACCGAGGTGGTGCTGGCGCACATAGTCCCCTATGTATGGAGACTTTTGGGACACCCTGTAGAATAGAATAGAATACAATACAATAGATGTATATAATATATAATATATAATATAATACATAACATTGTTAATTATTAATTTAATAATATCAATAATATATATATATATATATATATATATATATATATATATATATATATATATATATATATATATAATACATAACATTGGAATAATTCTACATGTTATGAATGCATTGCTTCAAAAAAATCTTAGATCAGACTTTGATAATCAGTTCAGTTTTCCCTTTAATTATCCTCTTCCTCATCTGGCAGCATGTTTTTCACCACCAGCCAAAGAACCTGATCTTAGACACACTTTCATACTCTGATATATGCTTTGCAAATACAGACCCTAATATCTGTTTAAATACACAGTTATGTTACAATTTGCTAAAGCATAAGAAGCGTATTGTGTTCAGAGAATAAAATAAAATAAAAAAAACACTTTCATTTAACATTTTCTGCCCCTGAACTTGTTAAGTTTATTGAAAGCAGACTGAATCCAAGAGAAATAAGCCTATATCCAGTTCTCAGAAGTTTTACTCGGGCTTCTTTTGGGATAAAATCAGGATCAGATCAAATTTATTGTGCTAATGGCAAATCCACAGACAGAAATGTACATTTTGCAGATTATGTAATGGTGCCAACGCCTTTTCGAAGTTCAGTAAATTAACTCGGATGTAACAAAACCAAATTTTTAAATCCAAGGCGCCTATCTCGTTTCTTATTTCCTTTGGATCAAAGAAAATGGCTTAACCCAGCTAAAGAGAAGCATGGACAAGCACGGCTTTTCTGCGCTCCTCTGCCTCGCTTTGTTGCCTATGGATAAGCTCTGAAAACCAGTCTCAATGGGAATCACATCAGAGGATCAACTGAGGGTTTAGCTGGCCATTACTGGGGATAATTCTTCCAAATGCAATTACTACCTTTGGGTGTAAATGAGATTAGAACTTCTTTTCAGCAGCGGATGTTTCTTCTTCTGCTGCCAATCCGGACATGGAACAATAGATTATATTTACTGACCGCTGCCACCACAACACTGTGTAGACCAGCTCTGGCTTAAGAGAATTTATTGTTGAAATAATGCTGGTGTGTAAGATGGTGACAAATATTAGCATCTTTCCAAAAAAAAAAACTTGAGGTTAGAGAGTTGTACCAAAATGCAAAAATGCATGTAATACATAATAAGCAGTATTAGAGTACTTATTACAGCCTTAGAGTAGGCTGTAGAGAATTAACGTCACATTAGTAAAACTTTAAAGTTTTTATAAAGGTAACACAAAAAAACGGACACAAATAAAAGTCCAGTATATTTACCATTTATTTCATATATATTCAAAACATAAAAATTAAGCTTTTCAGACGTGAAAAGCCTACATTTATAAAAGATAAATAAATAAATAAATAAATAAGAGCGCGCGTTCACGTGCAGGTGTGACTCCGTCACTCAGTGAGCGCGCTTGTACCACGTGACGCCGCGACTAGCTCTCACGTGCGTTCAAAAAAGACGGAAACAGCACGCTTTGCCTTGTCCCAGCTTGCAACAAAAATATTAACTTCACGGTAGATCGGATCGGCTATCGGATCGGATATGTCAAGAAGTGTTGGGTTCGATTTTTTGCTACACGTATAAGCCTGAATATAGACTGCCATTATTAGTATCTCAGTTCCAAATCAGTGCATATTACACTTCCAACTTAAAGATCTCAGTTTGCAGTCGTGTATAGCCTACTTTCAATCCTTATCATCAACAGTGTCTCACTGACTATATGACTATCCTGTTGCAATCGTTTCTGTGCTCTCTGATGTTAATCACATTTTAACCTTTGCTACTTAGGTTATCTTAAAAGTTTGCAGTTTATATACTGGGACATTCACCATTAATGTAGATAATGATGATGATGATGATGTATGTTGTGTCTGTTGTAATGTTATGCGGGAGAATATGAATAAGTATTCAGCTGCATATTGTACACTGTAGTTGTGTACATGACAATAAAACTGAACTTGATAGGTAGTCTATGTATTGACTACAGTAGATTAGCACATAATATGTTTCTTCTCTCTCTCTCTCTCTCTCTCTCTCTCTCACTCTGCTATGCTCTGTTAGTTCTGTCCTCCATTTGCCCCAGAAATAGTGATGTGGGTATAAAACTGAGATTGAAACCTGTACATTTCATAATTTATAGTTTTGTAGAATTTGATGTCTGTATTTACTGTATTTGGGCCTACATTATAGATATAAAGGCTTATTATTGGAACAATTCAAGTAAATGAAAAAAAGTTGTATCATTTATAGCCTATAGAATTCAGGAAGGTGAGGGAAGCATGGTAAAGCAATCAGCTATTACAAGCCACCTCCATAACAAGCTGCTGAAAAGCGTTGCAGGAAAAAGGAGAGTGTAATCCACAAACCCAGAATTTCCCAAGGGTTATTCAAACTTCTACTGAAACTGTGTTAGTTTAGACCAAAGGCGGTTCAGTGAAAGGGGGGTAATCGCACCTGACACTTCCTGTAAAATACACTGCGGTGGTGAAATATTTATGTTTTGGGGCAGTTTTGAGGCTAGTGGTCCAGGAGGCTGCACTAAAGCCTTAAATGTGGCTTATAGCAGCCTTTGCAAAAGTCTTAGGTACAAACTTTGTTATAGATTATTATTTTATGACTTCTACATTATTGATTCGGTACAAAAACATTTTAGTTTCCAAGCATTAGTTTTCCATCACAAAATTAAATGTTACAGAAAAATGTTTATATGTCAGTAAAGAAAGCAGCATATTAGATAAGAGACTTTTCAGACAAAAATAAATCATAATGAAAGCTGCTGGGTTTTGCTGCAAAAATAAGAAGAAAGTGTGACAGTCAAAGTCTCCAGAAGAACTGTGTCTGCTTCTGCAAGATGCTCAGTAACACTTCCAGCTCATTTCCTTATAAAACTGCACACACTGCACCTGAGACTACTACTTTTTTTAAAGCGAAGGATCAACACACCAGATATTGACTTTGTTTCATTTATTACTGTTTACTGCTCTTCATAGTAATTTTTTAAATGTAGAAACATTTAATTTCATTATTTTTGAAGGCATCTTTGTTCAGCATTTCTTTGTTCTTATTTTTCTATATGTGTGTGTGTGTGAGTGGTAATATATCATGTATCTCCAATTATAGGGATCTCCTACTTACATTATGTGTATTTCTTAAACCTAATAGTCCACAAACAATGCAAAATTGTTGGTTATGTCTCCTGTGTGTATTAATATCTGCTTTACTCCTCATAATATAGCTAAGCAAAAGGATTTCCTAAGGATTTCAAAAATCATAATAATTCAGCCAGTGGCATCCGGACTCTGCAAGCAGTAACACAGCTACTAGCTAAAAGAGCAGCAGAGAGTGAAGGATGGGCTGGATACCCAGCCTCTCATGAATGGTTAATCCTTTCAGAGGATCCTCGCTACAGCTGAGGGCGCAGAGTGTGCGGTGGGTGCGATTACTTAAAAGCCAGCGCATCCCTTCCTTTGAAATAGCGCGGCTCTTTTAAATATCTGTTATTCACGTTCTTTAAGCCCCTGCGGGTGGGAAATGAAGGGGGAGCAGCTTGGCCTCGGCGGGATATTAATTGGAGGTAAGTATCCACAATGAGGGTGTATGCGCTTCGCCGCCTCTGCATTCTGTGTCCAGCGGGCTGTTGCCGTGTGGGCGGGGCCGAAACTCCACTGACGCAGCGTCATACCAGAGCGGACTGAATGACGTCGTCGGGTGAACAGCTGGCCTCGCGCGCCTCTCGCCTGCCCACATAATTAAAGAAAACTCACTCGCTTCACTAATGTGGATCTAATGCGCGCCAGGATCACTCTCTGTAAACTAACAAATCACAGTTTAGAGCAGATCAGAAGGGTTCGAGCGGACTACCCATTCGTGCACTTCTTAAAGTGTGATCAGCTATCACTAATAAATAAAATACCTCAACACACGGTACATTTCTGAAATCCTCAAGGTGTTGATTATTTATTTATATGATAAAAAAAAATGTTTACACACACACACATATATTAGGTTTTATGTGTGTGTGGGGGGGGGGTCAAATTTGTTTAAAACATGCGTACTTATTCATGATTTTCGTGAAGTTATGCTACCTTCATTAGCTATGGTAATTATGAGTATGTCGTGTTCACATGCTTTGTTGTCTGAAACGACGCAACGTTCATTGATACATTTCTTTTTTTTATTTTTTATATTACTTTTATTTTGACACCTTAACACACATTGCTCAGCTAGCTAGCTTGCTGACGATAACGGAATTTTGGTCAAATACAAGCTATTTTCACGGTGTAGAAATGTACAACATGCACAGAATGGTTGCTGATGCAGTACACAAATGAATAGGACCAAAACTACAAGCGCTAACAATTAGCTGCATTTAGAAAAATGAACAAAACCAGTCATTCAGTACACAAACTCTACTCTCCTCCTCCATGTTGAAAGTTTAGGACTCCTCCCATCTCGAAAACTCAGCTATCAGAAATATCTCCGAGTTTCCCAGTCGTAATTACGACCTGAAAGGTCATTCATGTGCAACTTCCTAGTTGGAAACTCGTATTTACGATAATTCCAATAGCACGTGAAGGCAGCACTAAAATCAAAGTAGAAAACCACCACTAAAGGTAAGCAACCTTTTATCATTTATTTCTTGCAGCAGCAGCATAACACAGAATTAAAAAACAATAATAAACACCAAAATCAATCTCTAAAATTATTACTAAAATTAAATGAACACAGTACACTTATTAAAAATGTCTGCATACTACACTATTTATTTTTAACCTGTATGTGCTCTCTCTCTCTCTCTCTGCCTCCCTGCATCACTGTCTGCCTGCTTGGTGCCATTCTACTGTGTAGTAGGCTAAATGTATTATAGTTTGGGCAGTTAAATGTATATTAGATTATTGTTAGTGTGTTTTACTTAATTAAAATACCTTCTGAGGTTATTTGTGTAATTTGTGTAATAAAAATGAGTAAATTATAAACATGTGTACATGATGTGGACTAACTTTATACATATTTTGTTATGGTAGTTCATGGTATGCATACATGCATGTATGCAAATATGTATGTTAATCATGACAATTTTATAACCTTATTTAAAAAATATATACATACTTTTTTTGTTTGTTGCCTGTTTGTTGCTTACACTAACCCTTACATAATGTCACCTTAGTTAAGTTACTTTCACTGATCAGGCCAGAAACAAATGGTGCTAAACGAAACTGTCAAATTGATGCTTTGATTTTACCGAGCCCTTTTTTTAAATTTATTTATTTATTTTTATTTCTTTAGTTGAATGATGAATGAACATGAATAGTCAGTCTACAATGGCAGGTGGAGTGAAACAGCAAATGGGACCAGGGATGTCTAAATAATGGGGTTTATTTATAATCCATTCGCAAATCAGGCTTTGCCAGCAGGAAGGCCCTGAGCCCGTTGGAATTCTTGCTGCAGGCTGGCGAGGACCTCACGATGCTGTTCAGACTTTCGCTCCATCTCCTTCAATAATGTCTCGTATCGTTTTCTACACAGAAAGGACACAGACACAGATTTGAGATTTCCATCGGTGAAACTGTACTATTGACATTAATTCTTGGATGAAAATTGTTTTCATGCCAAACAATTTATAATCAAAACAATGGAGCAGCTGTTTACAATATTATTTGGATAACTGTAATTGTATTGCTTATTTAGACATAATATTATAGTTGCAGCAATACAATACATCATACACAACTTCTAACCATCTTACATTTCTCCGTTGATGTACTCGAGCCTCTTGGCCACTGTTGCCTTTGCTTCCTCAAGATCTTGTTTCACCAGAACAGGTCCAATTAATTTGTAAACTGTATTCTGGCTGTCCAACAAGTCTAGCTCCTGAGGAACACATTAAATACAATAGATGTTTATAATTGAAACTTTTAAAACAGAAATTCAGGACATGCTCATAACACTATTTCTTACCTCTTTAACAATGTTATTCTCTGTAAGCTGAGCCTCAAGTTTCTGTCGGGCTGACATGCTTTTACTGACATCTGTAATGTAAGACATCATTATACAACACTCAAGAACTGAGTCATATGCATAAGCTTCCTTATACAATGAAATTCTTAGTTTGCACATTCTCCCAGATGCTTCAGTACATAATGAAAGATAAATAATACCAAATAAAATAACAAAAATGTTTAAAAATATTTTTAAAAACAGTACAAAGTTGTCATGGACACATTTTGTGAGGTACTTGTGCAATAATGTGCAAAACATAGCATAAAATAGGGAACATACAAAACTATGTTTCTGACAAACACATGTAGCTATTACAAATTCAATACTCATCAATTCTTGTTAAGGAATCAGGATTAAACAGTGGCATGGCATTACTTAACTTCACAACCAACTCTATGGAGACAGATTACAGTGTCTAAGTGGTATGGACGTGAAACATGTGAAGGCAAATGCTGACCATGTCAGTGATTTACCGCATGCTTAATAACTGGGCATTATAATAAAGGAAATCGTACACAGTTAATGTTCCCCAATGTTCACACTGACAAAACATCTGAACAGCGAAAAGCAACGGCGTGCTTAATTGCAAAATCCTAAATTAGCTCGTCCACAGCAGTCACAACGGGCTTGGCTGACCACTGTTTTCGCTCAGATACCTTTTTGGATCTGTTGGTATTTTTCCAGCTCGGACTGTAGCTTCTTTTGTATTGCGTCCGCCATTCCGATGATTACTGTAAACTAATTAAACATTCGTTTTTACCAGGTATAGTAACAAAATCTGCTGATTTAGCTAGCTAACTGTTCCGTAGCCATGCAGATTAAAGGGAGACGCAGCGCAAATGACGCAATTATTCTGCGACTGACTGAGAGCGTCCGAATAGTAATATCGCCACCTAATGTCCATCTACAGTAAAAACCATACGAGTGCTTTATTTCAGGTATTCTAAACGAAGTATTTTTATATTTCAAAATATATTTATAAAATATATGAAAATATTTTAATTTAGTCCAACTGAACAATTTTAAAAATATATTGCAATACAAGTAATGTATTTATTTACAGGGAAGCTGAGTTGGTAATTCAATTCAGTTTTATTTGTATAGTGCTTCTAACAATGAACATTGTCACAAAGCAGCTTTACAGAAGTATATAAATTCAGGATATACATTTTAAATTTATAAATGTATCCCTAATGAGCAAGCCAGAGGTGACAGTGGCAAGGAAAAACCCCCTGAGGCAACATGAGGAAGAAACCTTGAGAGAAACCCTTCTGTAAGTGTATACCATATAGTCAAAATGTGCAGTTGTGTAACCATTAAAGTTCATTATAGTTTTTCACTATAGGCTTTATATAGTTTCATTATAGGCAATTGCTCCATTAACACAGATTAAATTGAAACAAAGCAGTGAATTAGATAGTAACTGGAAAAGTTTTTTGTTTTTTAAAGGGATAAGTTAAAATGTAAATAAAATATAATATATGTATGTATATATAGAGAGAGTTAGATATGCAAAGATAAATAAACATGAATATATACAATAGAAAGTATACATCAGCCAATTTCAAAGATATTCTAAAAACATATTTTCAAATATATTGCTTTCCTTTGGCCATGGCTGCTGTCTATAGACACTATATGGCCAACGTTTTGTGGACACCTGACCATCACATCCATATGCGCTTTTTGAACATCCAATGACAGATTTAGTCCCCTCCACTCTTCAGGGAAGGCTTTCCACTAGATTTTGGAGCGTGGCTGTGGGAATTTGTGTTCATTCATCCACAAGAGCATTAGTGAGGTCAGGCACTGATGTCAAATGAGGAGGCCTGGTGTTCAGTCGGTATTCCAGTTCATCTCACATGTGTTCAGTGGGGTTGAGGTCAGGGCTCTGTGCAGGCCACTAGAGATCTTTCACTCCAACCTTGACCAACCATGTCTTCATGGACCTTGTGCACAAGCGCATTGTCTTGCTGGAACAGATTTGGGTCTCTTAGTTCCAGTGAAGGGAAATTGTAATGCTACATCATCTGAAGACATCCTATACAATTGTCTGCTTCCAACTTTGTGGGAAAAGTTTGGGGAAGAAAAACATGTGGGTGTGATGATCAGGTGTCTACATATGTTTGGCCATATTATCATGATTATCAGATTATCGTGGCGTCTACGTCCTGCGCAGTGCAGTATACAGTCTGTCCACTAGGGCACACGCAGATCTTCCTCCTGTACGTTAGGAGGCAGTCTCTCAAGGCTTATCGTGGTTTGCAGCTGCAACATGGCAGCCTACATGCTCCTATGCTAACGTGAAGGTCTTGCCGTGTTTGTGTGAACACAGTCTTCATTCTGTTAGGTGAGTACCTATTATTTAACGTGCAGCTTGTCTCATTGTATCTCATCTTTCCTCTTTCATGGGAGAATTGCTTGATGATAAATAAATGACTAAACAGCTGTCATGTGCTGCTTCAAAGAATACACACACATACACACACATACACATACACATACACACATATTTAGTTATGCTGGAAGAGCAGTAACTTTATTAACTAAGCTTTTAGCAGTAAGACAACATTTTGCTGTTATTTGTCGTGTTTTCCCTGAATCTCAGTGCTTTTGGATAGTCTGCATAAATCTGGTACTGAACCACTTACATAGTCACTCAGTAATATCTAGCTGTTATTAAAATGATTAAATCATATCATTAGATGTTGCTTGCTAGGTAGTATAACTTTATTGCTCTCCATAAGGCAGTGTTTGCTTTCAAAGAGCAATATTATCTTGTTCAAGCCCTATTATTGTTTAATAGAGCTATTTTGTAAAGAAAAAATAATCAAATATGTTTTGATAATAAGACACTGTTTAAAATTAAAGAATTTTTTAGGTACTGATTGCTTACAATATTTTTTTTAAATGGGGCCTTGCTTTACAATAATTTATAAATAAATGTTATTTTTTGTAATAATCATAATCCTGTCCTGTATAGGTTTCACTTATGAACAATGTAAAATATCAAAAGTTTGTGGACACCTGACCATGACACCCATATGTGCTTTTTGAATACCCCATGCCAGATTTAGCCCCCCTTTGCTGTTACAAGAACCCCCATTCTTCTGGGAAGGCTTTCCACTAGATTTTGGAACATGGCTGCGGAGATTTGTGTTCATTCAGCCACAACAGAATTAGTGAAGTCAGGCACTGTTGTTGGGTGAGGAGGCCTGGCACGCAGTTGGAGTTCCAGTTCATCTCAAAGGTGTTCAGTGGGGTTGAGGTCAGGGCTCTGTGCAGGCCACTCAGGTTCTTCCACACCAACCTTGGCAAACCATGTCTTCATGAACCTCGCTTTGTACACAAGGGCATTGCCATGCTGGAACAAGTTTGGGCCTGTTAGGTCCAGTGAAGAGAAATTGTAATGCTACAGCATACAAAGACATTCTGTACAATTGTGTGCTTCCACCTTTGTGGGAAAAGTTTGGGAAAGGCCTGCATATGGGTGTGATGGTCATGTGTCCACATACCTTTGGCCATATAGTTTAACTTATAACCCAACAATATTCTTCAGCAACAGACTCAACGTAGATAGGAAAAGGCCAAGCATCATCTAAGAAACTTCACTTCATCTTGTGCAACAGTGTAGGAAATCAAGGATGTAAAGAAAAAGCTACTCAAAATCAGTTCCACAAAACAAGTTTATTTATGTTTAGTACATGTGCATTATAAATAACAGTTCCTACAACTGTAGGGTTGTGACCCAAAGTTTGAGAAACTATGACATAGAATGTTTAACAAGTTGGTAGAGTCTTTCCTGTTTATACAGAATCAGTATTTAGGCATTCACGTTAACTTGTAACTTAACGGCTAACTACAGTTTAAAATGAGGTATCCTATTCAGGGTTTAATCGTAATACAGGACAAGTTGGAGAAGAGTCGTATAAGGGCTCCATTTTAATCAAGCTCTGAGAAATGTTCAGAAGCCTGGAATCATGCTTTCAAATAAAAGTTACTATTACAAGATTTGATTCTGTCTAATCTACCCAGAATGAGGCCACATCAAAAATGGCATTTCATTTGAAGAAAAATCTAATTTAATGCAAAAATCTTTCGGTCGGCTTTCAGAAGCATTTCTGACGAAGTTGAGATGTTTCATGTTGTCTGTTTTAATCTTTCATAGACTCAGTCCTGGTCGAGCTGGCTTGATTTTGGCATTGATCAAGCAATTCCGGAAAATTTTATTGGCCTTTTATTTAATGGAAATTTAATGGCTTGCTTCTTAGTTTTGATGTGATGATGCTGAAGTATCTTTGTTCTGTATGTAGCACTGATGTTTTTTAGCTATAAATAGATGGGGATTGCATAGTATGGTTTGAAATGGACTATATATATTTGTGTTTCCAAGATCTATATGGCTATATTATATTTTACCTCATATAAACATCACTTTGTATAAAAGTGTCTGCTGAATGAGTAAACGTGAATGTACACTGCCCTCCAAAAGTTTGGAAACGCCTGAACAAAATAGGGTTTTTGGGCAATATCAGCATAAATCCTCTTTAGTTAGTGACCATTTTGCATTGATAATAAGGGACAACACTAGGCATCCGAGCAGTCAGTTTATTCAAACATTGACTTGATATATTACTCCAAGCCTCCTGGAGGATTGCCCAAAGAT
>CM040981.1:16330487-16341675 GCA_022985145.1 Pangasius djambal | reverse complement strand
AAAACTGATGCAAAAGTTTGAGAAACAAGTAGCCAGATTGTGATTGCAGTAAATTCTGTGCACCATTTGGATTGCTTTTTTTTTTTTTTTTTTTTTTTTTCCACCTTCATCATTAATATAACTACTCACTTAGTAATTTACCACATGAATGCTTTCTGTGATGGATGAGTAGCCAAATTTAGTAGACCATACTTTTCTATACTATTTATTTTAACAGATCCAGCCTATTTTGGAAAAAAAGTTGGGGGGATGGCAAATGCCTTGCTCAGCAGGTCTTACAAATTGGTTATTCTTGGGTCTAAACAAAGCTGTTTTCCCATGTGTGCAAGTTCAATTTGTTTCAAACTGAAAATAAATATATCAATAGAGGGAGAAACCTGATGAACTGGCTGGCTTTCAAAATGCCAGGTTGTAAATCTATATATGCAAATGCTTCATAAAGCACTTTGTGTGAAGAGTCGTGTCTTTCTTTGTTGGTCTCTGGGATATAAATCAAATATCCAGGGCTGCTGTTCTTGCTCGTACTGGTGTGATTTGGGTATTACTTTTTTTTTCTTTTTCTTTTTAATCTAAACCTCATTATCTTCATCTGAGAATTGAATTAAACAGCTGATTAGGCTGCTTATTGGCTTACATTTAACCTTCACAGTTTTACTGTAGTGGGTGACAAAATTATATCATATCAGTATAAACATTTGTAACATATCTGTGTTACTCTGTTCTAGATTTTCATGCACCTCAGTTATCAGAGGTTCCCCTTAATACGTTTTACACAGAGAAAGCTCTCTCTCTCTCTCACCCCTACTCTCTCGGTGCTCTCTCTCTCTCTCTCTCTCTCTCTCTCTCTCTCTCTCTCTCTCTCTCTCTCTCTCTCTCTCTCTCACCCCCACACTCTTGTCTCTCTCTCTCTCTCTCTCTCACCCCCACACTCTTGTCTCTCTCTCTCTCTCACCCCCACACTCTTGTCTCTCTCTCTCTCTCACCCCCACACTCTTGTCTCTCTCTCTCTCTCTCTCTCTCTCACCTCTACACTCTCGGCTCTCTCTCGAACCCCTACATTCTCATCTCTCTCCTTGTCTCACCCCAAACTCTCAGCTGTCTTTCTGTCTCTTATCCTCACACACTCAGCTCTCTCACACCAAACTCTCAGCTCTCTCTCTCTCACCCCTGCACTATCAGCTCTTTCTGATTCATCTGTCAGTTGGACTCCTGCAACTGACAACACCACGTAAAATTTATTTCCTTTCTTTTTGCATCGTTGACTGCAAATTTAATTTAAAGGGGAGAAAAAAATGCAATAACCTGGTTGCACAAGTGTGCACAAACCTTAACTAATACTTTTTTAAATCATCTTTTGTTATCATGCTGAAATGTGAAATTGTTCTTCATCTATCTAAAAAAAAAAAAAGCCTGCAGGTTTTGTGCCAAAATAGATGGCACAAAGGTATTGTAGGTATTAGAGGGAATCATGGATAGCTCCAGTCTTGACTAGAGCCCCTGTCCCTGCTGAAGAGAAACGGCCCCATAGTGTGATGCTGCCACCACCATGCTTCACTGTGGGTATGGTGTTGTATGAGTGATAATCTGTCTTGTCTTTGTACCAAAGATATCTTTTAGAATTGTGCCCAAAAAGTTCTACCTTGGTCTCATCAGTCAACAACACATTTTTCCTCATTTAGGCAAAATTTAGGTGTGTGGGTTGTGGGGTTTTTTGGGGGTTTTTTTCACCCTCTTGAGAAAGGACTTCTGTCTACCACCCTAACTCATAGCCCAGACATGTGAAGAATAAGAGAGAATGTGATCACATGCAGGGAGTGACCAGTATTGGCAGATATTTCTGTAGTTTTTTTTAATATTGCTCTAGGTCTCTTGGCAGCCTCCCTGTTGAATTTCTTTGTTGTTCTTTCATCAATTTTGGAGGGACATCCTGTTCTTGGTAACGTCACTGTGGTTTCCCATTTTCTTCACTTCTTGATGATGGCCTTTACCATGTTCCATGATACATCTAACGCTGTGGAAATTCTTTTGTACCCCTCACACTGACATCCCGTACATGTTTTATAAGCTCTATGCCAGCCATGGCAGTCGGATGAAACCGAAAAGATCTCGAGAAAATGCTATGCATAGTGAAAATCATTAATTATGCATCTAATGCAGTTGCACTGTTTGAACACCCATGGTCCTAATCTGTATATAACTATATAGAGAGCATGCTGGTCACATGATCACAGAGATGATCATGGAGAGTCTGCTCCATAACTGGGAATGAACTGCACTTGTTAAGTGACTGTCCGGATCACAATGACCAACACAAATTATAGGTTATATGGTTACACAACCATGTTATGACCATTAAAAAGAGCTCTTTAGTAGCTTTCAAACAACACAAAAGTCGGGAAGTCAAACGTGGAAGTCGGGCATTTTAGTCAACTTTGGAGCTCTATTTAAAGTGACGTCTCAGACGCTGCTGTGGAGCTCATTATGTTTCACTAGATGATTTTCCCAGACTCAGAGACTTTGTTTATTCCGTCAAATTTTGTTTACAATATTAAACCTCTGTTGGTAGCCATTTTTTTTAATTATTTAGTTTTATACAGACAATAATGCACATTGTTCTGCACTGTTTATGATTCGGTCCAAATTTTTCTTCATTAAACTTTGTTCAAAATATTCTGAGAATCGAATTTAATCGAAACGTGCAGCCAGTATCGTGTATCAAATCGTGACCGGTGTGTATGTTCACACCCCTAGTTTGTTGGGTTTTTATAATTACAGGTTATTAGCTAGCAATAAAACACCCAGGATAATTAATGTCTGAGCATTAACAGGAAAGGAGAATGTTTTATCAGCTCCATCTGCCATTTACTCTCATTAGTTTGTTACTGCCGCTCTGATCCTCCCCTTCTTTGCTCTGTCTCTCCCTGCATTCCTGCCACAGCCAAATTAGAAACAAGGCACAGTAATTTTTCAGAATTTATTAATAAATTAAATGTATTTTTGATGGGATAAAATGTTCTTGGTGTGTTGCCAGTGTACCTGTACATAATGCCAAAATATCACCTATGTATGGGAAATACTGGCATGTCTAATATACATCTAAAATAATCTGTTCAGTAATGAAATATTTATTCATTCATCGTTAAAGAAATATTAAAAAAATACATCTTAAAGTAATTTAAAGTTTCATTCACAATTTGATTGCGTGTAAGTGCCCCTGAAATCAACAAGGTGTTTCAGAGATTTTTGTACCTGCCCCTTACTGTTATGGATATTAATATGATACCAGTATGAAAACACATATTCTCGTTTTAATTTTATAAATTATCATCACTTCTGGGAAAGCAGTCAAAAATATTTTGATCAATCATATCTAGGTACAACTTTGTGATCATCAAAAAGAATGCAATTCTATCTTTAGACACTGTCAGGGCTTCTCCATCAGAAACAGTAAGTATGTTCTCTGTACTTAGTTAGCTCCTGTCAGACTTGTTTAGATACGGCAGTGTGGCGTTTTGCTCTTGTTCAGTTGAGTCAAGCGGTTCACTCTGACTTCCTTTTTCAGAAGGAAATACATCAACATACGGAATCAAGTCAGAGCTAAGAGGCCATTTCATAGGGACATAGCATTCAAACGGTCTTTTTAACGACCTTTGTTTGGTTTATACTGAGTGTAAGCTTTTATAAACACTAACATCCTGAAATTGTTGGGGTGACATTTAAACAGGGTGTCACTCCACTGCGTGTTCTGTTGAGGTGAAAAAAACAATCATGTTACTATTTATTGTTCTGTCAGAAATTATTCCAAGACAAGAGATGTGTTGTGAAGCAACAAGCAAGCATGGAAACCGCCCCATTTCAAACAAAACAAAAACCAAGGCATGCATTGGTCCTGGTAAGCTAAACCCTGAATCAGATCAAATATCACTTTTTCAGTAAATTGCTTTGCTCAGGTTCTCGGCATGCTGTCGGACTCTTCAGATTCTGACTACTACATAGAGATTGCACATGAGTTGAAGGTTGCCAGGCGTTCACTCTCTGACTGGCTAATAAATTGATCCAAACTGTAACACGCTTCTTAAGAGTGTAAATGTGTTAGAGCAGCAGCGTAAAGAGTGATGGAAGTAAAGTGCTTGACGTGCCTGGCATTTTAAAGCAAATCAAGTATGGGTATTTTCACTGAACACTTTTCTATGCTACACAGTACACATATTAAAAGTGCAGGTTCTGGTCACACTTGTGCTGCCTCAGTGCTCTTCAAAGGGTTTCCTTGCTTTTGTTCCTTTGTGGGCGTCGATCTGTGATCTGTAGCGATAAAGCTTTAAAGCAGGTCCCTTGTGCCTGTTTCTACAGTGTGTGTTTTCCTCTTACTGGATGTAGTGTCTCATGGATTCTAATAACCGCTTTGCATTGCATTAATGTGACTATACCGTGACTGATTAAACAGCACTTAAAACACTCTGTGGGTTTTGTATCCCCTTAGCCTATTTGCAAAGCCATTCTTCCATACTGATTTCACAAATGTGTAGCCCATTAATCTGTGTGTAAGGAGCTTAAAGAGGGTGTGGGTGTTTAAAATAACCTCTGCACAAACAAAAGTTGAGGCCATTGCATCACTCAAGTAATTGATCGAATCTGTCAATTGAATTCAGTCTTGAATGAATCCTCAGGCATTACTCCAGCCACGCTCTAGCACCCTTGTGTAGAGCGCCGTATGAGCCTTGCTGTAGTTAGTACTGTGCCTTATAGGGCCTGAGCTGTGCTTCTAATGGATCAGAGAGAGAGAGAGAGAGAGCGCTCGAGCGAGAGTGTATGTGTGCGTGCGTGTGCGTGCGTGTGCATGCGCGCCATAGAAGAGCCCCCACACATCTGTGTTTTTTGTTATCTTTCCATCCCTGAGTTTTCACAGCTCTTTACTTGGCAAACATGTTCACCCACACTGGCTCCTGATGCAACTTAGGCTACGTTCACACAGCAGGCAAGAGTGGCCCAAATCAATTCACCAACCAAATCCATTTTTATATATATATATATATATATATATATATATATATATATATATATATATATATATATATATATATATATATATATATATATATATATATAATGATATATATGATATATAAATTTCTTTTGAGATCTCTTCAAACATGGCGTGGTTGCTCAATATCCCACCAATCCAGTGAAATCTTCCTTTACTGTTATCCTGCACCAGCATGAAATTTATGATGAGTGTCTAGTTGGATTGACGTAAAAGTCGTATGAATTCCGATCTGCATTTTCAAACAGGTCAAGTTTCTATATATTGGAAATGTATCGGATTTTAGTACCACATATGAAAGTGGCCCAAATCAGAATTGAAAATGTCAGATTCAGTGTGTTGGGTTTTTTTTTTTTTTGTTTGTTTGTTTTTTTGTTTTTTGTTTTGCTGTTCACACACCCATGCAAGTAACAAATCTATATCACATTTGATGAAAAAGATCAGATTTGGGCCACTTTTGCCTGCTGTGTGAATGTCATTTTAGACTTAAAAGCAAGCATGCCTGAGAGATGGTGTGCAACACATTGTTTTGCCTCTGGTCATGTATCGATTGTAGAGCACTGAATTTTTAATGCCTTAAATTAGAACTCAGCAATTACCTTTGTGAACAGGGAGGCCAAGGCCCAGGCAAATACACAAACGCAGAAGATGTCCAAAATATCCAAGGCAGCAAAAGCAGTGAAGAAGGTGGAAGCAGGTGGTGTGATCAGAGCTATTGTTCGATCAGGACAGGCAGCTCCAGGACCTCCACTGGGCCCCATCCTGGGACAGGTAGGTAGAATTTTTTATTTTTTTTGTCCATTTTCCTTTGGGGTTTCTTCTCTGCTGTCTACCAAAGAGACTGATGTTGCATATAGCAGTATACTGACTATAGCAGTAGCAGTATAGCTGTTTACACATAAAGCACCTAGTTAAATAAGAGTGTAATTGAAACTCTAATGATGCCATTAAGCTTCTGTCTGTCTTAATGACAACAACTGAGGCCTGCGTTCCTCTCTATAAAGGCACTTTTGTCTGGCCTCCAGAGAGTACTTTCCAGCATACAGGAATCTGTCCAGCCTTGGAAATGAGATGAAATGAGTAGCAGTCAAGCAAGGCAATGCCATGTGTTTTAACTGTGTGTGTCAAAACACGGTCAACAGTTTTGCTTGAGCCCATTCTTTGATGCTGTGACAATGTGTGTGTGTGTGTGTGTGTGTGTGAGTGGTAAACTGTAAATAAATTGTGCACAGCATCCTTTTAGCTTTAGGCACTGGCCCTTTAATCTCCCCCTCTCACTTTTTCGGTTTTCCTCTTCTCTGTCTAACCAACCCTGACAGAGTAAACATATAGTGGTAGGCTGCATGTTGGCTGGGGAGCAAACTTAAACAAATGAGAGAAATAAAAGAAGGACGAAAAACAGGGAAGAAAGAACTGACAAATTCAGCTGAAGTGAATGAATTATGATTCAGAGTAAAATTGCTACAACCAGATGAAGGGTGGAAACAAAAGGTAGAAGAAAAGGAGGGTAAATGGCCGCTACTGGTGTTTCACAAACTGTGACCTAGCTTGGCAGCAGTTCAGAGAATGTCAGCAAAAATGTGCAATGCTGTGCATACGTAAATGGAAGAAATGCTGGATTTTTTTTTTTTTTTTTGTAGTAATCTTAAATGTGACCCACCAGGGTAATGCACTACAATGAAAATATTTGCCATGGAGAATAAGGCAAAGATGGACACCTGAGTGATAGACTCCAGGTTCTGTTAATCTCCCTCTGTTCATCTCTCTGAAATCTATCTCCAGTGCAGACGTGCGCTTAAAGCAATGCCGTTCATAATGTCGTAATGAACAGCCCCACTCCTTCAATTTTGTCAGCCTGTTTTGTATTATTTTAATCCATCCTGCAAATATTAGCCATAAATCACATAAGCCCGTGTGTGAAGTTGCATGTGAGCGCTTAGCACACTGACAAAAAGTCCCATTTTATTTAATTAGGTTAATAAGGGTCATAGTGGGGAGGCAGGAAAGTGCAGAGTGCATTAGTGACGACTGATGGAGCTTGAATGAAACCTCTGTCCGTCCTCTGGGCCATGCCATACCGTGTCACCACCTCCCAAGGCTTGTTGTTCTTGGCATTTCAGTCAGACATGCATGAGACTCGTGCCATAATTACACAAGCAATCACTCCGCTCTTTGTACTGAACATAATTATGATAATAGCTGTGATAAATGGGGGATTTGAAGTGAATCAGCTTTTACTGTAATTTTCTCCCCATCTATTTGTTTCATGCCGTTTTTAAATCTGTCTAATATGGATGCCGATGATGATGATGACGATGATGGGCATACGCTGACAGTGTTTTCACAGCAGTGAAACTTGATTTACCCCAACAGACACATCTGCCTTTAAAAATGAGCAGAAATGTCAGTGCAGATCCCTCAGCCAGCATCCTGGGAGTCACTGTAGTTCTTATAAAATATGAGATAAGAGAGTTGATCAAATTTCTCAGAGCTGTCTCATCAGTCTATAT
The DNA here is from genome assembly GCA_022985145.1 of Pangasius djambal. NCBI lineage: Eukaryota > Metazoa > Chordata > Actinopteri > Siluriformes > Pangasiidae > Pangasius > Pangasius djambal. The sequence goes on along the minus strand of CM040981.1, from coordinate 16,334,124 downwards.
CCAGACTAATGGGAAATTGGTTGGTGTCTAATAAACATTTATTATGGTGGAGTACTAATGCTTCAGAGCCATGCTTGTAGACAATGTAGAGTAAAAAAAAAATCTATGGTGAAAAGAATCAATAACGTTAGGTTTAATTGTTGCTCATAAGAAGGCACTTGGTTAATTTGCTGCATCTCTCGACTGTATCCTATTTCTCTGTTGGGTCATTCATTGTGTGTGGTGCATTTTGAACCTCAAGACATGTTGTTTTTTTTTTTAAATGCCCTGATCACTTTTTTTTTTAAATTGTGTCTGAAAACATGCATGTCCATTGTACAGAAACACAGTAATGTCTGAGGGCTATATTGAGAGTTGGCAACGCTTTTCCTTTGTTGTCAAATATAATACGTTAAAAATAAAAATAAAAATAAAAAAGATGTATATGATATATGAATTAAAAGATGGCAATCACTGAAATAAACAGCTAACATGAGTCTAGTGTATTGCCAGTACATGGCTGCATGAATAGACCTAATCGTAAGTTAATCACTGCAAATTTGGTTTAATTTAGCGATATGGCTTTGACCCCCTTTATTTGGCAGCTTATAAAATAGCACTTGATCCGACACATCCTATTATTTTTTTTCGCATTTTTATTTTTTAGATCATGCACAGACAGTTACTCATGCACCTTACTTAAACCATGAAATCGTAATGCGTGTGCAGGATTTGGGATTTCATTACATTTTAAATTTGCTATTTTGAGTTGTTTTGTTAATTTTCTGTAAATTATGTTAATTTCCTGTAAAGAAAACATGCCCATGGTTTGAAGCATTTACATTTACAGCACACTTTAATTTAATTCGTAACTTTATCAATTAATAAATCAGTCCAGATAAGCAATGCCTCTGATTTAAGATGCTCTCTCCTCCATGGAGGAAAAAACTTTTTATTGACTTTAAACTTACAATCCTGTTAATTAAAAAATAGTCCAATATTTATGTATTTAACGTTGGTCTCGAATTCTATAGTTTTTTTTTTGTTTTGTTTTTCCCCAATGTATTTCCAATGAATAGATTCATAATTATAACTGCTGTCTGAATACAAATTTGTGCAATTTCTCTTTTAAATCTTTACTATGCACACTTAGTGTTCACTACTATGCGCACAGCCTTGAGGGTTTAATCCATAACAGAACTGTTTTCTATTCATTGAATTCCATCCTGCTGGTGTCATGTGAATAAACTTCTGTAAATGTAAAAAAAAAAAAAAAACTATATGTGAATACATCAGTACATTTTACAATGTATGTAGTGTCCATTGGTCTTTCAGGGTCATGTTTGTTTTATGGGTGTAACAGCAATTATTAAGAAGTGAATGATTCATTTTTATGCATTTTCATCTATTAATCAGTAACTTAAAAAATTACTACCTAATAACAGACTTAAAAACACTTTTTTTTTTTTATACCAGTGTTTATAAGCTCAACATATATTAGCTCAACACATAAACATGTGTTTATTTAACCTTTATTTAATTAAAAAAGGGTATGAAAATGCATAATATTTATAGTAATAAACATTTTAAAAACATTGAATGTGATTTAAATTAATTTTTACATCTTATGTGTATATTCCTCGCTGTTAGGAAGCACAGACTTAACAGAGTGGAAATACAAGAAGACATGCTTGGCTATAGTATATGTAAGTTTAGTCACTGTGGTAGCATAATGGTTCACCTTGAACATATTATAAATAGTTATATCTCGCATAGTTTAAAAAAAAAAAAAAAAAAAGGATAAAATATAATCGGTTCTGTGTAATTTGGCCTAACAGGATAGATAAAGCATTGCAATATTAAAAATGAAGAGGAGTGTTAGTACTTAACCAGCATAGAAAATTCAAACACCCACCGAATGTAATGCCTATTTATGTAAGTGTTGATAAAGATGAAGAGAGGGCTGGGTTTTTTTTTTGTTTTTGTTTTTTTTTTTTACCAAAAGCACTACATACTACATTATAAAATATTAAAAATAAAAAAAAACCACACAAAATAAAATTTTGTATTAATGATACTGTTCTGTTTTTTTTTTCTTTTGTGTATAAACATGGAAAGCAGTCCAAATGATTCTTTGCAGTTAAATGAAATATTTTTTCAGGAATAGAAAAGGCACTGGATAGCAGAAATGACTCGTCATACAATGGTGAATTAAACAGGATCAGAATGCAACCCTCAGTTGTAGAACATGTGCTCACAAGATGAGTTATTACTTGTTTTTGGGCAAAACCCAGACTGAAGGGATGACTGGTGACCAAAAAGTAAGTCCGTCATTGTTGCTTATCCACAGTGGCTGATCTGTCCATCTAGAGCTCCTGCGAAATATAGGCAGATCCCAGGGAGCTCTCAGTATGATCCAGCCTTATATGGCTTTGGCCATGAGTACGCAAGAGTGTGTGGTCCTGAGTGGATGGAGTTGTGCCACCCTGCCCTTGCTCCACTTGCTCTGCATCCATCCCCAAGCTCTGGTTTCTCCCGCCACCCTCGCCCCTTTCTCCCTGTCCCCCACCGCTGCCGTTCCTGTGCATATCCCAAGCTGATCTAAGCTTGACAACCAATGCCAGCACATTCTTCCCCACAAACACTGTGGATATTCTTGGGTCCCTGTACCAGAGTACACCGACAGCTCTGAGCCCCAGTGTCATCACATTGATGGCAAACAGACTGAGCCACGGGTACACAGCTTCCCTTCGTGCTCGCCTCAGGCCTGGAAGTGCTAGCTCGGTGAGTGAGACACAGGGCAAGAGAAGCAGTAGCACATAGCAGTAGAAGAAGACAACACCATCAACCCATAATGGGACCACTGCACCACTCTGAGCCTCCTCCCACAGGCCGGCCTGCAAGTCCAGGACATCTAACAGGTCTAGGGCCACCCAGAGGAGCCTGGCACGAACTTCCTGCTTCCTGTGTGCCGGCGTTACATGCTCAGCTCCCGTCAGTACTAGAAAGAGTGAGGGCAGCCCCACAGAGAGCAGGAGAGTGAGGGTCTTGCGCGCCAGTGGGTCGGCTGGCCGCCGTTCGTGCCTGTAGTTCTGGCACACAAAGAAAAGCTTCAGCTCCAGCAAGGATAGGAACAGGAACCAGAGAGCGCTGGCAAAGGCACGCCGCGGTGAGCGTGCCTCTGACGCCACTCCAGCCGACACGAAGCGAAGTGCCAGCAGGAAGCCCAGGTCACCAAGCGCCACAGCTGTGCATGCCCATGCAGCCGGCCAAGCCCTACTCCCACGCCCCAGCATGCTCTGTTCCAGGAGATAGAGGTCAAGCACAGCCATCGTGCTCACCGTCACCAGGGTGGACAAACACACCTGGGGTGAAGGTAACATGCCTGGAGCAGAAGGAGAAACAAGGACACTGTTAGAATGCAATGTTGCGTCAAATATCAGGGGATACTCTTAGAGGTTATAGGGTTTATACTTTTCAGTATGGCTTGGCATACTAATAAGCATAAAATTAGAATATGCTGAGGAAAGAGAATATTTACATGTTGGACTTGCCATGCTTCTGCTATAAAATGATTCACTTACATCCTGGTTGTAAGATAGATCAGATAAGCAATAACAAGTGTGTATCCAATATCTGGGCATAGTGAACGTTTCAG
>CM040981.1:16310387-16322887 GCA_022985145.1 Pangasius djambal | reverse complement strand
CAAACAAAAAGAGGTTCGACACAGGAGTCTACTCTTGTGGATTACTTTTGTGTATTCAAATATTGCGCGTCACAATGATCTAATACTAGAGCAAAAATTAGCATTGCACCTTGTGCAAAATTGCCCTTTTTTAAATTCACATGTTCTTATTGGTATATTCATTTTAGTCTCTGTGTCCTGCTCTATGCAAACTTCAGCTTGTTCAAAATTCAGCTATAAGGATCAGTCCCCATACTCATAGGACAGATCTCATTAATTCAGTGTTTATGCTTCACAGAACTGCTCTTTGTTGAGTTAGGCTGGGATCTTTAATGTGTTCAGGGGAAACTTTGTTTGCACTTTATATATGACCAGTGATGCTCATGCATTAAAGATCGACACAGATCTTGCTTCTTACCGTGCTCTCCTGTCCAGATTCTCTTCTGAAGTGACTTCTGCTAAGACTGCATTCTACAAGGAAAAACTCCAACCTACTGGCTCCTCCTGCTCTGTCCTCCCTGACTGCTGAAGACATTGTCACCTTTTATGATGAGAAGATTGAAAAATCTGCCAGATCTTCATTTCTATCCCAACTTTGCCTTCATCACGACTATCATCAATGGCTCCATAACATCTGGTCATGTACCAAATGCATTCAAGAGAGCAAGGGTTATTCCCATCCTGATGAAACCCACTCTGGATCCCTCTGACATCAGCAACTACCGACCGGTATCACTTCTCTCTTTTCTTTCTAAAATCCTCAAACGAACGGTCTATAGTCAACTGTCTCTCTGTCTCTCGCAGAACATCCTCCAAGATCCTAACCAGTCTGGCTTCAAACCAGCACATTCCAAAGAGACTGCCCTTTTGGCCATCACTGAGAAGCTACATGCTGCTAGATCAGCCAAACCACCACCAGTCTTCATCCTCCTTCACCTTTCAGCAGTGTTTGACACAGTGAACCACAAGACTCTCTTGTCCACCCTCACGAGTCTAGGAATTCATGGTTCAGCATGGCAGTGGTTTGCTTCCTACCTGGAAGGTCAGTCATATCAGGTGACATGGAGGGGATCCACATCTGCTCCCCACAGACTCTCCACTGGTGTCCCACAAGGCTCAGTACTTGGTCCTCTTCTGTTCTCCGTCTATACTCGATCTGTTGATGCAGTCATATCACATGGGTTTTCATACCACTGCTATGCGGATGACACTCAGCTCAACCTCTTCTTCCCTCCCTCAGAAACTGATGTTTCTGCTCAGATCTCAGCATGTCTGGCAGACAGCTCATCATCTGAAAGGTAATCCCAGCAAAACTGAACTGCTGCCCATCCCAGGTGATTCATCCCCATGTCAAGAAACGGACAACTCTCTGATCTCACATTTTGGTTACTGCATGCAGCCTTGGGGTAACCATGGACAATCAACTGTCCTTTTCCTCTCACATTTCTATTTGACATGCTCATTCTCCTTTATAACATCAGAAGGATTCATCCATTTCTATCCACACAGGCCACTCAGTTGCTTGTTCAGTCCCTTGTCATTTCGAGACTGGACTACTGCAACTCGCTCCTGGCAGATCTTCTTCTGAGCGCCATTCGACTTCTGCAACTGATCCAGAATGCAGCTGCATGACTGGTTTTCAACCTTCAACCAAGTTCATCCCATTGCCCATCGCTCCCTCCACTGGCTTGCTGTAACTGCCTGCATCAGATTTAAAACACCGATGCTTGCCTACAAAGCCAAAAACGGACAAGAACCCACTTATCTCGAAGCACCTATCACATCCTGCATTGTACCACATTCCCTCTGATCCTCTAGCACTGCTCGATCGGTCCCACTATCTCTCAGAGTACAAGGAAGGCATGCATCGAGACACTTCTCTGTTCTGGCACCTAGGTGGTGGAATGAACTTTTCCTAGATGTCCGAACAGCTGAGTCACTGGCAGTCTTCAAACGATGTCTAAAGACTTACCTCTTCCTAAAGTGCTTAAATTAGCACTTAAAAAAAAAAAAAAGACTTTGTATTGTCTTAGTGCTTGTTACTATATTACCTCCCCAACAGAGTTTTTAGACTGATGGTATTCTTAGTTTGTGACCCAGCAAACCAGTGTCAGAATTTATTGATAGAGACTTCAAAGCACTTTTGTAAGTCGCTCTGGATAAGGGCATCTGCTAAATGCCATAAATGTAAATGCATATACACATCACACATGCAAACATACAGCCACGCAATATCTATATATCTATCAAATATCTAAAACATCCCACATATGAAATTTGTCCATCAAACGCCAGTCAGAATTATTGGCACCCTCTTTAAAGATAGGTTAAAAGGTTATAAAATATCTTTGTGTTTAAGTAGCTTAATCTTACCCTGAAAATATGAAATAAATCTAAGCTTTTGTTGAAGTAAATGTATTCTAAGAAAATTTAAAATGCCCTTATCTAAAAGGGCAAAACCACATTTAGTAATTTGTGTGACTTCTCTGTGCAAACATAACAGCACTGAATTTTCTCTTATAATGCATGCTGAAATTTATAATATGAAGCAAGGAATCTGAGACCACTCATAGAGATCCTCCAGGGTCTTAGGTCCTCTCTTGTGGTATTTCCTCTTCATCTCACCCCACAGGTTTTCAATGGCGTTTAGATCAGTGGATTGGGATGACAATATCTTAAGCTCTGCTGTCATGAAACCACTTTTTTTTGTGGATTTGAATATATTTTGTATAATTGTGTTGCTGGAAGAGCTAACCACAACCCAATTGTAGCTTCTTGGCAGAGATAGCCAGAATAAAGTTGCGTCCATTATCCCAGGTTCCCAGGCCCTAAGAGTGAGGATTTCTTTTTTTTTTTTTTTTTTTTTTTTTCCTTTTTCGTATTTGTGGCTCCTCAGACCATAGAACCCGGCTCCATTAAAAGTTACAGTCATAAACTCCAGATGCTTACATTTATAGTTGGGTGCTGAAAAAAGGCTTTTTTTTGGCATGTCTTCCGTAGTTAGTCGGAATGAAGGTATCTAGTTGTAGATTTGGTGACTTGGTGACCCCCAAATGCTACCATGTTCTGCAAATCAGTGGATTTGGGCATTCTCGGAACTTATTTTATATCCATTGCCGGATAAATGCACTTCAAAACACTTTTGTCTTATTTCAGTTTCCAAATAAAGTTCTCTAATATTCTGTGCGAGATTAAGCTAATTAACCACAATATTGTTTTCATCTTTTTTAACCATTTTTACCAAGGGTGATGATAATTATGGAGCTGACTGAATGAAAGTTTAATCCAGCAAGACAGTTCTGTGAAAGTTAATTTTGCATAACTGTAGTAAAGTGACCTTTCTTCAAAAGATCCTGTACCACTGACCACACAGGAGCTGAATGAAAGATACATTTATGGATGTTCCGGGTCATAAGATATTATAAGTGCCCTTTATAAAGTGGCTCTGTTATTATTATCAGCAAGATTTAAAATAGTAAGACCTATGAATTTTAAGATAGTGACTGCAACCCTGGTAGGCTTAATCCTTTTGGTGCCTGGTAGTTTGGTAAAGAATCAGGTAAAGCAAAACATTAAAATCATTTTTGTTTGTATGGTAATAACATGAGCTGCAGCAACTTGTTTACTACTTTGTGTTAAATTTAAGTGCCATTGTATCTTATTTTCTATTCAAAGACATAAGAAGGGGGTCAGTTGTCCTGATTAGAAAACTGGAGTATAAATTAGTTATTCATGAGGAGACTGAAGTAACAAAATTTGTAAGGGCATGTTACCATTTTTAAGGTCATTTTGAAAACATGGTTTTCGGTAAAGTGACATGTTTATATCCCTTCTTCTGCTGTGACAGCATCTACTTTTACAAAATTCATCAGGCATGAGTGTGAAGAATCTTCTTTTTTTTAAGACCTCTTGTCATAAAGAATACATTATGAGAGTCTCAAAATGATAAAGAACTTTAATATTCCTCTGAAGTATTGTGTAAGTTGTCTAGGGGAAGTTAAATGCCCCCATCAAGGTGATGTAGAGCAACCATTTTGTTCCTGACTACTCTTCTTTTATCAGTCATGGCAGGGAAAAGAAAGGATTTAATTGGACTGCTTGACATAAGGATGATTAGATCCCCAGGCTTTAGCAGGCTGGACTGTCAATTTGGCCAGAGCATCAAAGTGAAAACCCTATACCCTTTGTATTAAACACTTGGCATCTCTATGAACTACCACCATGCTTTAGAAATAGTGCCAAAGAGATTGAATCTTCTTTTCACTCAGAGACAGTTTTCCAATCTTATAGTGGCCACACTTATGATAATGAAACATCTAGACATCCATTGTGGCTGCCATTGCTTGACTCAGTTTGGCTGTCTTGTGCTCCACTATGCTCATGCTTATATCACATCTCCAGTCCCAGTCCCCTATGATGACACTCATGTGCCTTCCTTATAATCCTGTCTGCAGTTTGTCTAGCAGGTGATCTGTTTTATATTTAGAGCTACCTTCCAACTGCAGTGATTTTCTTTGCTTTATAGTTAAAAGGCAGATGGAAAGAATTGGGACAGCATCAGCTTTAAATCCTAGACTCTTTACTGGAGGCTGATCTGATGAGCCTGTCCCAGTAACCACAAACTAATATGAAAAAATTAGATTTAATTACAAACCCCCACCCCCCACCCCCCACCCCCCCACCATCTCCCTTGTTTGCTCAGCTCTGTTGTTTTCAGCTAAATGAGAGTTAGCATAGATGCCAGGACAGTTCACATGAGATTGCTGTTAATAAGCAAGTCAGCAGGGAGACTGGATTCGGGCGCTTTTGTTTTGCATTTTATTAGCACAAGTTGTTTTTCCTCTTCTTTTTTTAAAATTCAAATGCAACACACCAGCCCCACAGTAATGCCATCTGCCAGGAGGAAGATTACTTGGTGCCTGCGTCCAAAAGCATTTAACTCATCCAGACCAGTAGTATTTTCTTTGTGTTGGCATGGCAACGGCAGCAATTTTGTCATAGAAAAAAAAATTTCCTCAAATAAGTCTTGCTTTGAAAATAGTTCTTCTTAGCTGCATTATTGTGGTCCAGGCCAAGGCTATTTATTATCTGTTTGATGGAGGTTTTATGACTGTTCTATTGAAAGATAGGATCAGCATTTTGAGCAAATTACTTTTTATCTCATATTTGGACACCAGTGAGTCCATGAATATATATTGATGGCTAAACAGGACAAAACATCCATATTTAGTGTTAGATCTTGACAAAGATTAACTAAACCCCACATGGAAATGGCCTTGTAATCACCTTGTACAGCAAAGATGCTTTAGAACTAGAGTGCATTGGATCTTGAATTTTTGAAATCATTTTTAAGTCAAAGCTCAGTTTTTTAAAATGATTGTCATTGTTTGACGTCAGGCTGACAACAAATGAATTGCTTCAGAAATTTAGTGCCGACCTTTTTTGTAAATTCGACAGCAGGATAAAAAGTGAGTTTTAGTCAACATGGTGCCTTTGGGAAGGTCAGCATAGCTCTCGCTTTCCTGTAATAAAATTACTGATTAGTAGTGTCCTGTGAATTAGAGTCACAGAAAATGCACCCATGTTGAATTTAAGGAGTGTAGGGGAAATGGCAGCCAGGGCTCACTTAATGTCAGCTGTACATTTAGCTCTCTATCTGGCAGGGAGCAGTAAAAAAAAGATCTCATTTATCACGTCTCACAGGCGTGATGACTGCCATATTCTAAACACACACACACACACACACACACACACACACACACACACACTCTCTCTCTCTCACCCTTGGCTAAATGGACTCCTCCATTCTCCCACTCATGTGCTAACACAGGCAGCCAAGCATGCACAGGCGCTTGCAGTGCACCAATAAGTTATTGAATGATTGACACTCACCATGCTGCCTTTCTAAAGGGTAATTGGTATTCCTCTAATGAAAGCCACCACGAGTTGGCCGTCTGAATTTTTTAATGTACCAATTTAGACGTAAGGATTGGTGAGAATATCATATTGCAACACACACTATGCATCACAATATACATTTTTTTGAAAGTTATGTTCAATTATACTTTTATTAAAGTGTAATTGTCTACAAAAATTATTTAACACTGAAAAGGATGAAAGATATTACAATCTAATCAACTACTTAGAATCAGAGGTTGCAGTTGTTAGAAGAATACTAATGATGCCTCAAGAAAGTGATTTGACATAATTTATCACTGTATCAATATTCTCATATTTTCTGGCCCTATTCAGACTTATGAATTTGTTCACGGAGTCTTCTTTCTTGTCTTTTTGTCATTCTAGCGAGGGATCCCAATTGGTGCATTCTGTAAGGACTTCAATGAGAAGACTAAAGACCTCAAAGAAGGCATTCCTCTTCCCATCAAGATCAATGTCAAGGTAAAATGTGAACTTTTTTTAATTAGCTTTTATTTGATTTTGCGTTGTAAGTCCAACCATATTGTTCAGCAGGCTCTCCCACATGGCCCTGGTATTGTGGCACATCATCACTATCTGCCTTGGCCCATATTCATTTATCCAGTTTATATGAGTCCTTGGAGATGCCCATTTATGGTTCTAACCCACTTGTTATAAGCAGCCACTCAAGCAGTATGAATGTTAAAGTGTAGATTGAAGCTTGCATGGATATTATGTTCAAATGGAATCATCGATTTGACTGGAATCGACTGCGGTGCACAGACTTTGGAATTAGTAGCCGCCGTGATGCACTGCCCATAGGTTTCACCTGGACTGAACCTGTCTGATCTTCTTTATTATAGTATATTTGCCAAAGACACTGTTATCATTTCACTTCCTGGAGTCAATACTGGTAATGTACTAGCGTCAGTGCCTTGTAGAGTAACGGAAGCAGCTTGAATGATTTGTGTCTTGGGTGCATTAGGAGAGCCTTACCTGACGCTTCTTATTTCTCCGTCTCCCCTTACACAATCGTTGTGCCTCCTTCTCTTCTCTTCTGCTTATTTTTCACCAACCAGGTAAAATAATATAATGGACAAAATGCAGCCTGTCTCAAGCTCTTACATAAAGATGGATTCGTATGCGCAGTGCTGCATGCGGAGTCAGTGCCAGCGTGGCAGGCTGAGAGACTCAATACTGAAGGTGTGAAGGATTTCTTTTCATTTCATAAGGGTTACTCATGACAAACTTTAGGGGTCGCATGACTAACCGGAAGCTCTTAAAGCAGGTTCCATTTTCATTTCTTTCCTTTAACAGTGCTCGGGTTAAGCACTCTATCTGGCAGCCTCAGTGGAAGTTCTTGCATTGCCACTTTCTGTCTTTTAGTATCTTATTGGGAGACATTTCATGTTCTGAGAAATGTAGGCATTATCATTTAGTAACGTTTGGCTTTTACTCCATGACGTTGTCACCCAATCCAAGAAAAGTGGAAAAATATAATATTTTGCTGTGAATAGGCATGTGTAATTGATCTTGTTTTGCTGTGATATCAGTCTGGGGCTTCTCTTTAGATTTAATCCCCTTGAGGGTTTTTTTTTTTTCCTCAGTGATGGCTGCTGTGAATGCCAAGATGCAGGAAAAGTCAGGTTCTGTTGTTTCTGTGGTGTTCGAAGTACAGTAGCACTGTTTTGACACAGCAAGGAGACATTTACCGTGGAAAAGAATAACTACAATCATCTTTTTCTTGTTTTCAACTGTCTTATGCTAGTACACTTTATATCCTGATTTTACTGTAAAGCTATAGAATGAAGTTAAAGTGTTTAGGAAATGCAGAAATATCCTACCTGGAAATGTCATACCCATTCCTTTCTTATTTGCACTTCTGGGCTGACAAGATAGCCTTCATGTTTTCTTCTGTCTCTCAATACTAATAATAAATTAAGTATTAAATCTAATATCAAAGGATTCATTTTCTTCTTGACTTGGCCAGCATACATCAATATTTGCAATATTTTCTAATAATATTGAGAACTTATGGTGCATACTTGTTAGCTATTATGATATTCCTCTAAGGGCTCTATTGTTGTGCATCCACAAGCTTCATTCGCTGGTATAACGCTGACATGGTGCTAATTTGGTTTGGTGAAGGCCATTTTTACCATACCTGCGGATGGTACAGTGCATTAGGGGTTTTGACATTCAAAATCAGCCTGTACAGAGGTATTTTCAAAAGCAATCTGTGTTACTGCCCCCCAAATCCTGTCCTATTTAGTACATTGTGGTTTTGTGAATAAATACTGTTTGCCACCCCATTCAACTAAAATAGGCTGCATCACCAAACATCCACTTTGTCTGCAATATTAAGCCTGTTTAAGCATGTGAAGGTGCAGTACTTGATATTTGTTAATAGCTGATGCTCCTTTCTTACTAGTACAAATGACCTGGAAAATATGTAGAATTGCAAAAATATTTGCAATTACATTGATGTTACAGTGGCACTGGTCAACAGGCGGGATATATTAGGCAGCAAGTAAACAGTCAGTTCTTAAAGTTGATGTGTTGGAAGCAGGAAAAATGGGCAAGCGTAAGGATCTGAGTGAATTTGTCCAGGGTCAGAGTGCCCATGCTGACCCCTGTCCATCGCCAAAAGAGCCTACATTTGGCATCTGAGCATCAGAACTGGGCCATGGAGCAATGGAAGAAAGTGGCCTGGTCTGATGAATCACGTTTTCTTTTACATCACGTGGACGGCCGGGTGTGGACAATGTTCTGATGGGAAACCTTGGGTCCTGGCATTCATGTGGATGTTACTTTGACACGTACCACCTACCTAAACATTGTTGCAGACCAAGTACACCCCTTCATGGCAACTTATTTCCTAATGGCAGGGGCCTCTTTCAGCAGGATAATGCGCCCTGCCATGTTTGAGGAACATGACAATACAGTTGAATACAGATCAATGCCTACTTATTATGCTAAAGTTTATGCTAAAAACTGTCACATTACAAAATGCATGCTTGTTTGTTTAATCTAAAATATTCCTCCATACATAATAGCATAAGATGCCCAAGAATATTTGCTAGCCATTTTAGCATGAGTTTACATCGCTTCACCTGACCCAACAATGTGGTGATAAAATGTTCCGTGTCCCCATCACACATGAAGTAGCACTTTCGTTTTGTCTTTGTTAAAATAAGACTACCACTGTGAATAAGTAGATTAAGTAAATAATTAAACAATAATAAATAAAGCAACAATAAATAAAGCAATATTCCTGAGATGATCTGTATGTATCTTTCAGTCTTCTTTTAGTCTTCCTACACTGCCCTTCCTCCCTCATTCAGAACACAGCCCCCTATAGCGCTATCACTCTTTCTCTTGTGCTTCACTTGTCCTTTTGAGAAAAGTTACTTGATGCTGATAAATTTAATTACTTTTATCACCAAATATTTGGCATGACTATGTTTAGCTGAGTAAACAAATTTGCCAAAATTTGCCAACTGTCTTTAATGAGGATGATTCTTTTTTTTTTCTTTTTTTTTTTTTTTTTAAACACACAGTGTAGTTGGAAGAAAGAATATAACCACTTAATTGACTTTGTGGAGGCAACTGTGGCATAATTGTAATATATAAAGAACCCTTTTTGAACTGCAAAGAACCATTTAACCATTTGTCTCAGGAATAATATGCGAGATTCATATAAAATGACAGCTCCTTCCACCATCTCACTCCATCTGCCAGTCCATTTCATGCACGCACTCACACACAATGGCAGCCTTCCAGGCATGCGGAAAGGATGGAGAGAGAGAGCGAGAGAAAATTCATATTGTAAGTGATATGTAAGGCTTATTTCTATAATTACACAGCACCCAGAGAGAGAATAGTCTCAAATTATTTATTTCACATATAATTCCTAATCTCCTTTATGGCAAATTCTCACTGTGGAAGTTTTTTTCTTTTTATATATACTAGAAGTCTTTTCGAATTATTGGGATAATAGTCTGTGTGTTACCTGGTCTTTGAACAAAAATACAATCAGTGGTGTTGCTATCCCTAATTTTTTAATAACCAAACTCACAACATGTATCTGCACTCCAGTGTCCCCACTAGACAGAGACTAAATTTGTGTCTTTAACTTATTTTGCTCAGGTTTTTACTTCCCTCTCCTTTGGTTAGGAGCTATGTCTTGTTTGTGTGGTTGTTGAAAGCACGTGAGGTGTGATTTGCCGAGCGAACACTGCACAAACTGCAGCACAGATTGTCAGCCGATAAGAGCAGCTGATGGTTTAATTAGAAGTTGTTTGAGGTTTGGTGGTATGAAGTGATTTCAGATTGCATTTGGCAGCTCTTCTAGTCAATTAAATATGCTTCAGAAACACAAGAAAATACCAGGTGTGTATGCCTATCTGTTTCAGCCGTCCACTGATCACATCAACTTGAGACAGCTCTTAATACAAAGTCTGAACAGGACGGGTGAGTCTCAGGCCCTGCTTGAAGAAGCCATTTCCAACAATTTCAGGAATTATATTACGAAACATTAATTGTTTGTTTATTATGTCTATAAACAATGGAACCCAAGTCCTTTATCCGTTTTAGGTCCAAAAGATCATTATAATGTATAATGATGGCTTCCCAATGTCCAGTTTGATTAAATATTTTTATTTGTTATTATTTATTTATTTATTTTAATTCATTTATTTATTCAGAAACATTGCAGCTACTTTATAGTGATCCCTTGTCATGAAATGGATAAGATTTTGAACACATTACTACATGAACAAGCTGTGTTTTGGTCCACGGTTCATACCTCTTATGCAACGCCCGGCGCCCTGTGGCGCAGTAGGAGTTCTTTTTGTTGTTTCTGCATGAGTAATTTCACTGCTGGACCAAATTTCTTGCTTTCAAACATTATGACATTGACCATGGTTCACTGAAGCCTGGGGAAGTTGGTGAATGACCATGTACCTTTTGTGCAGGCTGTTGATCATAAACAACGTTTATTTCAACATTCATAGACTTTCTTTGGGTCTTGCTTCCAGAAAAAGAGTATCCTGCCAGCTTCACTCTGTCAGGGTGGGATAAGTCAAATTTAATGTTAGACCAAGCTGTTTTATAGCATAATACTAATACTTAACCAGGACATTCCACCCGCTGACCTTAATTGGCTTGATGGAATGAATATACACACATGATCATTTATAACTGTTCTATTTATAACTGATGCCAATAAAAAAATTAAATGAGTATAACATATTGTGTAATAGCCCATAATATCAGACAAATTTCTCTGAGCATTTCTCTGAGCTCTTTGGTCTCATTGAAGAAGACTTTTATTTACATTATCGTACCATTTACCATATTTTATTCCTAACGGCATCATAATTGGCAAACTTTTGAGTACTGTTGCTTTGCATTTGTCTTGTGAGTCAGTATTGCCATCATGCAAATGGCTAGTGAAGAAATGTCCTGGCATTCAAAACAAAAGAGGAAATAACAATAATGATTAACAGCCAAATGCAAAGCAGACCCTAGAGCAATTTTTTTTTTTTTTTTTTTTTGTAGTCAAATGGATTAGGGAGGCAGAAGTGAAAGATTAGCTCTTCTCAGCTAGGTAAGGAACATTTTACCGTGGTGTTTAATTGACATTGTTGGCTTTAGAGTTTAGCTGGATGGCTGCAGTCGATTCTGGCTGGGCCATGCGTGTCGGACTCTTGTGAATTCCCAATGGTCCCATTAGGCTGTCTGCTCTGCGCTCATTGTCTTTGATCCACTCTGTGATGCTTAATCCGTGCCTTAAAGCTTCAGTGGCAGCAGCCCAAACTAGTGTGTGCGTGTGGTGTGGGTACATGTTAGCTTCAGAGAATCTACAAAAGACTCTTTGAAGCTGTGAATAGCAATTAGATAGGGTTCACCTGCAGAGTTTGAGGCTAGAGTGTCATTAATAGCTGCATGTTGCATATGGAGAGACCGGTGCCTTGGTTTTAGGGGTGGACGATGGTCAAATCTTTGTAAATATGTACAGCAGGGTTTTTCATGTCTTTGAAAGTTAGTCAAATATAAAAGTAACATTTACTGAGATTACTGCAGACACTGCAGCTGTGCCTACCATGTTTTTAAGCATATGGTAGACGTGTTACTGCTGTCATTCTGACATTATATTCCTTTCTTTGTTTTGTTGACTTTAAAGAATGAACTAGCATTGAGCATCTCTCTTTTTCCTCCCTACAGCCAGATAGGACGTATGACTTGAAGATCGGGCAGCCCACTGTATCTTACTTCTTGAAACAAGCCGCAGGCATCGAGAAAGGAGCAGGAAAAACCGGTGAGTTAGCCCTATTATAACTAAATACTGTGGTCATACATCGTCAAGGCCTTCCTGCAGCTCCCGGCTGACCATTTGTGTGCCTCAGTCCCAGCTTATATTTTACGAATGGACAGGCTGACTTCAGATTGAATTTTTTTTTGATTGATGATATATTTATGCTGAGCCATGCCAGAAGAGGCAGGAAATTTATTCAGAGAAAATCAGTGGCATAAAGGTGCTGCATGAAGGAAAGAGAATTGTAAATGTTGCCTCATTTTCCTATGTTCAAGTCTGCTTCAAT
>CM040981.1:16248651-16310287 GCA_022985145.1 Pangasius djambal | reverse complement strand
GGGCCCCCCCCCCCCCCCCTCCACGTTTCCTCTATGTCTGACTCTATCTCTTCACTCTTAACCAGCTCTGTGCCTCTGCTGTTCTCACTAGGGCATGAGACGGCTGGTATGGTGTCTGTTAGGGCGGTGTATGAGATAGCACAGGTCAAGGCACAGGACGAGTGCTTCAAGCTGCAGGATGCCTCCATGCAGAACGTGGTCAAGAGCATCATCGGATCAGCCAGATCACTCGGCATCAAAGTCGTCAGAGAGTGAGAAACACTATTCTGCCTCTCGCAGCGTTACACACTGACACAAAAGTCTATCACATATGCAAGACTTTATACGTGCAGCACATCTTTACTACTTTCATAAAAATTAAACTAGCGTTTGGTTAGTATTAGGCATGGGGGATGCATAGTAACACATTTTTTATTCAGCTTATCATGCATCAGTCATATTGACATCATTCAAAACTCTTCAGATTTGTGTGTCATCCTCAAATGAAATATTCTGTGCTCCCTGGTGAATAGCTGAGACTTCTGCTCAAGGTGCACCCTGTTTCTAGTTTAAAAATGCACTTTTATAGTTTGCATAATTAATAGTTAAATAAAGATGAGGAATCTCAGTGAGGGCTAGGTAATAGCTTTATGCACATATTTATATCCACAGATTGTTTACCTCTTAGCAAAACAGTTTTCTGGTAACTGATGTACAAACAACAGTTTGAAATGGCATCATGCCAATGTGATTTATTAGCATTTGGAACGGGTATGAGAATGGGACCTCATTACATTAGTTAACTAGGTCTCAGATGTCTCAAAGATGACATTGTTGCTCCTGGCTGAATGAACCTTGTCACTAAAGCACAACCAGCCTGACTCATCATGCATGCATGAAAGACATTTGTTCTGCATTTCAATGAACTGAAGAGAATTTTGAAATTCTAATGTAATGCTGATGTAT
This sequence comes from Pangasius djambal, assembly GCA_022985145.1. NCBI lineage: Eukaryota > Metazoa > Chordata > Actinopteri > Siluriformes > Pangasiidae > Pangasius > Pangasius djambal. Next base: position 16,309,342 of record CM040981.1, on the reverse strand, counting down.
CTCTCAATCCCCTCCCCTTCTCTTTCTCTCATTCGCCACCTCCTGTCTCTACCCCCCTCTCTTCTTGCGGTATGTCTTTCGCTTGCTCCCTCACTCCTCTCTTGTCATCGCTCTGTCAGCTTGTCACCCGAAGACTACGGCGAGTTTCTCCGACAGCGCGAAGAGAGACTGAAGGAGGAAGCAGCAGCTAACATGGAGGCAGCCACAGGAAAAAAGAAATAATAAAAATAATCCCACTGCATCTGCCCGTTGTTTATATTCCATGTCAATACACCCCTGCATTGTGCAGACAACAGAAAACCTGAATTTACACAAGGCCCCCTTTGGTAATAAAATAAATTTATATTACCTCAGCTGTATTCCTAGTGGTTACTGGACCTCTAGTTCTCATAACACCCTTTCCCTTCCCCCCCATCTCTCTCACGCTCTCTTTATCTTTCTCTCTAGATTCTTTTTGTTTTTCTTCACTTGCCATTTTTGTATCAATCTCTCCGTCCCATTCGTATGTCAGGTGCAAGGGTCAGGAGTGGAACAGTATAAAATATTCAAGTATAACTGCACCACTGGCCATTTTATTAGGAACATCATACTAATACAAGGTAGGACCCCCTCCTTGTTCTCTTGCCACAATTCTTCATGGCATGTATTCCACAAGTGAGACATTACTTTGAGATTCTGGCCCATGTCGACATGATGTATTCGCATGTATCAGATTTGTCAGCTGCACCATGCATCATGCTTCCACATCCCGAAGGCACTCTATTAGATTCAGACGGTTAACTATGGAGGCCATTGAAGTACACTGAACTCCTTGTCATGTTAATTGACCCAGTTTGAGACAACTTGTGCTTTGTGACATGGTGTATTATCATGCTGGACGTAACCATTATAAGATGGGTAAATTGTGGCCAAAAAGTGATGCACATGGTTAGCAACAATATTCAGATAGGTTGTGGCATTGAAATGATGTTCCACTGGTCTTAATGTGTGCCAGGAAAAAAGTTCCCCACATTATTACACCAATACTACCAGCCTGAACTGTTGACACAAGGCAGGTTAGGTACATGGATTCATGCTGATGATGCCAAAAATCTGTTCCTGCCATCTGCATTTTGCTGCAGAAATCGAGATTAATCAGAACAAGTGACTTTTTTTTTTTTGAGTCTTCAACTGTCCAATTTCTGTGAGCCTGTGTCTACTTTAGCCTCAGATTCCTGCTGTGGGCTGACGGGAGGGGAACTCAATGTGATGTGCTGTTGCAACCCATCTGCCTCAAGGTGTGTTATGTTCTGAGATGCTTTTCTGATAACCGTGGTTGAATTACATTCACTGGATTTGCTCCCTGAATGTTTTTTTGTTTCTCGCACAATTTTCTTTGTAATCTGTAGAGACTGCAGGAGATCAGGTTTCTGAAATACTCAAACCAGCCCCTCTGGCACCAACAACCACGCCACGGTTGAAGTCACTGAGATTACATTTCCTCACCATACTGTTGTTTGATGTGAACGTTAACTGAAGCTCTTGACCTGTATATGCATAATTTTATGCTTCGTGCTGCTTCCACATAATTGGCTGATTAGATAATTTCATGAATGCGCATGTCTATATGTGTTACTAATAAAGTGGACGTGAATGTATATGAAGCTGATTTTCCTCGCAGCCAATTTGCTTGTCTCCTATACATTTTAACCAAGAATTATGTTAAATAATGTTTTCAAGATACTTGAAATGGGGGATCATCAAATGGCTGACTAGCCATCCTCAAACACATTTTTCCACTTACAATAGTAGTACAAATATAAAAGTGATCGTGTGGGTGGGTGAAATCCCATCCATTGGGTATTCCTGCTGTGTTTTCTGGATAGGCTCCGGATAATCCAGAGTCCTGCCTGGGATTTAAGCATCTACTGAATGAACACTGAACAGAGATGTTAAAAAAAAAAGTAATCAAAATTGTGGCATAATGTCATGTATTCACGTAAGAACATTTTTCCTTTGCAAATATTAAACAGTACATAGTGCTAAGAGTACAGAGTAATAGAGACACACAAAAAACAGACACACAAAAAAATCCTCTGATAAGCCTGTCCTGTTCTGAATAGCCCAAGAATCAATGAGCTCACAAAAATGATTACTTTCCACACACTGAAACAGTGCAAGAGTAGGTGTCTATCAGAAGTAAGTGAAGGCCAGGACGTTTTCTCTCTGCCCTGGGCAATACATAATGGTTGTCTCTATGTGATACCAAAAAGATTGAGGTTGCTCTATTCACTCAAGTTCCCCATTCTGAGGCTGACAGATCAAACACAAATGTACTAAATACCTGCTTTCCTGTGAAGATGGGCAAAAGTTGGTGAGGTCAACCAGTTGTGAAGCCAGTTGTCCTTCTAAGTTTGTGTCATACGTCTTCCATGTAGTTGCAGAAATCATTACCAATAATGTGTCAATCACACTATCATATATGATACAAATACTAATGATACACACTTATGGTTAACCTTCTTACTGCTGTAGGTGTGTATAGACTTGCATTTCCAGCAACTGCTATGCCTATGACTAATTTCCTGCTAAGGTGAAGAAACATACCTGGATATGGTACAAACTTGCATGGCTTAAATATGCAGCGACGACAAACCTGACTCTCATCAGGATAGAAATATTTTATTATCGGATAAAGGTGATCAGTCTGAATAACTGTATTGACTTACAGTAACCCATCCCTCTAAGAGGACAAGTGGACCCAAACCAAGCAATGCACGCTAAGGCTGTGTGTGTATACTCCCTCTGAGTATGTATTTTGTGTTGGAAAAATCTACATTAGCACCTAGAAATCTCCACCATATGATAGTTTTTTTTTTCGTCACAAAATCTTATACATGTTCCTTCTTGGCCAAAAAGTTCTATGAGCAACAAGTGCAATGTTCCTGACATGCAAAACCCTGCCTCTTATGAGCTGCCTCTGGGCAGGAAAAGAGGTCAAAGTAATCATAGAGGTAGGAACTGGCTTGGTGCTGTGGAATTGCCACAAGGTGGCACTGCACAAGTCAGGCGCAAGCATTTATTGCTTCCAAAAATGCAAATTAGTTTATCATTTTATCTAGCATCTACAGAATATATGCATTTCACAAACATAATATAAAATGTCTGATTTGATGGTGTGTGAGAAACGTGTTTTTTTTTCCACTGTGTTAAAATTTAGCTAATGTTTGCCAGCCATTAATTCCATGCATAAGAGCTTATATTTAAAACACAAGTATATGGTTTTCCAAGGTATATTTACCCCAGTGCTAGGGTAGCTCTAATATGGAAATGGATTTCTTCATTCGATCATCATGACAGTTTCTAATATTGATATTTAAGGATTTTATCATGGATTTAATTTAATAGTTAAAGAACACTCAGTAGCTATCTAAGTAAGTAAAGGCGTAGTGGTAGCTTACTTGTAAATGTTGTATTACCCTATACAAATACATGCTTTAACTATAAAAAGAAACTATTTGTTGATCTAGGATAATATTATACAGTCTGTTAGATTGAGTTCTGTATTTCTAATGAGAAGCTGTCACTATCATGGCCAAAACTTATTCAGACACAGTGATCAAATTTCTAGTCTGTCTTTGTGCAACCACCAATACTGATTTAACTGTCCATCAAATAGTTGCAGCTGAAGGACAGTCATATCAGACGTTTCAGACAGACACCAGTCCTAACCACAAAGTGCAGTGAGAATCAACTGCCCACCTTCTTGTGCACATGCACATCCACACCAAGTCACACTTTGGCCTTTCTTGACCACCACAGGTATTCTCAAGATGAAGTGAAGTGAAGTGTGACACCAAGTATGGTGTCCCATGCTCTGTATTTAACCTATCCAAGTGCTGTAGTGAACACACAGCCTGAACAGTGAGCAGCCCTTTTTGCTGCAGCACCCAGGGAGCAGTTGGGCGATCGGTGCAATTGGACTCACCTCAGTCGTGGTATTGAGGGTGGAAGAGAGCACTGGTCATTCACTCCCCCCACCTACAGTCCCTGCCAGCCTGAGACTCGAACCCACGACCTTCAGGTTCACCTTTGGGTTGCAAGTCCGACTCTCTAACCATTAGGCCACGACTGCCCTAAGAGATGCATGCAGGTGGCTTTTTTGCTTCTGCTAGTTAGAGGCATGAGGATAATGCTGTAGTTGGACAACTGGTGTGTGCACTCACGAAAAAGCAGGCCACCTGGGACAAGACTGTCCTCCTCACACACATTATGCATTGGGCCTTGTGGTGAAACTGGGGGGAAATTTTCCTTTATATCAAAGCAAGCCACAGATATTTTTTTTTGCCATGAAGCTAGATTCATTGATAGTGTTAGCTACCCTATCACCTAAAGGTGTGGGAGACATTATTGCTTGCCAGTTGGATTCAGGCAGATTGCTATGTGTGGTACCAGCTCCCGTTGAGAATTGCTAGAATTGTTAACAGATTGCAACAGTAGTCCTTCTGGGGCCTGTTGGGAGTAAGGAAGTGGGTTATGAGCCTGTGGCTAAACCCCAAATAGCACAAATGTAAGGCTTTTCTCATAAAAGGAGTCTTTCTGGGAGCAGTGTCCCATTAGAAAGAAAGTGTCTCCCTCACTGACTGGGGGAGAAGGGTGGTGCCACTGGGGTACCACAGAGACACAGGAGGCCCATCTAGGTGTAGGCATATGTGGTGGCATTGCAGTGCGTCACAGCACCATGGATGGTGTTTCTCTGGGGGCTCATAAATTGTCTCTGTCTGCTATGAGCACTGGTGTGGGGTGCTGAACTGAACTGGGTCTGTCTAAAGACATTTTTAATGTTTTGGACTATTTTGGACTTTTGTGGAACCAGGTGCAACAGCACCACCAAGCAAAATACACAGTATGGTATATTGAAATAATGCTGGACTGATTCTTTCTAGCCCAGAGAGTAGATTAATGCAGCCTATCGGTGACAGTTATTTCTGGTTTGAACAAAAGGGTTACTACTTTTCTGTTTATGTTTGGTATTCAAAAGGAACACAGCATCAGTACAACATGAAACCATTTGAAATCATGAATGCGGCTGCCCATGTGCCTTTAAGTGTGAGTGTGTGTATGTGTGTAGTTTATCCCACATCATTGTTATTATATCACTGAGACCTTATGATATAATGCTTTGCTCAATCCTAATAATTATATTGTCAAGCTACTGATATCATATAGGCCTATTAGATTTTAGCCGTCCCTCCTAATATCTAAATGGTGCATGCAAATGGATTATGAAGTTCACTGTGGACATCATTTTGTCTTCCCTTTTCATGTGATTTACAGAGAGCAGATGATAAAGCGCTGAACATGATGTTTCAGATGCACTTTATTTCCTCCTTTGGCTTTGTGACTACCCATTCTCAGACCACTGTAAATGGCTTTACTTTGATGGCTCTGCCAGCCACTGTCACACACTTCAAAACAGACCTTTGCATAATGTAGTCATGAAATCCTTGTTTTCTTTTTCAAGGGGCCACTGCAGAACACGCTGGGCCACTTACCTCACAGAACCCTCAGGGATGCTTTCATCAAAATAACAACATGAGATTTACTACATTGGTTGAATCACTAATAAAACACAATGCATGTGGATATATCTCATTGTGAATCCATGTTAATGAACAAAACATTTCTACGCATCATGATTGTGAACACTCATGATTCATTTATGTGAAAACTCTGAGCTTTTATCCACCTTATTTAATGTGAATGTTCATGTGCTTTCATCAGGGGCAACGTTCTCTTTAGATTGTGCACAGCTGTCTCGATGAATAGGAAAAGTATATATCTACAGTGTCTAAGTCTACACACCCCTGTTAAAATGGCAGGTTTTTGTGATGGAAGAAAATTAAACCACAGTAAATCATGTCAGAAATTGTCCCACCCTCAATGTGAAATTACAACTTATAAAAATTAAGTGAAAAACAATCAGAAACATTGTAGGGGAAAAATAGGAAAAATAAAAAAGTAACAGTACCCTTGTTGCATAAGTGTGCACACTCTTTTATAATTGAGGATGTGGCTGTGTTCAGAATGAACCAATCACATTCAATCTCATGTTCAAATGTAATTATACAGCTGTCATCAATGAATTATTAATAATAAAGACCAGCTATTTCTCTAGGATTTTCTTGACATTTTATTGGTTTCATCTGACTGCTGAAGCCGTGGTCTGCAAAGATCTGACAAAGCCTGTACAGGGTCCCACTGTCAAAAGGAACCAATCAGGAGAGGAGTACAAAAAAAAATTCCAAAGCATTAGATGTACCATGGATCACTATGAAGGGCATCATCAGCAAGTGGAGACAATGGAGCACCACAGTGATATTACCAAGAACAGGAAGTCCCACTAAAATTTACAAAAGTACAAGACAAAAACTTACTAGGGAGGTTGCCAAGAGACCAACAGCAACGTTAAAAGAGCTGCAGGAACAATCTCTCATATTCTTCACATATCTGGGCTATGGGGTAAGGTGGCTAGAGAGAAGCCCTTTCTCACAAAAACCATCCAAGCCCCAAACCATGTGGCAAACAGAACACCAATGTGTTATGGTCTGATGAGACCAATTCCAAAAGGTATAATAATTCCGTAATTCCAAAAGGTGTTTGGCACAAAAAAAAAGTGCAACAAGAGTACAAGAGAACACCATACCCAAGGTGAAGCATGGTGGTGGCAGCATCATGCTTTAGGGCTGCTTTTCTTCAGCCAGAACTGGGGCTTTTATCAGGGTGGAGGGAATCATGAATAGCTACAAATACCAGTCAATTTTAGTGCAAAACCTTCAGATGTCTACTAGTAAGCTGAAGATGAAAAGGAATTTCACCTTTCAGCACAACAATGACCCAACGCATACATCCAGATCAACAAAGGAATGGCTTAACCAAAAGAAGATCTGTGTTTTTGAATGGCCTGGCCAGAGTCCAGACCTGAATCCAACTAAACATCTGTGGGGTGACCTGAAGGGGGCTGTGCACAGGAGATGCCCTCACAATCTGAAGGATCTAGAATGTTTTTGCAAGAAAGAGTGGGGAAAATATTGGCAAGATAAGATGTGCCACACTGACAGACTCCTACCCAAAAAGACTGAGTGGTATTATAAAATCAAAAGATGCTTCAACAAAGTATTAGTTTAGGGGTGTGCACACTTATGCGGCTAGGTTATTGTAAGCGTTTTATTTTTCTGTTTTTCCCTATAAAAGCTTCTGATTGTTTTTCACTTTATTTGTGTACTTTGTAATTGTACATTAAAGGTGAGAAACGATCTGATGTTATCTTACTGTCATTCTTTTACTTCACAAAAACTTTCCATTTTAACAGGGATGTGAAGACTTTATATCCATTGTAGTTCCGGTCAACATTATTAGCATCTATGTGACTATTCTGACCAAAAATTGTTACATTTCCATTTATTTCTGAAAATATTTGGAAATTTGATAATTTTTTATCAGAATAGTTTGAGGATGTCTAAAATAATACAACAAAAACATGTCTATAATTTACATTTAGTTTTTTATATAAGAAAAAGGAAATATGACCTGGACAGTACTGTAGGCACCTTTCCCTAATACTCAGTTGCACAACCCTTGCCAAGGATGATAGCCTCCAAAAGTTTCCTGTAGCCATCTGTAAGCTTCTTGTACCTTGCAACTGGTATATTCTTTCACTCCTCAACAGCAGTTTGTTTTAACTCATAAAAGGTTTTCAGGATTCCTTTTGCCAATAGCAAATTTCTTTCCAAAGGTTTTCAATTTAACTGAGATCAGGACTCATTGCTGGCCAGTTTAACACAGTCCATTTTCTCCTTTTTAACCATTCTTTTGTTATTTTGGATGTATGTTTAGGGTCATTGTCCTGCTGGAAGAACCATGATCTCCGACCCAGTTGTCTGACACTCGGTAGCACATTTCTTGCCCTGATGATCCTTTAGCGGACATTATGGAGCCTCCACCATATTTAATTGTAGGTAGGGTGTTATTTTCCTTATAAGCTTCATTTCATCAACTGCAAGCAAATCACTGGTCTGCATTGCCATAGAGTCCTATTTTGGATTCATCAGTTTTTATGTTTGTCTTTCAATAGCAGGGTCTGCCTTGGTCTTTGTCCATGAAGGCGTTCTTGGTTTAGTGTGTGGTTTATGGTATGGTATGGGTTGAAATTATCACTCCACATTTCTCCAGATCAACTTTAAGCTCTTTGGCTGTTATATGTGGTGTTTTTTTCAACAGTCTGCAGCAGTGTTTGCAAGACTTTGGTCAGTTTTGCTATTACCACCATGTCTTAGAAGGTCTTTGACAGTTCCATGAGCCATAAACCTCTTAATAACATGCGAACTGTGGAAACAGGGGTGCCACTGTCTCTCGAGATGGCTTTGTGCCCTTCTGAATTTTTATGTCTGGTGATGATAATCTTTCTGACCACCTCAAACACCTCTCTTGTCTTTACCATTGTCAAAAAGGAACAGGGGATGAGAGTGACCTTTTAATGTAGTATAATCTTCATATTGGTTCATTTAAGTAATGTGAGTACTGGCAACTCATAGAGAGTGAGTATAATTTCACAGCCAATTAGAGTCTATTTCTCTAATCCAGCTGGTTTAAATTGCTCAAAGGGTACCAACGATTGTCATGGTAACTTTCCAGTTTTTATACTTTTACCACACATTTCCTTTTTTAATTGTTATTGTTTGATCATGTGCTGCTCTGTTTCAGACAAATGACTGTATATAGACAAAATCAGTTTCACTGCTCACTTTTGTATTGGTCATAAATTCCTTTAATAATGAGGTATAGCTACATATTGGGTGCATAAACAGTGCAGAAAGTATGCACAGCCTTTCAGTTTTTTCCCATTTTGCTACATTACTCTGTGGAGGTGTGATCAGGTGCCAAATATGATTGGAGGGAGGAGTCGCAGAGAACGAGTGGGTAATGTATACACCTCTGTGATTTTGCCTTTCATCTCTCAATAGGGGCTGTACAATAGAGAGAGAGCTGATGCAGACAGACCGAAGTGAGCTCTGAAGACTTTGACCTTGCTCTTGACCTTGAACGGATTGATGACAGTGAAAATGATGTGTCCCTTTTGCACTGCGCACTTATGGAAAATCTAAGGCATACTTTGATTCTTTCTAACTTTGTTATAAAATATTGTGAAGTTTCCCTGCCAACTATGTTCTCTGCAAGGGTCTACTAGAGACCTCTAGTGGTGAAAAAATGTGTGTGCGTGTGAAACTGTTTTATCTCTCAGTGTGTAACATCTGGATCAGTAACGGCCAAAAAGAAATAGCCTGATGTGAGCCAAGTCCAAAAATAATAATAATTGTATTACGTTTTTATCCCATCCAAGATATAAATAATATACACTCACCCACAACTTTATTAGGAATAACATACAGTACAATTATCTAATCAGCCAATCATGTGGCAGCAGTGCAATGCATGAAATCATGCAGATATGGGCCAGCAGCTTTGGGTTCACATCAACCATCAGAATGGGGAAAATGTGATCTCAGTGGTATGATTGTTGGTTCCAGATGGGCTGCTTTGAGTATTTCTATAACTGCTGATCTCCTGGGATTTTCTCAGAATGGTGCAATAAAGAAACAACATCCAGTGAGCAACAGTTCTGCAGATGGAAATGCCTTGTTGATGAGAGAGGCCAACAGATGATGGCCAGACTAGTTCGAGCTGATAGAAAGGCTACAGTAACTCAACTAACCACTCTGTACAATTGTGGTGAGCAGAAAAGAATCTCAGAATGCACGCCAAACCTTGAGTTCGATGGGCTACAACAGCAGAAGACCACATCAGATTCCACTTCTGTCAGCCAAGAACAGAAAGCTGAGGCTGCGGTGGGCACAGCTTCACCAAAACTGGACATCTGAAAACTGGAAAAACATAGCCTGGTCTGACGAATCTCGATTTCTGCTGAGGCACACAGGTAAGAATTTGGCATGAATCCATGGACCCAACCTGCCTCATGCCAGCAGTCCAGGCTGATGGAGGTGGTATAATGGGGGACTTTGGGACCATCACTACCAATAAATCATCGCTTGAATGCCACAGCCTACGTGAGAATTGTTGCTGACCATGTGCATCCCTTCATGGTCACAATTTCCCCATCTTCTAATGGCTACTTCCAGCATGATATTGCACCATGTCACAAAGCAAAAGTCATCTCAGACTGGTTTCATGAACATGACAATGACTTCAGTCTTCTTCAGTGGCTTTCCCAGTCACCGGATCTGAATCCAGTAGAACATCTTTGGGACGTGGTAGAACAGGAGATTCACAACATGAAAGTGCACATGGAAATTCTGCAGAAATTATGTGATACAATCATGTCAACATGCACCAGAATCTCAAAGGAATGTTTCCAACATCTTGTGGAATCCATGCCATGAAGAACTGAGGCTTTTGAGAGCAAAGGGAGGCCCTACCCAGTATTAGTACAGTGTTCCTAATAAAGTGTTCAGTGAGTGTATGTGGGCAGAGGTATATTTCTGTATGTTTTTGGAGCTATTAATTGCACATATGTTGCTTTTATAGGCCATTGATGTAAACATGTCTGTAAGATTGACATCTACAAGAGTAGTGTGCTTCAACTGGACAGTGATGGTGTTTCTGGGTGGTGAACTGGTTTTGAGCTTGATTGTGCTTGTACACTGTCAGAGTATAAATAACTCAAAACTACCAGGCAAAACTGGACCCATTCCCGAAACGATCACTAAAGGCTTCAAGTCATTGTGAATGATATTACAGGAGAATAGCACAAGCATCGATATGGAGCTTCTCCTGAAAGTGCCCTACCTTCTCGGTACATGCTTTGAAGCTTCACTGCCCAGCAGAACATCACTAGTCAGAATCACTGATTTAAGTTTGCAAGAAAAGTTCTGAAAAAGTAATTAAAAAATAAATCTATGCTAATAAAGCTATGCTGTCTATGAGGCCTGCCTCCTGTCCTGTGTCCTCATTCCCCTCCTCTCCTACCAGGGTGGTTACAGGAAGTTAGCTATTCAGCCTTTTTATGACACCTGAAATTGGCCTTTGATGCATGCCCTTTCCTTTTAATCAGTGTTGGGGAGCTACTTAGCAGTTATCAAGCTTGTCATTGCTGCAAGCTACTCATTAATTCAAAGTTATTAATTGGAATAGCTAAGCTACAGCCCAACTAGCACTCTTTTAATAAAGTAGCTATAGCTACACTAAGCTACTAAGAAAAAGTAGCTTACTACGCTGAAGTTATTTTGTCAACCTGAGGAAAGTCATCTGTGGCATTTTCGTTTTCTTGTGCAGCTAATTTATTGTGCAAAATAACATTTATATTCTATGTACAAGGTAGGAGTGTAAGGCAATACTATTATCTGTATTTGATTAGTGCTCAAAATACTTGTGTCTGTTTTTGTATTTGTGGTCTATACCGGGTTTCTTCTTCTTCTTCTTCTTCTTCTGCTTCTTTTTTAACTGTTAACCCTACCACTATTCACTGGAAACACTGGAAAGCACTGGGGAAAAAACAGGGCTGCTGGAAAAAGAAGTCTTTTTCAGTCACAGATTTTAACAAGAAGTAGTAATGTGCAGAGAATGACTTTATTCAACTTCTGAAGCAGATGGTCTGTGGAACTTCCTGCCAAGCTTTCTGTGTTCTGTCTAATGTGATTAAGTAAGCAAGCTAACTGTTTCAAAGCATCTTTCCCAAATCAAGAAGTGTTATTTAGGGTTACAGGTGACAACAATATCTGTCTAATAATATATACTGTTTTAACAGATTTACTTCAGTTTTTGGGTTTGTTAAATTCCAGAAAGACCAGTATCCTGTCATGCTATCAGAATCTACAGGGTGTCGCAAAAGTGTCCATACATAGGGGAAATAAACCCCTTTACAAAATGCAACTTTATTTACAAGACATCATCTACATGAGGGGTCTCAAACTGCCGGCCCGTGGGCCAACTTTATTTCCCCAATGTATGGAGACCTTTCGAACACCCTGTATTATATAGCTGGGATGCAGTGCTGCTGCGAGCCTATATATATATATATATACATATACATACATACATACAGTGTGTATATATATATATATATATATATATATATATATATATATATATATATATATATATATATATAATCCATTAAAGCAAAGGTTTTAAACTAGGGACATATTTTGGATATCCATTGTACCGATTGTGCTGCTACTAACAGAGTGACTGAGTGATTAATACTAGTATTTTGTCTGATGGTTTGTAAATCTATAACAGGCTTGTTGTTTTTTTGTTTCTTTTTGATATACAAAGAGAGTGTACTATTTCTGCCACAGTGTGGCATAGGAGAGCCACTTTAGGTTTCTGTGTCATTGTGCTTGGTCTTTCATCAGCATATGTCTGCATGTATGACTGGTGCTGGATCAAGATGTTCAATTTCCTTTGTCCCAACTGCATATCTAAAATATGGTCCTAGTTCATTTCTGAAATGTATATATGCATGTCAGATAGAAAGAAAGACAAAAAGAAAGAGGAGTAAAAATTAGATAAATATTGTAAGACAGGCAGGAATGAATATGAGAGGTTTCTTTGTTAGGATATTGGCTTAAATTAATATCAGATGCCTAATCTCACTTACCAGTACCTATGTGCATATGCAATACGGTGAGCATACCAATGCATTCTCCTCTGATTCTCTCCCTCATGCTCTCTCTCTCCATATTGGGAAGGATGCTGTGAGAAAGGGGAGGAGAGAGCTAAAATTGGTACCCCTAAGCAGGAAAGCCCATATATGGAATCTAACAGTGCTGTTGTGTGACGTATGCATAGTAGGTACATTGTACACTGCCAGGGAAGAAGGAGGGGGAGGGATTTTGAGCACCATTCAGTGCACGTGTGCGTCAAAGTGGGAAGTGGCTCTCTATGTGCAAGAGCCTCCGTGTCAAGCGTGTGCGTCACATTGAGTCAGATAGTGTCTCATCATGAGTGTGCGTCAGTGCTGTTGCTGAGCAGTCCATGCTCCAGGGTAAGAAAGAGAGAGAGAGCGTACAGGAAGGAGGGGATGCTATGGAATGGTAGAGAGAGTAATGGACAGATGATAGTGAGCAAGCAAAGAGAAGAGGCAAAGAATGAAGACAATGATACAGAAGACATGGGCAGGTTTAAGTGCACTTTAATATAAATGCATTTGATTTTGACAGCCAAATACACTTATCAGCGACACAAAAAGAACACTGATCCACAATGTCCATTCTTCATATATAGCATATGACAAGTATCATATACAAAGGTCTCTGATATGTACAGATCTGTTGTTTGTACAAATTTACAAATGTATACATCCTATTACCATACTGAAACCTCAGCACATGCCTGTCTAGAGGCATGTACACCAAACATTCATTCTGTATAACAGCACACATACAGTATAATACTTTTTTAACTTAGCATGTAAATAGGTAGAACATAGGAATCAATCCTTTACTTGACCGTAGACAACTCTACGTTAGCATGTCGACACCATGGGAATTGAACCATTCTCAACCCATGTCGACTAGTAACTGAATAGAAATAGTACCCCATCCCTATAGTCCACTCAATTTTTTGTTTTTGTTTTTTTTTTTTTTTTAAGCACCTCTCAAAAAAGAAGAATTGGTCATTCACACGGTCATGTTCACCACTCTACACCGCACACAGTAAAGTTACGATGTTACTGTGGTATTCACTGTATAAATATGCTGCCTGGCTGGGTTCAGCAAGCCTTGGTTGTGCGAAGCATACAAGAGCAACAACAGATTGCAAGCATTACAAATATTGATGCTGCAAAAGTCCAGTGCATTTGCATTTAGCCTTGCCCATGAACATGGCTGACCAAGGAGCCATTTAACACTAGCCAAAGTATCAGTCCAGTGGAGTGCAGTCATCTTCTGTTCTTCTCAATATCATCTTGCGGATTCTCCTACAGAGAGTGTCCACTGGACTGGTTAAAGAGTGCTGGAAACTTGACTTCTCTTGCACACTGGCTTATATATGTTCACAGATTAAAGAAACATTTGTACACCACACTGATACATAGATTTGTAAAAAGAACATAGCAGCCACAAACCCAAAGCTCAGTGTTGCCTGGATTTCTTATTTAGTAGTGCAGTTGGCATTGTTGTTTTCAAATGAGAGCCAACTAACTAAGCTGAAATTGCTAGCTATGGTACTAAATGGCTAGGTACATTTTCTATACATTGGGCTTTGTGTGTGTGACACTGCCATTACAAGTGTTGAGCTTTAAACTGTTTTTTATCTGAGATATGAAGGTAAGATTTTATGTCCACATCTTCAGAGTTCACAACTTCAGAGTATTTTCACTACGAGTGAATACAAATGCAAGTCTGTAAGTTGAGCTGAGCTTGCAAAGTAAGAGATCTTAGTCTCTGATTAAAGCTCATGTTACAGTAAAGCAGAGACAAAAACTGACCTCCAAGTGCTTTCACAACTTGGTCAACACAGCTAGTGTATTGCATCATTGCTGAGATGGTGCACCATTCCTGACATATAAATTCATGGAGAAATACATGAACAAAATATGACTGACTCTTTTCTTTTCTCATATGAGCAATATGAGGAAGTCTTTTTATCCTTATATACATTATGTATATAATTATACAGTTAAATAATCTTCACTTTTTAGTAAAAGTAGCTCCATGAAATATGACAATATGCCATACTTAATGAAGTAAGTCACAGACTTATTTTAGAACGGAGGATCACTTCCACTCCCATCTGAAAGACAATGAGAAAGAAGAATAAAAACAGAAGGTTATTTAATACTTCAATGTACAGTCTCATTCTATTAGTTTAAGTATAGGTTTGCAGAAAATTGTTAACAGAAAATTAACTGTTTTTACCTTTGTGGAAGCACTGTTGTGGCAGGTGACTTTGGAGTTGATACAACTCAGGTTGTTGCCCCAGGCCAGGGGCGATCGAGGCACCTGCCCCAAACATGGGTTCCAAGGCGGCCAGCTCCTCGAGGAGGGACTGGGCGCAGGGCAGACCAGGCGATGCGGGGCTGACGGGTGAGTCGACAGGCACCGGAGTGACAGGCGAGGCTGTCAGCTGTAGTGGTGGAGATGCCGGGATACTGGTTGACAGTGGTGATGACACAACCTCTGTCTCCATGGCAACTTCGCCTGCCGCCTTCCCATCCACCATGTCACCTTTGTTGACTGGCGACAGTGTGGCCCCGCACCCGGCCGCGTGGTTAGAGTGCGCCGATTGGACGCTACAGAAGTGGCCGGCACTCATAGCAGAGACCCTGTCAAAGTGCAGGGGTGGATGCCAGCACTCAGGAGTCGGTGGGGAAGAGGGAGGACTGGAGGGAGAGGAAGGGGTGGAAGAGAGTGATGGTGAGGAGAGATCTTGGAAGATGGTCTCTAAGACACTCTCTTCAAACAGAGAGTCATCGTCTGGGAAGATGGGCAGGTCCAGACCTCTCCAGGATTTGACAGGGTAGAATTCACCCAGAAGCGAGATGGTCTCGGGTCCTTCTGAGTCAAGCGAGGGAGATGAAGGTCGAGGAGAGATAGGAGAGGGTAACAGCTTAGAGAGGAAAGGATCCAGGTAGAAGCCTTCAGCTAGTGTGCTTATGTGATGGGCTAAAAGAGAGATCTCAGTTCTTTCTTTTTCTCTCTCCTGCTCAAGTGAGAAGAAAGACAGGCTCGGTTGTTTTCCAGGTGAGGTTTCAGGTGTGAGCAGGCCTTCGGGTGGGTAGGGGAGTGGTCCATATGGGACATCAACATACAGTGGACCACGAACCTCGGGCAGGCTCATAACAGTGCAGTCCCCATCACCTGGACTGTCTGGGGTTGGAGGAAGCTTCTCATAGAGTGAGCCACTGCAAGGCTCTGAAGGGAAGAGGATTTCTGTAGACAAAGCTGGCAGGGTGAGTGGAACCAAGGTGGAAAGTGTGGTGGTTGGAGGAGCAGGGCTGCCCTGAGGGTTTGAGGGAGCTGATGGAGAAAGAGTGGGAGCTACTGTAGTTGTAACTGTTGCAGTTGGTGGAAGGGGTGGAGGTGTGGTGGCACCAGTGGGATCAAAACTGAAGAGGGGTTCCCCAAAGGGAAAGCTGCTGCTCCCTAGCTGAGGTGTATATGGAGGGGTACACACAAACTCCTTAGTCTGCTGGGCCTGGGAGGTAGGCACAGGGGGTAAAGGAAGGGGCAGTGCAGGTAGTGGAGGATCTACCTGAAAAGCAGGGGGCAGGAGAATGTTCTGAGTGAGGAAGTCCAAATCTGACACAGTGGCAACTGTGTCAGGGGATGAAGCAGCTGAAGGCCTGTCCATTGATTCACTGGGTGGCTGCTGGAACAAGGTCTCTTCCTCCAGAGAGGAAAGACTAGAGCGTGGACCACTTTCCAGTGGCATCGGTTCGATAGAAGAGCTTGCACCTTGTTCCTCTGTAGAGCTTGTGCTGCACACTGCCATGCTGAAGTCAAATGACTGACCCGAGAGACCACTGCTCCCAGGTGTGAACACTTGGTCAGGACTGGAGAGTGTATCAGGACTCTGCAAGCTGAGGGTGTCTTGTTGGGAGGTGCTGGTGCTCAGCACCACAGAGAGCTGGGTCTCTTCAGAGCTCAGTTGTTGCCTCACTGCCCAGGCCTCTGACTCACTAGGGCATGGAAAATAAAGTAACGTTATTGATATTCACACTCAATTTGCATAGACCTTGTCGCTTTATCTACTCACAAGTGTATCAGGCTTGAGCTTTACCTTATGACATAATTGTTGCTGCTGATAGGGTTCTCTCCAGTCTCCAGCTGCAGGACCATGTAAAGCCAGACCCATGAATGATCCCCAGCCTCCACACGAACCACCATTTCAGCTCTGCCTTCTCCTCCTTCTCTCACTGTGTGGAAAGAGAAGAGGAAATGGATGAGTCAAGACATTATACCCAGCATGAGATTTTGAGTCATGCATCTTCACTGTGGGTGTTTGGAAGCGCTTTTCTGCTTTCTGACACTCACAAAGGCTGCGATGCTGAGCTGAAGCATGTGTAAGGTCCTGTGGATGCAGCAGGCTGTACCAGGAATGAGAGCGAAGAGTCTCCACATCCATACTCAGATAGATACTGACACTGTGGGGAACAAAGACACGACTAGTGAGACACTATAATATATGTAGTATATTCTAATTATATTATAACAATAGTGCTGAGATTAGATAATTGCCCATTAAGAGGGCACCGGACCTCACCTGTCCTGTGCATCCTGCAGTCTCATGTCACGACTGTGTTGTGAGCGAAAAGACACTAGGAGGAAACTGCTCTCCAATGATGGGGTCAAAGGTTGTTCAGTGGAGGTGCTGGGTCGGGGTGGGTGAGGTTCCAGAGGTGCGCAAGAGCACACCCACACTGGATTGGAAGTCCAGTAGGACCCTGGGAGGGAAGGGCCAGGTACCGGTGGCAAGCAGCGAGCTCGAATCAAAACAAGCTTGTTGCCAGCACTCTGCCTTCGCACTGACTTGGAGGTGTTGAAACGGCAGCGGAACAATCGATCTAAATGATAAAGGAGTGAAAAAATTAACATTAGCTTTCCCTACATACACGAATGACTGAAT
Organism: Pangasius djambal; assembly: GCA_022985145.1. Classification (NCBI taxonomy): domain Eukaryota; kingdom Metazoa; phylum Chordata; class Actinopteri; order Siluriformes; family Pangasiidae; genus Pangasius; species Pangasius djambal. The sequence continues at coordinate 16,291,717 of CM040981.1, read as the reverse complement.
CAGACTTAGACACTAAGGAATGTGCCAACATTTACACCTTACCAGTATCAGGGGAAGTTGGAGGCACCAGGTTACTCCTCATAATAGCATGGTCTGTAGGGTCTATTATGTCATACACACTGTCCCCTTGGGCAACCAAATCTACCTGAAAATTCATTCAGAATGTTCCATAAGGAAAATGGTCCTCACACTCCACCTCATACTTTCATTAATAAATTGTATAAAAGAAAATTAGGGGTACTGTAATAATAAAAAATATCTATATTCAGACTCACCATTGAGTGTCCAAGGTGCTCCGAGACACTGTCCGTCAGGTAAAGTAGCTTTCCTTCTGCAGTCAGTAACAGCAGAAAACCTGGCATTGACTGCACCAGCTCAGAAAGCTCGTGAAATGAGAGGAATCCTGCACTTTCCTCAGCACTGCCAGCTGCAGCTGCCTCTGAAAGAAATGGTGTACAGTGAATCATTCCTATATTCTCCAGACATAAGAGCAGCCCTGTTTTTCAGTACCATGGACAGCAACTATGAGTTAGCACCACGGATAGCGGCTCGCAACCTCTAGAACTCTATCAGACATGGTTCTCTTAGTAGTCCCACATTTTTTCGTTTTTGTTTTTTTGGTTTTTTTACAAATAGTGTGCGATATATTTGATTATATATTCTTATTCACCAATGAAATCTGTTCAGCAAAATCCACTTGTTGCCATAACTCACATAGTGCACATATGCAAAAATACTACAGCTCAAAATCGGCCTCTAATAGCAGCTTTAAGAATGCCAAAATGATGTACGATATATACAAAATAAAACATAATTTACCTTGGCAGAAGAAGACAGATTTTCTCGTGTATATGCACGCAAGGGACATGATGTGTAGATAGGAGAGGCGTGCCTTGTCCGCATCGGAGATGGGCAACAAGTCCCTCAGGTTCCTAATCTCTGTGTTTATCTGGTCTCTCCGAGCTTTAGAGGCTCCTTTAGTGGAACGGTACATTGTGGTCGATGTTCGAGAGGAAGCTAAACGGTTATTTGGCGATGTATTTTTGACTGTAGCGTGCCCGGAGGAAAGCCCCGACTGTCTTTCCTTGAATGCGGTCAGAGTCTAACTCTGTCACGGTATGCTCACATATCCGGCTTTTGCTCTTCGGTTCCGCCAAAGCGCCTGCGGACCGGAGGCTGGCTGGAAACTTCCTCCGGTTCGGAGTGTTGGTCGGTTCGGCTGCTGAAAAAGCCGTCTCTTGCCCAGATATCGGGAGCCCGTAAATCTGGTGGAGTTACTATGATTGCCGGTTACTTATATAGGCTGGTGTAGGGGGGCTCCCAACGCGCAAACACCGACGTAAGAAGGAGAGAGGGGAAGGGGGGTTGCTTTAGGTGATTTGATGTGCCTCATATCAATGCTCACAAGGCTGAAACTCTCTTCCCTCACCCCTCCCAACTCTTCCACTCTTGACTCTGAGTCCGCTCCGACGTCAGCATCCCCTCTCCCTGTTGATGACGTAGGCTTGAAATCGGGAGCCCCGGCGACGCAAAAATCCCGATTTGGACAAAACCGAGCGGTGGGTGGAGTCAGAGTGTAAAACGTAGACGGAGTCACCGGGCTCCTGTGTGCAGGGAGGAGGGAGTCGATGAGGGGGGCTTTTCTAACTGAACTGCAGCGAATCATTTCTCATGTACCGTCGTTACTATAACTAACTCTAAAGTTCAGCTATGATGCCGAACATTAGTCTGATCTTATGCCATTTGTCATCGTTGCATGTTCATATAGATGTGAGGCTCATGAATGCATAGCGTTACGTGTTGTTTGTTGTCTCCCGTCGTGTATTTACTTCAGCAAATCCATTTTCTCCCCTGTTACAGCTCACTGTAATGTGGAGAAAAGTGGGAAAGCAGAGGAATTACTAACGGATCATTTTTGCCAATTAAACTATCCTTGATGAATCATGTGGCGTGGCTGAGAATATGTGTGTATTAGCCTATATACATTCTTGTTTTCTACCCTTATATGGCAAAACTGAGTGTGGCACTGACAGAAATGCAGTTGCATTGAGCTGTCTAATTAGACTGTGCACGCAAAGCGACGCTGTGGCAAACAGCCAATAGATCAGTCCAAATATGACAACGCAAATGGCTAATAGTCCAAGCGCAAAACATGATTCACCTAACGACTTGAGTATTCAAACAGCAACTTAAATACGATGATGTTGACTGTGGCATTGCTACGTCACACGTGTTACCTGACCTATAGAGCTCCCAACAAACATTAACCGCTTATCATTTCATTCATCAGTAGCTCATTTCTGACCATGCACAGACTCTACAGATGCGTCCTTTCAGTGTGTTTTCTTATCTCTACCCTTCATAATTGTCTCTGCACAGAATACCTGATTAGCCAGTATGTGAGTCACCATCGGAGTTCTGTAAAGGGCGAAAACAATGATCCTGCCATTCGATTTGAATAGATCTCACTTTGAGCAACAGGCACCTTTTTTTAGGGATCTATATTTGGCAACTCTAAGTGACTCAGTTGTCTTTTCCGCAGTGAAGTTGCTTTCAGGGCCACCTCGCGTATCGCCCAAGAGAGCAGTACGTGGAAAGATTGCAGATCACTCTAGTTCATTATTCATCGCTTTGACACTCATTCAAAAGGGTTATAGCCTCGCGGGTCGGAGAGATAGATAGGTAGATAGATGGATGGATAGACAGATGGATAGATGGATGGATAGACAGATGGATAGATGAATAGATGGATGGATGGATAGATAGGTGGATAGATAGATGGATGCATGCATAGCTGCAAGCTCCAGCCCTGTGTTTCAGACTTGTTGCATTAGGAGTGTGAAGCGCTAGACTACGCGTCCCTCTGCCTAAAAATAACCATACCGCGGTGACTGACACATTTCACTCGACTTAATGCAAATGGGCTTTTGTTATTCTTAGACACAGTGTTTGTGATTTGTAACGAAAAAAATAAAAACGTGGCAATCGTGTGAAGTCTAGGTCGAATAGTCAATCCTGTAGAAAGACCAGTGCGCGGTGCTGATTAGAGGAGCTTAATGATAATGCATCACTGATTAGTTTAATCAGAGGCATATAACAATAAGAACCACCATTTTAATCACAGATTGAATTCTTAGCAAAGGTTTCATATTGAGGTGTTTTATTTGCCACATATAAACAATAATATAAAAAAAGAATATATAGACGGTAAACCTAATAGTTTGACATAAGATCTTAGTGGATTATACTCCACTATGGGGTATTCAGCATCATGCTTTCATTCCATAAAGCGACAGAGGGTATATTATAAAATATTTCATAGAGAACAATTGGTTGTCTTTATGTGGTTTAGCTTGACAGACTGTTACATATGGCATTTGCTTGTTTTGTTTGTTTGTTTGTTTAAACAACTTTCTAAACATTGTAGCCCATATATAATTAATGATGTCTTTGAATATTCTCACCATGTCTGAATTCACATATATATATATATATATATATATATATATATATATATATATATATATATACATACATACATACATAATCTGAGCTATAGGCAACTGTAAACCAAAACAGACAAAGTTGTTGTTTTGTTTTTTTGGACACACGAATGTGGACTTGCAGTGGTGTATGAACACCAGATTGGTTATGATTCTTGGCGATAATGGTGATCACTGTCACGCTAGTCCAGGTGGGCCTTGTGGGAGGTCAGGAAATGGAGCACATCAGCAGAGTGGCAGACGTGAGTGAATGGTAAAAGAGGAAGATGAATGTAAAAGAAGCATGGAATAGATACACCAGGGAGTACATTGTAATATGATAACTCTGCTTTATAACTGGAACATCCCTGTAGACAGGAAGTCCATAGAACATTTTGGATATTATTTTTTCCGGCCCAAGATTATGCCTAGTCATGGACTATGTTGCACTATTGGAAATGTTGGGTTTTTTTTTTTTTGGTTGAGAAAATCAATATTATGTGTAAAAATGTGGGAAATGAATAAATAAGCACAATATTTGGTTTTCCAGGCTCAACTATCTAAATATTATACTTCTTATATTATTACAATGCTGATTATTTATGTCTGTTATGTATTTAATCTGCTTAACGAGTAGATGCTTTTGTCTACATTGTTCATGTTCTTCTGTGTCAAGATTTACCTTGAAAACTGCAAAGTAAATTCTGAAAGACCTTGATATTGCACAGACTTTAAAAGCTCACAGTTTCATCAACATGTTTCTGACTTTTGAGTATTTAGGTATTTAGGAATTTAGTATTTTAAATGATAAAATGGTTGACATGTTGATCGTGCTTCTAAGAAAAAGAGTGAAAAAACAAGCAAACACAAAGAAAGGACCAATAAGCTGCTTTATGGTCAAGGAATTCTGAAATGCACAGGAGTTCACTGCTAAACAAATATTAATTGCAGAATTAGGAATCACAAGAATGGCACATGCGGTACCACTCAGGAACTGAAAGCACATTAAAAGTGAAGATAGAGCTGTAAAATGCTTGACTGAATAAAAAAAAAATGTTAGCAACCTCTTCTGCAGTTGAAGGATGCTTGTCCTCCATCTCAAGCTTCTTTTTCCTGGCTGGTGTTTATTTTTACCAAGAGAGAATCAAGGTCTTCACTCTGCTTCTTGAAAGAAAAGAGCTAATCTGTCGCCTAGCAACACCTCCCACTCCCTCCGAAGCCGGAGTGAGAGAAGAGGACGGAAGAGAGGGTCTATAAAAGAGAGAGATAATGCATTGCAAAGGTAAAGTCAGGGCTGAAGAATTGAATGGTCGCACTGAAGAATTGGAACATTACGAATGGATGCATGGATAAATGGATGGATAGATGGTCAGATTGATGGATTGATGGATCAGTCTGTGCAATGTGATGTTGCTGTACAGTCCAGCTTTATATCAGCATACTTGTAGTTACCACAGGAGTGAGGATTGATTAATTAATAGTATATATGCATTTCTGAAAGTATACTCGATAATTCAATATGTTTATGGTAAGTAAATTTATACTGCATTATCTAGATACATGTGCTGCCAGGTCCACAGAAACATATACCTAATTTAAGTGAGCAAATGCCCACACACGCCCACATTCTGCCTCTCCTTCTCTTCCTCAACTACCAATGTTTCCCCCAGCCCATTGCCTTCTTCTTCTTCTTTTTTCAGTGTGCAGTCTATTTTTAGAACCTGAGGCACAGAACAGTAGGAATAGCTGGACTTTTGATTCTGGTGTCATTCTCTCACTCCCTCTTTCTCTAGCTCTCTCTTCTTTCCCTAAGGCTTTAATTCTTTCCACACAAACTCACTGAAGATGGTTATAAATTAGGAGTCTGGCTTGTTCTTAATATCGAATGCCCATTCATGACTCTACAATGCATTTTCATTGATAAATGTCAGGATAATGTTTAAGCATGTTGTACTCTTGGTGTCACATTTTGGGATGCTAATGCAATTCTATAGGTGACCAATATGAATAATTCTCTTACTAATAATCAAGCCTTCATATACCTTTCTATCTTTTTTTTTTCTTTTATACAACTGGCCTCTGAATTGCAGCAATACATACCAGCACTCAGCCAGCACTCTCTCTTTTTTCTCTCTCTTCTCTCTTCTTCAGTAAGTTGGTGCTGATGCAAGGTTGCCATGGTGATGTGATGTAGATGTATGACATCACAGCAGACCTGCTAGCAGAAGCTCCCTCCCTGTCTGTCACTTTCTCTTTTCTCCCATCTAATTTAATACTATGTATTTTTTTTTTATTATAATCAATTACCATTTATGACTTTATTCTTGACTATTGCATTTTTGCTACTCTTAATTCACATTGCTGTAAAACTGAACTTAAACCAATCAAGTGCAGATATGTCAATGTTAGTTTGTCCTTCAGAGTCTCAGTGTTTTTTAAGATTCTTTTAGAGATGCTATAGATGTCCACCTTATGTCTTAAAAATATGTCATATTACCAAGCCCTAAATGGGTTGGTAAAGTGAGCAGGTTATGATATTGTCCTGCCACTGTGTATGTACATAGAGGTTTTTTTTTCTTTATGTTCACCTTTAAGATTGAGGTTGAAATTGAGAATTCTGCCTAACTATTAGAATAGGACAGACTATGGGCAGGAAAAAAGATTTAACCAGAGAGTAAGGGAAGAAAAACACTTTACTGCCTGTTTTAGCTCTAGGCTGGTTTATGATTATTGCTTTTATCTTGCTCAATTTCCCCCAGGGTCCCTCTCCTTGAAAACTAAAATACATTTCCCCCGGGTACCAGCAGCCTGGCTCATTTCACAGTAGTGACATTTGCAAATCAGGTTTTGGTATATAAAACTTCACGTACTACAGGTTTTAAGGAAACTGGTGCAAAATCCATTGTAATTATTTAGAAATATAGCAATATACCAGAAAATAAATGGAAAATTAACAGTGTCTAAGAAAGACCACCAGAGATGATTACTTAACTGACAATTCATCTCACTCACTGACTCATCCAATGCAAAGAAATTCACCCCATCCAGTGAGTTTACAATGTTAAACTGCAAAAAAAAAAAAAAAAATGAAGTGCTACAGATAAAGAGTGAGAAGATGGAGGAATGAGATATACAGAGTAGGAAATTAAGGTATCACACCAAACAAATGAAAGCAAGGGACTACATTATCAGTTGGCCTGGTCTTGGTGGGTGTTTTCAGAGCTGGAGGATGCCAACAGAATGCTGAGCAGTGCCGTGACAAAATAGTCGACTCAGAATTGAGCTTGGCAGCTAAATGAATGCTTCTTTGACACCTTATGTTCAAACACAGATGCATCCATGGTGAAATTCCCTGACACATTACTCACTGATTTACCAACAGTACATTCTGTCATCTCCAAACGAATTGTGTGATTAAGTATTTGCAGGACATATTTGAAATGGTTTAGTTATCTTAAAGGAGAAGATTGAACTTAATAATGGCTAATAATGAATAAAAGCTAGTCAGGATGAGTTAGCATAACCTCACTTGCTCAGTGATCACTGGAACGAAATAGTTTTCATTCTTGATTGTATACCATTTCTCATTTTGTGTATTCCTGTGTGTAAGCACTGTGTGTATTCGTCTATATCCCAACTCTGGTAATCATGTTTAAATGCTTAAACTCAACAATCATAAAGAAATTTTCCCTGGATACAGTTTTCATTTCACAACTATAAAGCAGAGGCAGACAGTTATATAAGACATTTATATGCCTTGCTTTGTAGAAAGGAAAGCAAGAATGGGGCTCAGTCTGTTGGCCTAGTGCACTACACAGAAATGGTTTTTAATTTGTGAGTAGAGGACACTCTACATTTATCCACCACTGCTTTAGCTAATGAATCTACAGTACATTTCAGAATTGCATTAGCGCTATGAAAGTGTCCGTTTTAATGGTGCTAGAATCTATTAAATGCTGCCTTGTTCTTACATTGTGTAGCATTTTGTCTCTGTTTTTTTGAGTATTTCTGCTTCAACTAGTAGCCTTTCTGCTTGCTTGTCTACTCTTCTGTAGCACCATGTGGCCATATGATGGTGACCACACATAGAAAGATAGAGAAAATTAAGTAAGCTTATACAGTATATGTATCTACTGTAATTGTGTGGATCAGGTTATATAAGTCTTAACAGGAAAAAAAGACTAGGGGAGGCCTGGCAGCAGATATTTGCTAAGTGTGTGCCACGGAACACTGCAAATTTTCCCATATCACAGTTTGCAGTCTATTAACATAAAAAAGCCAGAGCTCTTAAAGCATGTTTTGTGACTGTGCTTTTTCCTTAAAATGTGAGAAAATAATCCCTTTCAGGCTTTTCATCCACCCAAAACATGGCTTTCTATTAACTGTGCCATGTGAAGCATTAGCTTGTTTGTTTGATTCATCTGAATACAATCACTGGCAGACAAGGTAGATGACTCTTGTTGTCAATGTCATTGTAATTTAGATAGCACCTTAATCAGGACACCCCTGCAATAGTCAGAGGTCAGTGTAATTCCCTTCAGTAAATGGCTCAATTAAAGGTGACCAACATGTCTCTCCCTGTTCTGCCCCTTCAGGAGTGTCTCTTTCTGGCCTCCTGACTGCTCAGTGATAATGAAGATGCAGAGCTAATTAGATTCATTATTGGAAGCAAACCTTGTGACATCCAACAGTCCATTTGAACGGGTGGTTTCTTCCTTGGTATTGGGTCATGGAATAATCAGGTATCTACACTCACCGTCTACTTTAATAGGTGTTCCACTGTACACCTGCTCTTTTGTGCAATTATGCATTCAGGCCAATCATGTGGCAGCAGCACAATGCATAAAATCATGCAGATACAGATCAAGAGCTTCAGTTAATGTTCACATCAAACTGTGGCATTGTTGTTGGTGCCAGAACGGCTGGTCTGAGTATTTCAGAAACTGCTGATCTCCTAGGATTTTCACACACAACAGTCTGTATAGTTTACACAGAATGGTGCAAAAAATAAAAAAACATTTAGTGATCGGCAGTTCTGTGGGTGGTAACACCTTGTTGATGAGAGAGGTCAGAGGAAAATGGCCAGATTGGTTCGAGATGCCAGGAAGGATATAGTAACACATTTAATCACTCTTTAAAACTGCGGTGAGCAGAAAAGCATCTCATTGAATCTTGAGCTGGATGGGCTACAACAGCTGTCCACTCCTGTCAGCCAAGAACAGGAATCTGAGCATAGGCTCATTGAAACATCCATTTTTTTTTCTCATTCTGGTGAGCTCTTGACTTGTATCTGCATGCTTTTATGCACTGTGCTGCTGCCACATGATTGGCTGATTGGATAACTGCATAAATGTGCAGGTGCACAGGTGTTCCTATTAAAGTGGATGGTGAGTGTATATTTGGAGACATTATTTGATCTTTCATTAGCCTTTTCTTTAAATTAACCTGGACATTACACATTTGACAGTGTAAATCTAGGGTCTATAAACCAAAAATAGGAAAGTGCTTCCTGTTTGCTCATCCTGTTGTGCTGGCTCCCTTTCCTCCAATATGGACACTTTTTTATTAAATATTTATGATCCTCATATCTGTGTTTTCATGTAATTAATGCTACTGATGTTTTGGGGGTCTTGTTTAGCTGAACGAAGGGGGCAAAATGCCAAGACCAACTAGAAAAAGATACTGATACTATAGTGATTGACAGTGATGGTTACTGTCACTGAGGCTGTTACTGGAGCTATGTTTTCTCTATTATAGTTGTTACTTAAGGCTGAAGGAAGGACTGCTCTTTGGGCATTAAATTAATTACAATAACTCCATATATACAACATTTTTTTTATCAACCCGCAACAGGACAGTGGCCAATATGTGGTATAAAGAAAGTTGAAACACTTCTTTCAGCATATTTGGAAGTCTTTTCCCAGTCTATACATCATCTTTGCACCACACAGGCCAGGATGCAAAGCATAGTCCTTTTTTTTTTGTGGGTAACGGTTGAGGTTCCAGCTGGAGTTGGCAGCTGCTTGTGGGTAGCTGAGTTGCTGAGTCTTTCCTTAAAGGCGATGAGTAATCAGATAAGCTGGGTTTTTTTTCCCTCTTACCTCTCACCATGTAGGAGGCTCACCATGATCAGACAAACCCCTGCTGGACGTGAAAGTTTTTTTTTTTTCCTTCTTGTCTCTCCCATAGGTAATATTGAATGAATTAGGTTTCTCTCCACCATCCATCCATAGCAGCAGTTGCTATCTGCTGTTTAAATGTGTGCATGTATATGGTATGTCACAGTTGCAAGTTGAACAGGCATGGTCATAATTTACTGCTTTTAAGCAAAAGATTGCATCATCAAATCATCTGGTATATGAACTGCATTGACACGGTGCAGTGTAACCCCTTGAATCTGAATTTCCCTTACTGAATTTCAGTTACACTGCTGCACCCATAATCTGTAATGATTGACTCCCTTCTTCCATGGTACACTTTAGCAAGGGCAAGCTGTACAAATGTCGTTTGTACAATCTAATGTGCCATCTGTTCTGTCACTTTTGTTCATAGCTAGAGAGGATATGCGCGCATATGCAGTGAGATACTAGGAGATACAGTATAAGGATATATAGAGACATGATAATCGTAAATATTTCTTACTTGGGTTGCGTGTTGATGATGTTCACCAATTATGGAGTTCAACTGTGTCCTGCTTTCACCCTTCAATCATACACATCATTTTATACCAAAGGGGAAATCATACCTGATATGTTTTCTCTCTCTCTCTCTCTCTCTCTCTCTCTCTGTCTCTCTTTCACAGAAAATTCCATACACATTGAAGCATGCCTTTAAACTGAGTGTATACACAATTTTCTGCTCGCAACCTCCTCCGCATGCGGGGGCTCACTGGCACAGCTTCTCCTGCCCACCTCTCCATGTGCCCACAGGGCGGGTACAGCACGGCTCGTTCTTGCCGCTGTACTCACAGTTGGGTGTGTGGTTTGCCGGAGATCCGACAGGAAGCAGCACGACTATGTCCCGTTCTCACCACACATCCTCCCCACCCAGACACCCACTCTATCATCTTCACCTAATTTGTCATGATCTCCTTTAAGAGGCACTGATCTGACTGACCTCATAGCACCACATGGAGTGTGTGTAGAGGGGGGTTATATCTTGGTAGGATAGGCTGGTCCCCACAACAACTGCAACTTTTATTTAAAAAAAAAAAAAAAAAGAGAAGAGTTAGAAGGTTTCCTTTTGATTACTGAGGTTAAGGTTAGGTTATGTGTAGCCTAGCCTAGCTTAGTTCTGTGTGTGTGTGTGTGTGTGTGTGTGTGTGTGTGTGTTTCATATGACTTTGAATATTACTGAAGGAGTGTCTACATATGTACTTCTTTGCCTGACCAGATGAACACAAGATGTGCATGTAAATGTCTATGTGTCACCAGTTACGGACATTTATTGACATTTCTTTACTGGTTGCCTTCACACTTCCACCCATTGCTTAGTCGGTGCTTCATTTACTATCTGGAATGAGACAGAAAACAATGGGTTCACTGGTCAATTAGGTTGCAAAACGAGCAGCAAGATTCTGTAACTTCAGGTTTGTTTCTATTCTGGGCCATTGAAACTCTGTGTGCCATACTGCCCCCCTGTGGCAGACTAACGTCAAATCTCTGTGCCATAATTATGTAAGGCTTTGCAGAGAATGAGTCATCAGCATCGACAACTGAGGAGAAAGCCTGTGTTTTCATATATGGGAGCCGGTCCGATAGTTTATGCACTTAGAGATTTCCCAGCCTCCTTTTTATTTATCATGATGATGGACAGGCTAACATTACATGGGGTGCATGCTGTAATTGTTCCTGCCTGCAACTGTTGCTGGTCACGCCAGTTGAAGCATGTAGAGCTGTACCAATATTTCGATTAGATTCTAGTGTTGCCAGATTAATGATTTAATCCTGTTAAGACATGACCCTGAACATCTCTTTGGTTGATCATTCCCATTATGTGTTTTTGAACATCACATTCCAGAGGAGACCTGGTGCGCATTCCAGTCAATCCCAAAGATGTTCAGTGGGGTTGAGGTCAGGACTTGGTGCAGGCCACTCAACTTCTTCCACACCAACCAGACAAACCAAGGTTTTCATGGACCTCCATTTGTGCACAGGGGCTTTCTCATGCTGGGACAAGTTTGGGCCCCTTCCACTGAGGAGAAATCTACAAAGACATCCTCTACAATTGTGTGCTTCCAGTTTTGTAGACATAGTTTGGGGTAGGCCCAAATATGGGTACGATGGTCAGGTGTCCACAAACTTTTAGTTATATACTGTAATTTATAGTGAATAGTAGGTGTAATTCACCCCGTAAAAGCCAGTCCAATATGGCAGCCCTGTTCTGACTTATGAGCGTCTCTGTTTATCTTTATCTGTCTCTAATTCATCACAATATATACACTATGGGCTACTGAGCAGAAGGTCGTGAGTTTAAGGCCTGGCACTGTCATGCTGCAACTGTTGGACCCTTGTTAGTAAAAGTTCAGAGTAGTACATAACATTTCCAGAGAAACAGGACATTTCAGAAGAAAGTCCTTCAGCAGCTGTCCAAGCAAAATGCTCTTCAGGCAGTAGGAGGTGAAACCAGTAAATATTCAAAATGGTTGATGATGAGAAATCTGTCAAAACATGACATTTATTCTATGAGGTTCTGGAGTTCTGAGAGTATACATGAGCTCTTTCTACTTGCAGCAACTAGTGATGCAAACAGAGATGTGATCAGTGTTGTGGCCAGTGTTGCTGTTGAAGTGTCTCACCACTGCAAAGGAGAAATTGTTCATTCTGATGGTACAAAGGTGCTTGACAAAACAACCAGCCAGGCTCATCTTAGTTTCTCCAAAGCATATCATTTTCATTTCTTAAATGAGAGACAGTAAACAAATCCTGTGGTAATGCATGGGCAGTAATGGGTGACCAAAATCGATCCTTTAGGGCCTGTGGTTTTAGTGGCTGTATTAATATATTTGCAACGGGAACAGGTGCATACAAGCGTGCCACAGATTCTATTAGGCTAAACATTTAATTCACTCCTGACAAACATGTCTTTGGTGTTTTTGTCCCATCTATAGGAAGCTTATTAAAAAGGACAGCAGTCTCAGGATCTTCCTGAAGAGTTTTGAGTCACTGTTTTCTTAGCAGGGTGATAAGTGAGCACAAAAGGAATTCTCTTCGCTTTAGCAGTGGATTATATAGAGGTCAGGGCATACATTCTCACAGTAGTTACACACATGGCATCATCTATGATCTACTTAGGTAATTCACAGTTATAAAAATAATCACATTTCCTTACTTTTCAGGAGGAAGCCTTTGTTTTCACTGCAAATGTGTTTCAGTATTACTGTGAGTAGGGAATGGAATTTTGCGGTGCTTGGGATGGGAGAAGCTGTATTGCAAGCAGGAAAGAGAGCCTATAGGTTTATAATACATCATAGTTTTCAAAGTGGAATCTTTTGACTTAGGCGATAGGTCTAAAAAACGTAATGCATGAGCCAGAGTGAATAGTACTTCACGTATATTCCAGGGCAGGGGCAGTCATGAAATAGATGGGAAGGAGAGGCAGACATTGCACCTAAGTGAAAGTGAAAATGAAGTTGAGTGGCTTAATTATGGTGGTTAGTATGTGGAATTAAATGGTTATTGTGTGGAACTGTGGTCCATTGTGGTAGAGAAAGTTATCGTACTTGATTTGAAATGGAAAGGTTAAACTGTAGTATAATATGCATTTGACATGAAAAAGACATTAATAATAATGCCATAAAATCTTATAGTGAACCTTGTCAACACCTTCCATGGATGTCAATTTTGGACGTTCAGGAGAGATCCAACGAGTTGTTAAAAAACATTCATTATGGCTATTCAGTGGACATGTTTTGAACACTGGAAAATACACTATATGGCCAAAGGTTTGTGGACCCCTGACCATTACACCCATATGTGGATGTCGTTGTATGTTGTAGCATTACAATTTCCCTTCACTGGAACTAAGAGACTCTTAGAAACTTGTTCTAGCATGACAGTACCCCTGTGCACAAAGCGAGCCCCATGAAAACATGGTGTATTAAGTTTGGAGTGGAAGAACTCGAGCGTTCTGCACAGAGCCCTGACCTCAACCCCACTAAACACCTTTGGATGAACTGAAATGCCGACTGCACCCCAGGCCTCCTCACCTCGACATCAGTGCCTGATCTCACTAATGCTCTTGTGGCTAAATGAGCACAAATCCCCACAGCTACTCTCCAAAATCTAGTGGAAAGCCTTCCCAGAAGAGTGGAGCTTATTATAACAGCAAAGGGCAACTAAATCTGGAATCGGATGTTCAACAAGCAAATATGGGTGTGATGGTCAGGTGTCCACAAACTTTTGGCCATATAGTGCATGTGTTTTGGATGTGCTGGTGCTCAGAAGGTAGCCAGCTACCACTGGTTTTCTAGCTCAACAATTTCTCATTTGGGTAACAACATGAATTAGACAACAAGGATAAATCAGATAACTATCACTCATTTGCTTTCCACCAAATAACAGAACAAATAAATGCCTTACCTCTTAAACAAGAACTAAGCTAAACCTCCACCAGTCCTGAATCCTTTTTCTTCTTATTAATTGCTTCATGCTGTTTGGCTCTCTGGTTTGTTTACTTCTTCCATGCCTCATGTCAGGGTATGATGACATTTGACATATCTGAGCAGGATTGTCAGAATGACTCAGCACCTCAAAACCATCATATCACAGAGTATTTTTTCTCCCCTGACTAAATAATGATTTTTAACACACTATTCACTGTAGCTCTAAATTCCTGAACTTCAATTCATCATCCTTGAAAGAAAAATCGACTCCACTGACTGAGAGGCACTGAAGACATCTTGACAAACTAGATAAGACTGAATAAGTCAACTTTCTGTCTTTCCTTGTCTCTTCCATATGCATATGAAAGTAAAATGGTGATCTTGCCGTCATCCTCACCTGTGTAAAGTTTGAGCTGCATCCATGGAGCCTGTATAAGACACATTGTGTGGTGAAATTAAGCTTTTTTTTCCCCCACATATTCATGAATTAACATCCAGATTTTACCAGGTAAAAATTTCAGGAGTCTGGATAAATATGATTAAATTTTATTTTTCATATTTTTTTTTATCTTCCTTTAATGATCAGGATACATGTAGAAAATGCCACTGATTTGCAACCACAGAAAAAAATGGGTTCATCAAGGGTTTTTGTTTTTTTGATAGGTAATGGTCCTAGCTTTCTAAAGGGGTTCTACCTGGAAACTTTAAAGGAATGAACCGAAGATTTACATAACTTTAGATAACTATAGCGCCCTAGATTTAACCTTTTCTTAGGAGTTTGCAGTGAGCCTACTGTGATCTGGACTCATTAAGTCTCCTTAATTAACTGAGCTGCCCGTTGCCAAGCAGTAAATGTTCCTCCTAACCAAGTGGGATCCCTCCTTAGACTTAATGCTGTTAACAGAGTTGCCACATTGCAAGGTTCTCCACCTACACAGTTACTCAATGTATTCATAGTAGATCAATGTATTTAAATATAATTTATTTATGTTTTGTTTATAAAGAATTGGGAAACTACCAATGAAATCTTTCATCCCTGTCTGCTGAGGTACCAGGGATTTTGCTTTTTGCAAACCAAAGGACTCTGACTACTAAACTAAACTATTCATCTGTTTCCTGTTCTAAACTATTCATTTGCTTGCTGTGACTTAAAATGTTATGTCTATACCAGTGTTGCTGTTGAAGAGATTCCACAAAGTAAGAAAGATAAAACACTCCACTGACACGGAGTTAGTAAGTGATCCGTGAAAGCAAAGGAATGTCGGTCAAATATAGACCATAATACAAATCAATTCAACATAGGGGTCTATAGCCAGAATGATATGGTATTATCATATTTATTACAGTAATACGTCCAGAACATAAAAGTACAACATTGACAGCATGGTATGACAACTACACAAATAATGTGACTATTTAGTGATCATTTTGGGGGTGGAAAAAGATATAGACTTGTAGATGTAGGACTGAGTGGTTACTGAAGAATAGTAATGGCACACAATGCCCAGAAAGAAGTTTGCAGAGCTGCATATATTATTTGTACACTAAACTGCTACATATATCTTGGAAAAAAAAGAGGGGGAGGATGCATGGGCCATCAGCGAGGGCTGTGGCAAATCTAATCAGTGGAATGAATTTGTGCTAAGAGGCAAAAATAGAAAGAAAACACATTCTCAATTAAAGAAGCAATCTTGAAAATGAGCATGGATGACAAGAGAGGTATGAGAAAGGCCAAAAGTAAAGGCTATATGGATTGTACAGCAGATTTTGAAATTGTAGTGCAGCTCCTTTTTAATTGGTATTCATACACAATATAGTAAAACCATATGTGGTATGGCTGTGTCTGCAATTATATTACCTGTCTGGAAGACCAGCATCACTTGTGAAGTAGTAGTTGTATAGTTTGTTTTGGTTTCTTATGAGATAGCTTGGCATTGCTCTTCCAGCAAACATGGGGAGATGTTCTGCTAATTATGCCAGTATCTCCAACTCAATCCCTCCTCATCCTCAATGGATATGTCGTCCGTACTTCACACCTCTGCCACTTTTTATTTGCTAGCCCTTCTCCCCCTCCCTGCTCTAAATGTAACTCTAATTTAGAAAGTATGAGGCCCCACATAGACTGATAAGCGAAGAGCTGAACTAGTCTGGTAGCTCATGAGGGGGTTGACCGAAACCATCTCCAAGTCCAGAACATACTCTTTGGGTCCAGTCACAGCACGGGCTAGCACCAGCATGGCACTGATATTGTTGATTTGCTAGGGGAGAAAACAACACATCTGGCTTATAAGTCTGCATTATTGTGAAATTAGCATAGTGTAATGCACAGTCCAGTGATCATAATGTACTTGTGAAAGTTGCACAAGAGATTAACACCACTACATATACCCGAAACGGATGGAACCATGCATGAACAAAGATAATGTAACTATATGGCACATGCTCTACATTTTTCTCTGCACATTTATGGCTGCAGAAATCTAAATAAAAAGGCTAAGCAATAGTACTGTGCAGTGTCCCCCTGCTCCTTAGGCTATTAAAAGCTATAAACCGAATATCTGGCACCAAAATAGAACTGCATTGTCCTCAAACTTTGGCACTTTTCCACTGCTAACATCAGTGCCCCCTTCCCCTCCTTCCCTGCCTCCCTCCCTTCCTCCCAGGGCCATGTTCTCAAATAATAATTGCTCACATTTTGGCTTCAGTAGTTTAAATCCCAGAAATAGACGGATTGCAGGCTATAATCCAAAATAATTGTGTAATTCAATTCTTTCAACTATTAATTAAATAATTCAAAAGCCAAGATCAGGTAGGATAACTTTCAGTAACCCCAGGAGGCTTTAAATCAATAAACGTGAACAAGTTGCATCTCACCCTGATGTAGAAGTCTCCATTGTCATCTCCAGAGCGGATACGGAAGGTGTTGTAGGCTCCAGGGTAGACACTTGTGGCCTGGATCTGGAAGATGTCAGAGGGGACGGACCGTTCTGAGGTGATGCTCATATAACGGTGCACAATGGAGAAGGGCAAGTCTCGACAGCCGGGTTTAGAGACAGGACACACACAGCGACTAGAGAGACAGGGTTACAGTATAATAATGGTTTAACAATATTGGATATAGCAGATCCATGACTTAAAAGGAGCATAGTTTTTTTTTTTTTTAAGCAAAGAGGACAGAATGAAATGTGGAGCTGACGTGATTCAGTGATAGCTACAACACAGTCTTTCTCACACCTTCATTTGTCCAGAAGTAAACCACTTGATATTGTATTTATTCTTTTCCTCTACTGGTTCAGTAGAGAAATTTAGGCCTTGAGAGTATCAGATTGCACCTGAGTATTCTCCACAGGTCAGACAAATATTTAAATCCTGGATGCTCTCCATTAACACCCAGATATATCCTCAGAACATAAACCTTCTACAAAACTTATTATCGATGTCAGGTTTGGAAGGATGTAGAATGTATTGATTTATGCTTTAAGGCTATCTAGAGATATGGAAAAACTCATAGTGCAGCTTCAGAACCCGAAAGTTATGCCTGACGTAAATATAACTGGCACAAAGAGAACAAAAGTCCTATTTTAATGATGGAGGAAATAAGTGAATACATGGACCAGCTAGGCTAAAACCACTTCACTCACTTGTTTGATACTTGAACGTAAGGCTCCTGACAACGGTTCGTGTCATAGCACTGATGACCGCCATGAATGTTCACACACGTCTGGCTATCAGTGCACTGGTGCGCTCCTGTCTCACACTCATTTATATCTACATTAAGACACACATACAAATCAAAAATGGAATCAAATACGAATATAATAGTCAAAATGAGAAAATAACGAAAGGCTGAATGAGGCCAGAGAATGAAGTAGAAGATGAGAGACAGATGCTGACCTTGGCAGAGACGAGTCCCGAGGAGCTGGTAGCCTTCGGGGCAGACACATGAGAATTTGCCAGGCTCATTTACACACTGGTGCTGACAAAGGTAACTAGAGAAACTGCACTCATCTGTGTCTGTGTAAAGAATAAAGAAGACAGTAGGAAGCGGGCAAAGAAGTAACAAAATGAACAACAGACAGTAATACGCTGTTTACATTACACAGAAAATCTGTGTATTTGCTGCATTGCGTATGTCTCACCTTTGCAGGTGAATCCATCTGGCCCCAGCTCGTAACCCTGCTCACAGCGGCAAAGGAAAGTGCCATAGGTGTTATAACACCTCTGACTACAGGGGGCGCCCATGTCGCACTCATCCACGTCTGAAACCACAAATCATGACACAGCAGACACAAATTATAAGTATGCTTTACAGAGCAAATTTCGAGGAAAAAGTGCAGTCATTATGTATTCAGAAAGTGCCAGTGTGGAACTTTATTTATTCCTTGACTTTTGGTTTGTTTTTTTAAAGATTGACATCAGCAACAAAAATAACTTTTCAGGTGCCTCATGTAGACTACATACAACATGTTTTTAAGCGCTAAATTATTAGATACTGTTTGTATTTAAATTCACAATGATTGGTGTGAGGTTATACAAGGTAATGGACACAGGAATGTCAGGTTTATTTTTGCGATACACCAAATCTAACGTAAGATTTGCCCTGTACTTTGGACTACCACAGTAATTGTTTCCTTATGTGGCCACAGTGTCACTTATTCACCTAATTCGAGGTGTTGTGGCAGTTTGTTTTGACTTTGGCCCCCGTTCAGAGGAGCTGAGGTGTAGGATGATATTGTACAACAGCATGTGGGCCTGGTTTTCCAAATTACTGTGTGTGCACAGTTTGAGCATGTGTGGAGGATGGCCTATGACTCAGGGCACAGCATTGTTGGCTATGCACGGGGGTGGCAGTGTGTGGGCACACTCACCAATGCAGGAGCGATTGTTGCCTGCCAGCTGGAAGCCAGGCTCGCACTGGCAGGAGAAAGAGCCGGGCACGTTAACGCAGCGGTGCTGGCAGTACCGGTACCGACACTCATCAATGTCTGACAAAAGTGAAGGGGAAAAGTTCACGTGAACTACACATTCAGCTCAAACCTTTATTCTTCATTAGCAGCTTCATCAACACAATTACACTCAGTTGAAGGGCAGTGCTCTATAGCCTAATGACACTGTTTCTCCAAATTAGAGAGGGGAAAAAACATTTAAAAGTTCACTGGCTGAAAAGCACAAATGAGCTTCTCA
Organism: Pangasius djambal; assembly: GCA_022985145.1. NCBI lineage: Eukaryota > Metazoa > Chordata > Actinopteri > Siluriformes > Pangasiidae > Pangasius > Pangasius djambal. The sequence continues at coordinate 16,272,448 of CM040981.1, read as the reverse complement.
GCTTGTTACTCCTTAAGCACCATTGGCTCACATTTGCTCACATTTTCTGGACGTATACACGTCTTGACACTAATATAATACATGCTCTTACTGAAATATGACCCTCTGTGGCAGAAGTATGTATTCTAAGTACATTCAGTGAAATGGCTATGTGCCGATTCTGTTTATGCCTCTTTAAAAGTGTAGCTGCTTTTTACCGATGCACTCTGTTCCCACTTTGCGGTATCCATTCGGGCACTGGCAAGTGAACGAGCCCTCCGTATTGATGCAATCCTGACTGGGCTGGCAGTCATGCTCATCCCGTTCACACTCATCCACATCTGTGAGGGCATCAAAACCAATTCACTGTGCAGGTTATGTGAGCTACATTTGAGTTCACCTAAATTCCTTTCATATTTGCTGCTGCACTGGTATTTTGTTACTGCAGCAGAGAGGCCACTTACTGATTTATGACTAACAGCTTGAAGGAATAAAGAAATGCTAACTGTGTGACTTTATGCTGAGTGCTGAGTAATACAACTGTGGGGTGAATTAATGAGGGTTTGACTGCTGATAGCAGCTGGGAAATAACTTAGCCCTCCAAATCCCCTCCACCTCCTGCAGACTACCCCCTGCCAAGTCGCGCAAAACTCCCAGACAACCTCTTCCTTACATACCACCTGTTTCTGAGTTACTAGCTGAATTGTCCTGGAACCCCTAACCCACAATACACACACTCCTACACATACACTATGTGTAATTTCTTTTATCAGTTCCATGTAAACAACATCAGAGTGCAATAATTATGAAAAATTCTGCCTTCACAATATACACATTCACACTGTCACTCACTCCTGCCACCTGTTCACTAACACCCACACTGCACTCCCCTCCCCTCCCCAAGCACACACATTTCCAAACACACTCACCCACGCAGCTGTCTCCATGAGCCTCGTAGCCGCTGGGACAGGGGTTGTAGGGCTCGCTTGAGGTGTTGCCCACACCAGCAGGGATTTGGTTGGGTGGATCAGGGGCAGGGATTACTGAGGCAGAGCGCGGGAGACACAAGTAGCCGCCATAATGGTTGAAGCACTTCATCTCACCCTTACATGCCTCTGGGATAGTTTCACATTCATTTATGTCTGAGAGGGAAAAGGGAACATGTGCAGAGAGTTGGAACTTCACTTTTTATAACAGAAGTCTTTTTTCATGTTAATGCAGTTAAAATAAAGACATAAAGTATAATATATGCCCTGTGATCAGGAAGCATGGAGATGTTTTACCTTTGCAGTGTTGAGTTTGTGGATCCCAGTGATAGCCATCTGTGCATTCCTGAAGTTTCAGCAAAGAATAAGAGGCATGAATGCAAATGCTTGTAGACATATGCTTATCAGATGAACAGAGAAGAGAAAAAGAAAAAGAGTGGGAAACAGTTCCCCCCCCCTCCTTACCGTGTAGGTGTCACTTTCTGTGGGTGGCTGTGAAATAGCTTGGTGGAGGAGCACAGAAACGCACACGCACAAAAATGAAACACACACAGACCACATCTTCACACAGAGACACTTTCACCTGCCTCTTTGGAGCTCAGAGAAAAAGTACAAAAGTAGCGTGTCAAACAGACACACACTGGCACACGCTGCAGGCTCTCGGGTAAGGCTGAGAACACCGGCTTTAACCCGAGGTTCGAAATCACACTGCGGAATCTGGAGGACATAGGGAAAAAGAGAGGGAAAGAGAACTGAATAAGTACCTTAAAGTTTGAAAATTCTGACATTCAAAATTTGTCTCTGATATGTTCATTTGTCACAGATTTAATTGCTTCATGTGATTTTATTTTAATTTGTATCTCAATTTATTTATTTATTTATTTATTTTACCAGATTGGACTGATTAATTGTTTCCACAGATTTTACAGGTACTTTAAATGATAATTTACATCTAAATTGGCCTTCATCACAAGGTCACCATGTACAGTATGTGGCAACCTGATGGCTCCCTCTGGTGGCTGAACTGGAATTGCATACAATTAGTTACCCTTTTATTACAATTGCATGCCATCAGTGCCTTTTACATGCAGTACATACCCACACTTACTAACATTTGACCAAACTGTAAGTCTAACAGCTTGCCTTTCATGCTCTCAGCCATTTTTAGCTAGAGCATGTAATGGAATCAAAAGAGAGAGAAAAAAACAGCCTGAAAGAGCTCATTTAGAGTTTTAAACTTCAATTACTGTTCTTGGTAGGAGAGAGGGCTGAGATTTCTAAGTAAATCTGTCAGCTTGAATAAGTCCTGTCTTTCAGGTCTCTTGCCTGGAGAATAAATAGAAAAGCAGCCAAATGCAGTACTTATAAAACATTTCTTTTTCTGGACTGTGTAGTGCAGTGCAGTGAGCTGGTTTGTGCCAGAGAGAAAATAGCATGGGAAAAGATCATAACCACTGTCTTCCTGATGCATGAAAACTCACTCACTCACACAAACATTCAAATACACACTGGAAAGAAGGCAGAAGTTGTCTTGACTCCAAAACATGAATGTCTTTGTCAGACCTTGTGGTCACAGTGTGGAAGGCTTTGGCCTGTGCACTGGTATAGTCAGGTTGACTCGAAGTGATCAACGGCTAGCCACAGGGCAACATGCACACGCAAACACATATTCGGATTTGGTTACATCAGCCTCCGAATGAGATTGCTTTGCTTTGGCCCAAACCACACCATGCTGTTTGTCATGATTTACAGTATACACAACGAAACCGCAAACACGAACAAATCCTATTAAAGAATGAATGAACCAGCAAATATGATTTGTGACAGAATCACATTTTACTCTGTCCCTCTGACAGACTGCTATTTCACAAGTTGTGATTACAATGTGCCTACCATAAAAGATCTCCATATAATTCACATATCTGCACACTGTTTAAGCACAGCCCATGTTAATACAATGTTTCAAAGGCCAAACATTCCTTCTACATCACACCTGTATGTGGTCGATGGACTGGTTTATGAGCTATCAAGTTTGCACCCTGTGACACAAACTGCTATGGAAAGTCATACAAGACTTCTTTTAAAATAACTTTGATATTATTTTTTTACTCATTATTTCCATTCCTCCATTTTTTTAACTGGTGTGGCTGTTCCCATACACCAGTTGCCAGCCTTATTCACCCAACTGCTGCTAGGTACACATTTGCTCGCTCTCTCTCTCTCTCTCTCTCTCTCTCTCTCATACACTCACAGCCTCTACAGCAAGCATATAGTTTGAGAAAGCCCAGAATCAGCCATGGTAGCAACCCAAGGGCAGGGCAGGACCGGACCGTGTCGGACACTGGTCAGGGTATGTTTGGTGGTAAGGGCAATTTAGACTACCCTGGCGCGCCAAGAGTCCATCGGTTTTCTGGAATGCCACTGGTGAGGATGTGGGCACGGCTCTCCACTCGGGTCAACTGGACTGTGGCAGAGTTTTCCCAGAGTATCACATCTTCAGGAAAGCCCCTTGAAGTTCACTGGAGAGGGCAAGTAGGCCTACCTGGGATGGCCCTTTTCAAGACATATTTCATACCTTATGTTTTCAGTGAGGAGATATTAATGTTATTTTAGTTCATTAGTTTATTTGGTTTAGTTTAGAATTGAAATGGTGTACCTGGTGCATAATAGCAAATAACCGTAAATATGTGCGTATAGAGTAAGCTTCTAGGACTAAGGACCAAGTTCCTGCACCAATAAGATAGAACTTAAAAACCTGCTTTCACCGGTACACATTTGAGGATCACACATGTATAGAGACAAAGGATTTCTTCCTACATCTCTCCACCTTTTGCAAACACAATCACTTTATCCTGTCCTGTGATGTACAGTAACTGTACTCTGTTCGGCCTATGAAGCCAACATTCTGTCATGTTGCTCGAAACAATCTCACTGTGGATGTGCTGGACATGGGCTCCTCAAAGCAAATGGTGCAATGACTGACTGGATCACCACTGACCAGTGTAAACCACAGCGTGTTTATGCCTTTTCAGCACTTAGCAATATGTGTGCAGTCTGCCATGACGTTTAATATAAATATATGACTCTGGCCAAGGACATGTTACTTGGTTCTCAGGTAATATTGTAAATTGCTTACATTGCATTGTAGTGCAAAAACATTAGATTAGTTTATAAATGAAGCACAAGGGCTTTTTTTTATATAAATAATGAAAATGCAGAGCACAAACATTTACAGTGTCTGCAGTGACACTGAGCCTCAGGGCACAACATGTTTCTTTTCCTTCGAATAAATGCTCAAGTCAGCACCGAGCCATATAAAATAATGCAGGCAAATGTCAGTAGTTACCAAAAATACATAAATAAAGATCATGAAGCTCTTTGCAGTATAGAAGTAGCTTGTGTTAGTATAGTAGGCTACTGTTCTCAGCTGTGACGTCAAGTGGGCATTTAATTGTGTGTGTGTGTTTTCTCTTCTTGTTATGGCACCTGTGTTTCTTCAGGGGGCCAAAATGTTTTTGTAGGCACAAATGTTCACACCACTAAGTACTTCAGGGATTTTTTTTTTTTTTTTTTTGTATGCCCAAAACTTCAGAGAACCCAAGTGTTGTCTGTTTAATACAATGACACTAAAAGTGCACTGAAACAAAAAGCAGACACACACACACACACACACACACACACACACACACACACACACACAGTGTTGCTCTCATATATTAAATCCACTCTTAAAAGCCAAAGCCAGTGCACCCCACTTGTCTGAATGGGGATCAGACAAGAAGTGACATTTAGACTAGTTGTGAAATAGTAGCTGGAAAATGGTTTGGAAAGTTTTGCAATACTACGTACGTGACGCATGATGCGTAACAACATGCTGATGGTTGGGTAATAGACACTAAAGGAATAACCACTACTGTCTGATGCATCTCTAAGGACTAGCTGAAGATATATAAATGGCATTGCATGAAGGTTGCATGGTGATTATACTCTGTGCTGCTCAATTTTCTGTGGCTGAACGAAAGTAGCACAAGGCACTCAAGCCTGATAATCAGAAGAGCAAGTATGACATACCAAGATCTTTAAAAAGCCTGGGAATGATTAAAAACTGTCGCTCTCACCCTCTCTTTCTGTCTTACACACACTCATACATTCTCTTCCTGTCTCATTGTCTGCTTGCTCTCTCCTCCTCATGGCCTTCACTTCATTTTGATGACCACATCAGCATTTTTGCATCTGCACTGATATCAATTTATCATATAATCATATATTCAGAATGGAACAGCATCATTTTATTCTCCTTACTTTTCAGATACGCATTTCATTTAAAATATAACGCATGCATACTTACAGGACACTTTTATTTTTTCGAGATCTTACTTCTGGTTGTGGCCTTGGATTCCGCTTTTAGAGTGTGTCTCTGGCTCTTCCTCTACACTCCTCTTCTCTTCCGGCCTCTTTTGCTCTCTGTTGCTCCTCTCTGGCCCTTCGTCTTCTTCTACTGCCTTGTTCTGCCTCTTCAGTGTGTGAGTGAGGGAGTGTGGAGACAGACAGCTGGAGTGTGAGCGTGTTCACAAAAAAAAAAAAAAAAAAAGAGGGACAGCCCATTCTGACCCCCCCCCCAGGCCCCCTGTGCAGCCATCCTCCGCCCCCCAGACACCCCCGCCTCACCCCCCAGGATGAAAATTCCTGGTCTGCGGCCCAAATTCCAAAAACCCAAATCTGTCCGATTTGCGGGGAGAACAACAGTGCATAGATTCACACAGTCACACACATGCACATTAGGGCTGTAACGCACCTGGTTTCATTTAAACTCACCCCCCACAGCTTGCAACTTTCTCTCCATTTTTCCCCCTCCCACCTCAATTCAACCTTCATCTCACCCATCTTTTTCACTCCACTGCTCACTCGCTCCCTTTCATACTCCAGATATTTATAGCATGGGAGAGAGGCTGGTGGAATGTGGTCAAAAATTAGCAAGAGGAGAGAGAGAGGGAGAGAGAGAGAGAGAGAGAGAGAGAGAGAGAGAGAGAGAGAGACAAAGAGGCGGAGGAATAGACTTTTGCACGTCTGCACACATGTCTGCTTGGAAACATCCATTTTTTTTTTTTATTCTGTCCAAATATTTAAACTGGAGGTCTTTACTGATGATATAAAGGAAGAAATGTTTAAATGTCATGCAGTTTATAGCGACACAGATTGCACCTTTACTTCATTAATACTATTATAGGCATATAGCCTGCTTTCTCACTCACTCAGCCTCCTCCTTTAGAGAAGTAACACTAAACCTATCCCAAGTTTTGGTCTACAGCAATATGGATTCAACATGGACATATTGATGTATTTATCCAGATCGATACTTCACAAGATTAAAAAGTTAGTTTGCTGACATGTATGCACGTTTATTTTTTAAAAAATGTATTTTATGTTTAATTATATTGGTATTAAAAGAGCAGATCCATTTGGGAAAGTAGAAGTATTCATTTATTGGCGTCTGCCTGGGGTCTGTGACAACACTGAACACCCACACACCATGTATACCCCCTAAAAGCTTGACAAATTGTGCCCCCCTACTGTTAGTCCACCCTCTCAAAAGGCCACACATGACACCCATCTCACACACCAGGCTTCGACATCTCAAGCTTATTGGTTCATCTGTTCAAACCACATGGTTTAGAAATCAATCTTCCTATCCAGTATGATTCAATATTATTCTAATTATTCAAATGGTAGAATTTTACAATAATCTGTCAGTATTATTCATTAAACTTAATGTTAGCAGTTAGGACCATTTAAACAGAGGACACAGTGTAAGGACGACCCATAGAATACTCTGTTTATTTACAAGTCATCCTGGAATCGACAGTGGCCAATGGGTGAAGAAACGAACAGAGGATAAAGGGAAAGGGGAAGTGGGAGGAGGGAGTCCAGGAGATGGCCAGCTGTTGGAGATATTTGGGTAAGGATTAGAGAAGGAAAATGATGAACATGGGGATTTAAAGAACGACAGGGTCAGACTGCGAGCTGGGTTGGGATGAGTCCAAAGCAGTTTTTATTAAGGGTGAAGAGGAGAGAAAGAAACAACAAAGAACTGTTATTCTTCATTCGTGATACATTCTGAGGATGCAGCTTTTAATAACTCCCATATACCTAGTCCAGACAGTCTGGTGCCTGAGAATGAGAAAAAGAGAAAGACTGAGCGGCATAAAAATGAGACGGAGAGGCTATGTTATAGTAAACCAAATAGCATTTGACTTATTTATGTATTTGTAACTGTACAACCACACAAGAACTCTTGCATGAGAAGTTCCTAATTCACATGGTTTGGGGTGAATGTGTCATCGCTTAGTATATTGGTAGGCGTCGTGTAAACACAAATACACATTCCACAGTGGTCGAAGTGTATAAATGACTAGGCCGGAAAGAAGGTATCTACAGCATATTCACTTCAAATCAACATGAGACACAGTGACCTCCACTGGTAGAACACCGTACGGTACTGTGCAAAAGTCCTAGACACACTACGTTTTTGCCTTAGATGTCTATGTTTATGTCTTCTGCATTTGTCAGTATACAAGAGCATTTAGATTTTCAACCATTTCTCAAAAAAAAAAAAAAAAAGAATATTACAGAGATTGTGTTAATGTTGAAGGAAGTAACTTATTACGTAAAAGGCCACTTGTCAGATCAAGACTGATTTGGGACTGCAGAGAGAGAAGCAAGTGAGAACCAAGCTGAGCAGAAGAACGACAAATGTTCTCCAAAACACTTGGAACAACCTACCATCTCATTTCCTTCCTTTAAAAACTGCATGGCAGAGAATTTGTGTTATGTTTTTAATGTTTACTCAACCTATAGTCATGTCTATCATTTCAAAAACTTTTCATTTCCGTATCTTTCAAAGTGTCACTGCATTACAGAATCTCTTTTGATGTGCCCACGACCTTTGCACAGTACTGTATTTCACCAGAAACAAAAGTAGAGAAAACTGTGAGACCTGTATACGAGAAGAAATGTCACTCACACATGCACTGCTGTCACGACAATGCACTTACTTGAAACTGTCTAGTATGTGTGCCGAGTTTGTGTAGTGGGTGAGGTAGAGGTTGACGTCTGTAGATGTCCATTTTTCTGACCTGCAAGGCTCAATAAACTGTGAAGAGGACATGAGCAAGGTCTCACGTCAACATCAAGAAACCTTCACATTTCCAGAAACGTTTCTAAAGATATGAATATTACCTTTTCTACAAGATCAATGAAGAAATCGCGAACATCTTTTGTGTTCGTTAATTTGGCAGCAATGTTCACAAGGCCTCTGGAGAGGTTCTAGAGGAGATATTTTCCAAATAAAACCCTTAAAGTCTCTCTAGAGTTTATCCTAAGAAATCTACTTCACTGACATATTGTTTAAGCATGTAATAGATGCAGTACAGGATAATATGACTCATCATAAGCATTCTCGTACCTTAAAATTGGCTTCCATCTCATTGAAGACTTTGGTTTTTCCTCGCAGTGCTACACATACTAGACTAAGAAAAACAAAAAACTGCCTTCATTACAACGCAAGACGCTGGCATTTACACATAAATTCCATTCATCTCCATCCACATCCCTCACTCAGACTCATGACTGGCTGCAATCCAGTACCTTTTGTGTTGGTCCAAAAGATCCTTGTCTGTGATTAACATTTTGAGATCTTTGAGATCTTGAAGGAACTCTTTGTCTAGATCCACATCCATGTCCTCCACCATGTTGTCTTAGAGCAGAAGTTGAATGAGAAGAGAAAGATTACAGCAACAGCAATAGTTTTAAGGGTATTAGCTATAAATAATCATAGGGCGAAGCCTTCAAATAAACTAAAATCCAACCAATCATTTACAATTACTATTTATTTTTTTTTAAATATGAGTAAAGAGTAACTTTAAACTTGATTGAAATTCTCTTACCCACAGCTCCAACTGTCCAGTTGTTGATGAGCTGCCCAGCACAGAAGGCAAAGTCCTGAAAAGTGAGATACTGTAGCTTCTTCTTCCCTGTTTCAAAACGATTATTGGCAAAGAACACAATGGCTGCATAATCCCTGTAAAAAGCATTGGCAGCAGTGTCCAGAGAAAATAAGGGAGGGGAATGAAAGGGAAGAATCAGCAGCTCTGCCAAGGTACAACTGAATTTGTTTAATACATTATTGTAGCTATAAATTCACCCATAACAACCCTAAAATATTTCAACAATGACTTTTTTTCTCCTTAGATGACCACTAACACTGTTTTGAGTGATGCTACAGCTAGACTGTTCATGTGAAGTAACTTTAAAGGTAGGCTTGAGTTCCCTGTTTTTAGAAAAACACCCATATGATTGCATAAATGGTGAAAAAGTTACTATCGTGATATCTGTACATGAGCAAAACCAGGGTGAGCAGCTGTACTATCTATGAGTTGACAGAAGGTATGTGTAGTACCTAAGTCACATTTAACTTGAATGTGATAATCCTGAACGAACATAAAATTTTAGCAAATGGTCCGAGAGTTAGAAGCAGATAATCAGAGGCGGATATCATTTCAGCCATGAACGTGAGCATCTGTACTTCTCTCTCACCTCGCCAGCTGGTCAGGGAGCAGGAAGTGCTGCTTTATGTTTTCCACCAGGGGGCCTTTGAGTTCTTCCACCACTTTGAACACTCGCTTGAAGTTGTCAAACTACAAGACAAACGATGCGTACAGTACCACCAAACCCTTTTCCAAGTTTACTTAGAAGACTACAAGCTGCTTTACTGCTCTACCCACCTGTCGCCTGCAGCTCTTCAGCATAATGCCAGTTTTGGCACTAACATCATCGAGGTCTTTTTTCGTCCCTTTGGAGAGTTTCTTTCCAAGGACCTCACGAGCAAAGGTATCATCAAATGCATAATATCTGTTCAGTCGTCAAAGACAAGAACCGTCAGGAAACGTTTACCGAAATGATTAAATAGACAATTTGTCAAGTTAGGCGTATAACACTGCACACCTTTCAATCAGCATGGCTTGTCGATCTGGTGGTATCTGGAAGAGAAGCTGGTTAGCTAGTTTAGCTGGATTTTGCAGAAGCCTCTCACACATCTGGAAGGTTCGGAACTGGTCCATGGTGTCACTCAGGAGGACGTCAGCGCTCGCCTCACATTCTTCCATCACACCTCCCTCTATCCTCACCTTCACTGCATCATTCACTACAGTGACGTATCATTCTGTTTATGCCAGTTTCTCATCACTTACACTACGTGCACAATTATTAGGCAAGTCAGTATTATGATCTGATCATTATTTCTATGTATATTATCCAACTATTAACCATATAAACCTGAATGCTAACTGGGTATAATTATTTTCAGGTGATGTTTAATTTAATGAGGGAGAGTGTGGCTTAAAGTGATTAACACCCTATATAAGGTGCGCATAATTATTATTAGACAGCTTCTCTACCTCAGGAAAAAGGAGATTTAACTGAGAAGTAAAAAAATTTAAAATGCCTATCAGAGGGATGCAGCACACTGCAGAACTATTGAGGCGTGACCACCGGACAATCAAACACTTTGTTATGAATACTCAACATGGTCGCAAAAAACGTGTGGAGAAGAATAAAACGTGAGGTTACCAGGAACCGGTTAGCCTCCAGTGCCACCATATTTCAGAACTGCAACCTTCCAGGAGAGTCCAGAAGTACTTGGTGTCAAGTGCTGAGAAACATGGCTAAGGTAAGGAAGGCTGAAACACAACCACCACTGAATAAGACTCGCAAGCTGAAACGCCATGACTGCGCCAAGAAATACCGGAAGACCGATTTCTCAAAGTTTTCATGGACAGATGAAATGAGAGTAACTCTAGATGGACCAGGTGGGTTGGCCCGCGGGTGGATCACTAATGGGCACAGAGTAGCAGGTCGAACAAGGCACCAGCAAGGTGGAGGAAAGGGTTCTGCTGTGGCCTGGCATCATTAATGATGAGCTAGTTGGACCTTTTCGGGTTGAAGATGGACTGAAAACTCAACCCCCAAACCTACTGCCAGTTACTAGACGGCACTTTCTTCAAGCAGTGGTACAGGAAGAAGTCAGCAACATTCAGGAAGTTCATGATCTTTATACAGGTATGCGATGGAGCACTGTCATCAAGGTCACCACTGCCTGGCTAGCCCTTAAAAGGCATCAAAGATGACAGAATGATGACCTGGCCCCTTTCCTCACCTGCCTTAAATCCTACTGAGAACGTCTGGGCCATTCTCAAGCATGAGATTTACAGTGAGAGAAGACAAGTCACCTCTGTGAACAGCATTTGGGAGGCTGTGGTCGCTGCATCAGCTAAAATGGATCATGAACAGATCAAGAAACTGACAGATTCATTGGATGGAAGGCTGATGGCGGTTATTGAAAAGACGGGTAGCTATATTCATCACTGAATAGTTTTGAAGGGCCAAAATTGTTTTATTATTCTATGTTATGTCACGCATGAACATAGTTTGTTATGTTAAGACTGAAGAATGTGGAAAAAAAGGAGAAAAAAAAAAAGTGAGTGGAAAAATTTTTTTAAATTTAGTTCTCTAATAATTGTGCACACTAATAATTTCCCCAGAGAACAACAAATCTCTTTTTTTCTTTGTTAAGCATTCTGTTTTGAAGTGAAATAAACACCAAGATCAACTGAGATCATTGTATATGTTCACCAATAAAATGAATCTGCGAAATACCATTTGCCTAATAATTGCGCACGCAGTGTAGATTTACGGATCACCAGGAATAAACTGATGGTCAATCATTTGAAACTATTTGCAGTCTGTGAAATTACTTGGGGTGTACTGATCTGATACAGAGTGCTGGTATCAGGAACTGTACTGGATCCATCATTTCTGTTACATAGCCTATTTTACGCTGTGAAAGTATGTTATGTTATGTTATGTTATGTTGAGGCAACAATGATCTTGGAGACAGACAGAGAACACAGACTGTCTTAAAGCATGGTGGCACACCTGTGATGTTTCACACAAGCTGGTGACAGAAGTTTGCAGGGGGGCAGCTTGACAGATGATTACAGGATTTGATGAGTACCAAGTATCAAACAAGAAACAAAATTCTAATATCTTTTGAGCTGGAAATATGGTCAGTAATATGTGTTCTATTTCTCCAGCCAGTGAGTTTCGTTACCTGTGTATCCATTGAGCCATAACTGGTACACCTCCTTGTCCATGATGGTAGTGTTTCCCACAAACACGTCCAGCTCCACAGACATCTTGATCTGCAAACTGTATAGATTTAGCTAGCATAAAAGAAATGCGTCACATTTCCAAAACATACATTAAAAATGATCGTGTGGCGAGAGTTTAATGACTATATTTTGAACTGTACACTCACCCGCTATAGTGTGTGTTTGTTACTGGGAAATGTAGCGCTAGCTAGCTAGTCCTGTAAACACTACACTGTAGCTGTCATTAGCCCGCAGCTGCTAGCTAACTAGCTCCAGAGAATGTTGGAAGGGCAGCATGAGCCTGAACACTGATAACACATATTAAGCACAAGCGCTCAAAATAAACCGCCGAACAGTATAAATGAATTCATCAACTCAGCTCGATATGAGTCGACCATCTTAGAAAAACTCAACAACAAACCACCTTTTTCAACGACAAACCACTTCCGGGTCAGCGAGTTCCCTTGTGTGAGGAGTTCAGACAGAGGAAAAATGGCTGGTGTGGCAAATCATATTTTCCTTATATTTTCCACATATACACAGACAGCAATCCTACCCACTGTAAATAAATAAATAAATAAAAATTACATATATAAGCAAAATATATTAAATATTTAATTACACATTTATTTGACACTTTTTAGGGATACCTAGGGGTGGCACTGCAAGGGATTCCTGAGACTATGATGCAAATGACACATTAAGTAACATTTTAATAATATATATTTTTACAAATAAAAAATGTAATTAATTAAAACCATTTATACTGTAGCATTTTATTGTAATCTCCATCCATTCATCCTGCGTACCATTTATCCTACACAGGGTCGCAGAGGAGCCTGGAGCCAAACCCAGGGGAATCAGGGCACAAGGCAAGGGACACCATTGCATTGCACACACATTCACACACTATGGACAATTTGGACATGCCAATCAGCCTACAGTGCATGTCTTTGGACTGGGGGAGGAAACCCCCAAACCATGGAGAGAGCATGCAGGCTCCTCACACACAGGGCGGAGGCAAGCATCAAGCCCCCAATCCCAGGGGTGTAAGGCAAGTGTGCTAGCCACTAAGCCACCATGCCCCCAGTTCTTAGCATGTGAGAGTTAAATGTGAATTACAGTGTTAGCTGATTCTTCATGCCTAAAACCATCTTCATCTTTAATCACTTAAATTGGACAGACACGTCAGTAAATGGAGCATATGTTAAACAACAAAAGCTCCAAAGGGGGGAAGGTTCTGTAAGTATAGCAAGGAATATTTTAAATCTGGATTTACATGCACAGACAGTGACAAGGCCAAACATTTTCTCAAGTGTGTGATATGCTTGAAGCAGCTTACTAACGAAAATATAAAGTAATTAGGTTGAAGAGGTTCAGCTGACAAAAAAGGTCAGTTTTGCCAGCGTTCCTGGGACAGACTCCAGATCCACTGTGACCCTGACCAGGATAAAAAAGGTTATTGAGAGTGAGTGAGTCTATATGTGTACAATTACTGACTGGAGCTCATCTCTTTCTATGCAGTTTGTCTGCCAACTGTAGCTGAAATATCATTGGAAAGGGTTCACCATGTTAGTGCCACTGCTGACTAAATATTATTTGGTGGACAGTTCCCAGCACTGCAGTGACACTAACGTGGTAGAGGCATGAACATATGTGTGACACTGATACAAATGCATCAGGCACAAGTGCAGTGCTTGGTGTTTTTTCAGTGTCATTGTTGGGATAAGAAAAGTCCACCAAATAATCCTGTCAACCGTAAACTGTCCTGTAATCAGAAACCGACCACTGATAAAGGGCTAGAGAATAATTAACACTAACTGTTCATGGAAAATGTGCTGTTGTGTCTAAAAGTACACCTTAAGTAGATGTGTGTAATAAAGTGAAAATATGTATTGCTTACAAACCACAGCTGTGGCTTATAACAGTGCAATACACACTATCTTGTCACTACCATGTCAGTGTTATTGCTCTTTTGAAAATGATCCACCACCAAATAATACCTGGTCATCTGTGGTCTGGTGGTCTATTATCATTATCATTAATGGACAGGGGAGATGGTAGCTGACAGATTCTACAAATTGCATCTGGTATAAGTACCTAATCAAATTGTTAATGAATGCACCCTCTACTGCATATTGTTGAGATGAGTTACACAGAGGTGTGTCTCAGTTAGGCACAGTCTGTGACTAAACCCCAAATACCACAGACAGAGATCTCAGTGAGAAGAGCACAAGCCCTAACTCGCTGGCATCACAAGGCTTTTCTCACAAAAGGGGTGTGCATGGAATCCATGCCCCATCAGAGATAGATAGTCACCACGGATGACTGTGTCACTGGCTGACAGCAGTGTTGGTGCCACAGGGGCACAGGAGACAGGTGGGGCATCAGTGTGTGAGAGTAGAACACATCATCCAGCTTAGAATTAATTGTGATCTATCTCGCTGTCAAATTACTGCTTCTGATCACCACATCCTGGTCAGAAGTGGTGTCCCAGGTCTGGGAAAAGTTTGGCACCACACAAATGGACCTCTTCACCAATGCCAAATCAACTCACTGTTGACTGTGGTTCTCCCGGTCAGAACTGAGCAGTCTGCTAAGTGGCTCGCAACTGGCCTCACTCTCTTCTATATGCATTTTGTAAATTCTTCCCACACTGCACAGAATTCAGCAGTCAGTTCAGAGTCCTGTTTGTCATCCCAATGCCTTAGTTATAAGCTCACCATGAACGTATTGGTGGCTAGATTTCTCCAGGTCAAAGTCATTTCACACATGGCTATATTACAACAGTATTTATATCAAATTGTATGTCATGCAGTCACTGTCCAACTTTGTTTAAGGTCTCAGCATGTGTGCACACGCACAAGAAGGTATTCAGGTGATTCTCAATACCCCTGGCAGTTATCCAGTGTTCACAGTTACATATGCATGCATGCTTTCGTTCAGAACAAAATGTACAAAATGTTCTAGGACAGAGTGAAAATGATTTAGACCATAGTGAAGAGTGGAGTAATAATGCAGGAACTGAGGAAGAGTCAGTTGTCAGCTTTTACACAGGCCATCTCCCTCATGAACATTTAACTGCCTCCAGGGACCTTCTTAGTGCAAGTTTTCACTGTGGATATTATCTTATGGGCAATTGTAAATTCACTCCTATTTATTACATGACCTGTATATACCCTTACCTTCTGGACATTGCATTACCCCTTGCATAGCTGGCATCTGTTACATAGCATCTGTGAAGCTTTATTGTGTCTTCTATACATTTTATAAATTTTGTTGTTTTTTAAAAATTGCTGTTGTTTGTGTATGTACTGGAAGCTTCACTTACCAAGTCAAAATCCTTGTGTGAGTGAGCACGCTTGTCAATAAAGCGCTTTCTGAGTCTGATTCTGATTGTAGCAGATGCACAGGCACCAGAGACAGTTATATGCTTGGATTAATGTTCAGATGATGTGTAAAGTCCTAATTCAAATTAAAGTATAAGTCTGTCATATTTCAGTGTCAGCATTCTAAAAAGTAGAAGATCAGTTTAAAAATAGAAATTTGATTCAACAAAAGAAAAAAATGTAAAAAGTATGGTTGCAAAGAGTAGATGTTGCATTTGAAATACTTCAAATCTTCAGTACAAAAAAATGCATTGTTGCAATTTGCAACAATATGCACTGCTGTGCAATATTGCACCAGCCTACAGTACAAACTACCCCAGTCAATAATAAATTTAAAAAAGTTATAAAATTATATATAGCACTGTGCAGAAGTCTCAGGCACCCTATTTTTTTAGTACAAACTTTGTTATAGATTTTTATTTTATGACTTCTACATTATCGATTCAGTACAAAGACTTTTTTAGTACAAAACTTCCCAAACATGAGTTTTCCAGCACAAAATTAAATGTTACAGAAAAATGTTTGTATGTCAGTAAAGAAAGCAGCATATTACATAAGAGACACTTTTCAGACAAAAAAAAACAACATAATGAAGGCTACTGGGTTTTGCTGCAAAAATAAGAAGCAAATATATATATTCCATGAGAGTATCATAATGTGTGCAATACTGGGTTAATATAAAATATTAATATAACCTAATAAAATATATTTTATTAGGTTATATTAAAAATAAAAATAATTTATTAGGTTATTTTAATTATTATTTTTTTAATTCAAATGAGTAAAAAAAAAATTCCAAATCCTTCTCATGCTCCCAATTCTCAGTCAACAATCAGTCAAAATGAGCACAAGAGTGAAAATGGTGGGCTGCATGACACCCCTCACCCCCACCGGTATCACCAGCCTGTTTGCACTCCAGCCTCAGGCTACAGCCCTCTTTTCATCCCGGTTAACACCCCACATTGTTATGGATCCACAGTAACAATGGTGCTGGAAAGGAGGACGGAAGGATATGACCACATACCATGGATTAATGTACAGTGCAGTACTGCAACTCTTTCCGTCAGTGCGTCTGTGCGTGTGTGTGTGTGTGTGTGCATTGTGCTTTGTCCAGGCTCATTATGGTAGAACATGTGGAAGGGAAAGAGGAAAGGAAGGGCATGTGACTATCATATGGGCTGAATAGGGATTGTGAACAAACATTAAGAGTCCCTTTATGATCTCCAGATGATCATATTTTCATTCATTTCTAATGCAGACATTAAGATTGTGCATTTACTGAGAAGAGAATGGGAATTTCGTAGAATTATGATGTCATATGCGGCGGGGTTGCCTACAATACACATTCTTACGGTAAAGGAAGAGCAAAGGGAAGGAAGGGAGAAGAAGAGTGGGGGGAGGGAGAGAGAGAGAGAGAGAGAGAGAGGAGTGGGTTGACATCAGCAGCCTCCAGAATCATGCTTGCCAAGTGGAGAAAGGGAAGCTCATCCCTGAAGAAACAGCCAGAATTTTTCATATTGCAGGCCTAACTGGAGAATATAATACACTTGTACTGGAAATTATTTAAGCAGCTTTATTGCCAGAGGCTTTGGATTATCTGATTTTTTTTTTTATTATTATTATTGCTGGGAAATCGGAAGCTCGAGCTCGGCGAAGCTGCCCTACATTTTATACTCTATTTTCTCTATGCGTTTTTTTTTTTTTTTTATGTTTACAGTAAACTGTCTCGTGGAGAGATCTTCAGGCGGATGTTGGCTTCATCCATAAAGGCATAAAAAAATTATCGACAGAAAATTTGCCGACAGAAACACGGGAATGAGGTGAAGAGCCGAGGCGCAGAGAAAAGGCAGAGTGGCGGACATTGTGAACCCGAAAACAGCCGCACACAGAAGATGCACAATTAATCCAAACCTAGTCTTTCACATCTCGATACTCAGGACCGTATCGGCACAGTATGTAACACTGTTTCCATGGTCTTAGCATCTTGTTGTTTACAGCAATCAAAACGACGTTAATATCGTCCCCAAGCCGTCCAATTGTAAAGGAATAGGGCGGGTAATTTGCCCCGACTTGTGTTCAGGTAATATTTACCTATAGATCAGTGTGACATGTAAAGATGTTCCACTGTGATTTTGTGCACTAATGTAATCAAGCGATTGCAGGACGTGGAGGTAAAGCCACAGCGTTACTTTAAGGCCTGGAAACGAGGTGTGCTTAAAGAGAAACGAGTTATAAGACATTAGGATACACGTGCCTCTTAAATATGATCAGATCAACTCAATGGCATTGAGTTCCCAGCTAAACTCCTGTGTTTTCCCATAATATGCAACATACGGTTTGGGATCACTGACTGCACCCTTTTTATATCTGGACAATCAAATCTGCAGGTCTACTTTTTTCAGGATACCAAAGTAAAAGTTTGGGCGAGATGGGGAGTGATGGTGAAATCCTAAGCCATGACTTGGCGAAGGTGTCTGATGAGGACTTGCTGGCTTGCTCTAAAGAAGAGCTGGTGAGTCGACTGCGGCGAGAGGAGTCAGAGAAGATGTCGGCGCTCATTCAGCGTGGGCGCCTAATCAAGGAGGTGAACAAGCAACTTCAGGGACATCTGCTTGAAATCAGGGAGCTCAAAGCCATCAACCAGCGGCTGCAGGAGGAGAACCAGGAATTGCGTGACTTGTGCTGCTTCCTAGATGATGACAGGCTGAAGGTGAAGAAGCTGGCACGAGAATGGCAGCTATTTGGTCACCATGCCGCCAAAGTGATGCGGGATGACCTGGGCGGCTACCTGAAGAAGCTCTCTGACCTGGAGCGTCTGCAGGATGGTCTGGTCAAGGAGAATCTGGACCTGAAGGAGCTGTGTCTAGTGCTTGAGGAGGAGTGTGTGAGCAGGAGCGATTCCAGCCCTGGGGGATCTACTGAGCTCAACCTGCCATGTATGGTGGCCCGGGACCTCGGGGATGGAAGCTCGAGCACTGGGAGCGTAGGCAGCCCTGACCAGCTCCACCTGGTGTGTTCACCTGATGACTGAGCGAGAGTTAAGAGAAAGAAAGAGGATAATAGCCATTATCCCTTTATTCCTCTCAGAGAATGACAGAGAAGGGCCTGAATGAAGTTATGTGGGCCAACCCAAAGGAGCAAAGAAGTTTACGATTTTAGTTGTCATCAAACATCTCAGCTGCTTATGCTAGACAAATAGATAGGCCACATTAGTCTTTTCTTTGCTTTTCCCTTTAGACTGTTGTTAATTTTTCCCCCCAGTGTAGATAGACTTTATTAATGTGAATGATATTACTTTGCTTTAGAGAGCAAGCATGACTGCAATAGTTTTAAGCTTTACTTTAGCTCTGTCATATTGTGTTTATTAAATCTTTTGAAAAGAAAGTAGTACAAGGTCACTGGGATTTCCCCCCACTAATCTCTTACAAAAGTGGTTGTATATAGAAACCAACTGATCAACTGGCTATTTACCACCTGTTTTTACTGCACTGAAATGAATTTTAAGGGGGTCTCATGTTTTAATGATGCACTACACAGGGCTGAAACAAATCTCAAGTGATTCATGTTTTTAAACTGCATAGAGCCATAAAATGACCTCTTTGAGGTCATGCACAACAGCACTGAATCTTTTTCAAGGGTCTCTCAAGACCTCTGATTTAAAATGAATGGATTGCCAGTTATTTGGCTGTATGAAATGTGCACTGAAACCGCACAGTCAGAATTAGTACACTTTCTCACGATTAGGATGTACTAAAGTTGCTCTAGTAAGATATGTTACACTAAACCATCTTGTTGACTATTACACTGGACACCAGATCATTTTTTGCATTGATAAATTTTATTACGTAACTACTCAGTGTACCATTTTTTGTTTTTGATTGTTGGTTTTATGGGATTTTACTTAGCTACACGCTATATTCACACACTGGCAACTGCACTGGGTACAATGATGTTTGTGAATTTGTAATATTGTGTAATTACTTTAATTATGTTCTTTAGCTTTTACCTATATATTTTGATTTAGATGTACATCAGTATTACTTTAATGTCTTTTTTTTCCCGTTTATATCATAAGAATCTGATTTTGTGTTTTTGGCTGTAATCTTTGGGCCATGGTTGTTGTCAGTAGGAGAGCTTTAAATACACTTGATTGAGCTTGATTGAGAGACCCGAATGTGAAATAATCTTTTTTGTGTGCTGGGAGCCACCTATACAAGCAAATTGCATACAGAGTGAAAGTTTTATTGATTTGCTTATAAAAATTGTTTGGCCATGTTGGAGGCCAAAAAGACGAAGTATGAAGCATGTTATATTTTTGGCTTACCATTTTCCCTACTGGAGTAAACAGCGGGCCCTTGAGAGCATGCACTCACTGGTTCACTCAGCACAAACCCTCTCTTCACTATCTCAATCATACGTGCACCAAGCTTTGAGTAAGTGCCGCTCTTACAAGAGCAAACAGAAGACTCTGTGTTCAAATCAGGGTCACCACGTTTATTCAGTTTGCCCCGGCTACTTGCAAATATTGCTCTTGTCACCATCATTCTTGTGCATTCTATGTAACCCTTGTTTCCATCCCTTCCTGGGTTATTTATTTCCAATTCTAGGTCATTTGACTCTAACTCAAACTGTGCAAAGAGTCAAGGTTATCCTTCACTGAAGGGAGATTAAGGACGGGTCTTTTCTTATTAGTAGCGTCACAGATATGAGGCAGAACACAGAGGGCAGAACTGTCATGCCAACCAAGGAAAAATGCATACAGACATAGTTTAATAGTTTTTATACATACAATTTTACATTAGACCTGTGATTGACTGGGGTCACCTGCCTTGTGCCTGGTCATACCAGGATCGGTTCTGGATCCACCATGACCCTGGCTAGGATAACGCGGTTACTGAAGTTGAATGCATTTTAGGTCACTTTTTAAAAAATAATAATAATAATAATAATGAAATACACTGGCACTATTATGAACACTGAAAACGTTAGGCAATTACTGTGTTCTAAAAATGTACATTGGCACATGTTTAGCTGTGAGGGAGTCAGGGAATGCAGTGGCTATCAGGACATCCTAAGAGGAAACAGTGCTGACTCCTCCTTTCCCATCTCCTAGGCCTCTGCTGTACTCCATTTCTGGTTTCAATCAACGACTTCTTTTTTTTGTTTTTTTTTTTTAATTAAATGAGTGCAACTGTAGAAATCTGCATGTCAACTGAAAAAAAGGACTCTGGAAGAAGTAGCATTTCTGAAAGTGCTTTTTAAGGCACACATTAAAATCAACAAACTTTTGAATCTTTAACAAATAATTTACACAAATGCCAACTAATTTTGATTTTTTTTTAATTTTTTTTATTATACTCTTACATGTTGTACAGTATGAAAACCTTTCTTCACTGCTAAGGCTTACAATTCTCAGTGAGGAAAAAGTACAAATATAGTTTACTCTCAACAATAAATACATATCTGCTAAATTGTATGGACCAGCCCTAGTAGTGGATCAAATAAGCTGTAATAACACATACACTGTAGATTTCAATATATTAAGTGCTTTACCTTTTATATATATATAACTTTGCTACTTTAGGAAAAAAAAAAAAAAAAAAAAAAAAAAAAAAAAAAAAAAAAAAAAAAAAAAAAAAAAAAAAAAAAAAAAAAACACACACACAGCTAGCATCTAAACAAAAGTTGTATTAAGTGCATATTTGTCCAAGACTGTTCATCATCAATAGAACAATTCAAATGAATCAGTGTAACTGAATTATTACTGAAATGTTTCAGGCTTGTAATGTTTGTGATCTTCACATAAATCAAAATACCCAAATATTTTAAACTGGACATGATGTAACTAAGTAGCTTAATACACTGTACCATGTAAAAAACATAAAAAATTATATTAGACTTATAGCTTTAGATTGCATAGAACAAAGTTATCAAATGTGTCAACAATAGTAAAGTAGTGTCCATCCACACACAGTGATAGGCTTACATGCCCATTCATCAGTACGTAGTCAATTAATGAATATTTCTAATAAGAATAGTTTTGTATAAAGTATAAGTAAATACTTTTCAGTATATAAGGTAGTTTATATCATAGTTCATAGCTCATAGTTATGGTTTTCATAAATGTTTAAAAGTTTACTCTTAACAGAATATTCTAAATACTATATTGTGCTTTGCAGTATTTCTGCTTTGTTCTTATTTAATACCCAGTGCGAGCGCTAAAGCTACACTGCTTAAATCTGGAACCCATTTGCGGGTTTGTTGGATATGTCTCACTGGGGGAACCCTTTAAATGTTGTATGTAGAACTCAACAACAGTGTATTTCTCCATCAGAGTGGGTTCTGAGTGGAACCACTTTAAGAAGCCCGGAACCCTTAACTGTCCAAGGTTTTAACGAACCTTATTTTCTCAGAGTGTATAAGAAGGCACAGTACTAAAAGGTACAAGTTTGGTACAATCAGTATAATCTGCAGTGTATTCACAAATACACTTGTGTTTTCTGACCTAGTGTTAAACACACCTGTGAACATTCAGAGCACTTGTTTTCCATGAGGTAAAACAGATTAAATGGTCATGATGGTAGGCGAGTTAAGGGATTGATCTGACTGGTCCCCGCTGCTGCTGCTACGCCGATGGGCAATACCACATGGCTCTGGGTTTCGGGAGGGCTGGAACGTACCATGCTGAGTGGTGGAGGAGGCAGAAAGGCTGAGTGCTTGTGATGAAGTAGGAGTACTAGTGTCAAGAGAGGTAGTAGGATAGGTGAAGATCATGCTAGAAGTGAACGGAGTCAGAGAAGGTGTGGAAATGAGGACCGGAGTGTGGAGGGAATCTGACTCTGGATTCATACTGCCAGAAGAGGTTGAAGATGGAGGTGGAATGGTGATTTTTGGCTTTGGTTTCTCCTGTTTGGTGGGAACCTGGCATTTTCTAGAGGGTCCAGGAAGTTCAGAATCTACTGGCTCAATTTTAATTCCACCCAGGGTAGGAAGAACGGGATTAGAGTCAGAGTCTGAATCAGACTCCTGGACTTTGCAGATGGGTCGATGGGCCTCAAGAACCAGTTCAAGCTTCTCTTTTTCCTTCTGTAGCTCAGCAATCTCTTTCTGCAGGCGGGACTTTTTGTCTTCCAACTGGTCAGTCTCCTGCAACAAAGGATTTTCATGGTACAATTAGGTCTAAGTCAGTCAAAAAAGGCGAGTAGTATGAGTAGCCTCACTTATGAGTCACTTTAGATAAAAAGTATCTGCCAAATGAATACAATGCGTAAATGTAGATCATCTTACATTCTGAAGTGAGTCGGTCAGCTCACGGCGACGAGTCCTACACTTGGCAGCAGCCTGTTTGTTTCGTTCCCTTCTAATTCTGCGCCTTTCGAGTTCTTCCGGTGATAACTAAGGACAAAACAACACTAATGTGATAAAAATCTTTAAAGTGTAAAGATCTAAACCAAACACATGGTTTAGATGTTCATATAGGCAGCTCATGTATTTACTTAACCTTGTAGTTTAGAGAAAAAAATCTTAAACAGTACAAATTATTTCAGGACTTTTATCACCAAAATGGTGAAAAGGTCACCATCACTAACTTTCAAACTGTAATACTGCCATCTAGGGGACAGGGTCACTTCCATGTGATGGGTACCACTGGCAGAGGCTGTGTAAAAATTACCACGAGTTTACATCAGCATCCTTGCAGTCTGCCTTCTCCCATTTCAGCATTCACACTTGTCTAATTTAAAAATTCACTTTCTTGTTCGATTTCATGGGCCTTTTCTTCCTGCCCCTTATTTTGATGACTCATATAGACCCCTCACTGACTCAGGTGTGAGTCATATGATTTTGCTCCAATGAGTCACATGATTTCCTGTCTCATTATTTCACTTGTCTCACACCCCAAGACAGACTTGAGGGCATGAATCAGACAAAACTGGCCTTTCTTTAGCACATCAACAGGTTAATCAAAGATATATTTTATTGCTGTATATCATAACATGGAAGTGGAAATGATGTCCATATTGATGACCAAAAAACACTGGATTAATTTAAACTGAATTAAACCATAAATGCAAAGGACACACAGACACACCCAAGGAAGGCCAAACGATTGTGCCATGCCTATTCCACACCTTTTGTTGATCAGCGTTGCACTTATACAGTTAGGTCATATGCACACCCTTCAGAGTCACTACAGGATATTACACATCGTCTGTTTCTACATCCCTCACAAATATCTGCC
>CM040981.1:16230902-16248551 GCA_022985145.1 Pangasius djambal | reverse complement strand
TGGATCGTAGTCATTTAAGAACAGGGTGCAATGTGACTGAAGTCTTTTAGAGCATTAGCAAAAAAGAGATTTATGGCCTTCATGGTTAACCACACTAATATTAATTCAGAATTGGGAAATAAACAAAACTTACATGTTCATCATTTCTGCGTCTTGTGGAGCTTCCTGGTGCTGTTATTGCCCTGATGACTCCTGGTCGAACAAAGTGTGACTGGGAAGGCTGAGGGTTCACAGATGCGAGTCTTGGTGGCAGGGGGTACGGGTGACGAGGAGGTTGCTTGGATGGTCCTGGCACTGGAAATACAGAGGGCTGCACAAGCCACTGTAGGTCTTGGTTTGAAGTTATGGCATTTAGAGTTGGGACAAACTGACTGGATCCTGCCACTGAGTACTTTGGCTATGGGTTAAAGGACAGATGAAGAGTTTGTCATTAAAGCAAAAAAACCATGGGTTTTGTCCTTATTAAGATGTGACACAGAAGTAATAAAGGCACCATAAGGATCATAATAATAATAATAATAATAATAATAATAATAATAATAATAATAATTATTATTATTATTATTATTATTATTATTATTATTATTATTATTATTATTAAGGTGTATGTGGAAAAAAAATACAGATTTTGGAGACCATATGGCTTCTTAAGAGTCCAATACGAAAAACACTCAGAGCCAAGATATTTCAAATGAGTACTCATTGTTATGGTTATATTTTGGCTCTTGAGTTATGAATTATAATATTAATTTTGACTTAGAAGCATTCTGTCCAGGGTTATAACACCTCTTTATTACTGGACATGGAGTTACTTTGTGTCTATGATTATAAAGAGACGTGCGAAAATAAATCAGCTATGTGAAGGACTTACCTCTTGATGCCGAGTCGTACCGGTGCCGGTGGCTTGAGTACCGCTGGCAGAGCTCGACCCAGACCCAGAACTGCTATCGGGGAAGTTCTGATCCGTTCCTCGCCCAAAGTTCCCGTAGTCTCGATACATGTAGGCCGTTTACTTTTCAAAAATCCCAAGAAAACGAACCAAATAAAAACGCGTCTTAGTCCGTGACAGATTCAAATGGACGAACTCGCCTGCGCTGACTAACTTATAGTCTGCTGTAGTCCGAGAATTCAAAAGTTAGTTCCGCCTGCCTAGCTGCCGGAAAACCGCTGAATCCACCTGTGACTTCTCAGGGGTGTACTCTGAATAGTGCGAGTTTATGTTCGTACTATTCAAACTAATTGATTAAAAAGAAAATATGGTTTCGAAAACTAACACACGACGTTAGTTTTTTAAAGCTAAACTAAAATGTCGGAATTTTGCGATCATACTCGCTTTACTTGATATTGTGTTGTGTGCACCCCTCCCACTTTACGGGAAATGGTGCGGTCTACAAATAGGGTGACGAACAATCACGTGTAAGATGACGTATATGCCCATATTTAGTGTTTTTCCGGGAATCCCATTTTGTTTCTTTTCTACACTTTTTTGAAGGGTTCACCCCTTTGTAACAACAGAAATGTGTTTGTGTGTAGTTCAGCACAGTGGTAATAAAATAATTTTATAATGTATAAATGTATAATTTTTGATAATGTAGTAAGTTTTTAATGTTTAATGTTACTGTACTGTACAGTGCATCACCTGATGAGTGATAATGAGAGTAAACCTGAGTACAATTTTGGATGAATTAAAAGAGCGGTGGGAATGTTGAAACAGAAAAAGAAACTCGACGAAATGGTTCAGTTTAACGTTTCAGAATATTTCACAGACAGGAAGTTTATAAATTCCACAAAGACTGATCAGCTATTTTGATCAAAGTGAAAACAAAACAATCGAATTATTCAAAGACTGTTGTGTTCATTTCTCTTTTCATGTTATTAACGTTGTTTTTAATGCAGTTTGTTAGTTTTTTGGTGTTAATTGTTAATCCGTAGTGTGACCATATGGTCAGTATGAGATATGAAAATCGACAGCTGCGTCTTTCTGCCACTCATTTCCCAGCAATCCTGTGACTCATCAGTGATGTCCTGAATAAAGCTGGTGCCACATTACCCCAACTGGGGCCACTAAATACTAAACAGTACCTATTGTTTTTTGTTTTTTGTTTTTTCTAAATAATAAACACAAATTTTGGGGTCATAATGTTATAATGAGTTTTCTGATTCATATTATATGATCATATTCTAAAAAATTTTGAGCTTCTTCTAATTTACAGTTACTGAGTTTTGGACTCGATGTTATGAGAAAGTTTCATATCTCAGCAGTCTTGTATTTTATTAGCACTGTAAGCAGAGCGAGTGAGAAATTAGGTGATAGGTGCGTGTGACGTCATGCCTGTAAAATGTCTGACTGGGACTAGATTGAGGCAGATCAGCCCGGACCAGGGCATGAAAAAAACAACACACTAAGATCACTGAGACACGCCCAGCCGTGTGTGAGCGTGTGTGTGTGTGTGTGTGTGTACGACAGGTACGTGGTTTCTTGGTGAGATGGCATGCCCTGATATCCCGCGGGCTTTATTCTAATGAAAAATGATGACGTTGATGAGTTTTGGGGCGGTGCACAGTGACACTCCCCTTTACAAAACACACCCAGGTGATATATAAAAAAAAATCAGATTATTGACATTTTAAACATTTTCTTTACAAATCTGCACTTTTCCGGTTTTACAGTGAATTCAGGTCCAATAAGATCTCAGACCTCTCATTGCCATTTTTTCCC
This sequence comes from Pangasius djambal, assembly GCA_022985145.1. Classification (NCBI taxonomy): domain Eukaryota; kingdom Metazoa; phylum Chordata; class Actinopteri; order Siluriformes; family Pangasiidae; genus Pangasius; species Pangasius djambal. Next base: position 16,245,832 of record CM040981.1, on the reverse strand, counting down.
CCAATGGATAAAGTTTGTGATGTTTTGTTTTTTCTTTGCTTAACTGTAGCAGAAATTGTTTAACAAAATAACCATATAGCATTGCAATGCGTTACATTTTATAAACTCTATTTAAATAGATATAAACTCACCAAAGCCCTACAAATGTGTGTTGATAAATACAGTAGGTGTCTCTATATTAATGTTATTGTGCCTGGAGAGTCTGTGCTTCATTAAGAAAATTGATTTCCGTTAATATATCTTAATTCTAACATTAATTACTTTATTTAGACAAATAGGAACTGTGAATGCCTAGTTCTTCTGACTGACATAACATGTTATGTAATAATAACACACAGTAATTACTGTGCTGTGTCATATAGTTTATTTATGTCTTCAGCAAAATTTTCAAGTCCATTCATAGGCTACAATTTAGTGACAATGACGAGGTTGTGGGACATCCACCATACAAAGGGAGTCAGAATATCCCTTAAGGAACTATAATACGGTAGAAAGACCGCTAACCAAACGGTTTGTCTTACAGCCGAGGGCGCATTGTTCTATACCTACCCACCTAACGAACTAACTAAGGGTAAGTTTTGCACTCCAATGCATTTTAACGCTAGTCACGTTTTCTGATTATTAGACGCCTATACTCTATATGCTACCTATAACAAAGACTGGAGACCTTTTCTTAAATGGTCACAGTAATAAAGTAATAGACAAAATAATCCAAACGTGCACTGTTATTTTACGGAACCTCGCTACTGTAGGACAGTTTGATGAGGGAGAACAAATTGTTATGAAACTATTGTCACAGATGCTGTTAGTGAAAATTAACCAACACCTTCTGACCAATCAGTATAGAAAATTTCACAGCGCCGTGGTAAGCTATATGACGTTAATATATAATAATTTATATAAGGTATAGATAAAAGTCTGTAAATATATACATATATAATTGAGGAAAACTGTTTAAATACGTCCTAAATAAAAAAAATATATATATATAATAATAATAAATTGGACTGATTGAGGGTTATTGTCTTCGCCTCACCATTGGTCTTTCTGTCAACACAACGTTCAATGTTATACGCGGTGTGACTATTTGGACTGACATGCACAGAATCCAATCACCATTCAGAGTTACGGTTACTAACTTGGCTATTTGACCAATGAGGTTAGAGACAGTGCAGCGGTGCCACGCAGGCACATTTTCATCAGCCAATGATATAGCAGGTAGGGCGGGTTTACGGGCGCCTACGTAGCTGTAAGTACAACTTAACGCACCAACTTAGCTGCCTATTTTGAAGTTCTGCTTTTATTGTAACGTTAAGGTAGCTGAAATTTAATAAATTTTTGACTTTGTCGGTCCATTTGATTCCGAGCTTTGACAATAGCTTTTAGTCGGTGTCATCTTCTAAACTCAGCTCTCTGGCTATCAGTCTGTCTAGCCACCTAGCTAGCCAGATAGCACAGTATTCAGGTAGAAATGGAGGAACGCTGAGCTTTATATGAGCTAACTGGCTATTTATAATACACACAGGAAGTCACGTTAGATATTTGATTAATAGGTGTATGCACCTTTGTTCTTCTTCTGGTGAATCTAACTAGATAATCATATTGTCTTCTTGTTTAAAGGAGGAAAAACGATGGCCCATCAGCATCATGGTTACCGGGCTAGTAAGTATGAGAACTTTGCAATCAAGCTGCCTAGTTTATACTGCAGTAGTGTCGGCATGTCATCTAAAATATAAGGTCAATACGCCAAGTTTGATATCGGTTGCCTCTTTATGATGATATGCATCATTTCTAAAGTTGTAGTACGCTTGAGGTTGTTAAGCAAATCAAGATGAAAATTGAAAACAAATTCTGATCTGTGGCCTAGTGGTTAGCGCTGTTGCCTTGCACCTCTGGAGCTGTGGGTTCGAATCCCACCTCCGCCCTGTGTGTGACACGCCTGCGTGCTCTCCCTGTGCCCTCAGGGGCTTCCTCACCCAGTCCAGAGACATGTGCTGACTGGTGTTTCCAAACTGTCCAATTTATTAATACTGTATTTATAAAATTGTATATAATTTCTTGTCATTACTATACTATACCTGGCTGCTACCCCAATAACTGCTACTGCTGACACTGAATACTGTGTCATAGTATGTTATGTTTACATTCACAGCAATTTATTATAGCTATTCTTTTGCATTATTGTTATATCTGACACTTTCCTACTAGAACTGTGAACTGGTTGGCGCTGCACTGTCTCTTACTGTGCCTATTGTCCTGTTTTAGGAGTTATTGTACCGTCTTGTGCTGTTTGCACACGTTTGCACGTGTACTTTATGTAGAAATGTGTAGTTTCTTGTAGTTCTGTGTTGTCTGATGTTGCACCATGGTCTTGGAGGAACGTTGTTTCGTTTCACTGTGTACTAACTAGCTGTATATGGTTGAAATGACAATAAAGCCATCTGATTGTGCGATGGGTTGGCACCCTGTCCAGGGTGTTCCCTGCCTTGTGCCCCGAGTTCCCTGGGATAGAAAGGAAGGAAGGAAGCCTTTATTTGCACATATACATTACAGCACAGTGAATTTCCTTTCTTCGCATATGCCAGCTTAAGTGCAGGGTCAGCCATGATACGGTGCCCCTGGAGCAGAGAGGTTTAAGGCCCAACAGTGGCAGTTTGGCAGTGCTGGGGCTTGAGCCCCCAGGCTCCCCGTCACCCTGTGTAAGATAAGCGGTACGGAAAATGGATGGATCCCCATAGCAGTTTTACATTCCGTTACAGTCACATGTTGACCAATGCCTCTCTCTAACCATGTGATTAGTGTTTGTAATGTAATGTTTAAGTCGTGGCAGTTTGTATTAAATCTCTGTAATTGTGTATCGTCTCACACAGCAAAACAGAGAGCTCGTGCAGCTCCTCCAGGAGATCCCCTTCTTTTTGACGACACCAGTTCTGGGGTGCCACCCATGAACAACCAGAACTACTATGAATCCGGTTATAACATGGGCGCCGGCATATCAGGTGGCCAAGATACCGGTGGAGTGAACAACCTCTTTGCAGACCCCATGGCCAGTGCAGCTATGATGTACGGTTCCTCACTTGCAAATCAAGGCAAAGATATAGTAAACAAAGAGGTGAGATGTGTAGATGATGATAGCTGTGGATATCACACATTTCAATTGATTTAGTTCTTTCTCAGACATTTGCATTTTTTTTTTTTTTTTAAGCTTTTTTGATTAAATTTATTTCTGCTTGCTATGTTACAGATCAGTCGATTTATGTCTGTGAACAAGCTGAAGTATTTCTTTGCAGTTGACACCAAGTACGTCATGAAGAAGTTAATGCTTCTCATGTTCCCCTATACACATCAGGTAACAAGAGGAATTGTTGCATTCAGTGGGCAGGTTTTTATTAACGTAAAATGTTTAATGGATCTGATCTGTGAGAATTCTAGACGAGCTTTCTCTCGATTCGGTGTTTATAAATGACATGAACTGATGTCTGAGCAGGAGTACAGCACTGTAACACTGTCTGTCTCATAATCTACTCTGGTATCATCAGGACTGGGAAGTTCGGTACCACAGAGACTCTCCACTCCCCCCTCGACATGATGTCAATGCTCCAGATCTCTACATACCAAGTAAATACTCACTGCTTCGTGTTTATTCTGTATAAAGGATCCAGTAGTTGATATTGCATGTTGGATTTTCTGGCGTGAAATTGTTTTGCTCACAGCTCTTTAGATCAGTCGAATCAGAATGTACATGCTATGAGATCAGACTGAAATTTCACAGAAACTCTTTGATATTACTACAATCATTTTGAATGACACATCTATGGGATATTACATTGTTATATAAAGTATGACCATATTTCATTTAAAATTTATGCTATTTGGACTATATATAAAGTCAGACACATTTTGCAGGGTATATACTGTATTACTTGCTTATTGCTTGGTTTGCTTATCGGAAGGGTTTACTCTTGTTTTTTTTTTTTGTAGCAATGGCTTTCATCACTTATATTTTGCTGGCGGGAATGGCTTTAGGAATACAGAAACGGTGAGTTCTGAATTGTCATCCACAGAAGCAGCACAGAAACAGCTTATGAAGTGCTTATTTAAAGATCCTTGGTTAAATAATACAAACTCATCATATTTTATTTATATGTCTGTCTTTTACATTATTGTTGTGTACACTTCTGAATAACACAAAGTGTTGAATTATTCATCGTTTTCATTGTTACGTCTGTACATGATCTAACTTGGAGATTTCTATTTGCATTTGTTTGTTGCTAGGTTCAGCCCAGAGGTCCTTGGTTTGTGTGCAAGCACTGCTCTGGTTTGGGTCATCATTGAGGTTCTTGTAATGTTGCTGAGTCTGTACCTGCTCACAGTGCACACAGATCTTTCAACCTTCGACCTTGTTGCGTACAGTGGATACAAATATGTTGGGTGGGTTTTTCCCCTCTTCTCATGTGCTCTTAATGATATCATCCTAAATTCCATAATCATGTCATTGCTATTCACATTCATTTTCCATTACACAGTTATACACAAAAAAAGTCAATTGTTTTGTTTTTTCCTTTCAGAATGATCTTCACCGTTCTCTGTGGACTTCTCTTTGGCAGTGATGGCTACTTTGTTGCTCTTGCCTGGTGCTCTTGTGCCCTCATGTTTTTCATTGTGAGTACTGGGAGAAATTCATATATGATGTTTTTAAATGGGATTTACATACACTATATGGCTAAAGTTTGTGGACACCTGAACATCACTCTCATATGTGCTTGTTGAACATCCCATGGCTGTGGGGATTCTGTGCCCATTCAGCCACAAGAGCATTAGTGAGGTCAGACACTGATGTTGATCATGGGGGCCTGGGGTGCACTCGGTATTCCAGTTCATCCAGAGGTGTTCGTTGGTGTCGAGGTCAGGGCTCTGTGCACACCACTCGAGTTCTTCCACATCAGCCTTGGCAAACCATGTCTTCATGGACCTGGCATTGTGTACAGAGGCATTGTCATGCTGGAGCAGGTTTGGGCCTCTTAGTTCCAGTGTAGGAAAATCTTAATGCTACAGCATAAACAACATTCTGTATGACTGTGTTCTTCCAATTATCTGGCCACAGTTTGGGGAAGGCTCACAAGTGGATGTGATGGTCATGTGTTCACAAACTTTTGGCTAAATAGTGTAGCTTTACTTGCCATTATGCAACCCAAATCAGATCTTTTTTGGCTCATTGATGCTTGATTTCTTGCTAATTAAACAAGTTGGAATGTCAAAACATTAATAATTCTTATATATTTACAATTAAATTAGTAACACTTGTTTAAATATTTAGCGCCAATACTTTTTTCCAAAAATAATAAATTAAAATGGGGGGAAACCATACTTATTGAACACCCAGAACTCAGATTGTTAGCAGTAAACAACAATTTCCTCCTTTTTTTTAAAGAATACAAAATATTCCGTAAGTGAAATAAAACAAATAAGTAGCTAAGTACTTCAAGCATGGTTTCATTTAATGTCTCGTGAAATCAGAAATCACTTGTTAGAGGTGGTCGGTGCTAACCAATTGGGAATCAGGAGGTGAATTGCAGTTGCGTGAGCATTAATAAATTCTAACATTAGTTATATTATGCTTATAGGCCAATACTCTACAACCTCAAACTGCACTGTGTGCATGTACCATTAAACATTATCAATTCATAAGGTTTTGAACAGCACATTTTTTTGTGCGCCTTCAAAATGAGGCTATGTAAAAAATTAACTGATTAACTTGTAAAGGCAATTGTGAAGAAGCGACTAGTAGTGTCACCAGCTGCAAGAGTCACTACGGAAATGGAAAAGCAGATAATCTTTTTTTTTTTTTTTAAACTCTAAGTAAAAACATCTAGCTGTCTGGCTAGTCAAGTCACCGCAAAGCTTGCTGGCCAAATTTCTCGCCAAGTTGTTCGTGTTGGCTCTTTTGCATGCTGATTTTATTGTGTCCATCTTCATCAGCAAGATATAAGAAAAATCAAGAGAAGAAAAGTATGCCTAAATCTCGCTTGTCTTTTCCATAGCCTGAAGGTGTGAAACGTGTTTTCTTTATCCATGCACCTGTAGCTGGAACCACTGTCTGTGTCTTGCCATCTGAGTCAAATTAGCATGCACAATTTGATTCACCAGTAGGCAAAATACAGTGTCACGTTAGTGCTGGCTTATTTAAATGCAGCATCGAAAGTACACTCGGCAAAGAAAGTCAGTATGGTTTTACAGGCCAGAATCTTAGAATTTTAGCATATGTCAAATTCAAAACCTCAAGAATGTTCATCACCAGTTGGCACATGCTTTTCTATAGCACAGAAAGTGCTCTAGTGTGCAAGCGTCTTGTAGTGTGAGTTTTATTGTTTAGCCTTAAACTGCAGCATCTTGTTGTTGAGCGCATGAGACTCTTACTCTCAGAGTCATGGGTTCGAGCCCCAAGTCAGGCACCAAACCCGACCACTGGGGTTGCATGAGCTAGTGCGCTCTCAGTGCCGGTCCCTAGCCCAGATAAAATGGGAGGGTTGCGCCCGGTGTAAAACCTTTGCCAAATCAAATATGCGGATCATAAACCAGATTTCCATAATGGAGAACGAGGATCCGCTGTGGCAACCCCTGACGAAAGAAGAACAACGTGCTTTCTTTAAACTGATGCATGAGTTTAGACTACACTGTGGTTGTCCTACACTGTACCTGGGGGAAAAAAAGCTCTTTTACCAAGATTGTACATTTGTATTTTAGAATTGCTGATGTATAATGTCATATAACTTTCTATAAAGTTCATGATAGAATTGCAGAATTCTGAAGGTAAAACAAGTGCACAAATGACGTTATTGTACTTGTCTGCAGGTCCGTTCTCTCAGAATGAAGATCCTTTCTTCACTGACTTCAGACGCGATGGGTGCCGGAGCGAGCGCTAAACCCCGCCTCCGCTTGTACATCACTGTGGCTTCTGCTGTCTTTCAGCCAATCATTATCTACTGGCTGACTGCTCATTTGGTCAGATGACCAGGTGTAAAGGTTCACATGGAGGAAAGGAACTTTAAAACAGTACAAAAAGCAGCGTCTGGTGTGAATGTGATGACTCCATAGTTTTCTTTGCCATTTCAACCTGAAATATGGCCTGCCAGTAAAAATTAAATTTTGTCTGGCTTTGAGAACATGCCATGGGATTATTATCATTTGAAAAAGTGATTGCCCACACTTTTCTTCAGGATTTGGATTTTACATTTTAAGTATTATTGAATTTTTTTTTTTTTTTTCTGACTTGATTGACTAAGTCATAGGGAAGAAAAGATCTTCGGTTTAAAAATATAACCTCTCTTTTAGGTTTAATTATTCAGTTTACCCTGTGTCCCTTATGCCCAGCGTGATTTTGTGTGGTATATTATAATAGTGCTAAACACACTCTCTGCTGAGCCAATGTGCCCTTATTTTCTATTTATCTTTGCATGAACAGCAGTGCTTTTTCTTACAGGGAAATAAACGGTCAGTTAAATTTTAATTAGGTTTGTTGATACATTACTTTTTTTTTAGGGTATTGTGCACTCCAGACCATACAATGTAGAGCTCTAAAGAAGAATAATGGACGAGACTGCATCATGAATAGTTTTATGTATTTGATGACATCATCTCAATCTAAACTGATTCCTACCAAACACCCCACACAATACTATGTATTAAAACACCTTCTCTTTGTATTTGTCTATGTATGTTGTTTTGTAGATGTTCTTGAAAAACTTTCATTTTAAGGAGCCTCTGTGGCACCTTTCCAGACTTATAGGTCAAAATGGTACAACTCTGAAGGTGTCATATTTTGATTGTATGGCTATGTATAAAACTACATAATCTAAAGCGCATATAACTAACACCATTTCAGTATACTGCTTAGTATGGCAGTGTGCACATTTGAGTCTAGTCTGTGTGTCCCCTATTAAGCTAAAGAACCTTCGAACTTTCATTTTATCCATCACTAAATATTATGTTAAAGTAGTATTCTGCAAAAGGCATACACAAGTCATTTATTTGTACGTTCTTGGACATGACATCTCCAAAAGCAGGGGTGGTCGATAGGACAACTTCACATCACGATTCTTGAAGTCTACGATACAGATATGTATCATGATATAAAGGTTTGCTAAGAAACTTCCAGCAAAAAAAAAAAAAGAGGAAAGTTTGTGTTTGATGATAATTTTATTTAATGTCTATGGAAAATAAGTCAGTATTACGTTGTCATTTTGCCCAGCCCTATCTGAAACACATACTACTCTACTAATTTGTGCATACATAGAGTGCTAGGTATAGAAATATAGTCATATCACAAGATGCAAACCACTCATCAGCAGTAAAAATCGGAAGGTCAGATTGGAAACACAGAGAAATACAGATGAGCCACAAAAGTTCCTCTACCAAAATGATGGAAAGGTCAAAAAAAAAAAAAGAAAGAAAGCACCTGCTCATGATTCAGAACATACAAGCTCATCGGTCAAGCACGGTGGAGGTAGTGTCATGGCTTGGGCTCACTAATCTTTATTGATGATGATGATGATGATAGCAGCCGATTGAATTCAGAAGTCTACAGAAACATTTTGTCTGCCAATTTACAGAGAAATGCATCCAATCTAATTGGGAGGAACTTCATCATGCAGCAAGATAATGACCCAAAACACACTGCCAACACAACGAAGGACTTCATTGGGGGGAAATTGAAGGTTTTAGACAGGTCAAAGTCAATCACCACACCTTAACCCAGCTGAGCATTCATTTCACTTCTTGAAGAGAGACTGAAGGGAGAAGTCCCCTTAAATAAATGCCAACTGAAAGACGCTGTGGTACAAGCCTGAAAAAGCATAGCAAAAGAAGAATGCAACAGTTTAGTGATATCGTTGGGTCTTTGGCTTGATGCAGTTATTGCAAGCAAGGGACATGCCAACAAAGTGTTATTTACTTTAAGACTATCTGTTCTTAAAGTATCTGTTCTTATACTTTACCCCCCTAAAAATAGGGTGGTCTGCCACCAAAGGTGCCATATTCTAAGTTGTTTAACACATCTAGGTGTAAAGATCAGGATTCTGATCTATTGTCTCATATTCATCTTTTGACTTCAGTGTATAGTAAAAACAAAAGAATTGGCCTTGCCATTCCAGTACTTTCAAAGGGGACTGTATGTGAATTTTGAGGGTGTACAATTACAGAATGTAACCCCACTCTACCTGACTGACAAAGTGTAATGTTATGATCTTATTTCTGAACTATTCTCAGTGCAGCATTGACATTGACATCAATAGGGTTGCAGAGGTATATCAGGCACCACAGTTTTGATAATATTTTAAGGTCACTGCTGGGTTTCAGAAGGATAATGATAATATCTAGGCAGTCCTGTGCTCTTGAAATGAACGACAATGGGTTACATAATGATTAACACAAAATCCAATGTTTAACTGATACACTAATACCAGCACAACACCCACCAAAATGCCATTACCATGTCTGTCATTGATATGCTGTGAATGATCCACACCCAGATGATATCTGATTAGCAGTGGTCCTATCCATCTTCCATCCTGTTCCATTTATGGATAAGGTAGAGGAGGACTGACAAACTGCGCATTGCAGCAGATGGGCAGCAGACAGTAATTGTACACTACAAAGTGCACCTGTATGGTAGGTGTACATGATGAAATAGCTAATGAATGTGTCTTATCATGCTGTTTAGTAATGTAATGCACTTTCAGAAAAAAAGCCTAGTGCACACTACATGAAGTAGCTCTGATTTCTCAGTCATTGACTGAGATTTTGGGACTCTAATTTGTGACCCTAATTTGTGACTAACCACCCATCCCAAACTCCAGCTCTGAGATGGTACTGGGACTGTACCTTTCCTTGTCACTGGGTACATCATTTAAACCTTGAGTACAAAAGATCTACATGCATCTTTCCATATAAATGATGCACCAAAGGTACAGAAGATGTACTTTTGACTATATCACCCCAGTGACAAGGAAAGGTAGAGTACCCCTTTTTCTCAGAATGTATGCAGATTGCTTTTTAGCTATGCAATAGCTATAAATAAGTCGTATACATCTGTAGTGGGGTACTATTTAAGTTTTTTTTTTTTTTTTTTTTTTTTTTTTTTTTTTTTTTTTTTTTTTTTTTTTTTTTTTTTTTTTTTTTTTTTTTTTTTTTTTTTTTTTTTTTTTTTTTTAGCTGTTTGAAAGATAGCTGTGTTTCTGTCCACTCTCTAAATAGCTTCGTGGCCCTTTAAGGATGGTCTCGCGCTCGAGGCGCGCCGGCTGCAAAGCGTCTTTTTGGTTTCCTAGGAAACGTGGGAAAGGAGAGAACGCGGACAGGACAGTGAGGGGATATTTTTAATGAGTGGCCGTTCTTTTGGTCAAATTTGAGCAAAATTCCTACTTTTTTGCGCCTCAGCTTTAACAGACTAGACGCAAAGTAGTAGGAATCTTAAATCCGAAGTGAAAGTTAGTCCGTGAGGTAAGTTTCTCCTGCCTGTCGCTATTTATTCCTCACATGAAAGGCTCATGAGTGCATAATTGTTCGCACCGTAACTTAATATTCTAGCGCCATTTTGTCAGGTAAACTCCATGTGCCATGTGTTTTCATTAATGTAACTGACTAGCTAGGGTGGTGTAATAGACGCGTTTAAAAGATTTCTTCCTCCTTATTTATTTATTAATTATTTGTAATATTATGATTCTGTCTCCCCTCCCCCGCATTTCTCTCCAGTAGACTGCACTTGGAAGTGTGTGTGTGTGTGTGTGTGTGTGAGAGAGAGAGAGAGAGAGAGAGAGAGACATTCTTGGCTTACTAGTTTGCTCAATTATTTACCAACTTGCAGACTTGCATGACCAAAAGACTAGTTTTTGTACAGGACTGACAGATCTATACCTTTATGCATCTTCTAACAAAATATTTTACTCATCTACCTTATTCACAGATTTTTTTTAGCCCTATACAGTACAATGCAATCTATATGAAAAGTGTAAAAGTGCAGTGTTATTGCTAATCATATTTTGAATGCATCTTATTTTACTTTATCTGCATCTTTGTATGAGTTTAATAGCTGTTTTTTTTGTGTGTGTGTGTCTTCACAGACAGGAATCTGAATGTGTACATGTGCCCTGGAGCTGGGAGTCAGATGGAGAGCCACACACACACACTGCCATCCCTTTCCCCTATCCATTCCCCCACAAACCCGTCTAAAGCACTTTCCCTTTCTCCATCTCTTCCCCAGCCCTCTGCTACAGCCCTCTCTCCACCTTCTCCGCCCCAATCCACTCCCTCTCACCTCCTTCAGTCCCCAGGAGGGCTTAAGCCACACTGCCTCAGTCCCTCAACTCCATCAGATCAGGATGACCTGACCTGCCTCAACTGGCTGCATCAGAGAAACATACTGCCTCTGTCCAAAATGCCCCCACTACCTCAGTTTGAATCACCCCCTATCTCAAATCTACCATCTTCCCCGGCCAAGCCTCCATACTCTTTCAGCAGTCTCATCTTCATGGCCATCGAAGACTCGCCAGACAAAAGGCTTCCTGTAAGAGGGATCTATGAGTGGATAGTCAACAACTTCCCCTACTACAGGACAGCCCCAAGTGGCTGGAGAAATTCAGTGCGACACAACCTGTCCTTGAGCAAGAGCTTTCGCAGGATGCAGAGGGACAAGAGTCAAGTGTGTCTCTCTCCCTCACTTTAGATTTAGTTCACAAAATTTGGACGTTGTGCTCATGCTGAGGATAAGTACTTCATTGTGTTAACGATAAAAATCTGTGCCTTTAATCATAGTCCATTGGAAAGGGGTCACTGTGGTGCGTTTGCCCAGAATATCGACCGGGTCTTTTAGAGGTGCTTAAGAAAACTCATTACTGCCACAGCAGCAACAGCAGCTTGCTGAATAATCCTGTTTTGTGAGTATACATCTGTTTGTTAGTTTTGTTATTATTAGTTTTATTATATTATGAAATACTAATTTCATAAATTGTGTTATACCACTATTCAAACTTTTTTCGGAACAGGTTGGAGGCAGCTGATGATGGCCGGAGTGCTGTGTGTGACACTATGGCGATTTCAGGTTAAGAGATCTTATCTGTAACGAGAAACATGTAGTAAAATGACAAAACAACATAACAAAACAGTTAGGTTCTCTTGCAATGTACCTGCACGTGGGGTTGTGAAATTTCTCTGAATAGCTAAATGTTTCCCACATATTTAGTACTGTTTTCTACTTCTTACAAAGATTCGTTTTTTGTGCTGTTGTCGTGACAACAACAACCTAGAATTACCCTGGCAACCTATAGGCCTCTTTATATCCGTCTTTTTAGCTCAGGCATTATGAAAAGGGATTTTGAACCTGTGTTTGTGCTTAGATTCTCCTTTTGGCTAGGCATTGTTTTATAGAAATAACTACCTAGACAGATGTTGCAGTTTGCAGTGTAACTTTTCTCAGGAATATATCTTCATCCAGGCTTGACTTTAACATATGGGAGCAAAAGTAAAAATGTATAGACGCTGTATAGTAAATTGGAAAGCTAATGGAAATGAAAGCGTTAAATATATCACCTATTCTGTTCTGTATCACAGACTTGGACTCGAATAACCCAACTCTGTCCTCAAACGCACCATGCTCTTTGATCTCTGAGCATGAGGAGCTGGTGGCCATACAGTCTGTAGAGCTAACAGACGAGGCCGAGTCAGAGAAAGACCCACTGGCAGACAGCGGCTACATTGAATTCCACTACTATCAATGTGAACAATACCAGTATCTGGTGCTGCCTGGGAACAGCGACCTGGACCTGGAAACAGTTGAGATCCTCCAACTTGACGCAGAGGCACAAGAAGCTGCAGGATCGCTGCTCGATTTAGCAGGAGGAAACCACTGAAACTCTGATAGAAATTCATGGATAAGGCCATACAGATGGTGTAGACAGCACGTACTGTACTTTTGCAGGAATGAAAAACTGAGGCAAAAATTGTGCTTGAAAGAGATTAATGTAAATGAGGGGACTGTTTATGTACAACTTTAATGCTCTGCATTAAAACAAAAAAGAATCTGTCATTCATGACATTCAAGAGGCAACTGTAGTATACCAGTCTTGTACTCTTTCTAAAGTGTTCTTAAACTATGATGTGCACTTGCCGTCCAAAATTCAAGATTCAGAATTTAAAGCACACATCACTGTTAAAACAAAACAATATTGTGGTTGATAAAGACGTTTATCAGACAGCACTTTTTATAGCCAGAGAAGATGTACACTTCGAAGACATAGTTTATTAATATATCCACTGGGTTGCAAGTTTATTAGGTACACCCACCTTGTTGCTACACTCATTACTAGGTAACCCTGTCATAAAGGTCACTTGTGTAGGTGTACAATTACTGGTGCAGTGGTTAGTGATCACCACAGGACCATTGCTCACCAGCTATTATATGGGAGATGGACCAGTTTCAGCAGTCATACCAGCACAACTGCCTTTACTGCTGTATTAAACTTGTCCAAATAATACCTGATTAGTAATGGTCCTAAAATTGTCCTTTTTCGATTAATAGACTGTAACTGACAAACTGATTGCCATGGGTTGCCATCAGTTATTGGATAACTGCACTTACATGGTGGTTGTACCTAATAAATGAACAAATCAGTGTATGAACCTTCTTGTTTTCCAATGGTATAAATGACACCTTATGGTTTATAATGATATAGTGATATTAAAGGAAAAACTGCCAGCAACTCAGCCTTTTGATTAGGATGTGCACACAATGTGTAATGATCAATCTTTTTTTTTTTCCTCTGTTGATTATTAATATTGTAATGTCAATGTGTTCTAAAATTTAATTTTCTGTCATACTTAGTGCACCATATTTTATTCTGTTAATTTGGTTAAATTGTTTAATGGTGTGATTAGCAGCTTGAACCAAAATGCCTCCAGCTTTTGTTTATATGTAAGGCACTTGGCAATAAACTTCTGCAGTGATTCCCTTTGCTTTGCCTAGTATAATGGATCCAGCTCCGTATTTGAAATGAAAATATGGCGCCTGTATGAAAATGTAAGCCTGTGGACAGCCACATTATTTTTTCAGACAGAATAATAATAGGATTAACCTCTGAGCCCTGTTGGTCAAACTAGTAGAAAAGTATTAACAGCCTAGGTTCTACAAGCGCTATGTCAATGCAAAGTACGCTATTGTTTTATTGAAGTGCATCCCGGGAGCTGTAGTTTGTATTGTCGTCATTTCCGGGCTGTGGCGCGTCCCGCAGCGGTGTGGGACTGAGGGTGGAGCCATTACAAACAAACAAACTACACCTCCCATGTAGCACGTCGGTGAGGGCGCTTCGGCTCCGTTCAGCGTTTGGGGAAAAAAAAAGTTACCTAATTGTTTCCAGACTACAGTAGACTCCCCTGTTCTCAAACTGAAGCTGTGGCAAGTTTAATAACCTAAGAGAAATAAAGGTAAGGTGGATTAAAACGCTGTAGTGTGAGTTTATGTAGTGTTTACAGCTGAAGTTCTTCTGAAAATAGTTCCTCAGGCTTCGGCTTTTGTTGTTAAACGAGTTTGCAGTGCATCATTACATTTTTTTCTTCAACATCATCCATCCTAGTGAGTCATAATTTTAAGAAAATGAACCAGTCGCTTGTCAGAGCTTATAAACTGTTTGTTGTCACTTGAGGATTTGTGCTAACTGAATAGAGAGGCAGAATTAGCAAAGATAGTTTCTTGTCTTGTTGTTTTAATATCAGTGTAGCTTTAGGGGTTTCCATGACTTCATGTTATTTAGCTGTGAAAGGAAAAGCTCCTGAAGTCTTGTGTAAATGTGACACGTTGCTTTCAAGGTTGGACAGTCCTGCGGTCCAGCAGCTTGACAAGCTGGAGAGCTGTGTGTTTGTGTGTGTGTGTGTGAGAGAGAGAGGGG
>CM040981.1:16182712-16230802 GCA_022985145.1 Pangasius djambal | reverse complement strand
GGAGAGCTGTGCGTTGTGTGGAGTTGTGTGGAGAGCTGTGCGTTGTGTGGAGTTGTGTGTAGAGCTGTGCGTTGTGTGGAGAGCTGTGTGTGTAGAGCTGTGCGTTGTGTGGAGAGCTGTGCGTGTGGAGAGCTGTGCGTGTGGAGAGCTGTGCGTGTGGAGAGCTGTGGAACTGGGCGTACTTTCAGTAACACACAAATATTTCAGTTGGTTGGTGTGAAAATGTGTCGTTCCTCCCCTTGCCTGTTTTTACTATGTGTGCACCATACCACAGTTTTTAATGATAGCACAATTTGACTGATGTGCTGGAGAGTAAGTGTTTTTTTGCTTCCTTCCTACAGAAAGAAGTGCAGACACAGCAGTGAGAAATGTGTGGCATGTTGTCTCTTGTGTTTTCATGCAGGCTACCACACCTCAATCCACTACTACACTTTTAGTGCATTCTACAAATATACAGACAATAGACTACTGCTGTATATTTGGATGGTCTGCATTTCTAGTTGTAAAAGACATAATGCAATCAGCCTGTTCTGAATGATGCAGATGTGCAGTGATTGTTACATTTTTAGTAGTTTTTCTGAAATTATTGCATGAAACTGGTGACTGGATGCATTTGCCTACAGGCGAGGGTGGCGATGATGGAAAAACAAAGGCGTTCTTTCACTAGGATGTAGATTTCTGAGTGGAGTAGAGCATGCTTTTAACCTCTCTGAGTCTACGTTACACATTTCCAGAAAAACCAACAGACCCTTCGTTGTCTCAGATGATGCTTCCTGGAAAGATCTAGGCTTGTGATGCGTTTAAGCAAACATGAGTCAGAAATACTGACTTTAAATTTGTATTTACTCAGGAGTTACCAAGCGTAACTGTGTACCTGTTATCCACAGCATAGCTGCCACAGCAGAGAACCAAAGATGCCCACGGAACCTGGCGCAGTCCAAATAGTGACCGTCAATAGGGACGATCACTCCTTTGGTTTGGACACAAAAGCACTCGAACAAGTACTCCTAGCACCTGACGTCCGAGATATGGAAGTGGTGGTGGTGTCTGTTGCTGGTGCTTTTCGCAAGGGAAAGAGTTTTCTCCTGGACTTCATGCTTCGGTACATGCACAGGAAGGTCAGTCACCTACACTTACAAATGTGCAACTCACTGTTACGTGCGTAATAGATTACTTCAGAAATGCAGCTTTTCAGTGTGTTTGGAAATAAGTAAGGACTAGAACAAGAAGCCGTGCTGTTACAGGAAAATAATTCAAGATGAGGTGGTGTGATACCAACCCAAAGTGGATTATTTTCCTATAACATCATGCCCCAAAGTGTTTTATTCTTCTCATAGCACATAAGTCTGCCAGCAATTACAATTTTTCATGTCTTGAATTCAATTTGTAAAATTATCAACGTCACAGTTTTAAACTGTTTATAGTCACATTTAATGTTATAGGACATCTATGTTCTAAGTTAGTTCCCGTTATCACTTGTGTTATAGCAGCTGTAGGGACATTTCTTTCACCAACCTTTTTTTTTTTTCTTTTTCATTTTTCTCTCTTGACATTAATAAGGCAGAAAAAAGCAGAGAAACCTGAAAGCGCAAACTCCTCAGTCCTGAAAGCTTAACAATATTGGAAAATGGACTGAAACCCAAGACTCCTCCCGTAAATGTTAAATAAACATCTCCTGAAAGAAACTCACTATATCAATGATTATATGTTTTCTTTGTTAAATAACAACACAACACAACAATCCATTGATGATTAGGCTTAGATCATGTGGAGCATCTGCAGATATCCTGTATTAGGACAAGTGCATGAATATAAGCCTGTCATTTGTGCTACAGCTGGAACTACTGTCAGAGCCATGCTGTTATTGAAAATTAATCAACACCTTCTGATTTGAGAATTCAAAACTGCTGTGTTGTAAGTAGGGAATACATGATTGGGCATAGGCAAATGATCAGTAAGGGGCTGTTGAACAATATGCCAAAGATTACAATTTTTCATGTATTATAGAACAACACAACATACTCATACTTATTTGTTTATTCTTACATTTATTGGTACAGAACATCCATGAAACAAGTTAGTTCCTGTTATCTGTTATTCCTGTTATAGCACCAGTTGTTCCCCCACCAGTCTCTCTCTCTCTTTTTTTTTTTTTTATTATTTATTTATATACTTCTCACTATAGAAAGCTTCACCAACAATGACTATACATTTCTTTGTTAATTATTAGTCTTAGATAATGTGGAGCGTCTGCCATACAAGTCCGCGTGTAGATTGTTACGACAATTCGATAAGATACTAGAATTCAGCAGCGCTGTAGTTTGATGCTAAGTAATACTGTTTTCTTCCTCCAACATCAAATTAAAAAAAAAAAAATCACTGTAAACGTGTCCAAGATCCACCTAATTACCAAAGTAGAAGGTAATCTGACTGAAATGTCAGTTCAGTGATTATATGTTGCTCTGAAATGTTGCTCTGGCTGCATGCTTTAAGAAAATTTGTGTTTCACAAGCCTTGGAATGGGGTGAGAGTGCACAGTCAGGACTTGTAAGATACCACTAGAGCAGTTTTGGGTTCCTCAGACAAGCCCAGCAGTGTCAGTGCTAGGACCTCAACTCTCAACCTTCTCATTAGTTGCACAGAATCTTAACCACTGAGCAATTTTTATAATAAGCTCATTTTACAACATTGCAAGATTGTTTTTTTCAACATAATTTTATGACTGGCTTCTGTTGGCTTATTACTGGCTTATGATTGGCTACTGTTATTTGTGACAGCTGTGTTAAACTTGCTGCCTGGTAAAGGAAGAATGATACGGCTCTTTTCATTTGAGAGATTTCAGAATTTATGAGATTAGACACAAATTGGGAGTAGGTGACGTCAGGTAATCCTGTGTACAAATTAGAGCTGGCTGATATGACAATATAATACCGATATTGTGGTCAATTATGTCACAGTAGACTTTTCTCAAATATTGTGATATCTTTTTTAGGAAAGTTTTTTTTATTTGAATTCCAACCTGACTGTAGTACAGTACAGAATAATTTATTCTTATTCTAAATTATTTTATTCTAAAATATTAAATATGTTTTGTATAATTTATTTTTAATAAATAAATAAAAAAATCTTAAATATAAAAAATAAGATACATATATTTTAGTACATCATATATAAATCACCAAACATTATTTAATGAAACATTGCTGTATTGATGGCTGTTTTGTGAGCAAACCTTTATAGCGGATACATGTCTTGTATTGTAGAAATACCTTCAAGATATGATCTTTCTGTCATATCGCCCAGCCCTAGTACGAATAAGTGTTATACATACGTCGGGTATCTACTTTACCTCAGCCATAGAAAATAAAGTGACTTCATTCCCACACACCCATTCGTTTTTCTTTATGAGCGTGATTGAAACTTCAAGCTGGCTGCAAGGCGTGTTGCATTTTTAAAAAGCTGCTAAATGGGACAAGATCATTCTCTTTATCAGTTGCCCTAGACAGCTATGCCTAGTGCTATAAAAGATAGGACTCTGGTTTCTTAAATGTAAGGACTGTAAAGCTCACTTTAATCCAGAATTAACCTCTTCTGTTATGACAGAGCTTGCAATACAATTCTATGCTAATCAGTGTAGCTTTGTAAACTAAATGAAAGCAGCATGGTAGTAGTTATGAGGAGAGAAATAACTAGTGTGCCCTGGATATCTTTTTTTTTCACTAGATGGTGCTGTGAACCTAAAAGCTCAGATACTTACTTTTAAAACCTTGCGCCTTTCAGTATTTGCTCACAATAGGTCCACACCTTGATGACATCACTAAGTTGTGCAAAAAAAAAAATCACTGGACTTCATAAATATGAAACAAAGGGGTAGGGATGGACTAGCTTAGCAAGCCATACCTGTAGTGTTCCCTAAAGTCTGGAACAGTCAGTATGCATGTCTAAGATCCACCTAATTCAAAGTAGGAGTCAATTTGAGTGAAATGGCATGACCAGTCTCACTACTAACTGATTCAAACAAATCTAATTATAATTTTGAAAACATGCCAGTTGGCACAGGCCCCAGTGCTTTAGCCATAGGCTATAACCTTAACAGGCTGAGGAGGGAGAAAGTGAAATGCTGATCAGTCAGTAGGAAAACATGGCTACTCTGGCTAAACTGACAATAAGACACAAGGACAAAAAATTTGTGATATAAAATATTGCCTCATGATCTTTGTGACAATTTTCATGTCGTGGTCTATATGGCAGCTGTATGCACTGTCTGTGCCTCATTACTATACAAATGCATTCAAATACTAAATCTTTGATGTAATTCAAATGCAACTTTTAAAAGAATTTGACAGCTTTAGTGTTCACAGGTTACAGGAAACAGTTAACTAAACAGTATCTAATTCAGATATTATACTGCGGAGTTTTACGAACGGTTCCTTTTAGTTTTAGTATTTATGTGAGACATGGAAGAGTTTGTCTTTTGTATCTGTCTTACTATTCATAACCCAGAAGAGTAATCCGAGTTTATACAAAATTCTGTTCTTCTGGAAGAGGAATGAAAATATCATAAATAAAACTTTAACCTTGTGCATGTGGTTTAACCTGATATACGTTTAGCTAAATAGTACGCTCAGGCCAGACATTTTCACACTGGTGCATCACTCGTTGGTACAGGAATGTGAGCGGTCTGGCAAAACTAGGCTAGACTAGTGTGACTCAACATTTTTAAAAAAATGTTGACGAAGCCTCATGGCTAAACTACTCAAAAAGATCCCATATCACATAGTAGCTTACAGTACTGCTGAGTAATAGTAGCAACACAGGAGCAGTGGTGGAAAGAGTACAAAACACAGTGACTTGTGTCAAAGTAAATATTACTGCTAGGTGTAGTGATGATTAACTTACTACTGTAGAAATGACTATTTCAGAAATGTTCTGTATCTAAGCTCACTAACCAAGTGAGCTATGCTGAAGTGAACAGCTTGATTATCAACATTATATAAAGAAGGGTAAAATTAGATGACTATCTAACTTAGGCTAAATGCTGCTGGGGTTTCAATAGCTTTCTAGGTTCATTAGCAAGCTCATGTTAATTCACACATGTTTCTAGCATAGATGGGTATCTAGCTAAGATGCCGCTTACATGCTATCCTGAGCATTACCTCTAGACTCTAGCAGCACTTTGACATATTTAACACAACAGACAGATTGCTACCAAACGTCAAAGTGACACCCTAAGTTTAATACAGTTTTCATACTGTAAAACATCAAAAGATCTGGCTAAATAGTCAGCTAGCTAATGGCCTACCTGTACATCTTTTTGCAGGTTGGATGTTGAGTTGTGAAATGCCAGTATCTCCAAAATGGTCTATGAAACTGATCTAGTCCACAGGAGTACCCACTGTCCTGCACATTTTAGTGTTTTCCTTGTTCCTGGCACACCCAGTTTATCTCAGGAAGGGCTGACTAAAATATACAGGACATATTCCAGGACCAGGGCTAGGAACCTATGATCTAGTGTAATCCCTTTAAATGTTCCTTTTACCATTTGCTCTTCTTTTTCTGGTCCATTAGCCCGGTCAGGATTGGCTTGGTCGGGAGGACGAGCTCCTCACAGGATTCTCTTGGAGAGGAGGCTCAGAGCCTGAGACCACAGGCATCCAGCTGTGGAGTGAAGTCTTCACTGTGAGGAAAAGTAATGGCAAAGAGGTACAGAGAGATGGTACAGTATGGTGTCATCTTAAAAACATTCAAATTCTC
The DNA here is from genome assembly GCA_022985145.1 of Pangasius djambal. Classification (NCBI taxonomy): domain Eukaryota; kingdom Metazoa; phylum Chordata; class Actinopteri; order Siluriformes; family Pangasiidae; genus Pangasius; species Pangasius djambal. The sequence goes on along the minus strand of CM040981.1, from coordinate 16,225,048 downwards.
TGCATGTACACAGAGTATATGCAGCGAACAAATAATGCATCAGACTCTGCTTGCTTTGTCAATTATTTACTTATGATATATCATTAAAGATGTGACTCGTTACTCTGTATGCAGTTTTTTTCAGACCAACTTTTGCTGATTTTAAGTAATTTGAATTTGTGTGATAGTATTTGCTATCTGCTTTATATTTGCTATTTTCTATATACTTTGAATCTGTGCAATACGCAAATAGTTCTTTGACTTGACTCCATTTATCTGGCTGGTGCAAAGTTCTCTTTTGCTGTGCCTTTCATGCAATGCTTAAACTTTACTCTTAATTTTAAACAGTACAAGCATGAACACAGTTTTTCAACTCTTCTTTCCTCAAGGTGGCAGTGTTGCTTATGGACACGCAGGGAGCATTTGATCACCAATCCACTGTGAAAGACTGTGCTACAATCTTTGCCCTCAGCACCATGACCAGCTCAGTGCAGGTTCAGCCATACACACAGTCCCCCATTTTCCTTTTTAAAACCTCAATGATTGTATTTAGAGGTGCATAGTTATTGATTTATATGTAAATGCTTGTTTTGTAGATATACAACCTTTCACAGAATATCCAAGAAGATGACTTGCAGCAGCTTCAGGTGAGTCCACCATGAAATATATAGAAAAGGTTCTGTGTGTACTTTATTTAATGTTTGTGCAAGTATTTCCTTATATTAATACATTTCTCATTAATACATTTAAATAAGGCTGTGAACCTTATTGACAATGATATAAAAGTATTTATCCACCATCTGGATTTCTTGTGTATGTTCTACTGTAATTTCAAATGGTTTGTTATGATTGAAGAAAATTGTCTCACATTATTTTAGTCATAGTTAATCATTTACAATTAGATGGAGTTTGAGGTTTTGCTTTAATTGCTGTTATTTTATCTAACGCACAATTATATCTACAAACATTGAACATTTATTTTTTAATTTAACATTTTAGTTAATTGGCTTGAAAACATAATACCCACACATGACACTCACTGTCCACTTTAATAGGAGCAGCTGTACACCTGCTCTATCAACTGCTTTATGCAGTTATCCAATCAGCCATTCATGTGGCAGCAGCACAATGCATAAAATCATGCAGATACAGTTCACCAGCTTCAGTTAATGTTCACATCAAACATCAGAATGGGTGTGACTTTAACCATGACATACTTCTTGGTACCAGATGAGCTGGTTTGAGTATTTCAGAAACTGTTGATCTTCCCACACAACAATCTCTAGCGTTTACACAGAATGGTGTGAAAAACAAAAAACATCCTGTTAGCAGAGGGTCTGCAGTCTGAAACAGTAACTCAACTAAGCAGTCTTTACAACCGTGGGGGAACAGAAAAGCATATCAGAACGCACACCAAACCTTGAGGTGGATGGGCTACAACAGCAAAAGACCACATCAGGTTTTACCAGTGTCTGCGTCATGGGGGGTGGGCAGTCGTGGGCCATGCACCCCTAGATGAGTTATTGTGCTTCCCTCCAGGCTAAGCCCTGTAACTTTGCTTTTTATTAATTAATTTATATTTAGCATATTAAACGTGAAAACATTTCTGCTAAATGTTTTTGTAAAATGAAATAAAAACAAAAATCAGGGGAAAAAATACAATAAAAACACACCCTGTTGGTCATATTTACATAAGGTTACATTTGGGGAAGTGTGCTCATTGGTGTGGTGCTTGATCTATGACATCAAAATAAGCGTGCGTTCATACCTTTGAGAGCAAGCGATTATCAGCCTGCACTTATTAACAGAAAAAAATGGATATAAGAATATGGCTACATGGAGCTGCCTCTTCTCGGGCCTCCTCCAGCTCCAGCAACTGAAGAGGGAGCAAATAATGCCTCCACTGGCGTCACCTCTGACGAGCAAGAGCCTCTTTCGGTGAGCAGCCATGAATCACCTGCTAGCGTAAGCGATAGGCCTGAAGAAGTTAGTCTTAACGTTTCATTTCATAAATGGTGCATTTCAACCAACATTAATAATTTTGAGTCTCTTATAGAACTCGTTTTGCTATAGGAGTTCAAAAATTCTCTGCCTGAGAAGGTAGTCATCTATCTGAATGAACGTAAGATTTCATCACTTTCACCTTCATATCACCTTCCCAAACTGAGGTTTCTGTCTCACAGAGCAAACCGGTTCGGCTTGCACAGGCAGCTATGCCTCCTTGAGGCTCCAAAGAGGAGCCTAGCAGCTTCTGACAGTGATGAAACCTTACGTTCATTCAGATAGATGACTACCTTCTCACGTTTTTGAACTCCTCTAGCAAAACGAGTTCTCTAAGAGACTCAAAATTATTAACATTGATTGAAATGCACCATTTATCAAATAAAATTTCATTTTCTCTGGTAAATTCAATAAAGGTTTGTGAGCTCAGTTTTTTAAGGGCTGGAACTTCTGTCTATATGCTTCAGGGACCAGTTCATAAGCATGTGGTATTGCCACTTTGACAGTTTCATAATGCAAGCTTTCTTGCAAAGATGGTGAAGAACAAACCTCCTTAGCCTTCCCTACCAACTTGCATTGCAAAAGGAGAGAAATTTTTTTTGCCAAGCTAAGGATGTTGCGATGTGTTCTGCTCACAGAATAGCTAACTGTTCAGCCCTGAGACATAAGCGAGGCAGAGATATCTCAACCCAAGGGAGTCGCGTTAGTGGGTTCCGTTCCTCTAGTGACTTCGGTGCATATTGGTGACCATCTGCGTGAATCTAGTTATGCAATATACAGTAATACTATTTGGCTTGAAAAATAATCCAGTGACTTTTCAGAAATTGCAGTGCTTACCTTGATGACTTGGTGGTTTATTCTTTGAACTGGCCAAGTCATCTGGAGTCCTTGCGCACAGTCTTTCAGAGTCTGAAAAAAGCCTCTTTGACCATAAACCTTCCAAATGTGAACTAATAATAATAAACATCAGGTCAAGTACTCCAGGATTGAGAAGGAGGCTCTAGCCCTGTTGTTAGCCTTGCAGAAATTTGAAGTTTATGTTGGTTCTAGCCCCTTACCAGTTGTAGTATACACTGGTCATAACACTCTCTAGTGTTTTTAATCTCGCTTGTATAACCAGAACCACAGACTAATGAGAAGGTCCCTCATTGTGTTAAACTATAACTTAGAAATTCAGCACAAGAAGGGCTCTGGCTGGCACACTTTCGTGGGCCTGGTAGATAAGGTTTACCTAGGTATTCGCAAACAGGTTACCCTTTTGGGGTGGCCATGTTACGTGCACAGGGCACGTACCCTGCTACCAGGGCAGTGGTAGCTCAGTGGTTAAAATGTTGGACTACTGATCTGAAGGTCATGAGTTCAATCCTTAGCGCTGCCACTGCTGGGCCCTTTGGCAAGGCCCTTAACCCTCAACTGCTCAGTTGTATAAAATGAGATAAATGTTAGTCACTCTGGATAAGGGCATCTGCCAAATGCCATAAATGTAATGTGCATGGACATTAGGGTATACATGCCTGTGTGTGTCTGCTAGCTGCCTCGTTTTGCTCGCTTGCTTGCTCTCTTTCTCTCTCCCCCACTCTCCCTTTTTCAGCAGCTCTCTGTCCGATTGGTGGACCGAGTGTCAGTCGTCACTGAGCCAATCGATCATGGAAATGCGCCCGAAATTGGAGGAGCCCCATCTTTAAAGCGCACGTGGCAGCAATGACGAGTCAGCCCTATGGCGCTCTCTCTCTCTCTGTCTCTCACACTCACACACACTCAGTTTATCTACTTAGTGCTCTGTTTGTGTTTTCTCAGTGACTGCATTTGTGTGTTTTGCTACATTTGCTGTGCTTTGCTTTGAGCTACCTGTTTCTGCTATTTGCTCTGTTTGCCTGTTAATGTTTGCTATGGTAGTGTTGTATTGTCTGTCCCATCGCTACACATCGCTGTCACATCATGTAGTGCAACCCTAGGGAAGACGAACTGGTCAGCAGGTGCACGCACATACACTATATTGCCAAAAGTTTTGGGACACCCCTCCAAATCATTGAATTCAGGTGTTTCAACCACTTCCATGGCCACAGGTGTATAAACTCAAGCACCTAGGCATGCAGACTGCTTCTACAAACATATGTGAAAGAATGGGTCGCTCTCAGGAGCTCAGTGAATTCAAGCGTGGTACCGTGATAGGTTGCCACCTGTGCAATAAGTCCATTTGTGAAATTTCCTCACTACTAAATATTCCACGGTCAACTGTTAGTGGTATTATAACAAAGTGGAAGCAATTGGGAACAACAGCAACTCAGCCATGAAGTGGTAGGCCACGTAAAATCACAGAGCGGGGTCAGCGCATGCTGAGGCGCACAGTGCCAGAAGTTGCCAACTTTCTGCAGAGTCAATAGCTACAGACCTCCAAACTTCATGTGGCCTTCAAATTAGCTCAAGAACAGTGTGTAGAGAGCTTCATGGAATGGGTTTCCATGGCCGAGCAGCTGCATCCAAGCCTTACATCACCAAGTGCAATGCAAAGCATCGGATGCAGTGGTGTAAAGCACGCCGCCACGTGGAGATGTGTTCTCTGGAGTGACGAATCACGCTTCTCTGTCTGGCAATCCGATGGACGAGTCTGGGTTTGGAGGTTGCCAGGAGAACGGTACTTGCCTGACTGCATTGTGCCAAGTGTAAAGTTTGGTGTGGGGTTGTTTTTCAGGGGTTGGGCTTGGCCCCTTAGTTCCAGTGAAAGGAACTCTTAATGCTTCTGCATACCAAGACATTTTGGACAATTTCATGCTCCCAAATTTTTGGGAACAGTTTGGGGATGGCCCCTTCCTGTTCCAACATGACTGTGCACCAGGGCAAAAAGCAAGGTCCATAAAGACATGGATGAGTGAGCGTGGTGTGGAGTGTGGAGTGAGCTTCATTCCCTGGCCTGCACAGAGCCCTGACCTCAACCCGATAGAACACCTTTGGGATGAATTAGAGCGGAGACTGCGAGCCAGGCCTTCTCGTCCAACATCAGTGCCTGACCTCACAAATGTGCTTCTAGAAGAATGGTCAAAAAATTCCCATAAACACTCCTAAACCTTGTGGAAAGCCTTCCCAGAAGAGTTGAAGCTGTTATAGCTGCAAAGGGTGGGCCAACTCCATACTAAACCCTACGGATTAAGAATGGGATGTCATTAAAGCATGTGCATGCAAAGGCAGACGTCCCAAAACTTTTGGCAATATAGTGTACATAACCCTCATGTAGGAATTTCTCTGTCTAGACACACTAGGTAAGTGGGCGGGTACCACCCCTAGTATTTTTGTAGAGGCTTAAGGTAGAGTAGTAGCTAGTGTTATCTGGGTAGTTAGGCAAAAGAATAAATCCAGAGTAGGGTGTATAAGCGTATCTTTCCTTTCCACCTGCTACACTGGTTGTCCTTCAGCTTGCCACTTGTTAAAGCTGCTTTACAGAGTGTCTTCTGTGTGAATTGTGTATATCGTAATAAACGCTGTAAGTGTTTCCAAAGTCTTCATTCCCTACCAACCCAGCTTTTCATCATCTATCTCCAGCTCATGTTACTAACGCTGCTCTATTCCCCTAGGCCAGAGCCCAAACTTAACAGGGCCGTAATACACACACACACACACAACTGTCACTCACTCAGTGTCTTTTGTTTTTCACACCATCCTGTGTAAACTCTAGAGACTGTTGTGTGTAAAATTCCCAGGAGATCAGCAGTTTCTGAAATACTCAAACCAGCCCTTCTAGCACCAACAACCATGCTATGGTTCAAGTCACATAGATCATATTTTTCCTTATTCTGATGTTTAATGTGAACATTAACTGAAGCTCTTGACTTGTATCTGCATGGTTTTATGCATTGTGCTGCCGCCACATGATTGGCTGATTGGATAACTGCATAAATGTGTAGATGTACGGTGTTCCTATTAAAGTGGATGGTGAGTGTATATTTCACATATAACATGCGTATTTGTTTTTGTTTTTTTTGTTTTTGTTTTTTTCCCCTCCCCTGTAGCTGTTCACAGAGTATGGCCGACTAGCACTGGATGAAAGCTTTTTAAAGCCCTTTCAGGTAAGTTCTTTAACACTAAAGTAAAACTCAGGTTTCAGGAAAATGTCGGACAGTCTTGAGAGCAGTAGGGGTGCTTATTTTGCAATTTGAATATGACACTGTTCGTATCTATCAATTGCATTATAGGTGTGAATTTAAATAGGAAATGTATAATTGGTGTACAGGCAAATAACTACATATTAAATGTTTTGGTAATTTCATTTTTCTTCATTAGAATGCTTAGCATAGGGTTACCAGTGCAAAAAGAAAATTGTTGGAGCTACTAAAGACATTCCACAGAAGATGTAGTAGCATAAAATGAGACAGAAATTTGTAGCTTTAATTTAACACTGCACCAGGATTCCTACCTGGCCCACTACCATATTTGACCAAACATGTTATGCCACATTCAACATTCTGGGCTGTAATTATTTTGTATGCTAAATTTGTTCCAGAATGAATAATGAATGATTTAAAATGTCTAACTGGTCCTTGCTTTTACTTCTTTCTTTGGTTTTGTTTCTGTCTTTCCTCAGTCACTCATGTTTCTGATAAGAGACTGGAGCTTCCCGTACGAGTACAGCTATGGGTTGAAGGGAGGCACTCAATTCTTGGATAAACGACTCCAGGTACAGTAGATGCATTCCGTGACTGCTTTGGCAATGCTCAAAAAAAGGTTTGCATCACTGAGTAGTCAAAGAAATAATGCAGATAAAATGTGCAATATTAAGCTTGTGGCTCTATGTGACAGGATTATTATATATTATACAATTTTTGTAACATCACAGTTTATCACGTAGGCTTATATTATAATAACATTTCACTACAGCAGTGTTGAAACTAAATGTGCTAAACCTATACATACAGTAACATCTTCACTTGTCCTTTCTTTTCAGGTGAAGGAATCTCAACATGAGGAGCTACAGACAGTGAGAAAGCACATTCATTCCTGTTTCACGTCCATTTCCTGCTTCCTGTTACCGCACCCTGGCCTGAAGGTTGCCACAAGCCCTTCATTTCAGGGACAACTCTGTGGTACTTACCTCTGCTTTGCCATTGTTTGCATTCTTAAAGTCCCCATGAAATGACTTCTTTGCTGTGATTTGTTTCCATAGTTTGATGTATTTCCTTTTGAAACAGGAAGTCAGCGTGACGTCGTGTTGAACTACTTGACTGACAACAGGCAATGGCGCTTGATATATGCCGCACTACCTATCGGGTCTAAGCAAACCTGACAGTAGCTTAGTGAGCTAACTAAACACAGAGAACAAAGAAGAGATTAACAAGAGCCTTTTAGTTACTCTTACTGATGGAGGAGCCCCGACAGACTATAAAGATGGAAGTGCATTCTCACTCAGTCTGAGGAAGCAATATATTCCGTCACTGAACAGCCCGAAGTTGGTAAAACACCTTCAAAATGAATTAAGTCAGCTATTGTTCCACTTGGTAGTGTGCAGGAAGACACAAAGACAAAAACGCACTGACGAACCCTGTTTGCTGCTAATGAGCTATTACTTTAGCACAGGAGCAACCTCCGGGGGCGAGATATGTATGAGTCAGACAGCATTTAATTGGACCTTCACAAAGTAGTGGCTAGATGTGTAACATCAAAATTTTTTCATTATTTTCCCAGAGGTTACTAACTATAATATTAATATGAGAATATCTCCAAAACGATTTTTTCATATATAGTAGTGTATCAGAGTCCATGACAGTAAGGAACATTTAAGGGAAAAGCCCAGCTCCAGTTTACATTGCAGATCTAACAGGTCTGATTTTAAATTCAAAAAGCCTTGATTAGCTGATGAGCTTGGTGTGTGTATACCAGAAATACATGTAAACCATGCAGTGCTTTGACTTTCAATTTCTGTGCCCACATAGAGGAATAAGTTAATAAGTAGTGAGTTATGGTCTGATTTAATCATTTTAAGAACATGAAAAGAGTCAGATCATGTACTTGAGGAAACTACTTTTTGACCTTTTAATTTATTTTCATGTACTTAAGAGTGTACATTTGTAAAACATATCCAGTCCCCTCTGAAAGTATTGGAACCAGCTCTTGTTGTACACTGAAGACATTTGGTTTTGAGATCAGAAGATGAACATGAGACAGTAGAACAGATTTTCAGCTTTCATTTCCTGATATTCACATCTAGATGTGTTAAACAGCTTAGAACATGGCACCTTTTGTTTGAACCCACCTATTTTTCAAGTGATCAAAAATATTGGAACATGCGACTGACAGGTGTTTCAGTATGCCCTGTTAGACTGATTTAAACAATTAATAGCTCTAAATGTGTACTCTTGGTTTGAGGCCTGGGCTTCACCTGTGAAGACTGCATCTGTTGTTAAAAAGGATAAACCTGTGTATATACAAATTTAAAAAAGTGTGGATATATATTGGGTTCCACAGGCTCACAAAAACTGGACGATTGCCCAGTTTCTGTGAACCTTCTTGACTGACGAGAGTGGAACCCTGTCATGTGGTCTTCTGCTGGTGCTGTTCTTCTGCAGCACATCCGCCTCAAGGTTTGACAAGTTGTGAGTTCTGAGTTCTTTCTGCTCACCACAGTTATAAAGAGTGGTTATATGAGTTACTGTAGCCTTCCTGTCAGCTCAAACCAGTTTGGCCATTTCTCCTCTGACCTCTCTTATCCACGGAACCGCCATTCACTGAATGTTTGTTTTTTTTTTTTTGCACCGTCCTGTTGTGCATGAAAATCCCAGGAGATGAGCAGTTTCTGAAATACTCAAACCCGCCTGTCTGGCCCCATCAACCCTGCCATGTTCAGAGTCGCTGAGACCTGAAGCTCTTGACCTGTATCTGCATGATTTTATGTATTGCACTACTGCTACATGATTGGCTAATAATGGATAATTGTATGAATAAAAGTGGCCAGCAAATGTGTTCTGCAGGGTTTTATGATGTACTCCACCTCACCGCTTAGCAGATTTACAGGAATGCATAAATGTAGAGGTCTAGGGTTCCGACAACCAGAGGGCTGAGGGCTGATAACACTCCTGTTAGGTGTTCACGGCTTGCGCAAATTGGTGTTTTCTTCTCCTGCCCGCTCTTTAGATGTGGCTCCAGAGTTTAAAACTGAGCTACGCAGCCTCATTCCCATGCTTTTGGACCCTGACAGACTGGCTGTGAAGGAGATCAATGGCAACAAGGTGACATGCAGGGGCCTGCTGGAGTACTTCAAGGTGAGCACAGCCATCATGCACCTGGTGTTTAGTGTACGTTTAGTGTTTAATGTGTTCAGTGCAGGAATAAGCATCGTGTCATTCTCATGTGTCTTGTGTTTTTATTTCAGTCATATATTAAAATATATCAGGGTGAAGATCTACCACACCCAAAGTCTATGCTGCAGGTAATCACAATGCATTGCATGAATAATTTATTTTGAAATGGATTATGAAATGTGTATCCGTTTGTTTACATCTAAAATAAAATAATGAGTTATATGACCCAAATTTCAGTTGCACAATAAGAATTTTTCTGACAATACAAAAAAAAAAAGTTATGGTCTGTTTTCCATTTGATTGCTCATTTCCTGACTTGGTTTGAGTGAATCTGAATGAATCTGCAACCACTTGCACACTCATTCATTGAAAGTCAGCCCAAACTACCAGTTCCTGTCTACGTTCCAACCACATGTTCAGAACAGTCATTAAGTGTTATGTGTTGACTCATGCAGGCTACAGCTGAGGCTAACAATTTGGCAGCTGTGGCATCCGCTAAGGACCAGTATTACAAGAATATGGAGAAGGTTGGTATGTGACTTGGAATCGGTTCACTGCTTTTGATGTCTATAAAAAACATTTCCAATAAGAGTTCTGATTCACAGTGTATAATCAGAGTATGACAATGCTTAATGTTATCCTATATATATATAAAAAAAACTTTGAACTGTAAGACACATCTGTATAGAAACAGTATTATAGCACGCTTCAAAAGATTGTATAATTTATATAATAAAGATGGAATGTGAGTACGAGTTGTCTTACTGTCAAATGTTGTTCCTCCTGTCCTCTGCCAGGTCTGTGGTGGAGATCTGCCCTATGTGGCACCTGACTCTCTGCTGGAGAAGCATAACTTCTTCAAGTGCGAGGCCCTCCATCTCTTTAGCAGCATTAAGAAGATGGGTGGGAAGGACTTCTGTGCCCCTTATCAGGCTCAGCTAGAGTTTGAACTAAATGAACTCTATGAGTCCTTCAGCAAACACAATGAGGTAAGAGGCAGGAACAGGAAAAAAAAAAAAAACATAAATTATTTTGTGCTAAAATATTTTTCTGATACTTACATCATTTTTTCGAACTCATTTCTCTTTTCAGTCAAAGAACGTCTTCAGCGCATTCCGCACACCAGCAGTGCTTTTTGTCCTGGTTTGTCTCCTGTATGTGCTCTCGGCGCTTTTACTGTTCATCGGCCTGGGCAGCGTTTCGTTCGCATGCGACTGTATGCTGGGTCTGGCCATGGTAGCTATGCTCACCTGGGCCTTCATTCGCTACTCTGGCCAGTACCGAACTGTTGGCATTGCCATAGACCAGGCGGCTGGGGTGTTACTGGACCAGGTATGTAGGGGGGGAATAATTGAAATTTCTCTTCGTAGGAAGTATCCAAAAGTAACCTTATATAAATTAATAAAGTATGCATTGATTATTCATTGTTTTAATAATTGTTTTCTTTTCTGTCTAGGCTACAGGAATGCTGAATAAATCAAGAACCCAAGCAATTACGCAAGACAAAAAATCAAGATAGCTTTTTGGGAAAAAAGTCCAGATTGAGATACAAACAGCACAACACAAATTCAACCAATCATTTGACAACAAATATTGCTAACACTTTCCTAAGCATGGCACTTAAACCTGTCTTCTGTTGCAACATATTTTGTCTTAAAAAGGTCCAATCAGTGTATTTTACCATGACAGATAGTATACCATATTGGACTTATTTGACTTTTTTTTTTTTTTTTTTCTTTCATGAGGAATTTGGTTTGATCTCAGTTGTTAATTGCAAAAAGCCTATTATTCAGATCCTATGAAAATGTACTGATTGTATCTTTTTTTTAAGAAAAATGTATGTTCCCAAAAAGTACACGTCATCAGACAACTTACCAGGCACAAGATTGCTTTTGCACAAGGTCTATCCTCCTTAAAGGAGATGAAGTAATTGTTTACAAGTACTTATTTTAATATTACCAAAGATCTTGCCCTTTGTAATAAGACTCACAGACACCTTTCATGGCAGTTTGTCATACAGGAAGTTGCACTGGACATAAATGTCTTTTTCGTATTTATATCTTTACACAACAAGCCATGACTTTATTAAAACTCACACTTGATATAATAAGATCTGGTATACTGTAAAAAAAAAAAAAAAAAAAAAAAAAAAAAAAAAAAAATGTAACAACACTATAATGTGTATCATTTACAGAGCATTGTTACTTTAGCACCTATATGGGATTATGTATACATTCCATCTTTTCAACAAACTTGAACATTGCATTTGCTTTATACTCCTTTGGAATTTTGTGTTTGTGTTATTTCTTTATATTGTTGTGTCTTCTGTTTTGGGAGTTAAAAATTGTACTCATCAGGGAAAACCTGGCCACATTAGCACATTAAATTGTTGGGTGCTTTTAAAACAACAGTGGTAAGAAATCATTTAAAACTTGGTCTCTAGTTTCATTGTAGCTACATGGTAGTTAACCAAATTAGGAAGCGGTGTGCTGAGAGGTCAGTCTGATTCAAATTTATTTGTTTTGTTTTGGGTTTTTTGTTTGTTGGTTGGTTGACAATGTTAATGGCAATGTCACGTTTTTTCTACATCCTCTCCTGTAACTGTTACTGCTCCTTTGCTGATTAAATAACTGATGCACTCTTGCACTCTTCTTTGTCATAAAATTGTTCTTTTCTCAGTTTTTCCTCTGTGTTGGTTTAATATTTGACCCTAGGTTCTGTTACAAACTGAAACTATAATCACATTGCATTTTACCTTTAAGTTAATTAAAACATAAGTCTTGTGGATAATGTGGAGTTTAGATATCAAGCTTATATGGGAACATTTTGTTTATTTGTTTTTTTGTTTTCAGTGAAGATCTGAGTCATGTGATCACTCAGCTTGCAAGTTACTGATCTGTCACATTCTTTATACACATTGTATGGTATCTTAGCCTCACTTATGGCCTCTGCTTGTGTATAGTAGTTTTATTCATTCAGGCAATGCAAAGGATCAGCTTTAAATCTGCCAAGTGTTCTTTGTATATGAAGAGCTCTATTCATATAGCAATGTGACATTTCCTTATGCATCCCATTAAAAGTCATATGCATGTGATATGTCTGTGTGCTGTTTCATTTTCAGGATGAAGAAATGCAGTGTTACTTGACTTAGGAATATAGGGCAGGTTTTGCACACTAGGTGTCAGCACTGACTGGTGTATTTTAATGTGGTTCCGAGTCCATGCCTTGATTTACATAAGCACTGCTGTAGAGATGAACGTCGACGTCACCACAGAGTTCAAGCGTCGTAAAAACTTAATAGTTTTAGTCTGATATTCGGCTTTAGGCGTGTGATTGCTTAATTATTCAATTCTTTCAAATAATATTTAAGAAAAAGAACGAGACATTTCCCTGTTTTTGTCTATCATTTGTGTGTGTGTGCTCCTCGCCGCTGTATAGCGCTCCCTCTAGCGGCCAATGGGAGAACTGATGCTACGCTCACACAGCAGAAATGGCCTTTTTCCTTATATGGCGATAGGAGTCGCGAGCCACTCGATGCGCGTGCACGACCGCCGCCGTTTGCTTCCTTATTTGGAAGCGAGTTAAGCGAACCTTAAAAGGGGCAGAGACACACAGCCGCCCGCGGACACACTGACTGATGAAATTTCACATTATTACAATTCGCTCTTTCCAATGGATCGGCAAAATGCGTCCTTTGTCGCAAAAAATAATAAATAATAAAACAAATGAAGGTACCATGAAAGTACAAGTTTGCAGCATATTAAGTAGGGTTGGAAGGAGTGCCATTTTAGTTGATCACTTTTATTACACGTAATACACGTTATTACATATTCCGTTGCTCAGTTACAGGAGATAGCTGTACCCCAGCACGCACATTTATTCCAGGTGTATTCCTGCGTTTAATGACTTGATTGGTTAAACGCATCTAATCAACAAATCTAATTATTCTAACGATTAACGCATCGACGTGGTTTCTACAGGAAACAGGCTCAGATATCGCGCTGCACGCGACCGTGGCGCAGTTGCAGGATACAGAACTCCACATCCCGTCGTTCAGCCACGAATCACGTGACTGTTCACGACACGCTCGCCCCCATCTAAGCGGCGGGTGCGCGCGCTGAAGGGCGCGTCCGTGTGAGTCAAGTGTGCGAGAGCGAGAGACCGCATCACCCACCGCTCATTCAATTCCTCCTTTACACGCCGACTAACAGAGACGTCGCGATGGTATGTCTGCATTTGTCCATATTTACCCTTTTGGTTGATACCAACTTACTGTGAACATTTCAGTGATAAGAGTTGAATGCTTTTTTTGCTTTTTAATCTGAACACGGGATGTTTTCTGGGAGATTTTCTCATCAGTCTGGGTTGACGCCATTCTTGGCCATGTCCGGTAGCGCTGCTAGCTCGTTAGCTTCATCACCCAACCTGACTTGCGGTGATCTTAAAACGTGGGAATTAAGGACGCCATCCGGTGCAAAAAAAAAATATCAATCCCATTTTTAGTGTGGCACTTAAAATGGAAAATTTATCAGCCCCGGCTGTCAAATGTTTACAATGAAAATGACTTTTAAAAAAAAAAAAAACCGACCCAAAAACAAATGGCGCCATTTCCTCAGCCATCCTTTTATTTCCGTTAATTTAAGCCCTAGCTAAGGCCTGTCAAGTGGTTTTCACGGGTTTATTCGGGCCCTTCTCAGGCCTTCTGTCAGACTGCGGGGAACAGCAGGTCTGTGGAAGCGCCGCCGCGGGCAGCGCGTCTCTCTGAGAGCCAGGCGGAGAAGGCCGTCTCTGCATGTGCTAATGCTAACCTGCTAACACCACCGGTCCTTTGTCTGAACGTGAGCATCCGGCGCAGTCAAAAAAAAAACGAGAAATAAAAACTGGTCGCGCATATAGGTCCGTTTGTGTGAATAATCAAGAGACGGCTTTGGTTTAATTAAAGGCGTTGTTATGGTTTTTTCCCCCGGCGTTTTTTTTTTGTGCGTTTAGATGACCAGCACATGCCTCGACCCGCATTCTCTGTGGCCCCACCCTGATTACTGATGCACGCGCAAACTGGCCTTTTATTCCTCCGCGCTGAAGAGCAAGTGGAAAAGATCACAGTTTGGCTGGCTGTAATGGCCGTCATCCGTCGAAGTACATAAAAAATGTTTAAAAAATAAAGCGAATAATGCTTTTCTTATTAGTAAGACATTGGCTTGTTTGACACGAAGAAGGAAACGGTGTTTCTTCCTGGTTGTAGCCGCGAATATTCATCCGCCACTTCTCCAGATCTGTGTTCAGTGCTGGTGTTTGGTGTGTTCAGTGTTTGGTGTTTGGTGTGTTCAGTGTTTGGTGTGTTCAGTGGTGAACACTGCAGCAGGGCCTTAATCAGCAGCAGTACGAGTCTCTCTCTCATTGCGGACGGAGAAGGCCGGAACTTCCTCACCAGTTTGCGAATGCGCACAAGAAGTATGCGTCGCCAAAGAAATAATAAAAAATAAACACTGAGAGAAATAAAACCCGCCGCTCGGAGTTGAGGTCTCAGAGCAAAGCGATGGTTTTAGCGAGGGTCGTTATTTTCCCCTCGTTATTCTGCAGAGGAGCGTTGTCACATGTGAAGGAAATCCCGGTTCCGGTTTGAGCCCACGCAGTTATCTGCCATTTCAAAACCGTGTGTGTGTGAGAGAGAGAGAGAGAAGTGCAGTCGCCTTAATGGAGTTGCACAAATTTTGATTACATGCTTTTAGACGTCCATCGGGTTTGCTGTAATCTCAGTACTTTCTGGGGTGTGTACAGTACACTGATGGGTGAACTTTGGTCTTCAAATAACGTCCTTTGGTATTGTATAACAGGAAGATGTGGCTCTGGGGGGAAAAATAATGATAATCGCATATCAGCTTTTGTACATACTCCAGAGCTGCTACATAAAAAAAATAAATAAATAAATAAAATAATAATAATAATAAATTATTATAGTCTACAGGCTGTGGTTGTTGCGAAGTAAAGTCTGTGTTCCTCATGACCCTGAGCAAAACCATCCACACCCTTTTATACCCACTTCCGTGTGGTGGTTCACTAATACAGCACAGTCATTCAGTAGCCAAGATTTATAGATTATATCTGCAAATGCTTCTCGAGTCTCTTTTCCGCACCGAGCTATAATATAATCCACTGGTTATTGAGCGGCTGATCGAGCATCAGTTTGCGGCGTTGGATTAGTATTTGGTGGTCAGAGGTTCGCTCCATTAGAGTTCATCTTGAGGATTACAGTACAGAAGCAGAATCTACTGGAATTCCACTTCTTGAAATCTCTGTGCTGCAGCTTGTCTGTACTTGCCGTGTGTTGTAATGGAAATCAGAAGACCTGAATAGATTTATATGCTGTGACTCAGGCTGTTCTTGATTTTCACAGTAGTGCCATTGTTTGGATCGCCTGTGCGCTTGTGTAGCTTTCTCGTCCTTTTTCCATCCTACTGCATGGCAGCTATGTGACGTTTTGTGAGGGATTTTTATTTTTTTTAAAACAATAGTTAATGTAATTTAATCAGTCATATAAATATTTATGGCTAGTGCTATAGAGGCACAAAGTAGTCCATCCATATTCTTCTATCTCTTAATTCCCGTGTTACTTAAGCAAGCCCCACACCCTGCATTTCTTTTCTTTTAAAAACGAGTCACGCCACACCTAATCTTTAGAGCGTCTGTTCTTGACATGCATTCCTGTTACAACTTCCTGGCCTCAGTGGGGCCTCCTTGTGTTTCTCCTGTGTCAGGTATTTCCACATCTGGGTGTTGCAGAGTGACTCAGGCAGGTAGTTGCAATTGATTTAGTTCAAGTTGGCCCTGCTGGTTTCCATGTCATGTTCACTTAATCATAGTCTCACTGAAGTATGCACGTTCACGTTCATACCTGTCCTTGTCTCTACCTTCAGGAAACATTTTGGGTTCTTATGGTGTTACAATTTAGCATCTTTGTGTTTGTACGTAGGCCTCCGGAGTTACAGTCCAAGATGATGTGCTGACTATCTTCAACGAAATGAAAGTGCGCAAGGCACAGGCCAGTGATGAGACGAGGAAGAAGGCTGTGTTGTTCTGCCTGAGTGAGGACAAAAAGCAAATCATCATGGAAGAGGGCCGTGAGATCCTGCAGAGAGAAGAGGGAGATCCCTACCTGAAGTTTGTCAAGATGCTGCCCCCTAATGACTGCCGCTATGCTCTGTATGACGCCACATACGAGACCAAGGAGACCAAGAAGGAGGACCTGGTATTCATCTTTTGGTAAGGAAAACTTGGTGAAACACCTGGTGCTAGCAGAAAAGTTAGTTTTAGGTTAATTTAAACTGGGTGATGCAGCAGCTAAACTGCTTTTACTGCTTTTTACTTCCAGGGCCCCAGAGAGTGCTCCACTCAAGAGCAAGATGATCTATGCCAGCTCTAAGGATGCAATCAAGAAGAAGTTCACAGGTGAGAATCCTGAATTATGATCAGTTGTTTTTGTTTACTAATGGTCAATTAGAGTCAATTTTTTATTATTTGTGGTACTATACTAATGATATATTCAGCATCAAACTTGTTGCATGGCTCTACATCTCTACATAATGAATGTGTTGGTTGGCAGTCTATTATATCATGGAGATGATGTAATGCATGCATGCATAGATGATGATTAGAATTATATTACTTTAAAACAAAAAGCTGAAGGTAATAGTAGTGGATAGAACATTACTGTGAAAATTAGATCTTTTAAAAAGTGTGATTCTTGGTTCAGCTTATTTAGTTTGAACTGCTTGTGTTGCACAGGAATCAAGCACGAGTGGCAGGTGAACGGACTGGAAGACATCAAGGACCGAAAGACTCTTGCTGAGAAGCTCGGGGGTTCTTCAGTTATCAGCCTTGAAGGGAAGCCTCTGATTGATTGAGGCCAATACTCTGGTGGGGTAGAGCTGTATAGCTGTGCATTTCAACATGGGTAGGGCAAGGGCACATGGCAGTGATGCTGGTGGGTGGGCTCTAGTGGGTGGGGTGGGTTGGATGAAAGTGACAGTTTCCAAACTCCACAAAAAAAAAAATTTGGCTGTCATTCCATTTCACACATACCAAGAACAAAATAAAAATCATATTGAAGGTTATTATAATAACTGTACGTGTGCAGGCAGGTTTTGTTCTTTTCTGGTTCCTTTAGATTGTTCAAGGAAGATGAGGCAGAACAGCAACCATTACAGTTAAACTATTGAATCTGCAGAATACTGTTCACATTTACACAATGAAATTTATTTTTTTTTTTTTTTTTTTTGCCAAACTTATAGTTAATTTTTCTAAGTATGTGTGTGTAGTTGAGATTAGGTGTAGTACAAAACAACTTACTCCATTAGTGATTGCACAAGATGCATCAAGAAGACCATTTTGGGAACATGAATATTCTCCTTTCTCATTCCCTGTTCCTTTCTTGTTTTACAATTCCAAATGTTTTAATGATTCCAGCTCTTATTTGAAAACGTTTTGAAATCTGATTCTAAACTATGGCACTGGTGTCAGAATATTGTTCACATTCCTTAAATGCAAACATTCTGGATCTAACGGGAGGATTGAGCAGAAGGAAAGGTGAGGAGCGATGCATTAGGACAACCTGTGTACAGAGCTTGAAAGATATTGCATAGTGGATGTTTTGTATCGTCTCCTTATCTCTAATAAAAAAAAAAGCACTAAATGACCCCTTTTGTTGTGATTTGTGGTAATGTTTGTTCATGTTCAATCACTTCGCTCTACACGCCTCAACGTTTTCAAGGATTCTCTGATTAAGGGTTCTAGCCTCCTAAGGAAGTTCTATCTGGAACCTTTTCTGAAAGGGAAAAGGTTGTACATGGAAAATTTCAAGGTTCCCACAGAGGTACAAACTACAAAACCCTTTCTAAAGAAGGGTCTAAAGAACCCTTTCAGCCTAGAGTCTTTAGTAATACCTGTATTGTAGCTGCTTTTTTTGTATACAGAAATTCCAGCTAGTGTGGTTTAATGACGACATAATTATGTAATTCTTCATACAAATCTATTTGTGTCTGAATCCATTTCACTAGTAATTGATTTTATTGATCTCTAGTAACTTGAAGTACTCCAGCAAGGGTGAAAAGTAAAACGCATCATTTGTGATTGCAAAAGCATATCTAGCAGTCACCATGTTGTGGCATTTGTGAGCAATTATTAATTGCGTGGGCCACTAGAGGGCAGTCAACCACTTCACAGAAGACTGTAGAGGCAACCTTCCTCATTCAACGGTTTGGAGATTGGTGGTGCATGCCAAGGTATAATCATTTATCCCCTTTTGGAATTTAGTAGAATTATTACAAGACCCCAAGGAGCACATTCTGATGTTTGTGACCAGATCTGGTTGAATAATGCCATTGTAAAAGCTTTTCTCTTTTCAGCAGTGTCCTGAAGCACAAAGGCTTTGTTTCAGTCATTCACATGACTTGACCAGTTTTCTGTGTGGTCAGCAAGTTACCAGTGACCACACATCTGGATGCTTGCTGTGGTGTAGGCAATTCCCTAAGTACTTACTGTTCAGTTTAATGATTTTGAAATTGAATGAAGATTTTAAATAAATCCTTTCTGTTTCATGGCGTTACTGTCACACTATGTGCATATACATATACCCAGAGTAATTTACAGGTAAATGCTCTCATACCCTCTTAGATACTGGTTATCTCTGCTCTCGTATGAATTTTACTATGATATGAAGTGTTTGCTTGTGGAAGATCCCAAGATATTACCAAATATCTGCATTTTTATACAGTCGATTGTACATTGTGTGCACTAGATTATAGATTGGAGTGTCAAAGATTTCAAATAGCAAATAAACACAACAATTAAAAAAGCTCATCAGCAAAAGTTTTCGGAAGAAACTCAGCATCTCATGGAGTATTTCTGAAGAAACTCTCCAACCAGTTTTGTTTCAGTTTAACAGACCTATTATTGAGAGCATCTTAACCTCATCAATAACTCTGTGGTCAGCTCAGCCTCCTCCTGCTTAAAAGCGAACCCTGTGCACCGCAGAAAGGCTGACTGGTCAGCAGCAGCTCTCAGTTCAAGAGCTGCATTACATCAGGGCCAAGAAGTGAGCTGGAAAAAAAAAAAAAAACAATCACCATGGACCCCAGAAACTCTCCTCAGGTAAACAGTACTGTACCATCAGAGCCAACACTAGCGGTCACTATTCTCAAGAAGCCATCTAAATCTATAACAAACAAGCAGAACTGACCTTTCCCTTTAGCATAGTGTATTTGTATTGTATTTATGGTGTATTGTATTCACGGTTTGCACTTTTGTAGTTCTATATGTCTATATGCACTTGTATGTTTGCGCATTCTTGTGCTGATCTGCAGGAGGCAGGAGTATCAAACTCATTTAAGTTACAGGCCACGTTACACTTAATCCAGTATGAAGTGGCCTGGACCAAAAATAATAATAATAAAATTAGTTTAGTGACCAATAACACATCAAGAGCTCCTTTTCATTTGTCTAAAGAGTACTTTCTGAATGCACAATCAGATTAAATATACATCACCTTCAAAAACACACACACACACATGAACACACTGCAATTCATAGTGGCTTATTCTCTCCCTTGAATTGGGAATATATGTCATGAATCTACACAAAAGTAGCCCATAATTTTAAAATGTAAGGGGATCAGTAGAGTTTGCAAAATGATTTACAAACAAAACATATAAGTTGTGTTTAAAAGTATTCTCCGCCGTTATTGTGAAACCCCTAAATGAGTTGTTTTGGAAGGAGTTGTGGTTGCAGCATCAAATTTTCAGCTTGCTAATGAAATGAAGTTTATTGCTCTGTTTTGCCTTCTAGTGGAATAACAGAGACTAACTCTCTTCTTTTCATCAATTAATTTATAGTCCACAAGATTATTTTAATTTTGAACAGACCTTCTAAATTTGATACTTGCCTTAGAAACCAATTTTGTTTTTAATTTATTGATTTTTTTTTTTTTTTTTTTTTTACTCATTTGGTTTTGCAGAGAAGCCTACAGCTACTTGACCAAGGATTCTTAAGAACGTTCCTCCTCTTGACCACAAGGGAGAGCCAGACTTCTGTGTACGCCACTGCAAAGCTTTGCATAGTATGGAATGGCAAAATAGAGAGAAACAATTATGATAGACATCTTTTTGTTTATTAAAATAGAAGGATTTTGATAGAAAATAGAAATAGAAAAAAATATATATATTCATCAATGTATCCACATCTATTGTACCTGCTGTCCAATCTAGCACATTGGGTTGCATATATTTTTCTTGCTAAAGCAGTTGAAGTCTGTATCCTATGATATTTACTCAGGAAAATCACAGAGGAGGTTATGCTTAGATGTTCCATATAACATTCATCAGCTGTTTCTACACCCAGAAATTAAATTAGTCGCCATATTAGCCTATAAAACACAGATTTAGCTCACTCATATCATCAGTTTACGCTATCATCATGATAGGCAGTATTAAAGTGCCCCAGTTACCTCAGCATTAGGAACAGGTTAATATAGCTGACAGACTACACAATGTTATAACTGTAAGCATCACAGTCTAAACCTGATTATACACCAGAAGCTCTTTTCTCAGGCTGAGTGTTGAGAATTCAGTTCTGTGCTTTCTTGCACTGGGTTAGTAAATGCAACATGTACTGACCGTCATATTATTGCGAGCATGTCACCGCTGTAGCTATACTATCAAAGCTCATATACAATTTTATATCAAACTCCAGACCACGGTGTGTGTCTTTATTGTGTTACCTCAGTTGTGTAAGCTCAATTTGTGATACACAGAAAATGCAAGCATTTGATCGAGACAAACTAGCTCGTAATGTCTTTTTCATTCCAGAGACCCTACAGCAGTTTACAGATAGTTCACTGCAGTACTACATATTAAAACAAGGCACTGTAGGCCTACTACTAATATTATGGGCCCAGGCTGCACACTATGGCATGAATGGTATTTTGTAGTGTTTTGTTGTTTTTTTTTATCCAGAATGGCTGTGTTTGCATATAAATATTTTCATCTTTTAACAAGTTTTAAATTATTTCCGTTTCACAAAATGTCATCCAAATGTCATTACTGAACGGACAATAAGAAGAGTTTGTGACCTCAGTAAAGTTGATCAGCATTTGGTATTTGCCTGACATTCATGGGCAAGTATGGTTGCTAAAACAGGAAATGCACACATTTAATATTGGATAAAAGCAGATACACTATATGGTCAAAAGTGTATGGACACCTGACCATCACACCCATATGTAGGCCTTCCTCAAACTGTTGCCACAACGTTTGAGGCACACAATTGTATAGGATGCCTTTGTATGCTGTTGCATTTCATTTTCCCTTCACTGGAGCTAAGCGGCCCAAACCTGTTCCAGAATGACAATGCCCCTGTGCACAAAGCGATGTCCATGAAGACATAGTTTTGTCAAGGTTGGAGTGGAAAAACTCAAATTGCCTGAATGGCACTCTCACCTCAGTCCTACTGAACACCTTTGGGATGAACTGAAATGCCAACTGCACCCCAGGCCTCCTCACACAGTGTCAGGGCCTGAATTCACTAAGGCTGAATGAGCACAAATCCCCACAGCCACGCACCAACATCTAGTGGAAAACCCTCCCAGAAGAGTGGAGGTTGTTTTAGCAGCGAAGGGGGGCTAAATCTGGCATGGGATGTTCAAAAAGCACATATGGTTGTGATGGTCAGGTGTCCACAAACTTTTGGCCATGTAGTGCACATATATTGCCTGTGCCCATCTTCTAATGTTAGCATTATTAATAGCCAATGTCTTGACTGGGAATAACGCTGAGCCGCCAACTTTAATTTGTCCAGTATCTGCCTCAAAATTTACGTTCGAAGGCCATGCCCACTTTACAATTATTTGCACCGTGAACCAAACACACATTTTGATAGTGAATGAAATCGGACACATTGGTTTACATGACTAATATTCTTCTATTATCAGATTACCAAAAGGATTAATGACCTAGTATGATCCAAAGGTCATTCAGACTGGCCTCAATAGGTTTACTCTATTCCTACTGAGGTGTACACAAAAATGTTTTTTTATTCCGATTAAGAAACCTATCAGATTATTACCTGAATATTAGGCTGCACGTATATGTAGCTATTGATTAACATGGGAGCTGGAAGCGTTGCCACTGGTCTGTGCACCGTGTCTGGTGTTAAACAGGTTTTAAAACAAATACATGCCAGGTATACTGATTGTTATTATGGATATCTAATAAAGTCACAACAGTGTAACTGTAATTTCTATTTTATATTGGTACTGACTTGGCTTAAAGCAAGTGCACAATTCCTCACCCTTCTGTCTCATTTCTCATAAGTCCTAACCAAATAATCCAAGATTAATATATTAAAATGGAGAGGCAGCAGTGTTTAACTTGTTTAAATAAATGTCCAATTTAATGCAAACATGATATCTGATCCAATTTGGATTAACTTAAACTTTGATGATCAAATCTAGAATCCTTTGATAACCTCTTTCCAAGGACCATATCTTGATTTGACAGTAATTGCTTTTATCTATAAAAGGACTGTAAAATCGCATGTTCATTGATCAGTTTTTCTTTCCTCTCCTTCTGTCTTCTCATGCATAAGCATGCTAAATCATTCCTGACTGCAGTCTGCTCTGTTTCCATGCACCCAGTAACAGATCTGAGCAAATTTGAGTGGAGTGAAACGGACGGCTACATTGTAGTCACGGTTCTCGCCATTGATCTCCAACCATTGATGCCCAGAGAAGATGCCAATCACCTTGCGCTCCCAGCGCTCCAGCGCATTGTCCCACACACGGCCATACACCCCAGAGCCACTGGCCCCGGGTCTTGCATCACAATGCTGGTAGATTAGATCATTACTCTCATCTTCTACAGGGCAGAACCGATACACAAGCTCTCCGGGCCTATCACTGTCAAACCCAGAGAAATGGATGCGCTTTCCAGCCAAATCGTTAGAAGGAGGGGCTACGGCAAGGCGCATAAAGGGGCGGCGATGTGGCCAACGCAGCTCCAGAAGGGCATAGTCATAATCCATGCTGACATCCTGGGGTCCTTGTATCCAGCCTTTAGGCACACGTGTCCGCCGCACCCTCACCCAGCGCACAAAGGGCTTTTTCAAGTCTTCTTTGGTGCTATTAGCTGAGGGTGGGATGAGGAAGCCAACTCTGAGCTTGCGTGCACCTTTGACATAATCTTTTCCATCATGTACACAGTGGGCAGCGGTCAGCACATGTTGTTTGGATACCAGAACACCAGTGCAGCCTGTGGAGATGCGTACAGCCGTGGAGAAGGGGTAGTCCAAAAGGAAGTGGTCACCACGAATGTTGAAGCGTCCATCTGCGCCATAGATTTGCCTCCTTGTTCTTTTGTGAGGAAAAGATGGGATTTTATGCTTCCTCTTGATGGACAATGCAGGAGAGATGTTGCTGTCGGCATCTTCATCTTCCAGATTGACAGTGGTTAGTGTACGTGAGCCATCAGCATACAGTGTTTCGAAGGCCAGCTGCTCACTTAGATGTTCTTTGTCAATGTCTTCTACCTTGTGGTAGCAGCTGGCATTGCAGTGAGTGGTGAAGTCCAGCTGGGCCGTTGCACTGAAACGGGAGCGAGAGAGGGCCAAAGGGGCATGAGGCACCAGAGAGGGGATGTGGAGATTCTGCGACAGGTAGGTGGGTGCTCTTGCTGACAGAGAAGACTTGGATAGGAGAAGTAAGAGGAGCTGACCAGCAAGACAGAAATGTGCTAAACCCAATCTCCAGTAACGGGCCATGGCTGAGATTAGAGGAACCTGAAATTAGAGCAAGACACGCAACTTACAACATGACTGCAGCAGTTTAACACTCAATCAGTTTTATTTGGAATATTCATTTCAATATGCCAAATCTCAACAATACTTTCTTGATAGCTACACTCTTAGGGGGAAAAAAGGTTAGATCTAGAACCCTTAATTATACTTTGATTGCCCCTCATGAGGAATCCTTACATTTTCTATGCAGAACCCTACAACAGAGACTTTCTCTGTTAGAAAGTAGTTCTAATTAGCAAACCTAAGGACTCCTGAAGAACTTTTTTCTTAGTGTATGGCTGAGGTATGCTTTTAAACTTAGAAATGGATTTAGAGTGAATAAATGTTCAAATATCAATGTACTGTATAATCACAATATACTGTACATCCAAGATAACTTCATTTACCTTTATATTTATTTCATACCCCCTTCAAAACTCCATATTTTGAGTGAAATACAAGAAGGCCTCCTGTCATATCTTATGCACATTATGGAAAATGCAGTGAATCATGTTCAGACAAGACTACAGACATCTACACGCTACACATAGTAAGAGTTCCAAAGATTTTACACTGTTGTGTCAGGCACATTTTATCATTTAATCATTTAAAAAAATGAGTAGTTAATTTTGGGCTAACTTGGCACTATTAACTGACAACTAATAAGCTTGATTGTGCTTTATAATTAGTCTTGCGTCCAAATAGTAAAGATCTCAATACATTAATACACTCCAGTGACGTATTAATACAAAATGGCTTACTTTTTCTAAATCTACAGAATTATGTGATTGATTTCAGGATTTCATCATTCAGGAGCACATGTTAGACACTCTCCTGTTCCACAACGTGTCATGGGGCCATATGTGACCCCTGTGTGGAAATCCCAGAGAACAACCTGTTTCCCAGCACCCAAAACTCACCTCGTCTTTTGTTATGCTTCACATGGTGAATGGGTGTCCAACCATCATTACCCACGCCTAACCCGTCTTGTTAAATTCAAGGAAAACACACCATGTTTACCTAGCTTCACTTGCACTGAGGCTGTACAAACCATAAAGCAGTACGTGCAAATGCTCAAGCAGATAGTTACAATGAGAAGAGGGTTACCTCGGCAGTGTAAGCAGTCTCCCAGGTTATGAATGTGAAGCCATTTAAACTCTCAGCTTAATCACAGGCATCACAGTCATTATGGATTATTATTGTTGTTGTTGTTGTTGTTGTTGTTGTTGTTGTTGTTATTATTAAAACGCGCGCGCTCCGCCAGTCGCCGTTATTCTGCTTTTGCGCACAGGATTGTAGGATATTATACGGTCCAAAATGAATACATACATACATAAATTGATTTTGTAAATGATTTTCGTAATTAAAAGAACTCAACCTTGAGAAGTTTCTAGTCAAATCCAAATCACGTCTTCGTCTTCAAGTGCACCGGCTATTCGAGCTCTGGAGTTTCCTTCCATTCCGTTTTTACGCGCCTTTCCACTTCAATGGCACAAAAAAAAAAAAAAA
The DNA here is from genome assembly GCA_022985145.1 of Pangasius djambal. Taxonomy (NCBI): domain Eukaryota; kingdom Metazoa; phylum Chordata; class Actinopteri; order Siluriformes; family Pangasiidae; genus Pangasius; species Pangasius djambal. The sequence goes on along the minus strand of CM040981.1, from coordinate 16,199,453 downwards.
AAAAAAAAAAAAAAACCAAAAAAACAGCCTCCACACTAACACCCAGACACACTCCACTTGCTGTCTCTGTCACATCTGCACTCAAGTCCCGTAGGATGAATCGGTTTCCTGGAGAAAGGCAGGACAGTGTGTGTTGCCCACTGCAGTCTCTTCAGCCAAATAACCAGAGATGAGTTTGGCGCTGCAGTTTAACCTCGTGGTCCTAGCGCCGCTGTGTGCTCGACCTACCATACAATGTGCTAACTTAGTCTTAGTCCAGACTATCCATCCATTGTCAGTACCACTTATCCTACACAGGGTTGTGGAGCCTATCCCAGGAGACTTGCACACACTCTCACACACAACGGACAATTTGGAAATGCCAGTCAGCCTACAGCGCATGGATTTGGACTGGAGGAGGAAACCGGAGTACCCGGAGGAAACCCCTGAAGCACAGGGAGAACATGCAAACTCTGTGCACACAGGGCAGAGTCGGGATCCGAACTCCCAAGATGTGAGGCAACAGTGCTAACCACTAAGCCGCCGTGCCCCTCAGCCCAGGCTATGTGCTCTTTTATATGAAATGCATATGTGTTTAAAAAACAAACAAACAAACAAAAAAAAACACCCTCATTTACTCATCTGCCACTGGTCACGAGCTGAGATCGACAGTCTTAGTGTGATGCGCTGTCTGACGACAAAGTTCCGGCAGTGTCAGAAATTTTTGCTAAAACATCTCAGAGTGGCCTCTGCTATAACACTTGTCTAAAAGTCACCAGTTGTAGGATAGAATTATGTGAAACTCACAGGACAGCTACAAATATGGTAGTGGAATGCAAAAAAAGCAGGCTAATGGACAGAACAAAATATCCTTATTGCTACATGCTCACTTTGAGGATGTTTCTGGTTATGAGAGCCTGTTTACTGCCCAACCCCAGATCTCGCTGCATAATGACCTAAGCATAACATCATAATTTTTGTTTAATTGCAGGTCTAGAGGATAGAACACGTTATCACAGAGTCTGTTATAGAATTCAACCAAGATTTTTATTGGAATCATCTCATACTGTGGCACAAATAATAACCTTAAAAGGCTGCTGAAGTCTCACAGTCTAAAACCGGCTTAAGGGGAAAACATACTGATTATTGGATTTGCCAGGTTTTAAACTATTAGACTCCACTTTCATAACAAAAAGCTGTTCAAGGCGATGCATGAAAGAAACCTTTCCTGAGAACAACCCACAAAATACAGTGCCTGAACATCATCAAGCATGATTGGATCTAAAATTTGAATCAAGTGTCGGATTAGACACAGATTAGTCAGAGTTTTGCCACTGCCATCTTGTTTCAATGAATGTTTGAAAGATTAATGGCACCATGAATTTTGGTAAGTCCCGGGAATGTGCCATATATTATAGCAATGAAAACGTGCTCCATTGCTATAGAAAGACTTCCTAAAGTAACAATCGGCAGTTCAAATTTCAGTCCCGGGTCTGCCAGCGAGCCACTATTGTCTGTGCTGCCAGAGTATTGTCCCACCTATATTGGGCTCTATCACAATAACATTTGGACTGAGAAGTGGAGTGAAGCCAGCGGATACACACTGTGGCAAAATTTAAGAATAATGCATAATAAAATTGTTTTTGGCCTAAAAACATTAAATCTGGCAACCCTAACTGGTGGACCCCAGAAGAAGATGCTTAACCCTCAACTGCTCATAGTTGTGTTTGGACTGTGTCTCACTGTGTCTGTTAAATGAAGAAATGTAAATGTATTTACACCCAAACCGCACCCAAGTTGAAAGGAATATTTTCAGAAATACCTGTATCTGAGCAAATCGTTGCATTTGTTTCTTGAACCGCTTGTCAAAGTTGAGTGTAACCTTCTGACCTTGCACTCTCACACCGCTTGCCCCAACATACACTATATGGCCAAAAGTTTGTGGACACCTGACCATAACAATCATATGTGCTTTTAGAACATCCAGATTTTGTCTCCTTTTGCTGTTATAATAAGCTGCAATCTTCTGGGAAGGCTTTCCACTAGATTTCGGAACATGGCTATGGAGATTTGTGTTCATTCAGCCACAACAGAATTAGTGAAGTCAAGCATTGTTGTTAAGGAGGCCTGGCGCACAGCAAACCATGTCTGCATGGACCTCACTTTGTGTGCTTCCAACTTTGCGGCAAGAGTTTTGGGAAGACGCACATACAGTATGGGTGTGATGGTCGGTTGTCCACAGATTTTTGCCTATATAGTGTAAGTCCACACAGACTACTTGACAGAGGAATGCAAATCAATCACTGTCTTTAAAAACAGGCTCAACTGTGTTCTCATTTACTGGATCGAGCATACTCTCTTGCCTGTGTCAAGTTCCGCACAACGTCATTAGCTCAGGAATTGAACGCTTTTCTACTGTAAGGTTTCATGCAGTTTATTCTGTTGTTCCAAAAAAAACACATACATTATAACATAAAAACATAACAGACAACATTATGATGTCACAACTGCACAAGTGATTAAGCTAACTATTGGGTATTCAATCTTCTTGTCTTTTCTATGAAGTTTCAGAGAATTAATGCAGGATCTGGGGAACACATGCTTTGTAACACATCAAAGATTTTATTTTTTATTTAAAGATCTGTGAATTTGCCCAAGTTACAGTATTCTGATAACTAAACACTGATCTTGTGGTGGTATTTGGGTAAGTGCAAATGTGTGAGGCCACGGCACAGCTTGGTGCAGTGATAGGATCATTCGACAGCCTGCGGGTCACTGTGGGTTAGCAACATGTGTTCAGTTTGTGTTGGCACTGAGTGCTTCAATATCTTGTGTTCAGATATTTTCAAGCACGTTTCCTCTCTAACATCCACAGATTTTTTTTTTTTTCTGATTTGCAGCACAAGTTGTTCTAAACCATTGATATTTACCATGTCATGTCACAGTTTATTATTAAAAGTTGGGGTGAGCTCAAGGAGCTCAAATCTTCCAGCCGGCAGGAATGCACCACCTTGGACTATCCCCAGCTCCATGTACAGTGGAGCTCTTGTTCTTGACCTGTCCTGGGCTGTGGGAGGGGCAAAGGGTGAAGAAAGAGCTCACAATGAGTAGGGAACTCTGTTAATGTGTGCCCTTTTCCAACTGAAAGCCACTCTTTTATCACCTCTAGGTACAGATATGAGCCCTGGGCCACAGTTTCTCTGACTGGTTCTAAAGGTCCTCTCCCTCACTATTAACTAAAGCAGAAATGACATTTCTGACATAGAGAAAGAATGTGAGGAGAAAATGTGTTCATCTACTATGAATGTGTGCATAATAGATTAGCCTTATGTTTATAAATCCCTTCATACTTCATAATGTTGAACTACCCTTATTATGCAAATGGTAGATAATGGATTTAGTTTCAAGGTACATTAATAGCTTGCAAGGAAAGGTACAGGCTAAAAGTATGCATTAACCGAGCAAGCATACCTTAAATTGCCATGGAAATGCTTCTACCACCAAACACAAGTCAGGACCTGTGTGGATGAGTTCTGATGCATTCCCAACTTAATATGCATTACAGGTCAACTGAGTTTCATGGGATTTGTCATGCAATATAAAACAAGAACCACACTACTATGTAGTTTTATATAATTTCTGTATATATTAATTAAGACCACATATCTGTTCAGAACCGTGCTGCTTAACCGGTCAAGTGCACATGCACATACGCACACTTCTACTTTCTCAAATGATACTCTATGAGGAGCACCGCAGTGAGCCAGAGCAGTCGGCTTTGTAAATAAATTAGCCATCAGCCTTCTGAGCAAAGTGGAGTTTGTTAACAACATCCGAGGGCTTCCTCTACACTCTGTAATCTGTTCACTGGCCTCAGACTGAGGTGAGAGAAATGGACTGCCAACAGTAGAAAGAACCTTTTAGAACAATAAGCACTGAGCTTGACCCTCTCTCGCCCTGTACACTGTCACTCATGGACTCAGGAATGCGAGGCTTCCAGTTACGGCAGGAGACCTGAGCCATGAACCCAAACAATGTCCCCTTTCTGCACCCTACCATTTTATGCCTCCTTTTTATCATCCTTTTAATTTTTTTTTTCCCCATGTGTTTTACACCAAAGGGCCCCTTGTCCTGCCTTAAGACCATATACTCTGATTATCTTCATTTTCTACTATTTCTCATTTAAGTTTTAAATGTCTCATCACCCCCCCCCCCCCACACACACACACACACACACACAGTATCACTGTCCACTGTCATGATATTATGCTTTTCTAATGACTGTCTCCTTCTTTTCTTCACTCTTCTTCTTTTTATTATCCAGTCTTCTCCCTGCTCTAGAGGTGCATAAAGGGTTATTGACTATTTTAACAAGTTTGTTTCTTGTATTAAGCTGATCTAAGACGATTAAACCATCTAAGACAAGTGAAACTAGGACTAATCCCAAATTATTATTCAACTTCCAGTCTGGAAAGTCAGTTATAATGCTGCCTAAAAGACAGCTTCTAAGCAGACTGAAGGTTACCAGTTGAATCGATGTACACAGAACAGAGTTAGTCAAAAGCAACAAAAAAGACCATTCTTAAATAATTTTGTAAACACCTACATCTAACTCTATTCATGTCCAACAAAATTGCTTGAGCCTGACTTCATAGCTTAAGACTTTAATTGATAAATTGTGGAATAGAAGTAGCTTTATTTTCTGTTGTGCAGAATTATGCTAGACCAGATGTTAGGTAATTACAATGTTGCCTCAAGCCCTGAAATTACTTCCAGACATTATATATGAGATGGAAACATATCAGGTGGAAGTGACAATGGTTAAATCAGATCCTTAATTTAGTAACCTAATTAAAAAAAGGTCATGGCCACTACTTTGACACAGTGGAAAATGAAAACAATTATTCTGTTGGAAAATGAATTGGTTATGAATTGTCGATTGAGGCTAGAAGAAGAGAACAACTTTACCCTCTGTCCACAGCTGAAGGATGAAAGGAATATACACAGCTATATTAAATGTTTATATTTCCAGTTACGGTAGCCATAGGATAGAAAACATATTGCACTACTGTGTGACTCACTATGAAAAGAATTTAATTGCCCAACCATCATGCTTAGCAAGCCTGACATTACATGACATCATTACAGCATATGCAAAAGATATCAGTCTTTCCATGAAGCACTTTTCGGAATCACGGCCAGTCTCGACTGCAGGAAAATTCTGTCATTCAAATTAACTTTTATATTTATTCCACTCTGCCTAGCCTGTAATCTTTTACAGCAATGCGATACCATCTCATTTAATACATACTATGCTACCCTGTATTAGGATCTACAGCTTCTAGCAATGTGATATGGCATCTTGTTTAAACATCTAGCTCTCTGTTCAGTTGTTCAACTCAAAGTTAAATAAAACAATATACCTTATTCATAAATGAGCAAAGATTTGCTCCAGTCTGATGTTGTTTGTCTCTGGGAGATGTGTTATTTGAGAATGCTGGGATTCTTGAGGCAGACTGACAGACTCAGCTGGTGGACATGATGGACAGTTTCTTCATTGCATCACAGATATCGCTACACTGTTTATCATTAATTTTTAAAAAAAATCACAACTTTTTTTGTTTGTGAGATTGTTGTTTTTTTGTGATTATTATTCAGGTATTTGTCTTAAAATGAATTATTCTGTAACTTTTATAAATTATTCAATAACTACAAATAGGAAACAAATAGGGAAGACATATAGCTATATGTGTTAAATGAGACAAAATTTCTGGTATGAAATTTAAATGTGTACGAATATCCTGTTTTCACATCAGGTGTACACCAGTGCTTCTCAAAGTGGGGTTCATTGACCCCAATGAGTTCATGAGGTGTAGCCAGGAGGTCCAAGACTGATCAATGATTGATTGATTGATTGATTGATTTACAAATATTGCTACAGTGGTGGAAATCACAACCTACGTTATCAAAGTTATTATATTTAGGGGTCCAAGTGCTAAAGTAATCTCAGACCTAATGTGTTCTATCGGTGGAAAGAAAAGCTCTATAGCCCCAATAAATTTAAATAATGTTCACAAATTTAATTTCAGAATTTAATTACATTTATTTTACAGTTAAAGGGGTCCCTGGCTACAAAAACCTTGAGAACCACTGTCATTTTCATATATATCACATTAATTGTAGCTCTCTTTAAGGCAGTTGTTTGATATTGACTCGATTGTTATGGGTCTCTCTATGTGAGCTTCATTATGCCTTTTATGAAACTTTTTTAACATTTTGACCTTGAAGAATGATGCAATCACAAACAGCTGACCAAACAGCTATTACACTGTGATGCAGGCAGATTAATGAATATAGTGGGGATAATAATACTGTATTTAGCCATTCTGCCTGGGCAGGATGGCTACACAGGCAACACATTCAATCCATAGAGTAGACAAGAAGGAGACAACAGCTGCTGTAATTTGGTGCAGGTAAACGGCTTTATATCTGAATCATATTATGGCACTACAAGCAAATCTCCTTCAGCCAAAAAGCCTGAAGCAGATTGAGAGACATTATTGCACAGCAGTATAACAGTGCGAGAGCTGGAAAATATCAAGATACTTTCCAACTGAGATCAGAGACTGAAGACTGAGATTTTTACAGGTCAGTGCCAAAATTAAAGACTACAAGACTAAGATTGCAGTACAGGCACACGGCCCTGTCTTGGCTCCGTTGGAAAATTCTTTAGGTTTACAACTCTAAACTGTATTATAAACAAAGATGCTGACATTATTGCGCTGAGCAGATTGCAGTAAAGAAGCTCCAGTGGGCAAAGCTAGAGGAGGAGGAAAGCTCGTTTCTGTTTTAAAAAATATAATTAAAATAATCGGTCATAAATAAAAAATAATAAAATCATCATCTACAGTACGTGTTGACCATATTTGATCTACATCCCTGCAGATGTCTATGAAAATGGCTTCTCTATTTGAGTAAATGGCACTTTGTTAGCATGCCATCTGCTATTTAGTTCAAATATTTGAAGTATTCAGAAACAGTAGAATCGCTGCATAATAAAACTTCCAGCTTGAACAGAAAAACCTATGAAGTTAATGTGATGCTGAAAACTAACTCATCAGCTGGGAACATTGCTTAAACACATGACTAATGGTATAGCCATGCTGAGGAAGGGATGAGAGTTCCTGCTGTGTAGTGCAGGCCTTAAAATGGCAACGATAGGAACAATGAATATAAGACAGCACATAAGTAAAGAAACAGAGAGAGAATGCTGCAAGACTCTGTGTATAGAATAAAAAATACTTTAGACATCTTGGTGAGCCACAAAAACTGAAGTGTTTTCAAATAATGAGATAAAATACAGCTGGATGTACTTATTCAGTTATGGATTTCATTTACATTTCACAGAATTTTTTTTATCAGGATGTTTACTCGGGGAGATGAATTGACTGTATTGATGATCCAGATGAGTGGGTACTTTAGTAAACAGTTGCAAATGCTGTATATGTGAGGGATAGTTTCTAAACAGTGAATACAGTATGTTTCTGAAACGGTTACAGTTACAATGAATCCATACACATGCAACAAAAAATCCCTTTGTTTACTGTTTCCTAATAGGCATCAGAGCCATACACTGGTGGAATATAAGGCATGGAATAGGCTGCGAAGTGCATGTAGAAGTAATTACCAGAGTTTTATCAGTGTGCTGTCTGTGTCTGATAACATGACACTCAGTAATACGACATTTCCCCTCTCTGATACTTAACAGTATAAACAAAGACACATGGATTACACTGCTGTACTCTCAACTAGTGAAGAACTTATGTTTAAGGAAAAATAAAAACAAATCATAACACATGAATGGTGAATCCATCAACATACCGACTGGATGTGGATAAGCTGGGTCGTTTAACCAAGGCTAGCACTAGTGTTGCCAAAAATTAAGTTTGTTTGCCAATGCAATTTTATAGTTCTGTTCAAAGGCTAGAGTTCACTTCTGTGGCAGGGTTAGACAAGTGAAAGAAGGTAAAGTGGGCTGAGCAGAGGAGAAAACAAGGCCGTTTTCATGTTTATTGAAATGTAAACAAAGGGAGAAAAGACAAAAGTAGGAGAACGTTGCTTCTTTTCCAACTGCATTCTTTCCTTCATCAAGAATTCGCTGAGGTTTTGGCAGGCGTCCTTTATTACTGGCTCCTATTCCTGCTCCTTTTGGAAGGACAAGGGAGTGTGTTTGGTCCCTGAGAGGCCTGGAAGAGCAGTGTTAGTGTGTGTGTCTCTAAATTGTTCCATATCCTGAAAGGATCCAAGGCCCACTCAAAGCCCTTTAATGTCATACATACCAGCAAGCAGACTGAGACTAAGTACACTATCACTTAACACTTGTTAGAAAAAGAAAAAAAAAAAAAAAAAAAGACCCGTAAGCCACTTAAGTGCACAGTATACAAAGCACGTGGCCTCTATTAAAACAAGAGTATACTGTTGGCAATCCTTACATAGGGCTCATGCCACTAGAATTGCCACCTTTTGATAATAACTGATGCACGACTTATAACTTATAATAACTGATTAGACTATTATCGTCTATTTACACTCATTTACTGGTTGAACCTGCTTGTACTGAGAATTACTTAATCTACTCCTGATTTAGAGAAAACAAGAAAAGCTAAGTATTCCAGGAAAGGCATTAACGCTCCACTTTGAAGTCGAGCTCATGGAAAGGAGCCATAATTGCTTCTTTTTCTCGTCCCACACACAGTACCTCATTCCCACCCCCCCCCCACACCCCCACCCCACGCACCACCACTTCAGGTTAATAGTATCAGCAAGGCCATTCTCACTGTTATATATAAAGAGATCTTAGAATGGTCTGACACATCCAGCACCTTGCCAAATATAACACCGTGGAGAAACCTTCATCCCTGTTCCTGACAGCAGGAATCTATTTGAGAGAAGCTTAGAAAAACAGACCACGCTCTATTAAAGAGTGGATTTTGATATTGCGCCTATACTAGCAACCAAACCAACACTGCATGCATGTCCTAATCTGAGAGGTCCTGTCTTTTATCAGTCCACACGCTAGACAGAAAGTGTCTACAATTAGATATTAGAATGCACTTTAGATATCACTTGGCATTAACTGAGGCCTGAGTCATAAATTAAAAATGGTTATATAACTATTATACAGTCTGGTCTTTTTCCTCCATACTAGTTCACAATAGCCAACAGAAGAAATTTCCACTTCCTCAGACCGATTTGTTTCTCTTCTTTGATAAATAGCTAACATTACTGCCTAGAACTGAAATAGTATCAGCTGTCCCAAATGTGAAAGGAACAGCATGTTTCAAATACAAGTTAGTCATTTTGCTGTGCTGAAGCCAATAAAAAGAGATGTGATGTGGCATGTACTTTCTTCATTCTTCGCACATGTAGCCATTCAGACGGACTCCTCAAGATAATTACAGAATCCCAACATCGTTGTAAAAACAAACTCATGACAACTGTAATTATAGAGAACTTTGCACACATTATTATTCCTAAAAATAGACTCACTAATATTTAAAGAGTTCAACAGTGAACTGGGATTTTAGCATGCAAGTGATTCCGAGTGGTGCATCGGTGCATTACTGTTACTGAGTTTCGCATGTTCTCCCCATGTCCATGAGGGCATCCATCTCCCTCCCAAAAACATACCAGTAGGTGGATTGGCAACTCTACATTGCCCTAGATCTGAATGTGTGAGCGCATGGTGCTCTGTGATAGATTGGCATCCTACATAGGGTGTATTCCTGCCTCATGGCCACTGGTCCTGGGATAGGCTCTAGATCCACCATGACCCAGACCAGGATAAAGCGGTTGCCAAAGAAATCACAAGCAATACAGAGCTGTTGGGCTTTTAGAACACCAACCAATGAACAAGTTATGATGTCAGTTCATAAATAAGATTATATAATGCACAGATGTACAACGAATGTCTCACTCTATCATTATTCTTATATGGCTTTAAGTTTTAAACTAGCATTTCGTCCAGCTGTTGTTGATGTGCAGACTAACAGAACTGTCACATCTCTCTCTAATTTCAAAAATGAGGAATACTCTCTTTTGAGTATTTGGAAGAGATTGGAGAAAGACTGGATTGCAGCTGGTTGTCCTTTCGTTCAACTGCCATGCTTCTATTTTGTTTCAGCTGAGCTTAAAAACCTCTCTCTCAAGAGACATATTCTCCCTAATACTTTGGCCAAACACACACTGATACTAAAGCAAGTCTTTCCACAGCTGACTATCAAACATACAAGGAACAGAAGCTCAATAAAGTCTCTGCACAAAAACAAAAATCCCCAAACTATCGGAAACAGTGTCGGTTTATCCTCTTACACCTTTAGGATGAATAATATGGAGGAATAAATCATGTTGCTAAGCTCGTTTATGGAGGACCACAGCCATGCAGGCGTCAGGAGTTGTGATGAAGCTCTGGAGCCATAGAGTCCATCCAGCTCTGAGGCACTTTATCGTCTGCTGGGGCTCAAATGCAAACCATCTGCTATTATGCAATACTTCCTCATTGACCCACACCAACAGGCTTCAGGAGGGTTTGGGGAAACCAGGCTAGACTGTAAACTCCTGACCTCTCTCATCTCAGCTATCATGCCTGGAGGGGTGGCAAATTTATAAGCGTTTGGGAGGGTGTTATGTCTTAGTGTGATTAAGACTGTTAAACCAAACTGCTTCTTTAGCAGTAGGCATGCTTTGGACATGAAGCATGCTAGAGCTGTTGTTATTACTTTTAGTGACTTGTATAGTGGTGCGTGATTGTGCATGAATAAAATATTTATTGGATAGAGCAATGTTTTTCTACAATCAATTGAAAGTTGCTAGTTTTCTATCATTTTATATGTTTTTCCTAGGACACTTTATAGCACACTAATGCTAAAAAGCTTTAGTATAGCACACAATGAGCAGGACAATATACAATACTCAGAGTCTAAACTAGAGGATATGGAGACCTGACACTGACAGATTTATAACTGAGCGTCTCTTTGTATGGACACAACAGAGTGGCTTCCTCCTTCATTTTTTAATAGAAGCTACCAGCTGTGCAGGAACACCTGTCTAAGGTTGCATACAGCTTCAGGGTTGATTGTGAGAATGGGTGTGTTTTCTATAGAACCAATAGGGTGGATGAAGCTATACTTGGACTTTACAAAACATACAAAAGGGTATCACTGTCACCAGGAAGCAGGTATAATCAAAACAAGAGACAGCAAACTCTCCCTTAACTCAGAACTGATGTACTCTGTTTCTGTCATATTCTTTAAGGAGGAGAATAAAGACAGTTCTGGCAGTAAAGGCTTAAGCCAGCTCATTCTTCCACAGCAGTCAAGCCTGGTCTTGACATGTTTTACACAAAGCTCACATATAACAGCAGCAGATATGTGTAGGAATTCATACAGATCCCTGTATAGTGTCAATTTCCACTTGATGCCTTAGTAGAACCATAGCATCAGAATGGTTACATCTATCTATCTATCTATCTATCTATCTATCTATCATGTAAGTCTTAGGGAGGTTACACAGTCAATATACATTTGTGCAAAACATGCTTTTGTAGGATGAATTGAGGAATTTGTAAATATATTGTATATTATATTAAATATATTTATCATATTATACTCACTAAATAGGTGTAATTCATCCTCTCAGAGATGGGACAATGTTTACTGAGGGAAGAGTTTGCTCCTGTGGGTTAGCCTGTAATGCACTATAGGTAACGGATTCAGATTTTTAATAAATAAATAAATAAATAAATAAATAAATAAAAACTGTAGTATGCAGAATACAGTTACTTTTTTTTTTTTTTTTTAAATAAACATTTCCACACACAAGTACCACAAAACCTCAGAATAAACTAGATATAGATAATATAAAAAGATATTCTCCTGTGCCTGGCACTTCTGTCATTTCCATCACACTGAAGGTTTTTCTAACTGAACATTACATTAATGTTATACTTAAGGCAGGGGCATTTCTAGTATTTAGAAAACCATCCAGGGCTCATAGACTGGTCATATTTACATTTTAATATCTACAATCACCATTTTCCGGTATATTAAATTGCCATATTATGTAGAGTCTGGTTAGTAACCAATTTGATTGGGACAAACCTATGCATTTTCTCTCTAATTTGGACACCTGCCAATTCCCACTGATCATCCACCTCTTCCCTATCATATAACAACTACTAACTGGGGAGGGTGAAGGCTAACACATGCTTTCTCAGATCTGTAATGCCAGACAACTTCATCACAGGTCAGGGTAACACACACTGAGGAAAGCATTATCTTCTGCATACATGAGCTCACAGACATCCTAACTGGTCAGTCAACGACAACTCAAGTGCGACTTTGATCCTTAAATTGAATGTCTCATCTCTATTATATAGTCACAAAATTCAACATTTATTGATTGCACAAGTTGACTTAATTATACATTAATTTTCTGTGAACATGTTTTCCGTTCTTTTCTCAGTACAAATCTATCAAAATTAGTATCCATGGCAATCACACAAACTACAGGGGAATAAAAATTAGGTTTAAAAACAGTGGAGTATCTCTTAAAATCTCTTTCTATATCCAGAATAAACAGAATCTGATTATTACTACAAACACATTATAGCAGAAAGTCCCAATTACTGCCTTAAATAATGCATGCAGGTACATTTAATTTCATAATTAAAATAGTTATACAAAAAAAAAAAAAAAAAAAAAAAAAAAAAAAAAAAAAAAAAAAAAAAAAAAAAAAAAAAAAAAAAAAAAAAAAAAAAAAAAAAAAAAAAAAAAAAAAAAAAAAAAAAAAAAAAAAAAAAAAAAAAAAAAATGCTGCTTTGTTCAAAAAAATAATCTATAAAAAAAAGTTGCATAACATACCAAAAGGATGGGTCTGTTGTATATTAGCTGAAAAAACCCCGATGTGGTAGTGGTGACGGCTTGGACAGAAAGACGATCAAGATCTTTTTTATCGTCTTTGCGCCATATGAAATGCAGATGAGTTTAGATTTGAGCCAAACACTCCAAATCTGAGGCAAATTCTAAATGAAGAAATCCTCCTGTATCACCTCAGATTGGTGGGTTGCACTCCTCTATCTTTTCCTCTGACCCGTTATAATCCTTTTGATTCTGTGCTTCAAAGCCTTTTTGTCCTTCACTTCTTCCCTTGTGCTATTTATCCTCCAAATGGTGCTTCCTGTATAGTTGGAACTGCAAGCACAGGACATCCCAAGAGGCCACACAAAGCCTTAGTGAAGCCCATGTGTCTAACACCTATACAATCTTTCAGTACTCTAATGACTCACACAGCCACTATACAGAGGACTTTGGGCTTTATTAAGCAGGAAATCTTAGCATGCACTAGGGCTGAAAGTCATTTCCACCCATACTCAGGACATACTTAGTAAGTTTACCACTGCCTGCTGAAATAAACTTACAAGAGGATGGTGGTGTTTTGCATGTGGACCTCACACATGCATGAACTGTGTATAAACTTAGTCTAGAATGATGCGCTGCCTTTTTTCCTAAACAACTAAGCAAACAGTGGAGCCTACTGACATACAGATTTGCTAATTGTTTTATGTGAACGCTACAGGAATTAAAAATGTGTACACATGCCTGTGCTAACAAACATACTGTTCATTCATTGTACTGTGTTACTGAAAGACTTAATGAGCAACAGAGAGAAATATACTCTTAACAGGTTTAAATAAGTGTAGTGATGTTTTACATGGGGAACACTGATTTTTGCTTGATAAAAACAGTTTAACAATCTCAGACAACTCTGACCTCTAGTTTATGATAATACTGGCCTTTCTGAGAAAATAGGGCAGAGGTACAATTAAATCCAAAGGAACCATCGAAAGGTGAAGCACAAGGTTAATAGCACTGAGATCTCGGATACATGTCACAAAGCACAGGTTCAAAATACACAGCCATAAACCTGCCAGTCAATGGAGACTCAAGGGGAAGCGTCCACATCACGGAGGAAAGAGAGATGAAAGTGCAGGATGCAAACAAACACACAGGACATCTTCAGGGTCAAACTTGCTAATGAGCCATGTTTATGGTTCATGCAGCCATTTAGGATTTAGTAAAGAAAAAATGCATAAAAGGAGAGGGATGTTTATTCATGAAATAACTGGTGCATGTTAAAGGTTCTTTGCTTGTACATGAGTATAAAGCAAGAGAACATCCTCAGCACATTCCAGTGGTTTCAGTCCTGGGTGAACATTCAACAATTCAAATGTGTTTTAGATGGCATGACTGGGACATATTCTCTGTGCGAAATAATCAAATGCAGCAGTTTTCTCAGAATTGAAACGATCTAGCTGACTTAGTTTACTGAGGTTTTGTGCAATGTGCATATTCACCAGCTGAATAATTTGAAGCTTAACTGTTTTCAGCCATGGACCATCAGCCGGTCTGCTGTCGACATGGCTCGTCTCCATGGTGATTCTGAACCATATGATGGACATTCATCAGGCTTTGACTGGCCTCATTTTCTGCTGCATTTTCTCAAACACCATCTTTTTTTTTTTTTTTTTTTTTAAGAGAGAATGCATCCTGGAAGAGCTGTTTTTCCACAAACATTTCCTTCTATTGTCATGTAATTTTTAAAAGACATTGTAAATCCAAGCCAAACAATCTCAAGATTTCAAGCAGTACAATCTTCCATCAACACCCATTTAACACACACTCACTGCTGCAATGAACTGTTCTTCCACAAGTGAAGAAAAATGTTTACATTTTTACTGAAAAACCAAAATCCCACATAATAGATTTCTTTCCTGGCATCAGAATATCAGTGTACATGAGAACATGAGGAGGATGTGATGATTCCAAAAAAAAAAAAAAAAAAATCTGCATCATCTGGATATAACTGCCACAACAAATACATCATTAAATTAAATTTTATTTGTATAGTGCATTGTCACAAAGCAGATTTACAGAAATATATAAATTCTGGATATAAATGTTAAATTTATAAGCAATTTATACATTTATACAAATTTTAAATTCCAGACTCCAGAGGAACCAGACTCAAAAGGAAACCCATCCTCATCTGGGTTAATATTTAGTTCTGAAATTTAGTAGAAAAATGAGAAAACTGCATTCAGAGGATGTGCATGTCTCCAGAAAGTTGTCGATTTGATTGAAGCCCTATGGCAGCTTGTGCAGTGAACCATCACTAATTGCTGATCACACAAAAGGTCATTGCTGAACTTCTTCCTAATGGGGTCCAGGCGCAATACCTGAGCAGTTCATTATAAAATCAAAGCAAAGGTCACTGCAAAAAAGGTCAAACTTGTTTAGGTTCCTGTGCACTGGAAAATGTACCGAGGAACGAGGGAGAGGGCCACAGGCATGCTACAGCAGACAATGTGTCCCAGTGGTTCCAAACACTTCTGTAAAATAGCTACAGAGTTTCAACAGACTGGCAGGGTAGATGATCTTGCAATATTTGGTTGACCTCAAAGTACTACAGTTTAAGTCTCAACCTCAGATGCTCCACCCACAGGATAAGGAACTAGTGAGAACTACCATCTTTTGTACACTTTTCTGGCCACAACTTTCTGGATCTTTAATATTGCGGTCTGACTTGCTCTCCATACTTCTGTCTGTGTGCATCGATCCATCCACAGGCTTTGTGTTGATTGTGGGGGTGAATTTCTTCTCCATTAACTTGGACTGAATTGAAAGCGTCAATTGTCAACTTTCACCGAAAACGCAGACATGCTGGGCAACATTTTGTTGCAAGAATTGTCAACACCTCAAAACATCATGTTACCCAGCTGAAAGCTTTGACAGTGTTGGTGTTTTCATTTTATAGAGGAGTTTAGCAGTGTTATAACTCCTGCCTTGGTGAGTTTTATGTTTATTCATGTTTACTCAAACATCTAATATTTTTTAGATTAAAAATTAATCTATTTTAGATTAAATTAATCTATTTTTAAGATTAATTTGCTAGACTGGTTTAAGTTTAACTGTTGACTTGTCTGATATGTTTATCATGATGTAACTTGGATCGGTAAGGTCAGCTTGAGACCATATCTGTAATAACAATTGTTACTTGATCAATTTATGAGAAAGATATTGTTATATTAAGAATATAGCAGTTATATTGTTTCCTCAAGACGTACACTTTTCACTTTTGATTAGCATTGGTTCTGTCCAATCATACAGTACACAACTCTGCTACGCCAGTTTCCAGACATTAGGCTCGATTAGACACTATCAACAATGCAGGTAGAGTACACGCCTGTGATGTGCACAAATATGACACCCGTACCAAAGTAAACTTTGTAAGAACAAGTTGAACATAAATTCAAATCCATTTTATTGTTACAGAGTTTTTAACAGACACAAAGCCACTTTACAGAAATCCAGATATAAATTTAAACACCTAGTGAGCAAGCCAGAGCCAACAACGGCAAAGGAAACACTCCGTGAGACGACATGAGGAACAAACTTTGATTCAGACTCAAAAGGAAGCACATTCTCCTCTGGATGGTATGATTACATGTACACTGCCCTCCAAAAGTTTGGAAACGCCTGAACAAAATAGGGTTTTTGGGCAATATCAGCATAAATCCTCTTTAGTTAGTGACCATTTTGCATTGATAATAAGGGACAACACAAACTATGGAAACATATTTTATTAAATAAAAAGTTTATGAACATAAACATGAACATAACATAGAAAAATACTCAAATTTTGG
>CM040981.1:16052797-16179420 GCA_022985145.1 Pangasius djambal | reverse complement strand
GTAAAAAAAAAAAAAAAAAAAAAAAAAGATTCACATTTTTCTGTTTATGAAGAGGTATAACTTGTGCTTCAATAGTTAAATGCATGCTGATAGCAAGGAAATTGGACAAGACCTCACAGTCCCTACTAAGAAATGTGTGCTTAGGCTGCCTGGACCATCTGGTCCATTCCTTTTCCTTCACTTCTCTGCCAGTGTCAACTGGAAAGCTGGATCTCTCTTAGCTATACATCATGAAAGATTCTTTCCAGAATCAGACAAGCACTATTTAAAAAAGAAAGCAAGCTTATTACACTGACAAGAATTACTATTGTCTATTGTTGTCTTACTCTCAGGCTGGCATTAGACAGTAGCTAACCCGAATGTACACACAGTAACAGCTTCTCTGAGACTGATTAAAGACAGCTAGCATTTTCTACATAGTCAGGCTTAATGCCTCGTCTGCATCCAAAAAACCAAGACCATACAGAAAATGTAGGGAAAAAAAAGATTCCATCCACTTGGTGTTGCATCACCACTTGATTATTATTCATTCCTGATACAGTGCCAATGGTGAGAATACGGAGGCTGGAGGTGCTGAGCATGACCTCTACAGAGAACTGAAGCAACACTGCCATCTACAGCACAAAGCCTGAGAGCCCAGTAAAGTAAAGTTAATTAACTAACTAACTAAATAACTAAATAAATAAAGTCGTTTTCCCCCGTGATGAAACTCAATAAAGGATCGTTAGATGCTGAGTTTAGTTGAAAGATTTTTTTTTTTATTAATTTACAATACAGGATTTTAGGCATACTGTATTTTTACATTTAATATTCTGAAGCTAATTTTATAGCATTGACAAGTTTTAATACGCACTCACTGAGGGATGACCACTCAAAGGAAGAGTGAAGACCACTGGACATTGTCATCCATGTCTGATCTGTTCTTCCATATCATTTGGGCCATCCCTCCTCAAAAACCCGTCTCACACTCACACCAGTCGACTTTTAAATGTGTAGCAATTAAAAGCTGAAATACACAGACACAAGATTACAAATAACTTTGTTTTAGAATTCAATTGTTATTAATATTAATATTAATTCTCCACAATTTAAAGTCAAAAGAAAAGCAGACAGCATACAAACATTAGGAAATAAAACACCCATTTTTCCTCCTAACCCCATGGTGGGGCCCATTAAGGGATGCCACCCCCTGTTCACTTGCAGTCTTTTCCGATGCCAGTGGAGCTCGTCGGGGTGCTCCAGGAATCCACCACGCTCACAATGCAGCCTTTATGGCCAAGGCTTTCAGGCAGGAGCCCACTGATGAGTCCCTTCTTTTTATCCTTTGCATCAGATGGTGGTGACTGTCCCTCAGGACATCTTAGCAGACAAAGTATGTCTATGTGGCTAAGGAGATGATGAGTTTCTCACAGTTCAAGCACATTTGGCAACCTTTTCACTTCCTTTCCAGGCAGACAGACCTTCAAGCACACAAGAGATGAACAGTTTTCCAAGAAGTCAGGTACACACCCAGGGTAAGAAAACACTAGACTAGGGCATGCACAGGTGTCGACATAGCCGTCACAGAAGGGGGAAAAAAGCCTTTTGACTGAGTTCAAACTCTTGCTTGGTCCAGCGTCAAGGGTATAATGGGGTGGTCATGGCATGTCCTATCAGTCCACCACTGTTAGGGCAAACTCTTTTTTTTTTTTTTTTTTTCCTATTTGTACAAAGCAAGAGTGATGAAGCGATGAAGCGATGTGCTGTCAACCACTGTGGGCTTCAGATAAGGGTCTGAGTAGAGTGCAAGCAATAGTGATGATCAGATGTGTGAGTTTAAGTGCCAGCTAGCCCTTAAGGGCTGAGCCACATCCAAGACCACGTTTCCAGTCAGAAAAGACTGTATATGGAGAAAGGGACCTCGAAATTCTCACTAGAGAATGTCCCTAAACAGTTTCTCACAGTCCTATTTTACATTTTCCTTTTAGTTATCTGGATATTTGATATTTGGATTTTTAATAGAGATCTATGTACAAAGTATCATGGTTTTACTAAGCAAAAAGTAATTTTGGCAAGAAAATAGGGCAAATGAAAGAATGAAATCGAGTACTTGGCACAGAAGGTTTCCAGCTACTATACAGGAATAAAGTGAATGAAAAATTGATCTGACCCTCTGAGCCATTCTATAATCATTCAGAACGCATCATAGGTTGGCGAGCAGAGAAAGGGAGCAGGGATAGAGGAATAGAAGGCATGTTCGGGGATCAGGGAGATGTTTTCTCTTCTGTTTTACAGCAGTAAGCAGCAGCTGCTTTCTGTAGTCTTCTCCCGGTTTCTTTGGCCTTAAAAGAAGACAAAAGCAAACAAATGAGCAGCAGGCAAAAATCACTGCTCCAACAAAGTAAATCCAAACCAAAATGTACCAAGCTGCATTACGTTTCAGTGTAGCTTTCAGAACATCTACGTAAGGTAAACTAAGTAAACAATAAAAAAAAAAAAGGAGATATCCTTGACTGTAACACACATTCATTAGGAAACCATAACCAGTGTTAAAGACAGGCACCTCCAAACTGGTGTGCTCATTTGTCTTTCCTTTAGCTTTATGTTTACCTCAAAGGCAAATGGTTTAGGGTTTATGACGTATCCTCCCATTTAGTTAGAATATAAGAAGTTGCTATCAAGTGAATGCTAGGCTCCCTATGCTATTATCAACTCTTACGTAACATATAACTTCAATAGTTCAACCATTAAGTGGTTGTTAAAACACTCTGGAAAGTACCTCAGCTTTTTCTCTATCTGGAAACTGTACTGGTTTATCAGATAGTAACTCAGTGCACACATATCTGGAGCTTTTAAAGCGGTTTTAAACATGGAGCTTATAAAACTGCTTTTCTCACAGAATTCTGAGTATTTCCATTGATTGTACAGAAATCACCCTTCTCATGGGTATCTTACATTCCCTGTATGTAAACAAAACACATTTTTTTGACTGTTGAGCCACAATCTCAATACAAACAAAACAGTCAACAGTATCGCTGACTTATTCTTGCACTGAGAACAAGGTCAATGATTAATAGGAGCCATTACACCACAAATGCTGTGTGTACAGTCTCTGAATTTATACCAAGTCATTATTTTCCATGCCTGGATAAGAAAATATTGTGTGACATTTGTTCAACAATCTCATAAAAAATGCCTGTCATTCGTTTAATATTTTCAGCCATTTCACAAAATTTAACCACCTCGGCTTCAAGATAAAAAAAAAAAAAAAACCCGATTTAATTTAAATCCGAGTTTAAAGTAGGGGACTAGCAGGAATTTAGTCTCAGTTTACCGTAAAACAAAAGTCAGCATTATAGCCAACGACTTACATGCAATGACTTAAAGGTTAAAGTTTAATCTTTTTTTGGTGTAACAAAGTTGTGCGATTTAAATGGTTTTCATCATACACAAACTGTAATATTGACACTACGCACTTTAGCTCTCCAGACGTAGCTACTGTGTTCCATATAATTTATCCGAAAGCCCCACCCCTGATAATACCACAGAGCAGGCTGTTAGCTCAGGAGGTTATTTCACAAGTTAGACTAACACACCCTTTCACTGTTTCCACACTGGCATACTTCTACAGCTTTATATAAAAGAAACATCATACCTTTTATAAAAAAATAAAAATAAAAATAAATAAAAAACACTCAATCCAAGTAAACAGGGACAAGTTTCTTTTTTTTTAATCAGATACTAAAGACAAAAAGACTTGTACACGAATGAACTCGAGTTTGTCCACTGAGCTTAATGAGGAAACAGATGAGCTTTGGGAAGACTGTCCTCTCAAAAACACAGCCTGGTGCAACATAAAGAGGTATATTAGTCTATATCGTTGAAAGTTACACAAAATCTCTACATAACTCTCTCTAACAAAAGAAAGGCAGCAGTTCTGGAAGTGTAGCATGTTGTGTATGTATTGTACTAGGATTATGAAATGTTTTGCTAAAGCAAATAAGAACTTAATAAGAACTGGGAGCCAAAACCCATTTACAGCAATTGTAGCTACAAGCAGTTCTACTGGGCTACAGGTATTCTAGCCATGGCTGTTGTAGACTGTTTCACTTGGCATGGTAATAGCAGAAAAAACATTTTTCTTATATGAAAAAAAGAATCTGCGCCAATGTATGAAACGTGGGTAAGAGAAGTAATTAATGTATTGATTGATCGAGAGCAATGCTATGCTAATAATGTAAGAGCAAATATTTGACAAGGCTTGGAAATGTAATGGACTGTCTCTGGGCAAGGACGAATAATTATAGTGCGTCACTGCTTTTATTATAACTTCTAGAATAAAATTTTGTGTGTGCAAGTGATGCACTGTATTTCCTAACTTATGGTAAAACTAAACAAACAAATATGGATATGGCAACAAATCAGCTTTGTGCTGCTCATCCCCATAAAAAGCACCAAATGGGTTTGAAGTGTAAATGAATTTGTTGTAGAAGATTAATAGCCAGAGAGACTGAGACAAAAGAAAGGACCCACACATTCAGACATGCTTTGGATGTGTGTAAAGAGACTGCCAAAGGGACAATTCAGCTCTTACCATGGGAGTTGGGCTCTGGCAGTGTCTCTCTGGCAACCAAGTGCATAACAGTTGTTCGGCCAGGAGGCAACTTCAGGGCTATTCAAAAAAACGGTACAGTATTTGAATACTGGTTATTTACAATTTATGAATGTCTAATTCGGAACCAATAACCAACATTTTAACACTCTTCTTGAATACCAATATAATCTTAAAGTAAACAATAGATGAAGTTTAAAGAAAACAGTCCAAACTTTTTACTAAACATTACTTTTATTTAAAAAAAAAAAAAAAGAAAGAAAAAAAAGGAAGGTAAAGCACTGCCAGCCAGGTCATCAGGCATAACGTGCCTCTTACCTCCTAGCGTGACATTGCCATGCAGGAACCGGCCCTGGAAAATGAGTCTTAGGATACTGGGGCTGCTCACCTGCTCCTCTTCCCATCCTCAAAACAAAACAGAAACAAAATCAGCACATCACTCACTATATATATTTGTTAAAAGCAAATGCTACTCAAAGCTAGTTAATAAATAAATAAATTCAGTAGCCAGCAACTGTCTTGAGTCAAGCTGACTTGAAAATGAACTGAAACAATTACCTGAGCCAATGTGTGTTATATAAAAATGACTATGGCATCTAGTTTAACTTTGAAAACTTACCTGCAGGCCAGTTTTCAAAGACATGACGAGCAATGTCTGTGGCCGAATCATTAGGCGAGAAGGTGAAGTCCTGTGTCTTACCGCTCACGAGGATCAGACGCAGGTTCACCTGAAAGCAGCAAAAGAACTGGTAATGACCACCTTTTTAAAAGTGAACTGAAACCTCTAACACTGTCAACAAATCAACTGTTAAGTTACACATCCCGTCCCTCCGTCCTCACGCTGAAATTACATGAAACCTAAAAACACAAACACTGAAAAAGGTATTGTTTCCAGTGTGCTGCCTGGGCTGCTTCTCAAATCAGTCACTCCTATAACACTACCTATTAAGTGGACATGAGTGACCAGACAGACAGGGTGGGGCAAAAAGACGCATTCCTGCACTCTCTGGTGCCGTAAAACCAAGAACAACCCACACTTTGCTTCTCTCTCTCACTCTCTCTCATTGGTCTAACGCCCTAATGTGGTAACCCTAGGTGTTCCAAACATCCCAGGACAGAGTTATTAAATTTTCATGAACTCGATCACTGGAGGTGAAAGCAACACAGTTGATTTGTGGAAACGGCCCCATTAAAAAGCATCTGCAGCACACGCCATTACTTGGTAAGATGGACAGTAAGTCAATAAACAAACAAGCAAATAAGCCTGCAAGCTGTTATAAACATAACCAGCCAGACCTCAAATTGCAGACTAAAAACATAAAAGGGTGACGTTAAAGTGAGTGATATAAAATGCTATGCATCATGTGTTTAAAGACTTGAGAACATCCGAGTCATAATATCACAGATGTAACTGTCCTGCATTGGTGTGAGCTCTCCATACCTCATGAACCTAAAGGCCTAGTAGCAAATCCAGCCATCAGATGGGCGCCAAAATTTCAGTGTTCAACAGAGTGAAACCTTCTGCAATATTATCCAAAAATGCTTAACTGGCAGCACCAAAATGTTAAATCCAGTTTATTATCTGGGGTGAAAAAAATTAGCTAGTAAGTTTAAAAAAAAAAATAATAAAAAAAAAATTTATATAATAATAATAATAATAATAATAATAATAATAATAATAATAATGTCCAGTGTGCTTGCCCACTTCTGTTTTGGTTGCTTAGAAATTGTAAATTTGCTCAAATGTGGTAGCTAACAATTTAGATTGCTAGTCATATGCATTACTTTAGCGTTAGGAAAATGAGCTAGGACCAAAATTTCCATGAAGGGGATGATTATATATCTATAGGCCTTATCTGGCCTGACGATGTCTCTTAAGTAGCATGTCGTGTCTACGCCCCTCATAATTATTGCATTATTACTCATTGTATTTGTATTACAGTTCTGAGCTGCACTGTTCTGTATTTTGCTTAGGTTTGTCATTGTTTACACATCACTGCATGTTTCCAATTCAGCAAAAGATCATCCATCCTTCATGCAAGCCACTTAATCCATCTAGTGAAATTAGTTTCAATCAAGGACCAGACCACACCTCAGTCAGTGTTTGTAGTTTAGCAGGTAGCAAGATTCAAGAGCCAGTAGGGGATCAAGAGCCAGTAGGGGATCAAGAGCCAGTAGGGGATCAAGAGCCAGTAGGGGATCAAGAGCCAGTAGGGGATCAAGAGCCAGTAGGGGATCAAGAGCCAGTAGGGGATCAAGATGCAAAACGCCACCACAAAACATAAGGCAACTGAAATGCGATACATTTAAACAGTTAAAACATTCATAGCAAATGAAAATTTTTTTCGTGAAACTCGATAAGGAGCAAGGTTTTCCTTTATCAGTCGGATGGACAGAAGAAAAAAAATAAAATCACTGGTGACTGTTTTTAGCCCACTTGGTCACACAGCAACAACAAATTTAAAAAAAAAAACAAAAAAAACAAAAAAAAAACTGATAGTCAGGACATGTTATCTGCCTGCCTGGGGCACTGAGGCCAGTGACTGTGCACACCTAAATACAGGCATATGTTTTACTCCTCATTCCTCTCCTATAACTAGCAAAACTGAGAGAGTCAGTGTTTACGGTATTCTATTAAAGTGGATTTCAGAGAAGAAAAAGTTGCCACTTAAGCTGCATCACTGGAATTAGCGTACCAAATGCAGGTGACCTGATTTGTTTTTGAACATCCTGCTCTGAAAGGGAAGCACGGATGGCAGCTCAGTTGCACTGTGGATTGAGGTTAGGTACCACCAGACCTTATTACTGCTCCCAAAATAAAATGAGACAAGGAACAGTGTCTGAGCTTACTTTGAGACTAAAAGAATGCAAAAAGAGGTCTCTTGTTCAGCTCTTTTTATTTGCCCCAAGAGCTTAAAAGGTACATTTTCCGCCATTTCTGGTTTTGAATGACTCCTCGGTTTAAACATTACATCACTCGCATGCTGTATGCAGGGTTTGGCTGGGACTAAATGCACTCGTTCAGAATCAGGTGGAGGATGAAGGATGGAAAAAAGCAAGTCAGTTGGTCTTGGCACAGCTTTGGGTTTTTAGCCCCCTTACTGCCACTAGGCCCTTGAGATAGAGCAGGGCCAAGGCATGAAAAGCAAAGAATGATGAGTTCACACTATCAAACTGATTTTTCTCTCTATACATAGGTTAGTGTCTGAAAGCAGAAGTGAGAAAAACAAGAATTTCCTGTTACAGTCCTCAAACTTTTTGATGTCTCTCAGTCACAGAGTTACAAGAACCGGTATAGACAGGACTTCATGATAATGAGCAAAACAATATCCACGATTACTTCTGCATTTACTATTAAAATAATGATTATGTAGCAAGTCTTTTAACCCTTTAGGAGCAAAATTGTACTACATCAGTTTTTAGCCCAAATTCCTTCAAAATCTTTGTATAAATAGAAGACAGCTCTTTAGGCACAACAGCCCTTATTTATCAAACTAGCGCAGAAGTGAGAATGACAGGAAGGCATCTGTGTCTGATACATGAAACTTGCTACACGACATCAAAACGAGCGGTGACGATGAATCAGCATCAGCTCCTCCACCTCTCAAAAACATGATGGTAGGTAGACTTTCACAACTAGGTACAATAAACTGCCCCTAGGTGTGAAAGTGTGTGTGAATGTGTGTTTACATGGTGCCCTGTGATGTGCTGTGTTCCCAGCTCATGCTCACTCCTGGGATAGAGATGAGATCTTAATGAGATGGCCATTGAAAAACACTGAATTTTAATCCTGTAGCAGTTTCTTTGTAGATATACAGTAGACGCTTGGGGTTAATATGGGAACACAGGGTTTAAACATGGCTAAGGTGGAAAAGACAGACCATTGATAAAGAGTAGCTAATGGAAAGAATAGCTTTTTTTTTTCCTTTTTTTTTTTTAAATGATGACGCAAGTTGCAAGGGATGCAACTCGTGCATTGTTTGAAGAAAGAAAAGTCAATTAAATCATGAAAAACTTTTGATTTAATTTGAAATGAAAAAATTTTGATTTAATCAAACATCACTCTGACCTTGATTAGGATAAATCAGCCAAAGAAAATGAATATAAATGATTATATATAATATGAATATAATGTGAATATGAATATAAATGAATACCAGATGTCTAATCTATCCATTACACTATTGTTTTGGTGCTCTTTTCTTTCTGTAGACAGGCAAAAAAAACAGCCATGCACTGTGGGTATAGCAGTCTTTTTTTTTCTTTTTTTTTTTAACCTAATCACTTCGATGTCATCTTCAAGATGTCACATGATCATAGCTGATGGAGAGACAAACTGTGAAGACTTTGGTAATTTGTTTACAATTACAAAACATTTGAGCAGAAACTCAGCTACAGACCACAGGTGGAACCTTCAAGACATGGCAACCAGGCTTCGGGATAAAGTATCCTGGTACTTTATTTATCCTGGCAGATTTAATGATGCCAACCACTGGCCACAAAACAGCACAGAAGCATCAATGATCCTTTACTGTATTTTACACTGCTTTTTCTTCTATGCATTTTCCTCTTTATTATTATTTTTTTTTTACCAAACATGCCAGTGGTGGTCATGACCAAAATTTTTGGTTTCGGTCTCATCTGACCACAACACACAGTTACAACTCTAGATCCATTAATGTCAGGCACTGTATTTTGTTGGGTGCTTTCAGGAAAGGCCTATAAAGCTGACCTCTAACAGCTGATTCTGAAAACTGCAACCCCAGAAATCAACTGAACTGCAAATTTATTATTAAACTGCAAGCCTAATAAAAGTGGCTTGGTGGACACTCTCAACACGTTCAAGGAGCAGAGAGGAGAAAATCATTACAGTGCTATGTGGCTGCTCAGAGAGTTAAAATATATAAAATGGGAGCTTGTGATTTAAGGCACCAGAGTTAGTACAAACTGATGTCTAATGTCAGCCAATCATCTCACAATTATCACTGTGTAATTCAAAGAGGGTGCCAAAAATTGTGATCACTCAAAGTTCCTTCTACTGTAACAGAAGTTTAGTTCGTTACTCAGACAGTGACTACTCCAAGATGATGATAACTATGGCAAGAAGACAAGGATCTTCGAACATCCTGAAGCCACATGGCTGGCTTCATGTTCAGCATTTCCTTTTTGCAGGATGTTTAATCACTGTAGTCAAGCAATCAGATCAGTCACTGAGTGCTGCTGAATTTTAGGACGCCCCTACCCCCCCTTCTGTCACACGTAGAACAATCGGACTTTTGCCAATGGGCATAAAGGAAGAGAACGATGAGGCACACAATGACATCATGCCATCGGTCTGTTTACAAACACTTAGCTCCTCACAAAGCTGGTGCAAAGCTTGACCCCCAGCCCCTAAGGGATTTAGGGTGTTAAGAAGTAAATCTGTGGTGGATAATGGGTAGTTGTAATTTTTCAACAACAACAACAACAACACCACCACCACCACCACCATCACATCCACCATGTGTAACCTTTGCTCTAAAACTCTAAAGAAACAGCAAATTAAATCTGCCGTTTTACCCTTAGCAACACTCGCGTCACCATATGAACCAGCACATCCTATGGAACACTACAAGCTCACATGCACAACGTGGAGGAACATGTGCATATGATGCAGTGTATAAAATGTGTATCAGGAAACAATACAGAGTGTTTCAGAGCTGAACTGAAAACAAACTAAATACAGTATTTAAAAAGTAGGGCATGAGATCACTAGACGGTCGAGGATTACATCAAACCTGTATGGATTTCTTAACCTGATCTGTACTGAAAGATTTTTTCCAATCCTAACGGCACGGTACCTATACAGGGATCAGGTATCTGTCTAATATTTTGTTCAATTATTCATACTCATAAAAAAGCTTTGATACCAACAAATACAACGGGATGTACGCCTAGTGTATGCCGTCACGCTAATGACGGGAATCTGAATGCACTCCATGACTAATGATGGCAATCAAAGCAACGCAGACTGCAAACTGTGGTATCTGTGAAAATACGCAGAGTAGGAACTACAGCATCTTCCTACAATAAAAAAAAACATCTTTAATCTGTATCTTCAAACAGTATCTTTTAAACAGAGTCCATGATGGTGGAAGACCTGACGGCGCAGAACAGCATCGGTGAGTATGGTAATTAAAAAAATAAATAAATAAAATAAAAAAGAGCGCAAGGTGCTGGGTGTAGTGTATATACAAAAAGTATTCACAAACGCGGAGCAGTGACACAAGCATGCAGGGAAACCGCTTCAAGCAAGCGCACGTCAGCTCCGTGAGCACTGGGACCCACTGCTTCCTTCCCCCTCGATCACCCGGCTCACACTTTTCAAGCATTCATGACACCTTGTTCACGTTCCACGACACTCCAGGTTGCTTAATGCCTAATAAGTAGGTTAATCTTTTCTGTATCAGTATCAGTACTGGCAAGTACCAAAGAACGTACTCAGTCTGAAAGAAAGGAGGAGGAAGGAAGGAAAAAAGAAAGAAAAAAAAAAAAAGTTGTTAACGTTTGTCTCATAGTTATAGTTCATATATAGTTAGTATATATTTAATGGTGCTAAGGAAATTTAACTTGTATGAAAGCACATTGTAAATAAATTGTTGACATGATTCATAGGTTTTAAATATGTATTCCTTTAACGTTATAACGTTTACAGGCTTTAGGCTTTTAAATTTTAGTCCCTTAGACTTCAGGTAAAGTGGAACATTTGTATGAGACATCTCCATCTTGTCCCATTAAACCCCAAGCGGGTTGAAACAGAATGCGCTGGCCTACAGATCTTAAATATGAGAAATAATATAGAAATAATTATTCTGCTATAATAATTACAATAATTATTAAATCAGCCAAGACGTTCAAACTGAATATGTACCAAAAACCCTACTCAATCTGAAAAAAAAAAAAAAATCACCAATGCAACTCCAATTGTAACATTGTCGGTCTACACAGAGCATTCAAAAAAATGTCAGAACACAACTTATTTGCAGATTAGATAGGTTTCAGTCGAGCTTTAAGTTAGAGCAGATGTTTGTACGCAGCAGTGGCGGTCTGATGTGTTCGTCATACTAGGCCGTGTCTCGAACTGCACAGCGGATTATGAGGTAAAGGAGAAGCGGACAGCGGGGAACAGAATACTCACTGTGTCCTGTGATTCTCTGGGCGAGCTCATGGCTGTTGTTGAGGAGGAAGGCACACAGGAAATGGTGTGTTGGAGGTGGCAAACCCTGGCACAAAGAGCCTGTATGTGCTTTTCTCCCAAGCCTTTCTCTGCTTCACACTGCCTGGCACCAAGACAAACATTCACACTATTCCCAAACTGAGTTATAAACAGAATTAACACACTTCATAAAGTGAGGTGGTAATTAACCAAGTCATAACGTCAATGTGTCACAACACACTGGCAATAAAACACCAGTATATACATTATTCCCACATTATTACCGCACACACACTATAAATACATATATACATACACACACACACACACACATATACACATACATATATATATATATATATATATATATATATATATATATATCCGATTTCAGACTCCATTTTGACAGCAATTTGATTTGATGCTTATGCTCCCTCACCTCCGCACACACACACACACACACACACTATATAGATATAGTTCTACATTAAATGAATTCTAAAGTGAGTGATGTAACTAATCAAAATCATGCAAAATCATGTAAAACAAAAAAAAAAAGACAAGCTCTAATCTAGTGCGAACTGAGCATCAACAGCTGATTAGCTGGCCGGCTAATGTGCTAAAGGCTAAAGAAACCATGAATCTAATGCCTGTTTGTAACACCGTTAGCTAACAGAGTTGATATGAATCTCACGGTAAAACGCCACATACCTTTAGACGAGGCTTGATTCCGGGTGAAAGTGTCCTACTGCAGCTGCATTATCTGACCGAGAGAAAAGTTAGCCCGCTAGCCGACACTGGCACTAGCGAAGCAGCTACCGTGCAAACAGACGGCCTAACTGCGCGAACAAACGTAGCTAGCTCCACAAGGTCACACAGACTCAGTAGACACAAACTAAAAAGAATATCATTAGTGTTTAGTTTGCTGACGAAGCACTGGGAAGTCAACCAGTCCAAATAAATACAGCGTTTTGGTTGGAACCGCGACGGCTCCCGCTAGCTGGCCTTCACTAGCAGCAGCAGCGGCGGCGGCAGTAGCAGGCTACCGTTAGCCTCTCAGGGAACTGAAACAATTTCTGACTGCGGCAGAAAATAAGAGGAACCGAGACCGATCCCAGAGCACGAACAGACTCAAAAACACGGCTTCTTCGACTCGACGGCTCTAAAACAATAAAACAAAAACGCCCAATTGCACAATCACGTCCTAATCAACTAACTAATAGGTATAGCCATAATGTATTTCGATTCTTTCTCCGTTAAAAAAAACACCTTCGGTGTCGGGTTCAGATTAATGGCTGAGCATTTAAAGACACCGGAAAGCAGCTGGACGGTACAGAGTGACGTCACCGCTCAGCCTGACCCTCCGGGAGTTGTAGTTTATAAATCACTACCCCATTTTGATTTCAGCTCAGTCTCTTTTATTTTCTGTGGAGTAGACTGTCTCCTCTGTAGTCCTGAACAATCTGAAGATTTGAGGTTTTGCACCTATACCTCTAGGCTGAAGGTTTAGATGTTTAGATGTATGTTTAGATGTAATTTATCAGTTTAATGTATACACTTTTTAGTTTTTATCAGTTTAATGTATATGCTTTTTAATTAGTTTGTTTGTTTTGTTATATCTATGAGTCTAATGCAGATAAATAAATGAAAACTAAGCTGTTAATCTAAAATAGACTTGCCTGTGTGATGCTAAAGCACTGTTTTCTATTAAAACTGTCCCAAGTATGTCACATAGCTAGGAAAACTTTAACTTATGAAAGAATATTGGGAATAAACTGTTGACATGATACATTAGTTGTACATATGCATTAGTTTTACATTATAATGTTTACATGCTTTAGGCCTGAGGCACCGAGACCTCTTAAAGAGGAACATTTGTATGGGCCATCTCCATCTTGTCCCATTTTTAGATTTGAAACAGAACAGTCTAGCCTATAGATATTAAATATTAAGAATAATATATTCGGAACATTTCTCCATGTATTATTAACATGAGGGCAGGAAACATCGAAACCAGTCATCTTACAAATCCAACTCCTGGTGTTTTACCCTGCCTTAGTCAAAACATGTAATATAATCCAAATTTGGAGAGTGTTAGCAATACAGTTTTTGTTGTTTTTGTTGAAAAAGATTTTGGCAGTTGCTGTAAGTCCGCCAAGAATCTTCCAAAGCATCTGGCGTGTAGAATCCAGTCATCATACAAATGCAACCCTTTCTGTTTTTCCCATTAGAAACAGGAGTTATTAGAGAAAGCAGCTGAAAGGGCGAGTTTCTGTTGAATGCTAAGATTCCAGCTGGGACAAAGATTTTGGAACAACACCATACCATAATAATAATAATAATAATAATAATAATAATAATGAACAGTGTTTGCTAACAATCTATGCAAGCATCAGACTCTGGAACAAGGTACTTACGCACATTAAAACTGATTCAGATGATAATATAGTTCCAAATTGATGGTAGGCCAAATACTTAGAGAATTAATTTTAAGGTGTGTAATGATTTAGACTTGCAGTTTGCACAATGTTAAACTGGCAGCTATAAGCATCCCTTACTTGTTAGCATTATTAACTGTTCTTTTTTAAAGTGCTTAATAAAACACGTTCAATTACGTCAAGTTGTTTTTATCGAATTTAATTTAAAAAAAATCAAATGTACAGGACATTTTTACAGTAATTATTTACAGAATTTACTAATGATTATAGTTAAACCAACTTTCATCGGAATTAAAAAAAAAAAAAAAAAAAAATACGGCAACAGCAAACAAGAATATCTGTTCCGAATGTAAAGGCAAAAAAACATAAATAAACTGCACTACAAAGATCACCTATTATACTATAAAACAACACTGTGTAAATATTACACATTCATTGTTTATGGTTGCACTACTATTCACAGCAGCTAACATACGACTAACGAATAGTCCTGATGAAAACCATGAAGACCATTAATAATGGTCCACTGTGGATTTTAAAGTGGTCCTAACATCCAAAATCCCCACTTACAGAAAACAGCATTGACAATGTAACATATGTTTCCAAGAGGGTGTCTGAATGCTGCTGGAAGAAACGTCCATGACTGACCCACACCAGGTGTATATTCCAAACCACAATTAGTTGTTTTACTGTAAAAATACACAAATACTGTATCTGTTCATGAGCAATCATGTTGACATACATACTACATGGTCTTTCTGTAACATTTATAACCTTTTAACAATTTAACCAAAAATTTATTTTCTAGCACTCATACTCTAATTCCATAAGACTTTAAATCACTTCACTTTTTCACAAATAACATGGTGGCTCGCAATTAAATTATATTCACTTAATTTTCATTTTTATACATAAATAATACATGTATACATAAAGAAATATTTGTGTAATATTAAAAAAATATATAGGAATCTATATATTTAAACTTATATAAATAAGTTTTAGAACGTATAACTCACTGAAATATTGTAGTATATTAGAAGTACTGCCCGATCAGAAGCTTAAAGGAAACGTGTTAAATATGTCTATACTGATAGATTTGTGTATAGTGCTTAGTGATTCAGGTGCTAATTTGTTGGTTGGTGCTGTACTTTTGTTATTCCTATGAGAATTTAGTGGGTGTGTGCCATGCTGACATCACAGGGGGACGTTGTTATCCCGCTTAATAGGAGAAATTAAAATAATAATAAAAAAAAAAACATAAGTGATAACGGTCAGATTTTGCTCTTAGCTCCAAAAAACAAAACAGTAAGAGCTTCTTTTGTCACTCACTATTTTCCAATTCAAACCAAAATAAGTCAACTCGGAATTGAATTATAAAATAAATATTTTGCACCATTAAAGATCACATATTATTCGATTATATTATGCACTTCATATCAGACACTAGTCATGGTGGAGTTTTCTGTTAGCTTGAAAATTCAAATGTAGCATACCACAATTACAGCCCATGAGACGAGAAACAGCACATTTACACAATAAATAAGGCAATCTGCAGGTTAAAAAGCAATGGATTGGGCATGTGTGAAAAGTTTCACAAATCCCGTTGTAAACTGTACACTATATTTTCCTCCTCCTTCTTAGGCTTCAAATTCACTGGTATTTTTACAAGAATATATCGTCCGCTTTCCTTCCAGAGCAGCCTCGGAATTCTGTTTGCCTTCTGTACTGTTCCTGACTCCATACCCAAAGTAAATCAAAAAGCCTACAAGAAACATCAAGAAATGACGAGAGATCAGCACAGAGTTAAACAGCAAGATCAAGACTGACATTATAGTCTGCTGACTGACTGACACATGGCTGTCTTTGCAGCACTCCTGCGTAGTGATGCATTCATCAACCCTCATGTTAGATGCGTCTCTCTCTGTTCTTTCTACAATTATCTTGACTTTTTTTTTTAATCAGTCTTGCAGCACTTGTAATACTGTCAGCTCCTGTTGAGTTCTGACTCTTTTGTAAGTAGGTTGAAATAATAGACTATGAATAAATATAAATCACTAAAACTGACAAAATACTGACACAATACTTCAATGGAAAGAATTCAGTGAACACTCATATCGTGTGTAATTTATTTTCAGGTCAAGATATCCTTACTTTAAGTGCTAGAAAAATGCTTAATGTTTTTCTTACCAATGACCATCCATACTGCGAAACGAATCCATGTTCGTCCATCCAGCTGCATCATGAGGTAGATGTTAACAAAAATACTAACCAAAGGCAAGATGGGAAGCATAGGCACCTGGAGTGAAAGAGGAGAAGGGCATTAAACTCACATGCAACATTTTAATTTCTGATGATGAGAAAAGATAAGGTGATAAGAAAAGTGAATACGTGAGAAAGGAGGGATTTATAGGATAACTGTTCATTTCGTACTGTGCAGTCAGATCACTATAGAAAGAACGGCACTGAAGAACGCATGTGTACCTTGAAGCTGACGGCCTCGTTGTTCTCGGGCTGTCTCCAGATGATGACAATGCAGATGGTAGAGGCGATGCTGAGCAGAGTCACTACAGTGACCCATACAGGCTGCCCCTCTATGATGTTCTCACCCCACACTGCCAACACTACACACAGCAGCGTGAAAAACACACCTACGCACATAGAGAGAGAGGGAGAGGCAGTCTCAGAAAACATCCTCATTTCATCATCAAACATTGCTTGAATCCTTAAAATTACAGACCTGATACTGAATAACAGTACTGAAAGACAAAATCGGGTTGTTCCAGTGTGATCCACTGATGTGTTTTATGCCAGGGACACTATATATATATATATATCCAGTATGAAAGCTTGACCAAAGCCTGACATTCAACGCGTGAAGAAGTTGCACTTAGGTAGCAAGGTTTTAGACATCTTTAGGCAGACATAGCAACATCCTATGGGTTTTTTCCATGTGATTACAAGACACAACTTGTATTAAAGCTCAACATTTTTATGCCTCTGATGTTTTGCATAACTTGACAACAACAGCTTGCAGAGATTTGGCTCGATTACTGAGAGGATTTAGCATCAGGTCTGATGTTGGGATCATATTAAAAATGATAAAAGTGATAGATACATCAGTAAATTCAAGACTGCTTATGCAGTCATCAGAGGACACTAAAAGACTCTACACTAGAATAGTATACATCCTCTGCTAAGCCTGAGGGTACAATGATGCTATACATCATCAGATTGCTGCAGATGTTTTTAGCTTTGCACAACTGGAAAAAAAAATGTTACAACTTATAAAAAAGAAAGATTCTGTATTTTTTATTATTTATTTATTTTTTAAGCCAAATTTGCAGTTCCTGTGAAATCTTGTTTCCAAATCAAGTTCCTTTTCTTAGTTCCTAGCATTTACTCCTAGTTCCAGGTAAATAAATAAATTTTGTTCTGAATTTTGGCCATGTAATCTAAATTTTGGCCATTTGAAAAAGTCTACATTTTTATTGGAGAAACATTTTCCAATTACATGCAGTCCTGGCTCCCTTGAGTTACAAATCTCAATGTGAGTGTCTAAATACCCAACAATAAAAATATCAGAAATTTCTCAAGCAACAAAGCACAAGTTGTTAATATGCACAGAGCGGTGTTAGCTGCTGATAGACAGAGCTTGTCAGTGAAGGAATTCTTACAGGTAACGGCTGTGGTTACATAGACAATGAGGCCTGAGGTCTTGGTGGGTGACTCAGAGCTGGGCAGCAGCAGATGTCTGGGGGAGAACGTCTCATTATGTGGCTTTTTCTCCAGCTCGCTCATATTCTCCCTTTCTGTCAGTGTCTGCAGCTCCACCGACTTTTTCTCAGCGCGGGAATTCAGGCTGTCTGGCTGGTACCTGTGAATATAATGATAATGTTATGAAATTGTTCATAACATTCCTACATCTTAATTATGAGCAATATGAAAAAATGCTAATGAAACTTGGCCCTTTACATGATGATATCATATATGATTTTCACTAAATTTGAACAAATTTCATGTTGGTAAATATCTTTCTTAGTTTTCTTCTACTCTTAGTAAGATATTAATATCAGTCATTTGGACCAATAGCCCCAAAGTGAGTTAAAACTATTGGTTACGCCCACCAGTGCCTCTCATTGTATGTGTATGCGTGCTGTGTGAAAATGCACCAACCTGAGGATGAGCACGCAAACTGCCACGAGTGTGTAAGCCAGCAGGGTCCCAATGGACATCAGATCCACCAAGGCGGCCAGATCAAACAAGAAGGCCATCAGAGCTACACAGAGAAAACAGAGCATAGAAGTTCATTCAGTAAGAAGAAAATAAAGCTGTAATCTGTGAGAACACAAATAAAAGTCCTGAGTATGAGTACAAGTAGGCTTGTGTGATATAATGATTTTACACGATATTATATTGGCCCAATGTTCAGTGACGTTTATACAGTGTTTAGACTAGCACGTTCCTGCTCGACAATAAGCAGCACTGACAGTGAAACCGTTGGCCATGTGGACATTAGACACCCGATTTGTATAAAACTGTTTTGTTGGGGTTTAAAAATATCGCTATATTTTAAAACAGAAAATTGCGAGAAGGGAAAAATCAATGTCACACAAGCCTAATCCTGAATAGCACTCCAGCTCTACCTGCTACGAAGCCAGACACAATGGTGGCAAGCAGGGGGGTCCTCGTTTTCGCGTGCATGCGGGAGAGGAAACGGAACAGCAGGCCATCCTCAGCCATGGCAAAGATCACACGGGGCATAGGGAACATGGAGCCCAACAAGCTAGAGCCAGGCAACAAAAATACTAATTAACATGCAAACCCTAACAAGAAAACAAAAAAAAAATAAACCCTACTTTCATGCCACAGAAATGAAACAATCAATCAACAAATAAGTAAATCAGAAAATGAATAAAAAAGATGCAGAGATAATCAGAAAATATATATCATATACATATATATACATATCATTGCTCTAACCCTTACATTCTTTTCAGTTTAAGAATGAACCATTTTAAATTTTATGGGGAAAAAGAATAACTGTATTAAAAACGTAATTTCACATTCTCTTCCCTTTTAGGCTTCTCTTAAACAAAGACTTAAGTGACTTAAGTAAAAAAGGTGAAATTAAATCGGTCTCTGAGTTTCACTCAAACCTGCCATCAGTAAGTGAAGGAGTTTTGTATTGTTTGCACTGCTAGTAAGTGAGGTAATGATGAGATATATTGGGAACTCTAAAATAAACTGCATATATTTATTGCTATAAAATCAGAACATATGGATCAGTGGGATGTTCGTTGCCAAGTAGTGAAAAGAACATGAGGGTTAACGTTAAAAATACACACACCTGGTGGAAAGGGCGCAGAGGGAGCCTACAGTCACTATGTAGCGGGCAGGCATCCAGTTCACATATTCAAAGGCCTCGGGCAATGGGCTCTTAGTGTTTAGAATGTAGTAAGGCATCATCAGAGTGAGAGCTGCAGACACTCCAAAGTAAGCAACGAAGCAGATGAGCAGTGCAGCCACTATGCTTATCGGTATCGAACGCTGAGGGTTTTTGGCTTCTTCACCTACGTGAAGGGGAAAAAGTAGGCCAGTTAGTTAGTTTGATTTACCTACCAAAAGTCTACTTGTAACACTAGAAGTGGTATGTGACGTACTTGTGGTGGCAATGCAGTCAAAGCCCACAAATGCATAGAAGCAAGTGGCTGCACCAGATAAAATCCCAGACATGCCAAATGGTGCAAAACCCCCTGCGCCAAAGTCCGTTCCACTGAAAGACACAAGACACATACATACTTTAATTCTGTAATGGAGCAGCTAAACCATGAAAAATAATCTATAAGATATATTGCACAGTTGTTACAATGTAATTAAGGATATAATACACATATTTGCACGTGTAGCCACCACATTTCATGAGGCTCAATCAACATTTTCTTGGAAACAACACTTTCTGCCACCTCCTACACATCAGAGTTGTGGTTGGTTGACTCACTTGGGTACTGAAGGGCTTTTGTTGTTTCTGATGTCCTCCTCAGTGATGTTCCAGTTGGCAGTGTTGCCCTTCACAAAGCCAGCAATGATGACAAAACCCAGCACCACCAGGTTGATGCCTGTGAAGATCTTGTTCACCAGGGCTGATTCACTCACGCCAAATGCCAGCAGGCCTGCAGAGTGGGAGGTGAGAGTTGCAGAATTAGTGCCATTACTGTCTTTTAGCACAGGCGTGGTACAGACTCTTCCTCACTAACAACCAAAGTTGGGCTTTAGTTTGTATTACTTCAAGAAAGCATTTGTATGTGAGTGCAAACTTCACGTGCTGTGCACTATACCCATTGCATAAATACAAAAAAAATTATGAGTATCAAGCTGCAGGTGATGTCAGCTTATTAACTTGTACTCAATTATATCATCTGAACTGCATCAGCCATTTGTTTCACTTGAGAAAAGAAGTCATTTCAGATTTTTGCAAATTTATGAATCATGCTAAAAAGACTTAAAATCTGAAGTGGCATTAAAATCTGTTGAAAGATTTAAGGAAAATGGACTCACAAGTAAGCAGTAAGACAAGAAAAAGCGCAAACAGATCCGGGTATTTCGCCAGCACGTCCCCAGAGTACGGAATAGACATGTATTCACTGAAAAAGTTTGAGATCTTCTGATGCACCAGGTTGTCGAAAGTGGAGCTCCAAGCTCGGGCCACACTGGCTGTGCCTAAAGAAGAAAGCAAATAGAAAGCAGTTGATTGTAAAAACTCACCACACGCTCAGGACCTTCACAAACAAACACTTCACATGTTTTAAGTTATTTCAGGTTGATTGTTTTAGTTCTAGTTCTAGCGTTTTGCCTTATTTATAAGTTCTCATGGGCTGACCTCTAATTCATCTATTAGGATTCAACACTGGCAAATCCACACATAACAAGTGTTACCAAGCTTGTTTTAATGTCAAGTGGTCACTTTAATTAAGAGTTAATTGCATGCTGTCTCTACACTGTGTTCCTTCATTCTCAGTTGCACCATCTTCATTTACTGGAAGATACTTCACCAACTCACCTATTACGTAGGATAGAATGAGGTTCCATCCAGTGATAAACGCCCAGATTTCACCCACTGTCACATAGCTGTAGAGGTAGGCGGAGCCCGTTTTTGGGACGCGTGCACCGAATTCAGCGTAACATAGACCAGCAAGCACCGAGGACAGAGCTGCAATCAGGAAGCAAATCACGATGGCTGGGCCAGCCTTCTGCCGGGCCACTTCTCCAGCTAGAATATACACTCCAGCTCCTAATGTGGCTCCAACCCCCAGAGCAACGAGATCCACAGTGGACAGACAGCGAGCAAAGCGAGTCTCCATATCGTTGGTGTCCAGCACACGCCTACGCACCAGCATCTTCCCAAATGCGATCAACTTTGAGTGCATCATGGTGGCAAATCAATCAGAGCAGACAGCAAAGAGGCAAAATGTTGAAGAAAAGACTGGAAAGAAGAGAAAAAACAAGCATTATATGTCTATTGGGTTGAATACTCAGTGAATTGTTCAAAATCTGGCTCAGATGTTGTATGTATATAAAGAAATAAATGTTTTAAATGCTCTAATGGATCCTGGAGCAGCGGTGTGACACTTCAGCTTTAGAGTCTAGCTAGACAGCATCTGAGTAAAAATAGTTTTTATACAATTCTGAAGAAACATCTGTGCATTTGTACATCATTTTGAGTCCCTTTGACCCAGAACCATATTTTAGGTTTTGACTCTAATTATCCTTGTACTCGAAAGAAAAAACAGCTATTCGTCTATATTGGGTTTTACCAAACCAATTTTTCGACAATATTCAAATGAATTAAAACACTTATTCAGCCCTAAGGCAATATTAACATTTTTATAAACACACAAACACACAGGTGTACACCAACTGTACTGTACCCTTCAGAGGTTCATTCACATTTTAATTATTTAACTTTGAACTTCTATATTTTTTTATTGAACTTCACAATAATATTGACGTGACACAAAATACTTTATTTAATCATAAACCAATAACACTCCACATTAAACCAAAGTCAAGTTTTTGGCCTAAAATTTTATATTTTCTGTTTTGTCCCACTGTGTAAAACGTGGCAGTTTGTCTTTCTGCTCTTTGATGGATTAAGATAAAACCTCAAAGCAAAACAAACACTAAACTAATGTCAACAAACTTTACAAATACCAATATTCCATTGGTATTAGTTTTGTGCGTCATAACACACACACACACACACACACACACACTGACAACGCCTTCTGTCAGAGCACAAAAAAACCTCCAGGTGGTTAATGGTTGCAAAGGGACATGCGGGCATGCCTACCATGTCCGTTTAGGATAACTAGCTCAGAGAATAGTTTAGGAAAATGTCTACTAGCAAAAAATGTATTTACTATTGCTATGGTGAGGAAACAGAATGGAGTTTCATTACTGAGCACTGAGGGGAAAAAAAAGGCTAATGAGTGCTTATACTGAGGAAAAAAATACCAAAAGCATATGTGTAAACTGAGAGTAGAGGAACAGTAAGGAGATAAAACTGACGAGATTCCTGTAAACCTGAATATGAGGAAATCAAGCAATCACAAAGGAATGCTGAAAATGAAAACAAAACGGGGAAGAGGAAGACAGAAAAACATGGCAAAGACGTGCGTCTGGCCTGAGGGAACAAGTCTAGCCAAGTAATTCAGGGCTCATTCATTTTTAATTTGATCCTCTGTGAATGAATGATGACGCAGGGAAGGCTAACAGCACATCAACGGATTAACATGAATGTCTAGCCTTCTCCTTGATGGACTGGGCATCAAAAATTCTACATTCTGGAATATTACTATCGCATATTATGAAAGAAAGCCAGATAGATTGCGTGGGATTTTCCATTTTAGGGAACTGAGTTTAAAACAGGTTCTTGTCTTGCACAGCAACCTGAGCAGCCGTGCATGTTTGTTCAAGCACTATCCGGCAATTCTAAACCTAATGGAACAGGACTGAACCAGGACGAGCTGTTGTAGATGTTGCTCCATGCTTTGCTGTAAAGGAAATGAGTTACACTGAGATCATTTCAACATCATCTTATTTGGTAATGACATATAAGCAGCTTATGATCTGCCACAATCTAGTTGAAAACGTGTGCATTTTATGAATAATAATAAAGACAGCAAAATGTTTCCTTTCAAAATAATTAGGAAGGTCAAATACAAGACAGAGATTCAGTCAGGAACATAGTCAGAGAATACTGACTACTGAATAACATCACTTTATATAGGCTACTGAATATCACTTTATTTACTAGACCTATACTGAATGAATATTTAGTACATCTACTGCCATCAGCTTCTTCAACCATAAAAGAACATCTGTTTATGGTAGAAGCCTAAGAGTGACAACAGAGGAAGTTACAGAAAACCACAAAGTGGCATACCTGTACATTCCATCGAACACTAGGTTTCTTCTTCTAACAAGAAAACCAACAAGTTTGAAGGAAGTGGTTGAATATAACCAGAGTCACTGCACATTTATAGTAAATCAGCATCTCAGTCTCCCATGCACATAGCCTAGTAAGTAGGGAGAGCAGTGTATACACACTATGTGTCATGATCAGAATGATAACACTGTTATATGTCATATTTTACACTCGTTTGTGCAAAAACGTGTGATTGACAAGTCCCATAAATAGATCTCTTTCATCAGATTCCTGCTATGGAAAAAAAAAACAAACTCTATCTCTACCTGGATGAAAAGCCATCCCATATGTCACCTCTTGCTCCCTATCAAGAATGTCATTTTATTTTATATCAGGCCTGCTCTGCATATTTCAGAAGGCCACAGTGACGACGTTTTACAAAATCCATGATGTAATGTCATTCAATCCCTGAGGTCATTTGAGCCAGGACAAGTAACGCTGGTGCAAAATGATCCCACAAGTTGGCTGTCTTAGTGTAAAATCAGTAGGTTTTAATAACAGTAAAACCATTCTTGCCATTTAAAAAGCACGGCAATATTTACATTTACCCGGAACAGGAGCTCTACCTTTCAAACCATTTCTCATGTAACACTATAGTCAGGGTTTCATCACAACCAAGAAATGGTGTTTTGAAACTTAAAGAGCCGTCACAAAGATGTCACAGTATTACGTGACATCTTTGTGATTAAATATTGCTTATTGTACTAATAACAAGGAATTGATCATATTTTTCCACTTGTGTACTTCTACATTACACTACTCGTGGGCATTACATGGGACCGGAGTGGCCTAAATGACTTCTGACTAACTTTAAAAGAGCAAACAAACCTGACAGTGTTACTTTCTTTCTTCATTTTAAGTTCAGTTTAGCAGAACATGCATATTTGTTTGATAATATATCTCATAATTGTTTTTTTTTTGTTTGTTTGTTTTTTTGAAAATGGGATGGACATTTCTGTGAAGCAAAACACACTTTTCCTGTCCTTTTCTTAATTCTTTACATGGTTCTATGAATGTATCAACCAAGTAGCTACTAATTCTCTTCTACACAGCTCTGTAAGTTTCAAAACACCATTTCTTGGTTGTGATGAAACCCTGACTGTAGTGTTACATCAGAAATGGCGTGGAAAGGAGAGTTCCTGTTCCGGTTAAGTGTAAATAATCCATGCTTTTTAAATGGCAAGAATGTTTGTTTTGTTGGGGGTTTTTTTCACTGTTATTAAAACACACTGATTTTACACTAAGACAGCCAGAAACTAAGCAAACTAAGAACATGCAGGTCACAATGGAAAAGGATTAATACTGTATAGTGCTCTGGTCCACGTGTTCAACCGCATTTGTTACATCATAAGGCACAGACACAAAGATTCACTTCTAAGACGAGACAGGACCTTACAAACACAACAACAACAACAACAACAACAACAACAACAACAACGTCACTTCGATGCTATAACATGTAGTCTATTCGTTATTGTGACGTAATAAATAAACGAATGCCTTTTCAGAGTAACTCGGCTGATGAGATCTCAGTGAAGCGTCTCGTGCTTTGATTCATTTGCGCGGCAAAACGCATAAACAGCATCTAAAACCTGAGCTAGAACAAATTTAATCCCTCTAATAGCTTTACATATGTAATATCAGATTCTACACATTGTCTGCTTTGTTTCTGGACTAGTTTGTCACCAGATTACGGATTAAAGTAGATGAAGCCATGGTCTACATCACAGCACATCAGGATCATTTTCTTTATTTTTTTCTTTATTCTTTATTTTTTAACTAAAAAAATACATACATTATTATACATTTTGTCAGCTCTTCTCATCTGATGCCCTTAACTAGTCCACTAGCAGCTAACCTTTTTCTAACCCAACCTGAGCCTTTTTCTAACCCAACTTGAGACTTATTGTCTACATGACAAAGTATTTGCGAGATCAGAGTTATGACATAATAAAAAATATTAGAGATGATAGAAGATAATTACCTGCGTGTGTGTGAGAGTGAGTGTGTGAATGGATTTACACTCCCAGATGCGTCCAGACAGAGAAGAAGAACCGCGATGGGTTTTATTTAAGCGCCGGCGGTGAGTTACTGAGTTACTGATGGATAACGTTTGAACCAGAGGAAATCCTTGTAAGGGAAAAAACGCGGGCGGGTTTTTTTTTGGTGACGTATGACCAGTGACGTCAATCACTGTCCAATCCAGTCGCTTCACGCGCCACGTCCAGTATGTCTATCAATCATTCAGTTCATTACAAATAATATTTAAAAATCTGATTATACCGACGGCATTAACTCTGATCCGTTCGCTAATCTGTAATTAGATTATTGGTTATTTTGATCAGATTATTGTATGTGGTTGATGACGCTGATGGCGTCATTGAGAACTGTAGAGCCATGCAACAAGTACCTACGCACCTCTGTTACCACTGTCTATTCAAGCAAA
Organism: Pangasius djambal; assembly: GCA_022985145.1. Lineage (NCBI taxonomy): Eukaryota > Metazoa > Chordata > Actinopteri > Siluriformes > Pangasiidae > Pangasius > Pangasius djambal. Next base: position 16,153,263 of record CM040981.1, on the reverse strand, counting down.
CCAACACTGCTGTAATTTATTTAGCTTTATTTATCTTCTACTCCACTTTGTATATGACAAAGTATATGACGCTGTATGACCTATGGTTTATCCCTTATAGCTCAGACCCTACTGAAAATGTCTGATGTGCGTAGGCAGTGAGAAAATAGAAAACCTTCTGAAGCTGAATGAAGAAAAGACACTCACTTCTGTGTGTACACGTGTGTGTTGTTTAGTGTGCATGCCTGTATAGTACTGTCTCTGTTTCTGCTGGGAAATATGCAAAGCTGGAATGGTACTTTGAAAAGACAGAATGTAAGCTGTTTAACCCTTTCTTGCAGTACACTGGTGCTCCGTTCCCACGGCAGAATGGAAAAAGACTTATCGGACATTTTCAATCAGTATAAACCAGGGAATTATTTTATCACCGCAATTCTGTTATAAGATTAGTCAGGACACTGTTGGGTTTCTGTGTGTAGAGTATGGTGACTAGCTGCTGGTGAGCAGGGAGATGGGAAAGGGGAGGGGTCTGGGCCCCTTACTGGGCAAATAATTCACACCTCTCCACAATAACATTGGTACAGAGATAAAACAGACAACAACTAAAGCTTTTTAGATAGTAAAACACTGTATAGAATTGCCATAATAAAATTATAAAATTTAAACCTAGTAGGTTGGTTAAAAAAAAAAGAAAGAAAGAAAAAAAGAAACGCTTATGAAAAACTGAAAATGCTTACTACTGTGTGTCTACTTTCACATGAGCCATTAACCACTACTGTGGAGTGTGACATCACAAATAATTTTAATGCTGAACACAAGCACAAATTTTGTTTTTTGGCCGCTGGTAGAAATCAGAATCAGAATCAGAAAAAAGAGTTAATTGATTGATATTAATTAAGAAAATTAACATAAATTGATTAGTCATTCCCCAAACAAAAACACCAACTGCTAAAGGAACAACACTGATTGTATGACTGACTGAATGAAAAAGGGATTAAAATGGATTTTAATATTAGTGTGTGAAGGTGCCACATAATGTGAAACAACCTAAGCTTTTCCAAACTTACAAGCTTCCCTTTGCCGTTTTAGCTACTTTGTCTTTATTTACTTTCTCACTGATTGCATGTATGTTTATATGTATGTATACTTACTGTCCACTTTATTAGGAACACATGTACACAGGCTCATTAATGCAATTAGCCAATCAGTCAATCATGTAGCAGCAGTACAATGCACAAAATCATGCAGATACAGGTCAAGAGCTTTTCACATTAAACATCAGAATGGGGAAAAATGATCTCAGGGACTCTGACTGTGGCAGATTGATGGTGCTAGAGAGGTGAGTTTGAGCATTTCAGAAACTCTTAATCTCCTGCGATTTTTGCACACAACAGAGTTTACACAGTGAGAAAAACAAAAAAATATCCAGCAAGCAGGATTTCTGCAGGCAGAAATGTCTTTTTTTTAAGAGAGGTCAGAGGAGAAAGGCCAGACAGGTTCAAGCAGACTGGAAGGCTACAGTAGCTCAAATAAGCACTCTTTACAATCACGTTGAGCAGAAAAGCATCTCAGAATACAAAAACACATGGAATCTTGAGGCAGACGGGCTACAACAGCAGAAGGCCACATTGGGATCTGCTCCTGTCAGCCAAGAACAAGAATCTGATGTTGCAATGTGCACAGGTTCAACAAAACTGGACAGTTGAAGATTGGAAGAATGGCCTGGTCTTTTTTGAATAGGTAGAGCTGAGTATTATCAGTAGCGCAGTGAAATGAATGAAGAAATGATTGTGGTGGACATGATGAACAGTGGTTATGAAATGACAGTCATCAATCCCACCCAGAATATTCCAGTCACTGTTAGACCAGCAGTGGAACCTCCTATCTTCGCTAGTTAGTTGTTTGTACTGTGGAATTGCTCCATAATGATAGTTAATTATTTCAGTGTATATGTCTTTATTAGAGGAACTGACCCAGTCAGTGTCTAGTTCTCTATATTTAGTAGTGAAGTCACCATATATGAGTTTGTAGTAATTAACATATTGTCTTGCTCTCCCTTTTTTTCTCTTTCCATGTCTTTGTCTGTCCAAATTGCTTTTCTTGTCACTGCCTGTGCGACATTTTTGCACAAGGCCATCTTTAATTTAATTCCAATTTCCGTTGAACCTGCTATAAGGCCGAAGCAGCTTGTTTCACTAGCTGTTACATTTAATAATAGATTAAATGTAAGAATAAAACACAACAAAATGGATCATGTGTGACCCCAACAGAATTATTCCTGTTCTCTGAATTTTGCCAGTGCTAGAAATCTTTGCAGGTTGCACTTGATTATGTGTTTCTTCATGAAGGAAGATATTGGTCTAGGCAGATCATGATGGTCATTGCAAGCGCAGCTCTTTAAGTGGTTTAGCCACTGTGTAGTGATATTAGTAATGTGCCTGAATATAATGTGCCAACCATAAAAATATGGGTGAGGAAAAATAACACATCACATAGATTTGGAAAGTTGCACTGGTTTGCTTTGCTTGATGATAGGAATAGCACATGTTACAGTTTAAGAATACAGAGGGGGGAAGAAATTAAGCATATTTACATTTGCCTACAGGTACATATGGGGTGACGATGTCATACAATTTATAGATGGTTGCAGAGGAACTTCAGTAGATGTACTGACAGTTAAGTGGTTCTCAGTGCTGAGATACAGATGATCAGTCATATTCTAGATTTCCATAGGAATGAATGGAAAGATAATATTTTTAAAATGCACAGTCATTGGCTGTCTGGAAAAAGTATTCTTTTTTTCCCCCTCTAGTTTCCTCATACCATTGGATCCATTTCTTATTATTCTAGTTCACGTTCCTCATCAGGAAGCAACTGCATGAATAGTTGTTCATAAATACCCATTGTTTGTTTCTTCCCCATCACAAAGAAGACATTATAAGGCAAAACAAAAAATAGGATGTAATAATGATTTATGCTTCAATGAGTATTTGCTGTATTTTCCAAATTACAGGCCTACTGTTCTATTGAGCACTGCAAAATGCTGAAATATACACAAAAAAAAAAAAAAAATTTAATTTAAAAAAATAAATAAATAAAAAATAAAAAAATTGTACAATATAGCCTATATAGTACACACTGTGTTCTATGATAGGAATTTTTTTGTTTAAAATCTTTGAAAACAAAAAGTTTAAACATTGTTTTTAACCTCTTGTGTAAGTGTTGCACAATGGCAATTACTGGCAAGAATAGGAAATCCACATATAACACACCCATTCTGTTATGTTTTCATCAAATGCTCATATTAAAAGATAAGAGAAAAAAAAAAAAGAGTTTCAAAGAAACAGTAAATTGGGAAAAATGAGATGCGACAGTGCATTACTTTGCTGGTATACAGTATACACACAATAACCCTATTAAGAATTGATGTCACCAACCTGCATATACAAAGTCAAATAGCAGCCTGGTGCTGTGTTTCAGATCTCTACCAATGAAACATCAGCAATTCTGCGTAATACATGTGGATAAAGGAGGTCATGGTTTACCATTCTGTTACTCAATTCCAAAGCATGTCGAACTAGCACAGGATGTCCACACGCGATGTACCCTCTCTGTCGTAACACCACCACGGTTTACACCACAGAAACTCTATGTACATTGTAACAGGTGTGCAACTACTGACTATTACATAGTCATTATACATTCTGTATATCATATGCCAGAGAAACAGCAAAACATTACACCAGGAGCTACATATAATATACTAATACTATATAGTATATATTGCTAATATAAAATACTATTCTGTACTATACTGTTAACTAAATGAAACTTTGAAACTAAACCACATATGAAGAAGATCCAGTGCTGAATTGAGGGTGCACGTTCCTTGAAGAAACAATGAAGACAAGGTTTGAAATTACTGTATGTTCTAATCCTGTCTGTGTGGACAGGTTGTGTATTACAATCACATTACTAGCTGCAAGCCAAAAACCAAACAGCATTACTTAGTGAATCTTTAATTCATGAAATATCAAGACAGCAAAAGCATTAAAGAGGGAAACAGACAATTTTGTTAGACTTCAACTTTCAGGTTGAATTAGACATCAACTTTGTTAAACACAGAAGTATAAAACTGATCTGAAATGGCTGCCATGACTATTTTTACTTGTCATATCTTAAACAGTTTGTACACGGTAACGGTCAAGTCACGCTTATAAAACATCAATAAACATAATACTGTAAAAGAAAAACTTCCAAAAATTTCTGTTTTAGGAAAACTCTTTTACAGAAACACCGACACTGTAACTTAATGAGTAGTGTAAAAAACATGCTTGCTGATCCAATTAAATAAAAAAAGGCCCAATGGGCTTCCAAGTTCACAAAATGCAAAGAAAATTCACAAGTGATTTACGTTGCCACCTGTGCCACCAAGGAAATAGTCTAGCCTAAAAACAATTTGATGTTAACCTATTCTGTTAAAAAAGATAATATGGGGAAAAACAATAAATTAATAATTTGATTAATGATAATATTCAATGTTATTATACAAAATCCATCAAGTTTGTAGGCCAGCCAAGTTCCTCTTCCTTAATGATGATCTGTGAAAAGATTGTTTTAAATTTAGCATTGTAAGTAGTGCCAATATGTCAGAAAGTGAAAAAACAATACATGATTAGCATTCGAAACCAAAAGTAAATTGAATCGACTGAAATAACTGAGAAAAATACCTGTTCGTAAACTCTTGACCTCCTCTACGTACGACTCCAATTTTTGTTGAAGTGAGACCCACTTTTTACAATCTGAAAAAAGATGGTGTCACATAGATTCATAAAAAAAAAAAATAAATAAATAAAGGGATGTATGAGAGGGTTTTAACAAGGCCAAAAAGACTACGATGTCTAACATTACAAACCTGCTGGTAGTCGACCAAGATCTTGAATAAATCCCCCCAGTTCTTCATGAAATGTGAGTAATTTCTCTTGAAGTAGTGTACAATTTCCACAGTCTGTGTGAGGTAGGAGGGGGGAGGAGGAGAGAAAAAAAAAAAAAATAAAAAATAAAAAAAACTTATTTAGGAATGCGCTACATATCAGATATTCTGTTAACATTAGGCCTTAAATAGAGATATAGTCAAGATATTCATTAATTTGTGAAGTCCTAATCTTACAGAAATTTATTACTGACATTGTGGGCACCAGACAAGGTAATCACAAAGTGTTGCCTTCTGTTGTCCTGTATATTATTGCAAGTCAGATACATTAACACTGATTGGCGGAAGCCTGAAATTAAGGAGAAAATGCCTTACGAATACCATTGTACTATAGAACAAGCAACCAATAACACAGAACATCGTATTAATGTAAACCTGTAACATGTCTTGAAGCTGGAACTACATATTACTGCAGTAAAATTTCTGACCAATCAGAGTCAAGACTTCAACATCACTGTTGTATAAACAGAGTTACACAAATGGACATGGCAAATCAAAAATAAAAACGGCCCTGAGCTGGGCTAGCTACATTTTTTCTTCTGCTTGATATAGTTACTGCTTATAAGCAACTCCATGGTAAAAGCAATAATAAAAAAAAGTTAGCTATTTAGCTTAGCTATTCAATTCTTTGCTCACTTTGTTCAGTTTGGACTACTGATTGGAAGGTCACAAGTTCAATCCCTAGCACCACCAAGCTGCCACTGCTGGGCCCCTGAGATAAGTGTAAGTTGCTCTGGCTAAGGGCGTCTGCTGTAAATGTTGTTAGGTTCCACTAGGTGTGACTCTTGAAATTCTTCAAATTCAAAATATGCACATAGGAAATGCTGGTATATCGGATAAAAATGCTGAAAGCCTGACTGATGATGGTGGTGGATAACAGGTTGCTAGGCAGTGATTTAAGAGACAAGCGATCAGCGATCTGTCTATTATACTGTATCACATACTGGTACCAGCATTGGGTCTCTTTGATGTGATGTCTGTGGGAGCGGTTACATTCTTCTGAACACCTTCCCCTGCCTCTGAGCCTGTTGGAGCTTCAGAGCAGCTGGGCTGGTTCTGCAGATCTGAGTGAGGAAGATTTCTCAAGCTAACATTCTTCATATTGTCAAGCCACACAATGGGCCTCATTCATCAATCTTTTATTAAAGTTGTCTGTAATTTAAAATGAAACTAAAAATTTCCACCGGATTTTCATAAGTTCTGGAATTTTTCTTTGTACTTGTGTGCGTATGTTGCTCACCTGAGTAAAGGCAGAAATGGAAGTTATTTTGACTCACTTTTATGTCAGTAATAATAATAATAATAATAATAATAATAATAATACTCTTCTCTCAGCTGAGCATTTGTTTGTGGTTTACTTTGTCATAATTGAATGAAAATATTATTATTTGTCTTCATGTATGGGTTTGTGTCGGCTTGCTTTCTTTATGTTTTACATTCTTTAATTAATGCTAATAATATAAAACGACCGGTTTTCACAAAATTTTCCTTGATGATACTTTTACTCCCTTAAGTAGAGACTACAAATCACTTCTGTAAATTGTTCTGGATAAGGGCGTCTGCTAAAAGCTATAAACATAATAAATATAAGCAATATAACCCGTCTCAAGTACAATCCATACATAATCCATACATTATATATATATGCAGATTATATGATTTGAAGTGGATAAAGTCAAGGCCTACGGTAGTTAGTCTTCTTATGCATATATTTAAACCCGCTCAGGAGCATGAGAAGTATACAAACGTTTTTCTGAATTTACATGAATATTAAACTACTTGTGTAAACACTAGTATGAACGATTTACAAATAAATCTGATCGTATCCAGCTTGATAAATGAGGTCCAATGTATTGCGCTTTTTAGTTAAATGAATAGCAAATAAATAATCATACCAGTTTTCTTCCTTTTTGCCAATGGCAAGGCATCACTGCTTGCATGCTTCTGAGAAAAACCCGGAAGCAGTGAATTCCTTGTCCTTATACCTTTAAATGAGGTAGAACACAGTGAATAAACCAAAAGAATGAGGTACATAAAATAAGTCAGTTTAAACAGATAGAAGGAATATCTACATTTGGAAGACAAGACTACAGTAAAGCACCTGATAAACCAGATGGTTTGTTGTTAGTCTGAGCATGACCAGTTTCTTCTGAGGAAACAGCACTCCCAGGTGGCTTAAGACCAAATCTTCCTCGACCAGGGAGTTGCAACCCAGAGGGTTTAGGCAATGTCATACAAGTGTTTCCGGCCTTTTTATCTGCAAATACAAAATAATAGTACAAATTTCACTACAGGATTTCTCATCACTATGACCATTGTAATTCACTGCTGTAATATATCGGGTTCATAACACTTCGTTTTGCAGAGATGTTGTATAATCTGAACACAGTATTTTGAAGTGAATTTGTGCTCTGCATTTAACCCATCCAAGTGCGCGCACACACACACCCGGAGCAGTGGGCAGCCTTTGGAGCAGTTGGGGGTTCGGTGCCTTGCTCAAGGGTCTCACCTCAGTCGTGGTATTGAGAGTGGAAGAGAGCGCTGGTCATTCACTCCCCCCACCTACAATCCCTGCTGGCCCGAGACTTAAACCCATGACCTTCAGGTTCACCTTTGGATTACAAGTCCGACTCTCTAACCATTAGGCCACGACTGCCTAAAATATCTATCTATCTATCTATCTATCTATCTATCTATCTGTCTATCTGTCTATCTATCTATCTATCTTCAACAGTTGCAGAAAAGGGTTGTATATAGACCTTTTATATAAATCTTGCCAATGCAGAAATTGCAGAAGACAATATGCAAGAAGCCCTCTTTCAAAGTTTTTTTTTTTTTTTTTTGTGTGCGCTGTGATTAATCTGACCAGTCTCAGGTGTTCCAAAATAGTGTTTGTGTGGGTATTTTAATGAATTTCCATCAAATAAATGTTTCATTTTATGTTGTAATATTGTAAGCCCAACCTCAACACCATGTCACATCAAGAGGTTCAATGTGTCTGTTTATTGTCAGGGTTTTATTGTTATTCCACCGTATAACTTGTATACACTGGAACAAAGTGTTTCGTCAGAACTGTGGTGCAACACATAAGGTATTAGCACGGTACAAAGGACTACATAAAGTGCAAATATAAAACAGTGTGAGACGAGTGCAAGATCAGTAGTTTAAAAAAAAATGTCTGATGACAGCAGAAATGAATCAGAGCAGCAGAAAAAATTGTTTAGCAAAACAGGCTACAACTAACACCATGTTCCATATCCAGGCTAAGCAACATATACAGTTAGACAATGTGACCAACAAAACTTCACCAATGTGCAAAAAACATCACATAATGCGACATGTAAACATGCATGACCAGTATTTCACCTGTCCTACAGCTCAACTCCATTATTAATCTGGCAGAGCAGGACGAAGTAGAGCCCCACTCTGCTCTAATAACACAACTAATAACTATTACAATGAACATTTTACAGCTAAAAACACACACCAAAAAAAAAAAAAAAAAAAAAAAAAAAAAAAAAAAAAAAAAAAAAAAAAAAAAAAAAAAAAAAAAAAAAAAAAAAAAAAAAAAAAAAAAAAAAAAAAAAAAAAAAAAAAAAATCATCAAAGACTGATTGTAACTATCCTTCTACTATACTTTTGATTATTACTGAAACATCTTCATGTGAGTAAACACCACACATAGTTACTGACCTGATGTTCTAGTTATCCTGTAGCAAAAATAACTTTAGTTATTTTTAGTTATGTATTTGACCTCCTTATCAGTAATCTCAGGGTTAACACAGGATCAACAACACTGACTTAATTAATTACTTAATTAATTAATTCAGTCATTCATTCACTCATTCATAGAAATAAAAATAAAATAATCCCACACCCTGTATTTGTCAGAAGTACTGGCCAAATGGAGAGATCATATAGTCACGGGAACAAATAAACTGCACAGATGAGCTGATCACAGCAGCATGAAATTAGCAGAGCAAGCATTGCACACACAAAATAATCAAAAGTCGGGGGAAAAAAAATCTTACCTGCGGTCAAATTACATGTACCGGTGGAGGTAGCCACAGATGAAGACTGAGGAGGGGGGGAAAAAAAAGCCAGTTAACAAAAACAGCGTATATTAATCATAATTCGTTAACACAACTATAGGCTTCCCTTATTATAACCAACAGACCATAATGCCAGTTTATTAGATACACCTACCTCGCAACTATACTCATTGGTCATTTTATCAGGTTGATACAGATGCACTTTGGGTATACATGTATAGTTCTGGGTATATGGTTATTGATTTGTCTCCCGCTACACAATCCGTACATGGAACAGGACCACCATTGGACCACCGCGGATACCTAGACATTATTTGGGTGGTGAATCATTCTCAGTATTGCAGTGACGCTGATGGGGCATGGTAGTGTGTGTGGAGCGGGTATGAGTGTATCAGGTGCAGCAGTGACGCTGGGATTTTTAAACATTTTGCACTTACTGCCCACTTTATCAGACACGATTTATTACACCTTGTAAGTGTGAGGTTAGGGCTCTTTTACATCCAGAATGTCTGGGGAGAGCCAATCAAACTTTTTATTATATTTATTAGTTTTGACAGATGCAAAAACTCCATCCATGCTTGGGTGCGCATCAAACAACTGTACCATGATCCTGCAAAAATCTGAGGCCTCGGCTCTCTTCCAAATAAACAGTGTTACTGGAGTGAACATCTTGTTTATGAACATCTTGAGAACATGTTGTTCAGAGAGTGCAAAAGAGGTTGGAGGATGTTATAAACAGGAAAGAGTGGGCCTAAGTGATATTTTCTGTGATAGTTCTCATAATATTGGAACATCTGTGAAAGCCAACACACTAAATACCCTGTTGCTCTGAATGTCATTTCTCTGTGTTCTATGTTTTGTCCTAAGGTCTCGCAAACTTTTGCATTCAACTGTAGTCGAGAAAAGCTACCAAAGTTCTGCGTGCATGCCTGTTTTTTATTACACCAACTTATCTGTAGGCATTTTATCTGCGTGTCACTGTTTAATATTAGACTATGAAATGACAGGTTGTAAGCAGGAAATACCAGAAGACTTCTAAAATGAAGGTGCAGCAATAAAAGCAGAGAACACAAAGAGCAAAGAACACACCCAAGAGCCACTCATCTATTCTTTCTTAAGTGTTACTTTCTAACTATGCACTTCTGCTGGCTGGATATTTATAGCTCGTGGACTTTCTCAAACCCAGAGGTGTCAATGAGATGTTTAAAAGTCCCCAGCAATGCTGCTGAGTTGAACAGACCAATCAGAGAGAAAGAAGGCTGGGGATTGTTAGCATGTTGCACATACAAACTGGAGAAACACAACTGTTGTTGTTTTTAGTCAGATAAATGTAATATACAGTACATTTCTGCATTACACTGCCTATGAATTGAATGACGCAGTGAACAGCAAATAACACAGTACATTTTCTACATAGCCAATTCCTTTTACATGTCACTTGTCCAATGTCCCTCATAGAAACTGTGAAATGGTTCCACACAGCCAACATTTTTCACTTTTCCTCTGATCTGCTGCTCAAACTGTTTGAACGCATCTGAGCACTGACTTGCGTACGACAGCAAAGCAAACAGCATTTTTACATCCAATTATCATTGTCTACTATCTCCACAATTCTTCTCAATCATTCCAGATTCATCATCTGTTGATTTATTAGGGAAGAACGAAGACTGAACATTGACTTATGGCGTAGTTTCAGTGATAATTCGTTCCAGTGTACTTCGATGTTAAAATACAGAGGTCCTGTGCAAAATGTGACAGGTCTGCAATAAAAACACGACAAAACTGAAACTAGAGCTACAGAAGATTACATTCATGCCCTTTAAAAGATTGCTTTACTAATCTTAACATGGATGCTGAGCTGTTTAATGGTTGTATGTAGCATTAAATGAAGCTAGTCCTCCTGGATGAAGATATATACATCAGCCCCATCTAACTGGCAGAGGAGGAGGTGTTGCACTCATTTAGAATGATAATCCAGGCGTCACACAAAAACCTAGTCATAAATTCAAGGCGTTTGAAGTTCTTTATACTAACCTAATAAATGTAGCCACAAAAAATAAGTCTACCCAGTCGATTCCACTAATTATTATTTACAGACTCCCAGGGCCATATTCTAAATTCAATAACCTGGTTGTTTCTTTAGACAAAGCATTAATTGTTGGAGACTTTAATATTCATTTTGATAACCCGGAAGACCCTCTGAGAACACAGTTTGGCTGATTCAGTACGGGTCAATCAGAATGTAATAGGACCCACTCATAATGGTGGTCACAGTCTTGATCTAAGACTAACATTCAGATTAAATACAGAAAATATAGTCACATTTTCTCATTCTCTCATCTCATTTAAAATGTGTCTTAATCATAATATATGCACCTTGCCACACTACCACGTCAAATGTACATTCATGTCAGCTACTGCACAGAGTTGTATTAGTAACCTCCCAGAGTTATCAACTATGATTGGATCACCGTCTGCTCCCAAAGAACTTGATCAGGCAACCGAATGCTTAGTCAATGTTCCGCTACACGCTAGATATGGTAGCTCCACTTAAAAGAAAAATAATTAAAGAGAAAAAGCTAGCACCTTGGTATAACAATCACACACGCACCTTAAAACAAAGCACTTGAAGATTAGCACGTAAATGGCGTTAAACTAAATTTGTAGCATTTCAAACAACAGGGAAGGAGAGCCTCCTGAGCTATAGAAAATCTCAATGTATCTCTCCACCTTAACTGAAGATAAAAATAATCCTAGATTTTTATTTAATACTGTAGCGAAATTAACTAGGAATAAGACCACAACAGAAACATGCACACAATCATTATACAGCAGTGATGACTTCATGAATTTTTTCAATGGCAAAATAGAAAATATCAAGCAAAATTCAGACTATAAATTTAATACCAGTTAGTTTTATAACTAACCTTGTAGATAATAATATATCAGATCAACAATTAGAATCTTTTACTCCACTTTAATTTCACTAATTTCCTCATCAAAATGATCAACCTGTATACTAGATCCCTTACCTACATGTTTCTTCAAACAGATAATTCCAGAAGCAATTGAATCTCTTCTAAAATTAATCAATTCTTCCCTTAGCACTGGCTATGTACCTAAATCTTTTAAACTAGAAGTTATCAAACTCCCGATTAAAAAACCTGACCTCGACCCCAGTCAATTGTCCAAATATAGGTCAACAAACCTCCCCTTTATCTCGAAGATCCTTGAAAAGGTTGTAGCACAGCAGTTATACTCATACCTACATAGGAATAACATTCATGAAATGTATCAGTCAGGATTTAGGCCTCATCATAGCACAGAGACAGCGCTGGTTAAAGTGGTAAATGACCTACTCCTGGCCTCTGATCAGGGTTGTGTCTCGCCACTTATGTTGCTTGACCTTAGTGCAGGTTTGGATTCAACTCTTTGATAAATTAGAAAATGTTGTTGGTGTTAAGGGAACAGCCCTCTCCTGGCTCAGGTCTTATTTGACTGATTGTTATCAGTTTGTAGATGTAAATAGTGACTTCTCTATGCATACTAAGGTAAAGTTTGGTGTTCTGCAAGGTTCTGTTTTAGGCCCACTGCTCTTTCTTTATATATGCTAACTCTGGGCAAAATTATTCATAAACATAGTATTAGCTTCCACTGATTTGCTGATGACACACAGTATGTTTCAGCAAAGCCAGATGACAGACACCAGCTTAATATAGTGGAGGAATCTGTGAAGGACGTTAGAAACTGGATGCTTATTAACTTTCCTTTACTTAATTCTGACAAGACAGAAGTACTTGTACTAGGACCGCATGCAGCTAGAAGTAAGCTTTCTGATTACATAGTAACTCTGGATGGCCTTTCTGTTTCATCATGTGCAGCAGTAAAAGACCTTGCTGTGATTATTGAATCCAGCCTTTCATTTGAAGCTCATGTAGATAATATTTCTAGGACAGCCTTCCTTCATCTCAGAAATATTGCTAAGATAAGAAATATAATGTCACTACACGATGCAGAAAAATTATTTCATGCTTGTGTTACCTCTAGTTTGGATTATTGTAATGCCTTACTGTCTGGATGTTCCAGTGGATGCATAAACAAGCCCCAGTTAGTCCAAAATGCAGCAGCGAGTGTCCTTTCTAGAACCAGAAGATATGACCAGATCACCTCAATCCTATCCACACTGCACTGGCTCCCAATTAAATTTCTCTAACGCACTGAATGTTCCTGCCACAGTACCTGAGTGAACATTTGGTCTTTTATGATCTGCCACGCCTACTTAGCTCAAAAGGTGCCGGCTATTTGTTGGTACCTCGAATAGTGAAGGCTACAGCTGGGGGTAGAGCTTTCTCTTATGAAGCCCCACAGTTATGGAATAGCCTTCCAATTAATGTTTGGAGCTCAGACACAGTCTCAGTGTTTAGGTCTAGGCTGAAAACATATTTGTTTAGTCAAGCTTTTTGTGAATAGTTTTCTCTTAGGTAAAGAGCAGGGCTGGAGGGTTCACAGGCATAGTGTTGTGGTGAACTGGGATGTTTGGCTGCTGTATCCCCCCACCCCACCCCACCCCCATCTAGCTACACATGCTACTCCTGAGATACCAGTTATCCTGACCCCTTTTGCTCTCTGGACCTACCTGACCCATCCTGTTGCCCTACTTCTGGTTGGAGTTCTCATCAATTGGAAATCACTCGCTGCTGCTGAGGATGGCCCCACATAGACAGGCTGAAGATCACTGAGATTACTGAGGATGGTACCACTTAAAAACCAAGAAGAGGGCTTTGGACCTGGTTACACAATTGCACTATTTGACCGTGTAGTACACAATTATATAAGGGAATTATTTAAAATTGCACTATCCGTTATCACCTAGATGAGGATGGATTCCCTTTTGAGTCTGGTTTCTCTAAAGGTTTCGTCCTCATATCGTCTCAGGGAGTTGCCACTTGCCACTGTCGCCTCTGGCTTGCTCATTAGGGATAAATTCATACATTATACATACAATTCATACATTGTTAAAAAAGTGCTATACAAATAAAATTGAACTGAATTAAAAATCTGTCTGATACACTCATACCAGCACCACACAAAGATGTCAGGGTCACTGCTGTGCTGAGAATAATCCATCTACATTCAGGTCCTCGCTGGTGTTATAGTGGCCCTTTCTTCATTTACTGTAAAGAACATTTAGATCAAAATGCTTGGAGAAAACTGTTTTAATTATTTATTTATTTTTTTAACCAGTGTGTGGACTTTCTTTTTCCATTGTTTCTTATGCCTAGCAATACATGGTAATTTAGTCTGTAGTCTACTTGTTGGCAAGGTTTTTGAGGTGTAGGGCATCCCAGTCATCATTTAGGGCTTCATTTTTAAGAAACATCTTAAATCCCACCTTTTTAAAGATGCTTTTAACACCAGTAGTCCTTTCTTGCTGCTGTTACTCCCATCATCTGACACATTCTATGTTGTCGCTTTACCATATTCTTTGTGTTGTAACTAATCTTTATTCCTTTTTATACCTTGATATTGTGCTTCTTTTTACTTTTTTAGTCCTGTAGCTCTTTGGTTCTAGAAGAGCTCATTACAAATAAAACGTATTATTATTATTATTATTATTATTATTATTATAATAAAGGGTGCTCATGAGCGCACTTTATGTGCTCTTACCACACTCTTTGCTGACACCAGCACTGAAGTGGACTCAGTAACTGGCTGAAACCCCTTGTGATTTCACAGTGGGTACACAGTGACCAACCAATATAATTAAAGCAATGCTATTTAGTCACTGTAAAGATAAACCTTGTTTCCTACCTTTACAGTGGAAGCCGTGAAAGTATTCTTTGCAGAAGCAAGCATTTTCCCTTTATTAAGCTGGACTGTTCTCCTCATGCTGTGCAGAGCAGATGAGGATGTCTCTGGCTGATTTAAAGCTTGTGCTGCTGCTGCAGTCTTTGATTTAACCACTGCCGAGGTTACCTGTAAGTTGGGAGGCCTTGGAGGGAGCTGGGTCTTGGGAATATTGGATTTAAAAGATGGTTGGGGAATTTTCCTTCTGACTGCAAGTTTCGAAGGAGGTTTGTTCACAATCGCTGCTTCAGAAGTAGTGGAATTTGAGGTACCGTTTGATGAAACTTTCTGGATCTGACTACAGGTGTCAGACTTGTCAGACAACTGATTTGATTTTGATGCATCCGATCCTTCATGCTCACTAACTCCAGCATTGTCATCATTCAATTGGGTGTTAATACTGTTGATCACAGAGAGTTGTTTAAGTATATTTGTGGGCTTTGCAGATCCCAGTCTGTCAAAGCCTCTTCCCAGAACAATAGGTGTGGATGCAACGAGGGGACAGGGTTTCAAGTCAAGCATCTCATCCAATGAAAACATACTACTTTGGCTGATGTCCATGTTGAGGTAACCTTCACCATCAGAAGTTCCATTTCTTCTCCTAAATAGGTCCTGTTGCTCTTCTTTACCATCAGTTTCGGGAAGATCTAGAGTTCTGTCAGAGCAAACGGTCACATCAACTCTCACTGGTGCAGCGGTATTGACTGGAGCTAATGGTCCAGACATGGGTGTGTCTTTCACAGTCGCACCACAGTTAGTATCGGATTGCATTGGTAATTCCGTGTTAGAGCTTTTGATCACATTCGCTGTCAAGTCAGGAACAGGCTCTGGAGGTGTTAGGTCAGTGGTAGTATTGTGTTTAGTGAATGTTCTGTCAACTGTGTCCACATTTACAGAACCTTGCTGAGCAACTTCTGTGTGAACACCAGCAGTCAAGTCAACAGTTGCATTGATCTCCTCTGTAGCCTTTGTGAAAGTGCTCTGCTTCTCACAGTCCTTACTGCATGTATGCCCCTCATTGTTCTGCTCTTGTTTATGTCCATTTGACTGAGTAATATCTACAGTTCCGTTGAGCTTCTGATTTGGCTGCTCTTTGGTAGTGTTTGAGGGGATACAAACATCAACAGTTGAGTTTAAATGTTTTTCTTCTAAATGCTTGTCTTCCACACTTGCATCATCATTCGAAATAGTACAACTAAGTCCGGCAGACTTTTCTTGAAGTTCTTCTGACTTTTCGAAAGTAATGTTGCTTGACCCTGTTGTTTCATTGAGAACAGGTTTAGTCAAATTCAATCCAGAAAACCTCTCTTTAAGGTCTTTAGCCATATCAAAAGTATTGTTCTTTGACTCCACCCCTAAGTCACATTTTTCTGTACAACTTGCAGACTCTTGGGAATGACAGCTGACTTCAGGTATATCTCCCTTTGGATTGGATTCAGTTACATTAGCAATGTCTTCATGGTCATCCTGTGCAGATGTAATGGACATGCTGAAATCTACTGAATGACCATTCTCTATGGGTATACTAAGCCAGCTGTTGTATGCAGCCTTTGTTTGACCTCCTGCTCCGGAAATGGCTTCATCTTGAGTTTTTGTCAATGTTTTGAACTCCACCTGATCAGGCAAATCTGCAGTTGCTACTGGTCCATTTGACATAAAAGAAGGGTCCATAGTCTCATCGAAAATTCCTGACATGTAGGGAAAAGTCTCATCAGTGATTTTACAAACTGAGGAATTGGAACACAGGTCTGGTAATAGGGAAGACGCGTTCCTCCGGAGGATGGACATCCTGAGCCCATTGCCAGTGCTGCAAGCCTGCTCCATAATCACCTAAAGTTAATAAAGAGAGAAATAATGCATAAACCTCTCAAATGTTTTAGTGAAATGAAATAAACTTGCATTATTCTTTATATCTTAAGCATTTTAATAATCAGCCATCAGCTTCAACAATCCAAACGAGCTGACAGCAAAGCATGCAATTTCTGATTGTGTAGATTATAGAGAACACACATTTGCTTGATTAAAGATAGGAAGTCACTAACAGAAGGAGGATAATATAATGGTTGACAGTGAACTATCTGCATCTAACAGACCCACTATTTTATACATACATGCATACATACATACATACACACACACACACACACACACACACACACACACACACACACACACACACACACACACACACACACACACACACACACACACACACACACACACACACACACATACATACACACACACACACATACATACACACATACACACAAATCAACAGACAACTAGCTGACAACCAAAAGATCACAACACCAGGATCTGTCTGCTTTCTTGCCTGCTTGCTATTTCTGCTAACGGATCATTTTTTGCTAAAACAAAAAAAGAAGGGAAAAAACTATAATAATTTAATCCTTCTAGCAAAGATAAATAACGCTCAATACTAAGTAACTAACAAAGATATGACAAACAGAACGACTTACCTAATTATTTGAGAGAGCAGTGTTTAAGTGCTAACTTACTAACCTAGCTAAGTAACTACATTGCTATGCGGAAGACTTTTGACTCGGAGCAGATTTGAAAGTTGCACCGCAGTTTCTGATTGGATCAGAAGAGAACGACGTCACCGCAGAGAACACGCCCCGGAAAATATTACGCTTATAACGGAAGCAGCAGCAAGATAATCTTGATATAATCTACAATCTATAATTTACTTGTGGATTTCTATCTGAAATGCTTGAATGCAGCGGTAATATTTTTACATATATCGATAAAACTTGTTTTTCCCGTTTAATGTTGGCGGATAAACTTCCTGTAGACACGTGAATTATTGTGAAATAGGAAAACACAGGAATTACGCATAAATATTGCGTCACATCCTGCCCCTTCGCGTAAATACGTGTCTCCACTTAACACCTGTTCTCTAACTCCTGTTTCTAACGGGAACCTATTAAACATACAGGAAGAGTTTGTAATAATTTATTATTCTTAACATTTATTATTTATACATTCTTAAAATTAGGTTGTCCCTCTGAGGGAACCCTTAATGGTTCTATGCAAAACCCTACAACAAGATTTCCTATCAGAAAGGTTACTAAGTAGAACCCTCAATTACTAAGATGAACCAAGAACCACAAAGCCCTAAGTGTGTTTTACAAAAATTTGTGGTGATTATTTTCTTCTTAATACATAGCACCTGTCAGGTCCAAGTAAATTCATAAGCCTCAAATCATGTAATACTGTATATAAGCACTTATTATTACATATTACAATATGTTATGTCAACAACTTACTCACAACATGATTTCAGATCCAGACTTCATCACTTTCAGCACTTTCTGCTGCTGTGGATGGTCCACTCCGCCCATACCGAACACATTCTTTCAGCACGCTTAATATCGTTCACCTTTATAGTATACAGATGTAGGAGATTAATGATGCATAATTCCACTATCTGGTGTCACCCAGAAGAGGATGGGTTGCTTTTTGAGTCATTTTTTTCATCAGTGTTTCTTCCTCATGTGGTCTCAGGGGGTTTCCTTGCCACTTCCATCTCTGACTTGCTCATTAGAGATCTAAATCTACATCTAGATTTTCTGTAAAACCTTGTGAAAATGTCTGTTTTTAAAAGCTGTATACAAATAAATTAGAATTGAATCAAATTGAAATAGGCTAAACACTTTACATTAGAAACAAGGGTAATGCCACAGAAGATTTGGGAAGAGCAGCCCAGCTGAAATAAAGAGAAGACTGGCATGACAGTGTCATATGGGAAACTTCAGTCCTCACTGATTTTTTTTTTCAGCTGGATATGAATTAAATGCAGGAAAATATGGCTTAGAAACAAATGTGTTTTTTTAAAAAAAAAGATTTATTGTAAAATATTTCCTTCATTGTCATTCTATCAAACAGATCAAAGACAACACTAGAAAAATCCTTTAAATATGTAGCCTAAAATATTTCCATCCATAGTGTATACAGTTTTTAGGAAATTACTTTGTTGATTACATATACACTACCAGTGAAAAGTTACTGCATTATGCATTTTCCATAAGATATCTTAAAATGTTTAGATAAAGGCTTATGGAAATTTGCTTCCCCTAGAGGAACAAACCAAAGGGGTAGTGTGCTGCATCAAACTTTGTTTCCTAAGAGTGTATAAAGATAGGAAGACAATACACATTAATGTGACTTGACATCAGAGTCCAAGGCATAGAGTTGAACAATTAAGCACATTTCTTTATTTACATTTATTTATCCGCCATACACTTTCATCACAAGTGACCTCAAATGAGGTAGAATTCAATCTAAGCATAGAGCTGTTAAAGGAGCTGATAGCTACAGTCATGTGAAAAAATTAGGACATCCCATGAAAGCCTGTGTGTTTTTTTTAACATAGTTAAACATTTGGACATTCGATCTTCATTTTAACTATATTGGGAGATTCAAGTAATATAACTAAACAAATAAAACCAAAGAAAAGTCTTTTTAAAATGATCTGTAAAATATAATTCTAAAAAAATCAAATTTCTTGTGAGGAAAAAGTAAGAACACTCCCCACATTTATTTGTATTAAAATTGCTAAAATTACCTAAAGGTGTATCACAGCAGGTGCAAATTATTAGAACATGGTTACAGAGCATTTTGAAGGAGGCTTGCCTTATTTAAACCTCAGACATTTAGTTTGGTTTGTTCTTAATTGTTGAAGTGAGAGGTATCACCATGGTGAGATCCAAAGAGCTCTCTGAGGCCTTCAGAAAGAAGATTGTTGATGCTTATGATTCTGGTAAGGGATATAAAAAGATCTCAAAAGAATTTGTAATCAGCCATTCCATTTACAAATCATTTAGAAGTGGAGAACATTTAAAACAACTGCCAACATGGCCAGGTCAGGCCGTCCAAGCAAATTCACCCCAAGAGCAGACCGCAAGATGCTTAAAGAAGTCTCCAAAAACCCTAAAAGATCATCACGGGACCTACAACAAGCTCTTGCTACAGTTGACGTCAAAGTGCATGAATCTACAATCAGAAAGAGACTGCACAACTTTAATTATCATGGGAGGTGTGAAACCTTTGCTGTCTAAGAAAAACATGAGGGCAAGACTGAAGTTTGCTAAAGAACACAGACAAAGGCCAAGACTTCTGGAATAATGTGCTTTGGACAGATGAGTTGAAATACCTCATACCAACTGTGAAACATGGAGGTGGAAGTGTTATGGTTTGGGGATGCTTTGCTGCAGCAGGACCTGGCCAACTCCCCATCAAAGAATCTACTATGAATTCTACATTGTATAAGAAGGTGCTTGAGGAACATGTGAGACCATCTGTCAAAAAGTAAAAAAATGGAGAGTTCTGGAGTGGCCAAGTCAAAGCCCAGATCTAAATCCTACTGAGATCCTGTGGGGTGATTTGAAATGGACTGTGCATGCAAGAAACCCCTCAAACATCACACAGCTGAAAGAATTCTGCATTGAGGAGTGGGGGCAACTTTCTTCCAGTCGATGTCAGAAACTGGTACATGGCTACAAGAAACATCTCATTGAGGTTATTTCAGCCAAATGGGGAAACACTAGCTATTAGGGCATAGGGTGTATTAACTTTTCCTCAGTTGAAATACTGTTTGTTGATTTTCTTTTGTTTAAGTGAAAGCAAAGTGAGGGTTTTTTTTTTTTTTTTTGTTTACATGCAATTACATCATTTTCATCTACAGGTACAAATTTAAAACACGTTTAGAAATTGACATGTTGACATTTCTTAATAAAGAACTGAATATTTAATGGGGTGTCCTAATTTTTTCACATGACTGTATACGATACAAAAATATCCACCAAATGACCAGAAACAAGTGCAAGATAGTTGTTGGAACAGCAGAAGTGGTGCCATTACTAATGCTCAGGAGCGCTACAAACATTGAGTGAGCTCAAAATACTGAATACAATGTTGGGGTAAGCTGTTTTTCCCCCATTACATTTAAGATTCAGTGAGCTGAACTGTCGAGTTTTTTAGTGTTGCCAACAATTTAACAATAGACATGTTAACAGAATAGAACAACAATAGAATAGAATATAGTTTTATCAGAATAGAAAATATTAGATATTAAATTAAATCTTCTTATTAAAATAAGAGTATAATTTATTTCTTATAGAAAGAAGTCATCTTTGGTCATGGCACCACAAACTAAACTTTTATTATTTTACAGAATACTATATTTTCTATCAAGAATCAGTTAGAAATAGTGAAAGGTCAAAGGTGACCAGTAACCAGGAAACGGTTTCTCACTTTTAATACTATCTCCGAGTTGAAAACTTAGAAGGAAAAAGTGCGAGGGCGGGACAAACAGTGGTGATCAGTGATTGGTCAATGAGAAACAATGGTGATCCGTGATTGGTCATTGGGAACAACTGTGATCAATGATTGGTCGCAAGAGCAACACAGTCAAGCAAACCTGCTCTCGAGCGGTACCGCGTTCAAGACTGTCACTAAACAGAATGTCAGAATGTCGCTAGATTTTGTAATTTTGTCGATAGGCTCTTTTTAAAAAAAATAATAAAGTCGCTAAAGGGGTCTAAAAATCGCCGTATTTAGCGACAAAGTGTCTAAGTTGGCGACATTGTTTTTTCCTGTTGCATCATGCAACGTGTCGTCTCTACCGCCCACCACCTGTAGCGGCAGAGCCGCGCGCACCTCCTTCTGGTCAATGTAGTTTTATGAAGAGAGCTGCCGCTATCAAACACAAGGGAGTTAACTAATGGCGGAAATCCGGTCACCTACAGCCACCGGCATCACTTTAGCTCAAAGCGTTTGTCTACGCCTCAAACGTATTGTGACAGCTTTTTACAATTAATAGTTGTTTAATACCTTATTATATACATAATTAATAATTTAGGTATATATATATATATATATACACACACATACTCGACAATTTGGCATCCTTAAATTATATTCTTCTAGTATGGTTTTTAGATAAATTAATTTATAATTAAGCCTAAATTACTGGCTATATTAAATAGTCTACAACTTTGCCTTATAACCTGTACTGGTTATGGTGTTATAATTGGTCCTATTATTCTCCCATTATTTTTATTGTACCCTTTTATCTTCTATTTTGTTGTAATACATCGTAAATATTTATTTATGTGTTTGTTTATTGAATGATGTCATTAATTAATTAAATCGATCCACACAGCCAGCTCATCTATCACAAATCCTCGGTACAGTGAATAAGACGATACCGTTTTAACATCACATCGCTTCTGGAAACTGTTACATAAGAGAGAGAGAGTTAGAGCAGCCCAGCTTTCTCTGGATTTCTGCCATCCCTGTTTACCCCACACACACCATACCACTAACTTCATTTCCCAGACACCTCGCTCGCGCATGCGTAGGAGCCGTTGGCTGGCAGTGGTAAACAGACGTCAGAAGGGAGTCTTCGCCTCGAGTCAAAACAAAACAAAACAAGATCCATACGATGAATGACTCTTTGAATGTCTGAATCGTCCACACGACGGAAAGGATTGAACCCTAACTACAGCGGAAAACCAGCTTGCAGAGGAAAAGCCGCTTTCTCCCACTTTTACGGAGGGATTTTTTTTTAACTAACCGGAGGAGTTAGCCAACTAGGTGGCTACCTAGTTTCTTCTCACGTTAAAACTCTGGTGTCGAGTTTTGTCCGGACCGACGAGTTGCTGAGGACGGACGTGAAGATGCGGGGTTGAATTCTTGAACTTTCGAGTGACAAGAAGTACGTAAATTTCGCTCGGAATTAGCGAACTGTGTACGGACGCATTCGGCGTAGTTGCCGCGCAAGCATCGTGTGTGTATGTGTGTGTGTGTGTGTGTGGAGGAACATGGCAGATGGTGACACGCGCCTACACACAGCGTGTCGGAGCGGACACACTTGAGCGAGAATAAGACGGACTGTTTGAGTCTGATTCCGTTATCAGACATAAATAATCGAGATTAACTAAGTTCACTTAAGTAGTATTCTCCTGGAGAGGTTTGACTATTCAAATCGCCTACAAAACACGTTTAAAGGGCGACGCTAGCTGTGTATACAACTGGTGGCGAGGATCTGGGTGGAAGAATCAGTACAAATAACCGCTTAGTGATCTATTGCTGTAAACTGATCTATTGCTATAAACTGATATTTGAGCTCAAGTGGAATTCCGGGCCGTGAAATGACAGATGATTGGCTGATTCTGACAGGCATGATGTTGCGCGTGCAACTATTGCCCATTAACACACTGATTAACACACTGCATGCCATTGCGGCCATAGAGTGATGAAAACGACCACCGTTTATTACAAGAGATGGTAAAAAATGGTCTATCACTATAGTGATGACTGGAAAGGAATTGTTGTCAGTTGCTGAAGGATGACCGGGTGTGCGTTTGATAGTCTAATATAAATTTACTGTTTACTAAATTGTTTCCACGCATTATTTTCCTCTAAATTACACGCTTTTCCCACTTATGTTTTTTTTTTCCTTGTTGTCATTAGCTTTAGCCTTTAACCCCTAGGGAAGATATGTTTCTGACGTGTTTCTTCTTTTTTTAAACCTTAGTCCTGGCAGTCACCAGGTTTTAATGTATTCAGTGGTCCTATGAATTTCCTTTGTTCTTTATGTAAACAAAGAGACCCTCCGTGTCAGTCGGAAGCTTTATGATAGTTACTATTAAGGAGATTATTTGGCCCCTTTAATCTATAATCTGAGGATTAAGCAGCGCTATAGATATACATACACACACATATACATTGGTGCGCACAGATTATCACGTCTCTGCTCAATCCGCTCAAAAACAAACAAAAAATCAAGTCTTCTGAAATTAAATTTTTCATAAATATCCTTAAAAATCAGGCAAACTCTAAGTATACCAGCGGCATAACATTTAACGATCAAACAGCATTATTAAGTGCAATCTAAAATTCATTACTTTACAGTTGTAGTGTTTTAGAGGAAAAAAGAGCAGGTACGTGGTTGTTATTTTCAGATTGTAAACTGTCAGACTCTTTACTGAAATTGGAGTAATTGCTGTGCACAATGGAGACGGACAAGGCACCCCCGATTGACCC
Organism: Pangasius djambal; assembly: GCA_022985145.1. Taxonomy (NCBI): domain Eukaryota; kingdom Metazoa; phylum Chordata; class Actinopteri; order Siluriformes; family Pangasiidae; genus Pangasius; species Pangasius djambal. The sequence goes on along the minus strand of CM040981.1, from coordinate 16,129,320 downwards.
AGATTTCGAGCCGCAGAGCAGACCGAGGTCTTGCACATGGCCGCTGCCTCGGCCCGACATCTCAGCTGTCAAAGTGGAGGGGCCAGACGGCGCCGAGTCCGCCGCGGGAACCCCGCCTGCCGAGGAAGATAAACAGGAGCCTCAGCCAGTCGTATCCGAGCCCGAAAAAGCCGCCACCTCGGAGGGAGGAGCGATATCGGGAGTGGGTGGAGCCGCACCTCGAAAGGGTTCATCCCGGCGCAACGCCTGGGGGAATCAGTCTTACGCAGATCTGATAAGCCAAGCGATTGAAAACTCGCCGGAGAAGCGACTCACCCTGGCACAGATCTATGACTGGATGGTCAAAACAGTGCCGTATTTTAAGGATAAAGGTGACAGCAACAGTTCTGCTGGATGGAAGGTAGAGTTACATTCACATTTATACATCTATACAGTTTATTTAAGTCTGTTGACCAAAATTACACGAGTCATGTCCATTTATTATTCTGGACTATAATTACGTAATGTTCTATTGTTAATCTTTCACCAGTATGTGTTATTGTATGCTTTACTATGAGGTTATTAATGATCTGATCTGTAGACTTTAGACATATTGTATCAGGACCAATCACCTCATAGTTGTGTGTGCGTGTTTTGCTTCCACCTAGAACTCAATTCGTCACAATTTGTCGCTCCACAACAAGTTTTTGAGAGTACACAATGAATCTACTGGAAAGAGCTCCTGGTGGATGCTTAATCCTGAAGGGGGTAAGACAGGGAAAGCCCCTCGCCGCCGTGCTGCCTCCATGGACAATAGCACTAAATTGCTAAAAAGTCGTATGCGGGCAAAGCAGACCAAGAAGCAAGCAGTAGCAGGTGGTGGTGGTGGTGGTCCTGGCAATGCCATACAGGGTGAGGGTGTGTCCGGTGCAGGGAGTGCAGACAGTCCTGGCCCTCCAGGACAGTTTGGAAAGTGGGGAGTGAACAGTAGCAGCCCATCATCACGTGGTAGCTTGGATGACCAAGACATGTGGACAAGCTTCAGACCACGCACCAGTTCAAATGCCAGCACTTTGAGTGGCAGGCACTCTCCAATTCCCCCAGTGAAAGAAGACGAAGATGACTTGCCTGAAGACGGACTTCTGAGTGGGTATCCCACTAGCAGTCTTCCACCTACACTTACTGAGACCCTAATGGAGGAACTGGACCTAATTGATGGACTTACCTTAATGACAGCACAGCAAGGCGGTGCAAGCCCGAGCACAGCACCGCAAGCTCCACCTACTCCATTGCCTTCTGCTTCTACCCTTCTGCCCCGTGGGTCTAATTTTGCTTCATATCGTCAGCTGCAGCCAGTGAAGGGATCTCAAGGAACATCCCAACCAGGGTCACAGAGCTCTGTTCAGCAGGCCGGGGAGTCCAACACGAGCCTATCAAACTTTGGAAACTCCCTCTTTAATCCTCTGCCTGGTCCAGGATCTCGCAGTGGTTTCAGCACCCATGTGCCCTCCAGTCTTGAGGCACTCCTGACCTCTGACTCACCCCCACCAACCGATATCTTGATGACTCAAGTGGACCCTCTGATGCCCAGCCAGGGAGGTGCTAATCTTTTGGGCCTCGGGGACCCCATGTCTGGCAACCAAACTAAGGCTGGTCAAATGATGTTGGGCAAGAGTATGGAACCTAGCCCAGTGCCGCAAATGTCCCTTCAGCCTCAATCCCAGCTACCGCCACAGCAGCACCAGCAGCACTCTCAAATGAGCTTTGGCATGATGCTGTCTGGCATGGGCCAGGAACTCTCACAACTACCAGCCATGAAGACCCAGCATCAAATGCCAGGTGGAGGGCTACTTCAACATGGAGCTGTCCCTTCTGCAGCAGGGAATGGAGGTCTTCAGGGGGTAAGCCAATATGGGACACCAGCTGGCTTTCTGCCCTCTCAAGATCGTCTGCCCACAGACTTGGATATTGAAATGTTTACAGAGAACCTGGACTGTGATGTTGATTACATCATAAACAGTGACCTTATGGATGGAGATATGAGTGACTTCAACTTTGACCCCATTGTACCAGGTGGGCAAAATTACCCTGGGCCTGCCACCACACAGAGCTCTTCTCACAACTGGGTGCCCAGCTAACTCTGATAAGGATAGGAGGTAAGGCACATAGAAATTTTTAGCATTTTGGCTTCAAAATGACTACAAAGAGCATTAATCACAAGTGATATGCTATTAAATTATTAACATCTCTTTTCTTGTGCCTTATTATTGGTCCATGGTATAATATGGCTTCCCTTTTAGATTTTTGGTGCCCTTTCTTCCTGAATGTCAATTAGAATTTGAATAAGAATAATATGTTTAACCATCTTTATTGTTTTTTGTTTTTTTATTGCAGGTCAGCCCTTCATCCCTAACCAAATAATGGAATCTCACATGGTGCATTAATTAAAATGTCACCCCTTCATTTTTTTTTTTTTTTTGGCCTCCACATTCGCCATTGTACCTCAAATGCATAAACTGCTTTGGCTGAATATACAAACTTTGGCCAAATTTTTAAGATATTTTTGGCAACTTTTTTGGATCACAAAAACAAACCTTACACAAGTGCCAATATTCACAGGAAAGTCGGCTATTAGACACCAGACCCAGAAGATATCTTGGGGGGGGATTACTGGAAGTTGCTGTTTTCTTTGATGTCAGTGATATTGACTAGGAAAAAGGAGAGAAGAAATTAATGGTGAAGCACAACTAATAAACTACTAATCACGTTTATTACAGTAATGCCTATTACTAATACCAAAGTAGTACAGGGCTGAAATGGTACTTTCATTAGATTTGAAGACAGAACTGATTTGGCCAGGAGAATCAAACTTTGCTGATGCTTGAGGATCTTTCCCAACTGGTCAACAGCTAAAAAAAAAACGAATGGACTAAAAGTCATCATGCAATTTCAGAATCAAGCAGTGCTTTCTTGATCACTTGGTTGGATCCTTCGATCAGGTGGAGCACAGACCTGACACCATATGAACATCTTCAGCATTAATCAGAGTTTGAGTGGGGACTGTCCCAGTGAGCCCAGAACATCATGAATATTTGGACACTTATGCTGCGCTCAAGTAGTCTCAGTGGTACGAAGTGTGCTCGTATTTTGCATCGGAGGAAAAAATATTTTGAGGTGGTTGATAATGATTATTGTCATGATGAATAATGCTTTTGGTTTAGCATTTATGACTCTACTCAGGAAGGTGTTTTTTTCCCCCTTGTGTCCTAAAGAGTGGGGACTGATCATTGAGTGAGAATTTGATATTGATGATTTGTTCTTAAATTGTTAACAGTATGAAGAAATGTGATTATACACAGGGCATTTTGATTTCACCATAGAATTTGAATGGTCATGTTTCTATGGGTTTTTTTTACCACTTTGCCAACTCTGTCAAGTTGAATGGCATTGTGTTGTTATCAGTGTGCCCATTTGCAGGATACAATATTTGAAGGGTTTGTGCGTGCGTGTGACGTGTGTGTGTGTGTGTGTATATGTGTGTGTGTGATGTTTTAAGCACTTACAAGTGCTTAAATTCAGTAGAGAGAGAAACAATCAAAAATAATGTTGAATAGTTTCATTCAAAGGATGAAACTGATTGGATATTCAACAGATGCTATATAAAATGTGCCCTTATTATAGAGAATTCTGTACAGCAGTACAAAAAGGGGCAAGACATACTTTTCTCAGTGATTGACTTTTTCTTATGTAGTACTAACAATCTTTTGTATAAATTTGTTAAAAAGAAACAGAAAACAATTAAGTATACTGACTAATTTTAATGTTTAATTTACATTGGGGCTATATCATGAAAAATATTCATACTAATCAGAAGGTACCCTCTTAAAAGTGCAGAAACTATTTTTAACGGTCATTTTCTATGTAATCTTTTATTTTTGTAAAAGATTTAAATGCATGTAGATTTTATACCTAACCAAAGGAACACTAAGAAGACTGGGATGGCCTGAGAGGAAAGTATTGCAGTTTTTATACATGTTAACTTTTTATGTCAAGTAAATGGATTGCATGGGTGCAGTTAACAGTATAACACCGTGCAAATTAGAAATTGCCATGTGATCGCTACTATATTTGGAGTAATTTTTAAAAACATGAGGGTGAAGTAATGAGCTGTATCACTTTGCCAGGCAATTTATATTTCATCAACAAAAATGGTAAAACACAAAGTGGATGATGATGCAATGTCTAACTCTCAGGGTTTAATAAAACAGTAGTAATGTTAAGTAAATAAGTAATATTGATTAAAAACTTCCTGATGGAAGCGGTAAGATAATCATTGCTGATCTTATAAAAGCCACTCGGCCATCAACGGAAATGTTTTAACATTACAGAAGTATAGCTTATACTCCACTTGAAAATGAGAGGTTGTAACATATGCATTTACCGAATTTCGGTAAAAAAAAAAAAAAAAAAAAAAGTTATAAACTGCCAACAAACACTAGCATGTTGCTCTAGAACAAACCATGTATCTCCATACTCTTTCTTTTTTTTCTTTTAGCTGTTGATGTAGAAATGTAGATTTCCTTTGATTTTTTTTCCTTTGTTTATGTAGATTGAACTTTGGTTTTAGAGCTGGATATTATTCATCATATAACGGTAATAATATGAGCATATTAAAACATGAACTAACTGTTAAAGCGCTCTGTTCTTGCAGAGGATGGTTGTTTCCTCCTGTCAGTTGGTGCTAGACGTGACAAAGTCGGCCATATTTAGATTTAAGGGCCTTTATGCAGCACATCTTCAGCACATTTTATAAATATGTAACATAGAACGATAAATTCACCTTTATTAATCCACAAACATTTGTTACTATTGTAGATCCTAAGTAACTTCATAGAAGCAGAAATGAGAGATTAGCCACTGAATGAGTCTTTTGACACACAGCATGTGCATTTCTTGAAACCAGTCCTTTTTTTTTAAAAAAAAAAAAAAAAAAAAAGGAAAAAGAAAGAAAAAAAGTGTTAACAGTGTTACTTTGTTAATCTTTATCTGTATTTCAATGAACCGTTTACATCGTTGCTCTCGTCGTTTTGGGCTGTCCTTTGTTCCTCTGAAGTTCCGAACGTTCGATGGTGTTTGGATTATATGGTAAAATCTTGTAACGGATTTGAGAATGAACATCTGCACAGCTTGAGTGACGAACCAGCAGGCAAGGTTTAGAGAAGTAGGCTGGAGTGCTGAAATTAAATTTGGACGTTGTCTTTTCTACACTGATAAGATCCCATTGTGATTATTTGCTTAAATTCTCATAAATGTGGTCCAAGTTAAATAAAAATGTGCCAGAAAAATTGCAACGAAAAAATGAAATTGAGCCTCTTGTCAAAACTTAGTCTGAAGGTTCGATTACTATTGAAAATAGAGATGACTAACAGCATTCAGTTGAGTGGTTGAATGTGAACAAGATTGAATTCCCAGTAGACAGAGCTTGAAACTTTATAAAACAGGAGTTTAAATATATTGACCTCACATCACACCTCTGTCTCGTGCTTTCTTTTTTAATATTAATTTCTTATCATTTCCCCCCCTCTTCTCCTGAAAAGGTCTGCTAAATATCCCAGTTGATAAAACACTATGTTTTAGTTTGTGGATAGATTTTGTTGTTGTTTTGGGGAAGGGGGGTATAAAGGATTGGTGAGTGCTTAGCCAGGTCACTATATGTGTATTTCATTCATTGCTTTATATTGATTAATGTATTTTTTCTTTCCCCTGCTCTTCTTACTTTATCGTTGAGTTAGCCAGAGGTGACTGTGAAACCAGTCAAGAATATCTGAAATAAACTTAATCAGTTTAACTCAGCTGCCCTCGTGTGTTTCTGATGGTGTAAATCCATACTCATTTATTAAAGCAACTGTTCTACAAACCTGGAACAATAGTAGCGATTCGAATTTGAAGGACACCTCAAATTCAGAGACATTAGATGCTTTTTCATAAATTCATAAACTGAACCTTAATTCAAACTCACGAACTAATAGTGAATGGGGAATTTATCATGAAGCCTCTTACATCCTTGTAGTTTATTGTCTTATACTAAACAAAGTATTATGAAATTGTTATTTCTGTTCCTGGATTCCAGTTAGCTTGGCCTCAAAGTGTTATACAGTCCATACAGTTTACACAGAAGGGTGTGAAAAACAAAAAACATCCAGCGACCATCATTTCCATTTGCGTAACTGCCTTGCTGAGGAGAGAACTCGTCGGAGAATGGCTAGATTTGAGCTGACAGGAAGTCTGTGGTAACACGAATAACTACTGTTTACAACCACAGTGAGCAGAAAAGCATCTCAGAACACAAATATTAAACCTGAAGGTGAATGGACTACAACAGCAGAAGACTAAGTGATGTTTTTACAGTCAACTGGAGAGTTTTGGTGAGTTTGTGCCCACTGCAGCCCAGGATTCCTGTACCTGGATGACAGGAGTGGAATCCCATGTGGTTTTCTGATGTTGTAGCCCATCTGCCTCAAGGTCCAACTTCTTGTATGTTCTCAGATGCTTATGTCCAGTCTTGGCCATTCTCCTTTGAGCTCTCTAATCAACAATTCATTTCCACCTGCAGAACTGCTACTCACTGGGTGGTTGTTTTTTTTTTTTTTGTCTTTGCACCATTCTGTGTAAACTCCATAGACTGGTGGGCATGAAAGTCCCACATCAAAGCTCTTGAACCTGCATTTGCATGATTCTATGTATTGTGCTACTGCTGCTACACGAATGACTGATTAGATAATTGCATGAAGGAGCAGGTGTATGGGTGTTCCTATTAAAGTGACTGGTGAGTGGAAGCTTATTTTTTTCTATTTAAAATAATTAATATATCTCTATCTTACAGTAAGACAGCTAATTATTTTGGGGGAAAGCATGCTATAAGACCAAATAATGGTCAGTAGACTAGTAATACATCAGTAATTGTTAGGTTTCTTCAAACAGAGGATTACTTAATGGCCATTTAAGTGCACTAAGGGAAGTAAAGCGGAATAACCTGTGATGAACTTTGCCTCAATATCCTCCCATTCTAATTGGCTAATTCTAATTTGCTCTAACAGGGGAGCAAAAAATCTGGCACTAGATGGCACAATTGCCAAAAGTAGCGCAGAACAGGTTTGAGGGTAATATCTGACTCTGCAGAAGACTGCACAGGAATAACCAACACTCAACTTAAGCCAGACGCATCCAGCTGAAATAAGTGCATTAGGAAAGGAAAAAAAAAAAAAGACAGACACAAGTGGTATAGCATATCTTTATAGAAAAAATAAGTTCTTATTTCAGGGGGAAAAAAAGATTTTTTTGCTTAATTTTCCTTGTTTTGACATTTTTTTTTTTGTGTTCGTTTTTTTTTTTTTTTTTTTTTTTAAACATCTCTACATTTACGTGGTAAACATTAAACAACTTGGCTAAAGCCACACTTGTTCAGTCTTTCACTCTCCACCAGGGATCAGAAGGAAAGCCAAATGGGGAAATAGTCCACTGCTGCATGTCGATGTCACAGAAGAAGGCAGTGAGGGAGAAACCAATACAGACATGCTGATGGCAGGCAAATGACAGAACATTAGCTCCATAAAAATGTGGAACAGCTTGATAGTGCCGGGGATTGGCCAATAATGAGAAGTAAACCACTGTCCCTGTTCTGTTTGACTGCTTGGGAAGGAGCAGGAAGAAGCAGCATGAAGACAACAGTTTGGCCTGTGCTACCAAACAAGGCTGAATCCAGCACGCTTTAAATGAGCCTCCAGCGTCGCAACGATACCACCAGTCCACGTTTGCCTTACTGATTTAAAGCTAAAGGCACTGCACTTAATAATCTCCATCGCTTAGCTGAACCGTCAGTGGATACACTCCACTATACCAAGTTCTTAAATCCAACAAGTCAGTCCATAAGTTCAGCATTAGATGAAATAAATCTTTTTTTTTTTTTTCTTTCTCCGATATGTGACTAGTCATTCCCCAATAGTCCCACAGTGCTGTACTAGATAAAAGGCTGATGAGACTCAGCACTGAAGTCGGCCATCTTGCCCCACCTTCTCTTCCCTTTCCAAAAAAAAAAAAAAATCAACAACAACAATCATCACTGGCTATGTTTAAACAGGTGCCCAAGTTTGATGTAATGCAGAAACCCTTCAGTTCCAATCAATATCCTGTCACAATGTAGAAGACCAATCAGACTTGGAGAGGGAAAAAAAATACTACACCCTGTCTCAACACAGCCATAGTGACACAGTAATGCAATATGTTTAAAATAAATAAAAAGAAAATAACATTGGTGCCCATGTTTCTTCGCTCTGTACTCTACATGAGCAACACTTCTGCACCAATTCAATACTATCATGGCTTTATCTAGCAAGTAACGCTTGGCCTTTTCCACAACCAAAACATTTGCAGTAAGTATGGCATCAGCGTGGTACCAGTGAACGGAGGCCTCACCGGGTCATTTGTTCCAATAACTGTTACAGCTGCTCAGAGGCAATGCAGGTCACTTATGCAGTTCTGTGCAAAATAGTCCAGTGCAAGGAAACAAGTTGTGCAGATCAGTTACAGGAAGCATCACAGCAGGCCTGACCTTTGACCTTCTTCGCATTATAAAGTATCACAGATGGCAAAGTATCACTGAAATGTTTTGCAGATGAATCAGGAAAAAAGTCCTTCATTTGACTAGAACTGGCCAACATTAAAAATCGTGAATTCAACTTAAGCTTTTTCTAAATGTTGTAGTTTGGGTGGAGTGTAGCCTACATCATAAGCTAACTTATGCAGTAAAATTCCTAAAAATGCACCAATTGGTTTGAAAGTGCTGCCAGATTCTCCTAAATCACAAATGTGCGTCTGTTATCTGCAGCCGTCACATGGACACTGGATAAACCAGCAGCACAACTGGCATTTTAAACTGAGTCAACTGAGTCAAAAGCACAACCTATTTTTTTTTTTTAATAAATCAGTCTGATGCTGTAGATGTTTGTGCCTAAATAACTTTTTTATCTAATCTTAAAAGTGCCATTAAAACAAAGTTATAGCCAGGTAACTTTTTTCCTATATTGTCTGCTGTCTTGTTCTGAGCTTAAATTCAAATGAAGGATTCAGAGAACATGTTGAGCTTTATCAACATTCAGCTGTTCGTCTCAGCTTCAGTAAACACTGCCTTCGATTTCGGGAGAGGTTGAGTCATCTGGTTTTTTTTTTGTTGTTGTTGTTGTTGCACCTTTTGATACTCTAGAAATGAAACCGACATTCTCTTCTCCTTTCTCGACTGTCTGTCAACAGAGGAGCAACAGGCAAAACAACTAAACAATAAAAAGAACCTCAACAATACAAAGAACAGAATAAAGATAATTGCACATGAACAATCTAGGGGAAAAAAACAACATTCAAACTGAAGAGTAGAAAACACACACACACACACACACACACAAAGTACATAGTTGATGACACAGAAAGTAATGAATGGAACAACATGCAAAAAAGGGTGAAACAGAAATAAAGATTGTTTCTGCCTTCAAGTGTCATCTTGAAGACGCTTCACAGCAGTACCTTAAGTCACACTTTAGCAACCTCTGAACAAAACAAAACAAAACAAAACAAAAAAAAAAAAAAAAAAAAAAAAAAAAAAAAAAAAAAAAAAAAAAAAAAAAAAAAAAAAAAAAAAAAAAAAAAAAAAACAAGATATGGAGAAGAAGAAATATTGCTCTTCACAAGTCCTCTACATCTTTTTTTACCACCTATTTCCTTTCCCCATTGCCCCGAGTCAGGTCTTCTTTTTTTTCTTTTTTTGTACCATAAGTGACTGTGCAACTCTCTCTCTGTCTCTGTCTCTGTCTCTCTCTCTCTCTCCGCACGTGCCTCGCTGTCCTAGGCGATCATGTACTGAGTGATTGCTCGGAGTGCGTAGAGTAGCTCAGCCTGCAGCCGTGCCTCCATCACCAGCAGGTTCACATGTACCTGAGCAAAACAGATCCATTACATTCATAAAGTTTTTTCTCTTAATATCAACTGTGGATACATTTTATATCAATAGATCAACAGACTCTGGGTTCAGCAAGACTAAGACAGTAAAAGACAGCAGTTTTTTCACAAAATCAGACACAAACCGTAACATATATGGAATAAAATATGATGGGGAATGATGTTATAACAAAATAATCCATGACCAACTCAAGTTGATTAATTTGCTATTATGGCACGTCCTTCTACCACAGCAATTTGCCAAGGATCACAATTTTTATTGATCAATGATTGACACTGATAAAAATGATGCTTTTCAACCATTTAAGGTTACATTTAATGTTGTGAACGTCCGTAAGACAAGTTTCCTGTTATCACTTATGTTATAGAAGCTATAAACCATCATCCCCTTTTTTCTCTCTCTCTTTAACGTTAAAGAGACCAAAAAAAAAAATTGCAGCTTGTCACGTTACAAAAAAGTAAATGTAAAGCGCAAAGTGCTCTGTACTGAGGATTTTCCTGTGGTGGAAAACTGTTCCAAAGTGCTGGCACCTCAGGCATCTTCCAATATTTTGTGATAGCAGAAAACTACAATATACCAATGAATATATGTCTTTGTTTACTTATGTTTTTTTTTCATCTGTTTATTAGCAGCCTTCGACTATGTAGGCCATCTGCCAGTCAAGACCCTGTGAATGAGTTACTAAAGAAACGATAATGCATTAGAACGGGCGCATTAATTCAATCTGTAATCTGAATTATCAGCCCGCACTATTGTCCGAGTTGCTCTTATAGAACGTCAAATCAACATCTGACCAATTAGATTTGAGAATTCAACAGCGCTGTGGTATAAATAGTAATGACAAATAAAATCTGATTCCTTCAAGCCTACCTTTTCTGAGGCTTTGAGAGAAACCAAAGGCAGAGGGCACAGAAGGTTCTTAGTGGAGTCAGGATAGCAGGCCACAGCCTTAATATAAAGCTTCAGTCCGCGTTCCAGCAGCTGGTTCACTTCTCCATAATCATAATCATCATATCTGTTGAAACACATAAATCCCACGTTATGATTCCTCACTACATGTAAATGACAATGGCAGTGAGATCAGGATGAAAGATCAACATTAAACACAACCCCCCCCCCCCCCCCCCCCCCTGATGTTATTGATCCTACTGGACATAATTCATCAGTATCAATTACTTTAAAAGGCAAAATTATTATAATTTTGGGGTTTTTTTTTACATTAAATTGCTATTATTTTACCAGCACTATATTATATTACAGCAGTGGTATGTTCAATGCCTCATTCTCCCACCCCTAGATATCATCAATTGGAAATGCTGCCGGAAATACATCAAATCGCAGAAGAAAATGTTTTCATTGCATGTTGTCTTTTTTGGGAAGGATTGTGAACTTGTGAAGAAGCAATTTTAAAAAATAAATAAATAAATAAAAGAAATCAAGTGATTTTAGTTCTACTTAACAGTGGCTGTGGGCATCATTGTGTAGGAATAAACAAAAATGCACACTCTTTGTACCTAATTCCATAGCTGCAATGGATGTAGTTCCAGATGGCTCTCTTGAGGTCCGGATTGCGAGGGGATGGTAATGAGGCCACACTGCGAAACCGGTCATCTAGCAGGTGCCCGATGTCTGAGTAGAGGCGGTTTACCAAGGAGAAACCGTGGTCCTCCCACGAATAGTCCTACACACACACACACACACACACACACACACACACATAAGTATTCACAAACAGAATATACTCTGCCAAGGCTGAATTCTGTGAACACCATAGGCTCCTTTTTCCTCTAAGTAAAACAACACTGGAACATCCTAGCTGTATTCTGGACCAGTGAAATAAATCCAAAGTGACAAACAATCGAGTTGACCTTTGAGAACAGAGTACAAAGTCTCTCTTTAAGCTCCAGGGAAGATGAAGTATAGAATTGCCATCAAGGGCACAGAGTGTGACTGAGCGGCTGCCATGCTACAATCTAATATGGTGGCACGATCCTCACCTGCACCCGCAATACTTGGAAATGGTCTTCCTCCTGCCGGGCAAATTCCTGGTAGCCGAAATCAGGGTCCTTGACAAAGCGGGAGGGATCCGTCGAACACATCATCTCTTCTTCTTCCTCCTCGTCCATGTCTGAAGCAGAAGAGTGGAAAGGGACAAGTACGAGTCAGAGACGGACAGGGATATGAGAGCGTTCCTCTGGTATGTTTGATGGTGAACCAGGACACACAGCTTACCTATATGCAGGAGGGTGTAAGACTGAAGGCCTGGGTGTCCTTTTCTCTCTTTCTCCTCCTGTGACTTGTGGATTCCTTCTCGTAGGCACGCCAGGTCACAGCTCGAGTCTAGAGACTGTACAAGAGAGAAAAGCCACCACTGCGCACATTAACCTCCACATCTACCATAAAACCACACACACACAAATACAAGTCTTTAGCTTACACAAATAACAAGGTTTCATGAGAGATACTGATAATCTTCTGTTCACTACTTATGGATATCCAGCGCATGGTTAGTGTTTGAGTTCTTTTCCTTTCCAGACATTTACGATTTCCAGATTCACACTTTCAGTATTCATAATTCATTTAATCTAGCTATTAAGGCCATTAGAGGCCATGAACTGCATCATAAAAAGGGAAAATGCTCTATGCAGAAAACACAAAAAACAATGGAATGTCTGTTTTCCTACAGAATGTCTGTACATCTTCTAAATTTCTGCATTCTTCCAATTGTGGAAATGAGTCATAAAATTCCATACTTTTCCAGACTTTCCAGACCTGCACAAGAACCAAGCCTTGACTAAATTTATTTATTTATGAAAACAGCCAATTTATGTTCTTTTCAGTATACTATACCAAAACTTATTGAAATACACACACAATACTTTCTCATGATTTTGAATTGTCCTGATGGCACATGGGTGAGAACTGGCGTTAGGGCAGATAAGTTATAGTTGGCAACACTGTTAACAAGACAAATCCTTGTAGGCCGAGAGGAAAACAGAATTCTACCACAAAACCCCCAGTGTAGGTAGACTGACGACAGAGCCATTTATTTATTTATTTTTTTATACAAAGCAAGAGAAACACCTCCGTTTTTTTTATTGAACAAAGTTCTGCCTTTTTGGTCTTTACTGGCTCATAAGATTCATGAATTCACAAGCCAGAGTCACCTAGATAAAGAAACTAAGTGCTACCAGAAGGAAATGCGTATATTTCACATCCTGCTTCATTTCCCCTTCATTGAATTGGCTTTTCTGCCTGCTGAATATTGTTCGTGTTAGGTCTGACTGCTGCTTTATCCGAGAAAGCGAAAAAAAGCCTAGTTTTCAGGTGGCTCCTGCATCACCAGAGCAAGGTGTCAAAAATCGCAAGGTATATAAATATTTAGTGAAATACACACAAAAGTTCATAAACCATAGATGTTGGTATCTATGCTATACAGATCTTGGACTAAAAATTCCCTTTATTGATTATAAGGCGAGTATTTTGAACACATCGCTCAGACCTAAAGATTCTCAAATATAGAAATGTTTAAAGATGTTAAGAATCCGCTGCATTTTTCACCAAATGTGCGATACAACAGAGCTACGCTTCGCTGCCTGAGACTCAGGCCACGTTAATGATGGAAAGCTGTGTGTGGGTGAGATGAGCACTTTAAGCACTTACCCTCCTGCGAGGTGGGAAGGTGGCGTTGCCATTGGCAGCATCACAGAGGCAGTAGCCTGGAGGTGTTCCATGTGGCGCTCTCGGGCCGGGTTGCGTGTCCTGTTCAGAGCCAAACACGAAGCTGCAGAGTGCATGGCAGTGAGCCAGCAGAACTACAGCCTGGACCAGCTCAGCCAGAGACCAGCACTGCTCACCTGACTTCAGCAAAGCCTGCACAGACAGCACGAGTCCCAGATCAGCACAACTACGACACAGCAGAGCTTTCGGGAACCGGTCTCTGCTTTCTCTCTTTCTGCACAATAGTATACTGTTACGCATCATAACTAATCATCAGTGAATCGCTCTAATATACTGAAATTTACATTTTATTACTATTAACACACATCATGACGTGCCCTCAGACATTTTAGTACACACACAGTACACACACAGTATTGGAACATAGCTTCTGTCCACTGTACCTGAATGTGGGAGCGAGCAGTGAGCCAGGGCTGGTGAGCGAGCACTTTGTTTATGTGGTCAAGCTGCTGGAGGCGAGGTGGTGCAGACTCCAGCCCTTGCAGCCAATCCGGGTCTCCACCAACCCGCAGGAACAGAGCCGAGTGCAAAGACACAAGGTAGCTGCAGTGATGTCGTGCTGCAGCCTGAAACATGCACATGAAATGGTTTTCCACTCGTACAGGTCATTTTAAATGGTTGATATCAATGTCAAAGTGATGGACTTGGGGTTTAACTGAACACAGCAAAAGTCCAGTCACCTTCATACTACTACTACTACTACTACTACTACTACACATTGTGAGTCGTTTTGTCTACAGTTATCCTGCTTATACACCAGCTTTTCTTTCTAGTTCTGCTTTATGTTTTTCTTCTCTCTTCACACGCAAATCATTTTTATTAGCCCTGTCTTATAGAGTGACGTACTGACGTATTTCCTCAGTTAAACATAAACATGTGCAGTCATCTAAAGGCACCCTTACCATGATGGCTATGTAGTGGCGGTAGTGATGGGGCAGAGGGCCGTCCATGTTAAGGATGTAGTGCTGCGTGCGCAGGAAGCTCTCTAAATACTGAGGATGGGAGGCCATTTGCTGTGATACTGTATCCGGGCACCCCCTGCTGGCCAGAGCCTTCATGCACAACGGAGAGGAACTGTCCTTATCAGAGCTCATCTTCATCACCTGCATAGAGGAGAGCACAATATAGAACGTCTGACATGACCAGGTGAAAAGGCTTTTGAAACTTGTGTGAAAGTACTGGAAAAAAGAGAAGATCAACCTTGTTTGTGATGTGATTAATCCACATCCTGTATTGGCATTTAGCTATAGATTACAGAAGAATACAAAACAACCCCGAATCGACTATCAGGTCATATTCACTACAAGTGTATTTTCCCGAATTGAGGCCGCTCTGTAGAACTTTAAATATAACACTGAAATGACAAAGGGCTACACTACTGCCATGGCTAAAAAGCTTGAATCAGCTGAACTCCTCAGAAGGGTGAAAGAATACACCAACAACCCTACCAGCAGCACTCTAAATAATTCCTCAGCCAAAAAAAAGGAGGAAGGGGGGAGAAAAAGAACAAAGAAGGACTCTGCAGCACGTCCTGGAGGCATGCAGGCAGACAGGGAAAAATATTCTGCAGTGAGAGAGGCCTGCTTGTCTGGAGTTTTTAATCTTTGAGACAAAAGCCAGACTGGCGTCCAGCTGAAAAGAGTAACAGACAGAATTTGCTTGGATAAAATCATTAGGTCTTTAATCTTAAACAGCAGCAAATTCAGAATCTGACAAAACATTCCTGGTTACGTGATGCCTCTTCGATGGGCCTATTAGATGGTAAGCGATGTGCTTGACTTAAGGGACGAGAGAAATTTGCCCTGGAGCCTCTTTCAGTCTCTTATCTGTGTATACATGAACGAATGAACGAATGAACGAACACACACACACACACACACACACACACACACACACACACACACACACACACACACACGCGCACACCCCTAATGAAAAGGACTAAATAGATAGTACCAAAGCTGATGACAGATTAAAATTAGAAAAGGAACATGGCTATAAGGAAAACAACACAGAAATGAAATTTTGACAACAGTAAACGCCACTATAAAATTTCCAAGACAAACCAGTTTCGTCTATGAAAACTACTGCAACAGTTGTTATACAAGTTATTATTATTGAAACTAAAATGGGTCATGCCTCTCTTTCCTGGAATGGGAAACAGGAGAGCAAGGCCTCCCACAGCCAAATGTCTCTGTGCCAAAAGCACAGCAGCGCTGGCAGCAGTTATTCCTTCGAGTAAACCGCTGCTCAGCAGGCCAGGCTGACAGGCAGTCATGATGGGAAGGAGGTCAGTTACACACAGGGAGGGGGGGAGAAGCAGCACAGCTTCTGACTAAACTCACACATGTACTCCATCACGTATTTTTTCTTGCATGCTCTTGCAGCATGGCTTATACAGAACTGAGTCATAGCAGTTGATAGAGCTGTTCCCTAATACACACGTTCCTGTTAAACCAAAAGGCTGAGTCAACTCTTAGCGAACGCAAACGGAGCCTTCAGCAGGTCAGTCACACACTCGGATCAATCATTACCTGTATTTGTTCTACAGTTCTACCATTGCTGCTGAAAGAAGAGATGAGCCATGTCAAATTAGTACCTTAAGTACAAACTCTGCGTTCACACTGGGAATTTCAACAGGGACAAGTACACTACTAACACCCAGAAAACATAATAAAACTGCTGAGAAATGAAGCGTGGTGTGTTAACACAACTTTTTCCTCTCTTTGGTGGAGAGAAAAAAAAAGCCATCAGAGGGTGTTGAACTTCATTTTTTTTTTTAAATAGCTGGCCTATCAAGCAACACCTTCACATTTTAGATTTTAAAACTGATGGCTGTGACTGTTAAAAGCTGGTCTGGTGTGGATCAGTGAAGTCAGGTACAGTGTCAGATTTTCAGACCTGATTACCCGAAAAATGTCACTGATGCTCACTGATGGTGTATTATTCACAGCACAGCAACGGCACTGGTATGCTAGTCTGCAAGCTATACATCGCCTGTTGGTCCAGTTTGCATATATCCAATTAGAATACTTCATCTTTTTCCATGCACAATATGTGCTAAAATATCACGCAAACCTTAATAAGAGCTCAGATACAACGGATTAATCAGTTTGTTGAGTTAAAGGGTACAGCCCTACAGCTAATGATAACTCTAAACCCTGAAGCAAGGCACAACTGCCTCCTAATTGAAAACATTTATCTGAAAGCATGATTCGAGGCTACAGATTATCCCGTTACAATTTAAACTTCAACAGACAACCTAAAATAAAAGTGGCTAAATTATAAATTAATCTAAGCCCAGCGACTTAAGAGAGAAAAGCAGCACCAACTAGCTTGCTATACTAGCCTCTTTTACTATTGTTTCAATTTCTACCTTTATCAGTTCAAAGCACGCAGAACACACTAATGAAATAAGGGCTCCACGACTCATCACGTCTTTGTTGTCTTAGTGAGCTGCGCTAAATGGCTTAATACTTGGAAATAACATCAACAGTTTATTACTTGCTTGGCAGCTGAGTGCCTTTCACATGGCAGATACAGGACTGCAGAGCATGCAAGTGCTCACACACACACACGTACATTATTGTATTATTAGCTTTTAGCATGAGAAAAGGTGAGTGCTGCAGGGTCAAGTACAGAAAAGACAACAAGCAGCCACAATATATGTGAGACGGGATTTGGTTTTAGGTGAGGTGACCATCTCAGTTTTGTGTGAAGTAGGCCAAGCCATCACATCAGTGAAATAATGTGAAATGCAATACAAAAACAGTAAGTGCTTTCGTGACAGGCGGAAAATGTCCCACACTGAACGAACACAGGGACATATTACTCTGTGCACACAGTCGGATGCTTGTGAAGGAATTTACAGAGGTCAGGTGTAAATCTCATTAGGCAGTGCAAACTCCAAACTCCCGGGCGCTAAGCCGCACCAGCACGTAGACTGGCGTATGGACGGCCAAGTGAGTGCTGATGTTTCCCCTCTCAATACAGCAGAGGCCAAGTCACCAGAATCAGGCAGTTATAAATATCTGAGTGAGACAGCTGGGATAGCAGTTGGACAGATAAGAGCAAAATGGCATCTCTGCACAAGAGACAACAAGCAACAAAGCCCCGACGCTCTCACACTCGCTCAGGCATCAGCTGCAGTCCTCACGGGTAGAGGAGCAGGACTCTGTCACTCTAGTCAGCACAGGACCAGGATCTTAGTCTACATGTGCATGTTTGCAGTAATTCCCACCTCTGTACATCTCCCTAATCAAACTATGTATTAATCAACCAATGTGGGACACAGCAGGTTTTTTTTTTTTTTGTGTCAACACACCGAGGTGCAGGTTTTCCAGCTACAGGGTCACACTGCGCACGCAAATCTAACACAGCAGACGTCTGAATGGTGCAAAGGAAAAAATGACTCGATATTTTAAATATTTAACCAGATAATTGCTTCCGTTAGCTAGCAGTCAAACAATTGGCTGCTCGATGTATCTGGTCGATGTTCAGTTTTCTGGGAATCAGCATCGACCAATGAAAACAGACATTACTGATTATGAGAGTATCCATAAAGAACGGGCTTTGAAAATACAGAGACAGACGTGCTGATTAGTGTGCACCTGTGTGAACATGTCATCTAGTCCTCAGTCAGTCACCACAGCTGAATAAATGTCAGTCTAGAATTTGCTAAAGAAAAACGTAAGGAAGTTGAATGAAATTTCGTTCTGCCTGTGCCTAATTTAAACTAAAGTAACATGTGAGGATGTTAAATGTTTGGCACTCTGGGAAAGCTCGCTATTATGAAACATTGCTTTCCTGAATTTTTGGAATTTCTGTTTACTTACTTATAATAAAGGGTTTCCTACCAAAACAACAAGGAAGGTGTTTATTACGGTCTAATCTCACAAGCCAGGCTTCTGGCATTTGTTAGAGAGGCTACAGAGAACCACCTATGTTCACAGAGGAGACAGAGGAGGAGATGTTCACATGAAGACAGCTTGTATACTCACAGCTGAGTCTTTAAGCAAAAGTCTCTAATAATCACTGAAAGACTTAATAGAGTGAACTCTGCAAGCTTTTGGGAGCAAAACGTAGTCACTGGATTGACAAAGTGTCCCAGTGTTCAGTTTGTTTTCCGGCTGGAAACTGGAGCACAGACGCGCAGAGAGACGGTCGGACTGCAACCTGAAGCTTGTGGCCAGAAAAATGCAGAAAAGATACATGGCATGTGACAAGACAGAATCTGTTAATCGTCGTTTTGGCTAAACATGAAGGTAGACGTCTGTCGATGCTTTTTCAAAGAAAAGTAAAATAGCTTATAAAGCCTAAGATAAACTTTTGGGTTCCTATAATACATTTAACAAACAGCAGTGAATCCACTCAGCAACGGTGCAGCAGCCAATTGCAAACAACACATAAGCCTGTTGACTATCAAGTTAATTCCAGTTAAAATAACGCATAAGAAATTACTATTCAGTTCCGAATTGATAACGATACATAGGATCATAGAAAGCCTACCTAAATAAAGCAGAGTGCAGGCTGTTCAGTTGTGTAGGGTGCGTTTATTAAATGGTGGCCAGCACATGCACTGCTGAAGCCTGCTGAAAAATATTTTAACCATGTCTAGAATTAATAAATCTGAACTATTGCCGTTTAATCTTATTCTAATATCTTAAGAGGTATTTAATTACACGTATCTGCACTGCATCGTCTCAGGGCCTACTGCTCCTTAATGTAATTTTCTTAAATTCCCTCAAACTCCCATACGGGCCGACTGTTAATACAGTAACCTCCATCAGCGTTTTTTTTTTTTTAATAAGCTCATCTAATAGAAGATAAAAGACTAGTCGATGACTCAAATAGTCCCGGATAAATGCATAAATGTAATTTCCTTAACAAAAGAAAGAGGGTTTGGCTTGTGAGGGCTGTGAGTGTGTGTGGTTTTGTAAGACCGATATCTCATCACTTCATATCATGTAACAACTGCCAAAAAGAAAAAAAAGCCTAATGCAAACCTTGGATGAGAAGTGATATACTCCATTACAAAGTATTTCAACTAGCGTTGATGTTTTGTACAATTATTAAACAGGTATTGATAAATATCTGATGCAAATATGTGGCAATGTGTGAAACTTTCTCCCTGTATGCGCCAAGCATGAAGGAGTGCCACTGTATCAAATCGTGCAACATAATACATGGCACTTAATAATAAACACACTTGGGGAAAACCCCTTCACAACTGAAATTAAAACATATGGCAGCCCCAAGCGTCCAAAGATTCCTATTAAGTGAGAGGCTGAAAACTAGTAACTGAGCTAGCCATTAATGGGGCTATAAGATGCAAACCTCAGACTCCCATAACAGCTCAAACTCTTCTCTCTTGGGGACTCTCCAGGGGGCACTTTCCTGCTAAACAGCTCTCTGATCATGGCTCCTAATAGTGAAGCCCACAGATCCACAGTGCTGTGTAAAAAACATTACTGAAAATATTATAAATAAAAGAAATACTAAACCAGACCATCATGATCAAGACACAAATCCAGAATGACTTGTGAATACAGTTTAAAGTCTAAAGTACTATTCAGATGGGACATGTGTGTTAACTCCTTGATTACTTCACATAAAGTAAATGATGTCTGTATATGTACATGGCCATCACTCCACGTGTGCTACATACACCTCATCTGTTTAATGAAATGTAACTGCTTTGACCTTTACTGACCTTTATTGTAAGATCTTGTTTTAGGGCTTGTGCCCATTACATGTCTATAATGTAGGCTTCACCTGTGCTAAGAACTCAGTACTTACAATAATCCCACAGGAGCGTTACTTATCTCGCAAGACCTTTTAAATGCCATCTATATTTCACTGTTCAGCATTTCGAACTTGACCACTACTTGCTTTTGATTTGGTTTCAGACTGAAATGACAGAAATCAGCACTTCCTGGAGAAAATGCTATACAAGAAAATGTACTGAAGGTCTTGCATGCTACCTATTTTTCTGTAGGATACAATGGAAAGCAACCTGTTTATCAACAGGATACATGTTACCTTGGGTTACTGCGACAGGTCCTTTTAATACTACATAAAAGACAGCGTAATCTTTGGGGACACAGTAACGAAAATGTTACTGGCATAATTAATGTTAGAGGGACTAAAATACATTACCCCACCTCTCTATGTAAAAAACTAATCCAGCGCGCGCGCGTGTGTGTGTGTGTGTGTGTGTGTGTGTGTGTGTGTGTGTGTGAGACTGTACGTGCATCCATCAGAAGGAGAAGGAGAGATTTCTGAATTACTAACCCACAGCTGCCTAAACTGAACAAAGACAAAAAAAAAAAAATAATAATAATAAATACACAAATAGCAAAAGAGTGTTATAATCAGATATGTTTAGTGTCAAACGTTGGTATTTGGTCTCAACAAAGATGACCCTGTCTGGTCATCTATAACATGCGCAGACATGCCCTTGACATGAAACATGAAACATGAAGCCAGTCACACATCCTCCTGGCAAGTCCCTTTAAAGTTCAGCCTAAGGTAAAAGTGAAGTTGGTACTTTCAGATTTGCATTAAGAGAACCCAGAATTCACCCAATAACACACTTTTTCCCCCCTTCTTATGTCTCACTTCCATTAAATAATGTCCATAACTTTTGTTAGTTTCCAGAGCACAGGATCTGGCTTACTTGCATAGACAAACAAAGACTGCCTAAACTCGTACAGCTAGTATTCGAGTCTGTTTACATCAGACTTCTCATGGACAAACCAAACAGTGGGCAGATTTGAATAGGTTTAAATGTGTCCAATTTGAATGGTACCTTGCCAATGTGACAAATACTCAATGGAAGAAAACAAGACCCTAACCCTGTTCAGGTGGCTCTTAGTCTATAACCAGGTCATAGACTTACACACATTGTGAATGTGAGGGATAAAATGGTGCTTAGATGCAAATTATTACGAGTTATTAATACTTCAGAGAGGCCTACAACTAAAGTGTGCTGAAAAGTTGGAGGAAATGAGGCTATCGAACAAAATAAGAGAGCAAGGACATATTTAGATAACACACACAATAATTAAGCTACAACCCAAATCATCTAAACAAGGTAGTGAATGTGTGGGACTCCAGCGCCGGGACAAAATAAGAGCTGGATGAGATTCAATCTGCCTTCTCGGAGCGCTGGGAGGGGTCCGTCCTTGTCATGTGCAAGTGTCCCTGGTGCTCTTACAAAAACAAAAAATCCTTCTTGCTACAGTGGAAATACTCTTTTGGTTTGGCAACCTGAAGCCAGGGAGGGGAACAAAACAACCAGCTGCAACGTTCTGGGGGTTAGACGAAACCCAAGACAGCAACACACACCACACACACACACACCCCAAACACAGAGACAGAGACGGTTGGGATACTTTCAGTGTAGACACGCTTACACACCCACACACACATGCACTCAAACACTAATGTAAAATACGACATGATACAGCAATTTAAAATGAAGTAACAATGTGCAAAACTACCCTAATAAATCAGCGATGTGTGTACGACGTTATTTATTTTTAATACAGTATGAATGAGTATATAATTACTAGATGGTTTCGTAATCATGCTTTACTATTGCACTCTAGCGATTGCTTGAAACAATAAATAAATGTACCAGCACCAAGGCTGAATTACATGTTGAGTCATCCAATAGGAGCACATCTACAAAGCCACAAGTGTACGTGCTATCTGTCTTATCGTCTGTACAGTCTATGCTATAACAGAATTTATACAAAGGCTTACATGACCTTAGAAAAAGGAAAAAAAAAGATGACCTTGTCTCTTATGATGATGCAATTTCATGCTCTTCTGCACCCTGAGTTTTAATGCCAGTCTCCTTGTCAAGGTTTATTGTAAGGATCAGGAATACCAGGTATGTATAAGGTGCATTATTACCTGACAAACTTTAAAAGCAGGTCATGTAAAGGAAAATTACTGATGATAGCTGGGGAAAAAAAACAGACCAGTACATCCATTGTTCCTTACAATACTGAAGCGGGTTTCTGCGCGCAGCGCCCTCTAATGGCCAGAGGCGGAACAGCAGACAGCAGAGGAGAAAAACAACTTTGATTGGCAGTGCATCAGCATCACAGCACACAAATGCTAACAAAAAAAAAAAAAAAAAAAGGCCGCACAACACACAGCCTTATGAAGCTAAATATATGGAATACAGCACGGAGAAATGTCACAGCAACATTTAGTCAGATTTTTTTTTTAATGTCTGGATAGACAGCTTGCCTTTTTTCCCAGCTCCATCTGAATTGGACAGGACAGCTTCGGATAAGGCCAATGTTCATTCAAACTACAGAAACGACATTCCTCATCTCTTCATACAAGTGTCTACACTTAGAGGTTATTTTCTCCATTTCTGTAACACTCTTAAATACATATGAAACAGAATCCAGCTCTGCCTTTCACTGCTTTATGAATAATCTGTGCATGCTACAACAGGATTGTCGAAATGTATAAAAAAAAAAAAAAAAGAAAATGTAAAAAAAGGGACACTTCGCATTCTCAGTTTTGCATATGCAGGTAAAATGTAAAGCATTTAGTACATTCAGTACATGGGAGTTATGCATAAAGCATTAATAGCAAGCAGTGCCCCTTTTGTGCAGCACACAGGGAACAAAAAGATTAGCCATCTTTCAGCTTGCTACCCATAAAACAGCCCAAAGCCCAACACTAGACAGAAAGAGCTGTGTTCCTATTAAGCGAGATGGATATTATAACCCTACTCAGAACCATTTCAGTGATGCGCAAACCGAAAGGCTAATAACACAAAGCCGAGTTTACACGAATAGGAGATGTGCTAGTTTGAATTAGTTAGCTAACGTTAGCTAAGTTAACACAAACGCCCCCTCAAGTCTCTATGGTCAAGGGAAGTTTTAGGTTTAACTGCTACCAGCTAACTTAGCTCACATCAGCTAGCTAACAACAGCCAGACAGACCAAGTTACCTACATTTTGTCATAGCAAGCTAGATATTCAGATTTTAAAAAAAACCAACAAAATAAACAACAAAAACCACAAGTTAACTAAGTTGAGCAGAAATAGTGTTAGTTATGTGGATAAATGTACAGCTATTCACTGTGGGCTGCGTCAAAAAGGAGCTACAATTCAACACACCAGGCTTTTAAAGGAACATACATATTTTTAGTCATAAATAATAAAAGGATGACAATGAATCAGTTAATAAGACTGTATGGTTTAATTCTAATGTTAACTTTCAAACGGACTTGCAACGACATCTTTAGTTTGCTGAGCTGCAGGAGAGGAAAAAAAACCCTACTGAAAATGATATTGTGTACTATATAACACAGCACATCTACCTGACTCCGGACACGCTGGCACTGAGTTCCAAAGCGATACTCCATTTTTTGCGCACAGATGATCATTTTCCTCGGTGTAAGGGCATGAATACGGCTCCTCCGTCTTTCCTGGGCTTAAAGTAACTCGCGAACAAAAGCCGAGCTGCGCTGAAATGTGGTTACAAGTCCGGACATCATCCGCAGTGTTACTGGGTGAAAAGCATAGACTGACACAGGCAGGGAAAGAGCAGCCAATCAGAGCGCCGAAGGGGCGGGACCAAAACGTGGGCGTGTTAAAGGGAAACGTCCAATCAGCAACCGCATGTACGCATTTGGGTTACAGCTGTAAGAAGTCTGAGCCAATCAGGTGGCGGAAAAGTACCTGCCTGTTAAATAACTGCTCTCCTTCAGCTACTGATGAAACGAAAATACACGAAATTAGACCAACTTCCACATGTAGAGAAAAGGGGAGTTTTAAGACGTGTCTCGAGAGTTATGAGTTCATGTCTGTGATAGGACAACACTATGGAGTTGAGTTGGGATCTACAAACAGTAGAAGCTTAGGGACAAATCCAAGATTTAACGTTTTTCTCTGAGTGAAACTGCACATAATTAAGTGCCTATATTATTCCCAACCTGTGTGGTTATACTATTTGACTCTGACATGAGACATAATAAATATATTGACCCAGACTGTGTAAGAGTGTGTGGGCTGTTTTTCTATCTTGGTGGAGACCTAATATCTGACAGTTTTAAACTTATGCAGATATTTGGCTGTTTTGTTTTTGTTTTTCTTTTTTTTTTTTTTTTTTTTTTTTTTTTTTTTTTTTTTTTTTTACAAAAACTGCAACTTTTATTACAAAAAAAAAACGACCAAACAAACAAACAAAAAAACAAAACAAAAACAAACAAAAAAAAAAAACCCAGCCAGAATGTGGTTAAATGTTTAGATTGAATGTGTAGGCATAGCATTAATTAGCTGTATTAGGCTTGTGCAACTGTTAAATCTCAGCTGGATGGTGGATTTTTAGGTGATTCTGCTGTAATGTACAGTAAACAGTAAAATAACATAAAAGTTCATTTTCGACATAATTGCTTTACAAATCGGTTGTAATGTCCACCTGGCTGGCATTTTTCATTGCTATTCTGCTACTCAAAGTGTTTGAACACATTTGAGTGCTGACTGGTGTTGTGCCAAATTCTAACTCCTGGGTAGAATCTGACTCCCCTTCATGTACACCTGATTAGGCTACAGAGTAGGCATACACATGCTGTATATTTACTCAAGATTTCTGTTGTTTCCCTTGAGAACATGCAATGTTAGGAATATCCTACTATCCGGAATGCACGTACATGTGTGGTGGAGTGAGATACTGCCAGGGAGTCAGAATTTGGCACAATATTGGCACAGGAGTGCAAAAGAAAAAAAAAAAAGGAAAAGAAAAAAACCTTGTAATTAATCACTTTCTAATCATTATCAACATTAACATTATTTTAAAGTGTTATATTTGCCACTTTGTTGTAGGGGTATTTAATCTTTTAAGGCCAAAAGTTTTGTCCTTTTTGCGCTTTCCTAAATCTTTTGGTGGCATCCTTTTACCAGTTGAGAGCACATAAGATGGGAAAAGGGGGCGGGACTTCCAGTTATTGTCAGTTAATATTGGAGAATTCAAAACACCTGCACAAATCATTCCAGTTTCAGATGTCACTTGGCTCATTTCACATTTTTACTTTGGAGAAAACACTGCTCTTTTTGCATATTTCTGAGTGATAACTATTAGTGTACTCCAATGTTAAACTGAGGAGCTACTGTGCAAAATGCGTAAAGGTTGGCTGGTCTGGTAATATAATGGCGGTAAGCGTCACTGGATCTCATGACAGTGTAAAACCACGTAGAGACAACTAAATCGTTACATCACACATATCTAAGCTGCACGATTATGTCAATGTAAAGTCCTGTCAAGGACAGTAAGACAAATACGTTTGTTTGTGTGTAAAGTACAGAGGACAAGGTAGTGCCACATTAAGACTAATAGGTTGTCAGGCTATAAACCTTGGGTGGGCCTCAAACCTGTATCCCACACATATTATACACTTACACATGTTGCCTAACATGCTCTGTCCAAGAAAAGTGTTATAAAAGTGTTCATTAGCTGGATGAGGGAAGAATCTTGTTACAATGATTTGGCCCAAACAGGACTGAGTACAGAAAGGACATTATTCAAATGGTCACTTATTAGTTTTGCATTTATATAGTTTTTTAGCTTTAATAGATTCCTCACCTCACGCATACCTCCCCTCACCCACACAGAGAAGCCAAAAGCCCTGTAGCACACCACAGCACAGATTGATAACCCTAGGTTTCCTGTTCATGTATTGGTTTATACAGAGGTTCAATTCAGTTTTATTTGTATAGCACTTTTAACAATGGACACTGTCACAAAACAGCTTTACAGAAATATGTAAATTCCAGATATAAATTTTTCATTTATAAATTTATCCCTAATGAGCAAGCCAGAGGTGACGATGGCAAGGAAAAACTCCCTGAGACGATATGAAGAAGAAACCTTGAGAGGATCCAGATTCTAAAGGGAACCCATCCTCATCTAGGTGACAACAAGTAGTGCGATTATAAATAATTCCCTTCTATAACTGTATACTATATAGTCAAAAAGTGCAATTGTGTAACCAGGAACTTATGCGCTTATGAGCAACTTATGAATATGAGCATCAAAGGTATCTCTGAATTCATTATAGTTTTAACATTTAACTATTTTGTTGAGGTTATCAACTGTTCAATGATGGAGATTGAGTGCAAAACTATTCGTAGCAATTGCAGTCCTGAAAAGACCTGAAACTAGCCCAAAGAGTTGGAAAATGGAGACACATTTTTCTTCTTTTTCCCAGCCTTTGTATGTGAAACAAGGTCAGCGTGGCGCACATGCATTTCTGATGTACTGATTTTATCCACTGCATAATCCCCCTTTTCCTCTCCCAAGCTTCACAATATATCTTAGAATTGTTCTGAATTCTGTACATCATAGACATACAGTCTGCACTTACACTTTGCCTTTGTTTGCAGAAATGAATTAGCTTTAATTCTGATTATTTTCTGTAAAACAAAACATTGGTGTGTGTGCGGGACTGGGTGACTTGTGCCTCATTGGGCCTATATTAGCACTTGTTGGAGTTCCCAATCATGACCACTAGGTGCAATAATAACTCTATGGAGCTAAATGGGGCAGTTTATGATTGTGCAAGATCTAAAAAGGCGAGCAAATCACTGGAACATTGGCTTATATCTGCCAAATAGTGACATTTTAAAAATTGTTGGTCACTCAAAAGAATAAATTAACATTCATCAGAATATAAAATGCATGGGGTTGTGAATAAGGGTTATTTAACAGTCAACAGGCAAATGCATATTTAACAGTCAGGTCAGCTGGGGTTAGGGAGCTTTAGTGACCTGTTTTGTTGGATGTGAGCTGTAAAAGATTGGAAGACTCTCTGAAAGATTATTCCTTGATGATGGTAAAACATAACTTGATGTCTTTCGTAGGTGTACTGCCACAGCAATCCAGACCAGGGGAAACCTGTAAATTAAGATAGTGAGCTTTGTCACTGTATTTTATTCTCTAAGTCATAGTGTAAACCTTCAGCTGAACAAATTTTTAGTCAGCGGCTCCACATAAAAGTGTAAATAATCCCGACCAGCAAGTTCAGGCAGAGCTGCAGATGTCTTCCTATATGTTGCTTTTATGTAGCCATAAGTGTAGTCACACATTCAAAGCCATTGTAAGAGTAGCTATATATATATATTTGCTTACACTTCCTCATATTTATCTATAGCTCTTACCTTCCTAAAGGGGGTCTCCTTCTAACCTTTTCTAAATGGCAAATGCAATTTTATAGGGTTTTAGATTTTTATGTAAGAGATTTATTATTTATACAGTCTAATTTTATATATATATATATATATATATATATATATATATATATATATATATATATATATATATATATATATATAATTTTATTTTTACTGTTAATTTTGGCAACACATTTTCTGATGATTGTACAGAGTACAGTAGAGCAGGGAAGTCCATGACCTGCATATTTTTTTTGTGCTTTCTCTGCTATAACAGAGACTGACTTGGCTGGCTCATAAAGGACTTTCTAACCAGCTATATCAAATTTAGGATAACAAACACAAAGATACTTGGCACAGGGTAGATTAGAATGAGGCATAAAAATGTACCTTCACTTTATGGCCTGCACTGAGGAAATGGTGATTCAGTCTCTCTGGGAGAAAATAATTAAGGTATGAAAGGTATGTACAAGTATAATAATACATATAAAAAATAATTAATTATATCAACCAATAATGAACGTGAATTTGATGTAACACCACTATGTAATTTGCGTTCCAACCAACTTTGGCGTTGAGCTTTCAATCCTTCTAATGTTATCAGTTAACAGTTGGGTGACTGTTAGACTGCTATTTACATTATTATAGTAGCACATCCTGAATTCACTAAATAAGAAATCGTGGCATCTTAAAAAAAGGCCCTTGCCTCAGATTCCATTAGAGATAGGCAACAATATTTATCTGCAATTCAATCTCCCAACTGAGGCTTAAAAAAATACTAGCACTGGGTAATGTACAGTATTTATGGTATACTATTGAATTATTGTTCAAGGCAGGACTCTGTTAGGAGGCCCAGGGTGCAGAGAGATAACTGATTCCTCTGGAATATTTTTATTGGCTTTGGTCCTTAAGAAAACAGTACAAACCTTATAAGCAGTGTAGGAATACGCAACATACTGAGACTGGAATTTCAGAAGAAAAAGAATCATGATGTTAGAAATTGTCACTCATTTGTAATGGAGATAAACGAGCTGACATGACTTAATACGTTAGTTTTCTCACTCAGTGTTATAAACCACAAAAGTGCATATTAAAAGCACACTGGCTGCTCCCCACAGAAATCTTAATACAGGCCTCCCTGGCCTTTCGTTATTTTCTGCTTACCCTGGACTAATTCTGTCATTTCACTGACCCCGAATGAATAGTGCCGTTGTTTAGGAAAAGAACATACTAACTGGGCTTCATTCAATTCTGCTTATTTAACTGGAGTTGTTTTTGTTTTCTCTAGCCCAAGATCCTTGTGACATTCACTGTACTGTTGCACAATTACTGATTATCAGACAGGCTCAATCATGGCATTAACTGCATGTTTACTATTTTGTGCATGCTATTTTAAAGTGATCAGCCTTATCAAAATAGGCTGTTTGTAAGTTTAGCATAGTGCCAATTATTTATTACCCTCTGAGAGCATTATTGTAAATACCATTTCATACTGGCTGCTGTTCCCCTCAGGCTTTATTTGTTATTGAAGGTGTTTTTCAAAAAAGTGCCACATTTTAAGGGTGGCCCAAGAATATGAATAAAAATAGTCCAAGATTGTCATTACTACAATGTAATTATGGTTAATTATGGCAGTAAGTTCACTGTCACTGGAACCACTCCCTAACTTTACAGTATATTCAGTCTATTTCACATTATGATACATGGAAACAAACAGCCAGATCAAAGGCAGTATACAACTTTTCTGAATCATTTTTATGAATAGCGTAGCATATACACCATACATGAAACCATAACAGACAAGAAGTTAAATATATTTAGTTTTGCAACAATTGTTTTGCCCTTTATAAAGTTATGTGCAGTTTTATCTGGTGCTTGTTTGAGTTGAAGGTTCATTAAATGAACACAATTCACATAAGGGGATAGTGACTGTGCCTCTGGGGGGTGGAGGGTGGGGTAATCACAAAAAGGGAAGAGCTGTAATCAGAAGCAAAATGATTGCAAGCCTCATCCCCTCTCCGTGCCATGGAACAAGTAAGCGATTCATCAGCATCCCTGCAATGGGCCTCTTAACAGTGCTAGTTACTGAATTATAAGTACTGAGAGGTGAACAGGGCCTGTACTCAGAGTTCTGCTCTCTCACACCCACGCTGTGCATGGACTCAGTTCCACAGGGAGAGGGCACTTGTGTCTCCATCCTCTTCAGCAAATAAAGCACTCTTTAATAGACAGGCATTATGAGGAGACACACACACACACACACACACACACACACGTAATTTCTGCATTATGCATTTATTGTGTTATGCTGTGTGCAATTATGAGAATGAGTTTTCATATTCTATGGGACTCAGTTTTTAGGAACCAGTAATGACAAAAAAGGAAGCAAAGCTCACAATATGGCAGATAAAAAAATAGACAGGCTTCTCAGGAAAACTGTATAAACCTCTGAATCTTAAAATAGTTATTTTAATACAACTTAAATTCTATCAAGTTCTCAGCAAATTATGCATATTGTATTATGCATAATAATATATTGTATTATGCATATTATGCATATCATTGAAGAATAGTTTTCAACAATGAAAATGACATTTATAGCCATTTTAATCATTTTTTAATATATTAAAATATCTGTGATTTAAGAGCGGAATAAAACATGACGAGGCATACTGGGATAGGTATATAATCCATGATGGGGTGGTGTGAGTTGCCATAATATGAAGCAGATTATTTTTCATATGACAGCGCACCCCAAAGTGTTTTACTCCTCTTATACAACAACAATTTGCCAACAATTACAAATCTTAATTTATTAATGAACAACACATCATGATGCATAACCATTTATAGTTACATTTAATGTTGTTATATGTCCACAAGACAAGTTAGTTTCTACTGCATTATGATGTATGTAACAGCTGGTGGTGGTGCGCTGTTTTCACATTATCATGCGGTTTATTATTTTTCTATAACAGCACATTTCAAAATGTTCTATTCCTATTATACCACAGCAATTTGCCAACAAATGAATTTTAATTACTTAAAGAAAGTACACATCTTACTTTTTAATCACATCATAGTTTTATTTAATGTTGTGGAACACCTGTGAAACAAGTTAGATCCCAATAGAACATACAGTCATGGGAAAAAGAAAGTACACCCTCCTTCAATTCTATGTTTTCATTTATCAGAGCCTAAATAACAATTGTGTGGTCCTCGCCAACTTCTATACACAAGCAAATAACCTCGGGTGACAACAACAACAAAAAAACACACAACAGATTTAAATATGTACTCATTTTTTCCTCAAATAGTATACCAACACCAACAGAAACCAGGTGGGGGAAAAATAAGTACACCCTATAATTCAGTAACATGTAGAACCACCTTTAGCGACCGTAATTTAAAGTAAATGTTTTCTGTAGGAGTTTATCAGACTCACATCATTTTGGAGAAGTTTTGGTCCACTCTTCTTTACAACATTGCTTCAGCTCATTGATGTTTGAGGGAATTTGTTTATGCACAGCTCTCTTAAGACGCCGCCACAGCATCTCAATGGGGTTGAGGTCTGGACTTTGACTTGACCTTGATGTTTTTTTCTTTAGCCATTCAGATGTAGATTTGCTGGTGTACTTGGGATCATTGACCTGTTGCATGACACAGTTTTGGCCCAGCTTAAGCTGCTCAAGCTCTCAACAATATTCTGATATAAAGTGGAGTTCGTCATTGTCTCAATGGCTGCAAGTTTCCCAGGTCCTGTGACTGCAAAACAAGCCTAGATCATCACCCCTCCACCACCATGCTTCACCGTTGGCATGAAGTGTTTGTAGTGATATGCTGTGCTTGGCTTTCGCTAAATATGGCGCTGTGTATGATGACCAAACATCTCCACCTTGGTCTCATCAGTCCAAAGAATATTGTTCCAGAACTTTTGTGTTTTTTTCAGATGCAATCTAAGTCGTGCTTTCTTTCTCATGACGACACAAATTTTCTATAAAATGAACTATTTTACAGAAAAAGAATTATGACACAAAAAGACACGTTCTGTCTTTAATCCATGCATATTGTAAATATGCAAAGATTTAAACCCCCCCCCCCCCCCCCCAATATCATGAAAATACCACTAGAAGGCAAATCCATCAGCTAAATTAAATGATTTTGCTAATCAAGAGATTCAGTATTCATCTTCAGTAGCCAGGGATCCAGAGCACATCCAAGGTATACTGGGCGTGAGGTGGGAATACACCCTGGATGGGATGCCAGTCCATCACACAAACATCACACAAACATCCACCCACTCACTCACACCTAGGGGCAAGTTAGTGTAGCCAATACACCAGTGTTTATGGGAGGTGGAAGGAAAACAAGAGAACCCAGAGGAAACCCACATGGACATGGGGACAACATGTCAAACTCTAAGTAGTAGATATTTTTTTTATATTTAGTTTGTATATTCTTTGACATACATTGAGGAAAGGCAGTGAGTGTGATGATATTAGTGTGCACAGTACTTAGAGCAGGGTATGGTAATGCTGGTCATTTTCAGAAATCAAACTAAAAAGCAGCTTCCTTATTCTTGTATATACCTCCTATTTAATGACTAAACATCAATACATTTATGTATGTGTAGCAGAAGATTCAATAAGACCACGTTCTATGTCATTATGGAAAATATTTTGCAATGGAGTCTTTTTTGAATTTTCACTTCCTTCATAAAGAAAGAAGTTGTTGCTGCACTCTAACCACATTATCACCCTGTCACAGTAGTGCTACCATAGCTTACTGCTGATTTTTACAGCACATGTTAATCATCATTTAATTCTTTACACTTTCCAGACTGCAGCCTTCAACATTTCATACAAATAAACTACTTGTTTAAAAGATCAGGGGAAATATTTTGTTCTGCATGATCACCATGGGCGCAGAAGACAAAACTGCTCGCTGACATTTCAGTCACTGCTGCACAGCTGCATTCCACCCACATGTTGCAGAAATATGTCTGGAGCAGCAAAAATGCTCCCACACTCAGGACCGAGTTCTTACCGAAAATTACAACCACATTAATGACTGTATACAGAAGACAGGAGACAGAAAATGGAAAGATAAGAGTTCGGCTGTGGGTTTCTAGAAGGCTCTTTATCTGAAAGGCTGCTGCCTTCCTGAGATGTTACTGCCACATCTACTCATTCAGGCTGGCAGAATTAAGCAAAAATGGAAACGAGCATAAATGTTGGCACAACACCTTGCCTACACCTTTCTAAATATAAACCCGCACCTTGAGAGTTTCATCAATGTTCTCCCAGATGAGTGAATCGTGGTAACAAACAGGTATTCATACAAACCAATCACAGTTGACTGTGATGACATCATCTGTTACTAAATGTCAAAGCAGGTCTGCTGGTGCTCAGAAGTAGAGTGAGATGGAGGATGGAGATAAACAGCCCAAATGAAAAACAACTGGAAATTTACTGCTCCTACATGCCTTATAAAGGGGAAAGTCAAATACATACATGTCCAATGAAGATACATAAAATGTCATCACTGACAAACACAGAATAACCTAAATTAGTACACAAACCAATTTAAATGGTAATTAGCCTAATTAATTTATTACTTTAATTGCAGCACAATATCATTTCAAGTTGGTAGATATAAAACATCCATGTGATCTTACTTGAAAAAAAAATGCAATAACACTTCGTTCTTCACGTTCTCTATGACCTCAAAACTTCATGATCTCAAAGAAAAAAAAAAATCCAATATAAAATCATCCGAAGAACCCACATTACAACTAATAAACTGCCCGGCATGGTGATACATGTCCACATTGCCCAACCTCAACAGACAGTAACTATCATGCTTTTGCTTTGTCTGCACATTCATCATTTCTAGTTGGTCATATCTGTGATCTTATGTGGCCTCAACTTCCCCCTCTGCCCTACTGTAGCACTACCTAATGATCTTCATTATCAATACCCAGCCATCTCAAACCCTTTATATTAATATCACTCACGACTGATTATAAAAAAGATTATACTACTGAACTGGACTGAACATTTCTATAAAGTATTGGCTTAACCTCCACATAGATCACTCCATCCTGGATAGATAGAGTGACAGCAAACTTTTTTACAATATATTGTGAACTAATTCCTCCAAGGTATGCACAATGCATTCTTCATGTTGAATGTGCTGTTAATCGTCATCGCTTAATCTTCAGAACCACATCATACATCATCTTATTGCATAAAAAGGGAGAGAAGGATTTATAAGTATTTTAGTTTTTTTTTTTTATAAGCAATGTATACAGTGCTTTGCATAAATATTCTTACACTTTTCCACATTTTTATGAGGCTTGGAAGCTGACAAAAGTATTTCACTATGAATTTTGTATATTTGAATTATAGACAACACAAAATTCATGGCATAAAACTCGCATGGCATGAATTATAGACATGTCACCTGTCATAAAATTCTTTCTTTTTTTCTGTGGTGTATTTGATAAATTTTCCTTGGTTTTGAACTTGCTAGGGGTAAGTTTTCAGATTGAAAAACTTCAAAAAGCTACATACAAATCCCAAAAATTCAAATCTTAGACATACAAATTTTATGTAAATTAGGTCAAAGGTGTCTCGTCCAGGATTCCCAAGGAAACGTGGTCAAACGTGGATTTAGCCACAGTCTTCTGCCACGCTCACACCATGAACATGAAGCGAAGTGAAGAGACTAGACGAGCTGTTGGGTGCAGTAAAAAAATTTTTTTTTTTTTTAAAAAGCGCCTCTAAAGCTTTTGTTCTTCTCAAATAACTAGTTTTCATTAATGATGTTTAACACTTAGTACTGCATATGCCTAACTACTTAAGCTATGCTAATGTTAGCTTGCTAGCAATTGTTAGCTGTTTTGACATGGACATAGAGTGTCCCTGAGAGCCTAAGAGCTTGGCGCAATGTTATCATTAAATTAAAATGCATCAAGTAAGATTTAGCCAACATTCTTATAACACTAAATACAGTCTTTGATTTAGCCCAGGAGTGTCAAACTCAGGCCTGTAGGGCCACACAACCCTACAGAGATTTGTGTTTACCTTCTTCCAATACCAAATTCAGCCCATAAATGTCTTGGGAATTATCTGATGAGTGTAATCAGATGTGTTAAATGAGGTACTGCGGCCTACCATGACTGGAGTTTAGGCTGTTAGCTGCTAACGATTGCCAGCAACCTTACGTTAGCGTAACCTAACTAGCTAGAACACTATATAAATAGTTACACTGGGCACATACTAAACATTGAGTGCTTAATATCACTGTATAAAAGTAGCTATCTGAGAAGAACTTAAAAGCTTTTGATGCACTTACCTCATTCCTCTTCCTCTGTTTTTTATTCCCCCTTCCTTTCCCTTCCCTTCCCTTGATTTGAGTTGCCCTTGATTGCTGAGTTTGACCACTCTGAAAATGTCTACTTTTCCCTGGGAAACCTGGATAAGTTCAGACAAGTTCAAAACAAAGATAAAATTTATAATGTATTAAATATAAATATAAAAATTAAATTTTATTTAAGGTGACATGTCTATAATTCAAGTATGCTAAATTCATATTCAGCTTCCAAGCTCCATAGATTTCGTAGTGTCTCAACCAGAAACACAAAATAGCCCATTATATTGTATTATATAATACAATATAATACTATATATATTATAAGTGGAAAATTTAGATAGTTTACAAAATTCTTTACAAATAAAAAGTTGGGATTGCATAAGTATTCATCCCTGTTTGTGTGAAACCCTTAAATTAGTTCTGATGCAATCGCTTACCATCAGAGAAGCAACTATTTTCATCTTTATTTGAGCCATTTATGAGTAAGCATTTTAGATGAGAATTTTGATCAACCAGAAAAGGAAAAGGAAGCTCTTTTCTAGAAAGATATTGGAGATAGGAATGTAATAAAATATGACCATTGAAACACATCATCTGCTTGCTGGATTATGAGGTCTGACATGCTGTTTCTGAGTCTGTACTGAAGTTTTACGGCCCTCTGAAGCATGCAGGTTCTTACGACGAGTCTGCTCAAGACTGACTGACTGATTCTGCAGCACTCCTGAAAGAAGGACAAACACAATCAACTCTTCGAACATTATAATAAAGTACACGCTCGCTGGACACTTTATTACAAACACCTGCTCATTCTTGTAATCATCCAGGCTGCCAATCATGTGGAAGCAGTACAATGCATAAAATCATGAAGATACCAGAGCATCAGTTAGTGTTTACATCAAACAGAAATGGGAAAAATGTCATTTCAGTGACCATGGCATGGTTGTTGGTTCGTTTGAGCATTTCAGAAACTGTTGATCTTCTAGGATCTTCATGTAGACAGTCTCTAGAGTTTATACAGAATAATGCTAAAAACACAAAATATCCAGTGAGTGGCAGTTCTGCGGGTGGGAAACACCTTGTTGATACGAGAGTTCAAAGGAGAATGGCCAGACTGGTTCAAGCTGAGAGGAAAGCTACAGAAACTCAAATAACCACTCTTTACAACCGTGGTGAGCCAAAAAGCATCTCAGATTGCACATCACACCAAACCTTGAGGTGGATGTACTACAACAGCAGATGACCACATCGGGTTCCTTCCACTCCTGTCAGCCAAGAGTCAAGAATTTGAGAATCTGGATTTCAGGGTCAGAATTTGGTATAAACTGATGGTACCAACCTGCCTTGTGTCAACATTTCAGGCTGGTGGTGGTGATGTACATGTTTTCTTGGCACACACTGGGCCCCTTAATACCAGTTGTTTGAATGTCACAGCCTGTATGAGTATCGTGCATCACTTTATAGCCATGGTTAACCATCTTAGAATGGCTACTTTCAGCCTGATAATGTACCATGTCACAAAGCACAAGTCATCTCAAACAAGTTCTATGAATATGACAATGAGTTCAGTGTACTTCAATGGCCTCCACATTCACCAGATCTCCACTGGGATGCTATTCACAGCCTGAATGTGCAGCTGATAAAATCTGCAGCACTTATGCGATGCAATCATGTCAACATGGACCACAATCTCGAAGGAATGTTTCCAACACCTTGTGGAATCTATGCCACAAAGATTTGAGGCTGTTCTGAGAGCAAACAGGCTCCCAGTATTAGTATGTGTAAGTACTTTATTATTAAAATGTATTATTATTACTTTATCATCACATCTGTACAATCAATTTCAGAAAATGCATCTAACTCTCTGTGATATATTACCCTGTAGAGCCGAGTCAGGATTTGCCACGTGTGGGGTGATGGAGACATATGCTCCATTAGAATTACCTGAAGTAAAGAAGAGAAAATGCAAAATGAGTTTTTTCCTCTTTTCCATCTTTGCATCATGCACACTGTGCTTCTTTTTTAAAACAAAGTCTTCAGAAATAAGAACTTACGGTTGATGGTGCATACTATATATGTTTTGTGAGGGGTTAATATCTGACTCGCATAATCCTGGAGGTGTCTGAACATGAAGAGCAGTGCTCCTGTTTCATCGCACAGATCCACTAACTCTAACACACACACACACACACACACACACACACACACACACACACACACACACACACTCAATTATACTAGACAACATTTTAGCGATGTTGTATAAAGCCAGTGTCTCTTTGCACCTTCCATTAGGCAGAGAGTGAAACACATAACATTAATGACAGGAGCGCTACATTAATGCTGGGTGAGCCACAGGTGTAAGCAGACACCAGCCAGTATGTGTTAAGAGCGAGCCTGAAATATTTACATCAAAGTCTGTGAAGATCAGACTCATTACACATTTTTTCCATTCAAGATTATTTCATGTAACCAAGAATGATTTGTGGACAGGCATATGTTGGGGAAGTTTTGCTATTACATGATATTCCTGTAATCACTGTTTTTTCTTTCTTTCTTTTAATAGTTCTGCTAGGATTCCTATCAAATTTACAGCATATGCATAAGGTTATAGGGAAGCACCTGCTGAAGTTGTTGTTACATAATAAGAAGATGTGAAACTTGTCTGCCCTTTCTATACAGTTAAGAATATTCATTATTTTGTAATCTATGAGGAACTGTTTTATTGTTTGCACCTCACTACGAAAGAGGAACGCCTCCTCTAAAGGATAACTCACTGCTGCTGTTTGGCTGAAGTGTGTTCACTCTGCAGAGAAAAAAATGAGCTTCTCTCCATTTGATCTGAATGACTGTCTGCTGCATCTTATTTAGAGAACAGAGGAAATTCTCCAGCAGCATGTTTTGAATGTGTATACCTGACGCAGTTAGTCCTAGCTTGGATCTCACGTACTGCAGCAGGCAAATGATGGAGCAGTTGGCGTTGACCAAGAACTGCTCGTTTTCTAAACATAGATATTCAAATCAATATTTGAGTATGTTACTATAATCAACCAACCAAAAAGAAAAAAAAAAAAATCAAGTCATAGGAAATAAAGAATTACATGTCCAAGTAATGTGTAAAGTAAAGTGCAAGTGCATTAGTTTCAAATACATTTCTACAGAGATATATAGATCATAGATGACCTACCCCCATGTTTTATGTAAACAAACATCACAGTAATGTGCAGTAGAAAGCTGGCACACAATGCCCGCAGGTCAGTTTGTCTTTGTTGTGGACTGTAACAGTGACACTGTGGGGCAGAATGATGTCATTTAGCATGTGTGTCATGGCAAAGCTACATTTAAAGGGCCTGTGTAAATATTTTCTGGCATTTTCTATATGATTTGTGTCTAGGAAACACATCTCACATGATTTGTACCCTATAAAATCATGCCTTGTATTTTAAACAGTGGTATAAAGTGCTTTTTTCTTCCCCGTCTCTCCATCCCACTGATGGTTTTCCTCGACACCACCTTCTAATAATTAATATTCATAAAGACAACATTCTTTAAGATTCATTACACCACAATGATGCCGGATACTCAATGCTGATTAGTCAGAAGGTGTTGATTCATTTTCTATAACAGAAGCTCTGACAGTAGTGTGGCTGCAGTGCAAATCACAGGTATATATTAATGAACTCAATCTAATACATCACTGTTCCTTTAGTAACAGTTAATTCACAGGGACTTGCAGATGCACCATATAATCTAAAACTAATAAACAGATTTAAAAAAAATATATATTTTATTTTGAATGAAGGAAAAGAATATAATCTGTGATTATGGTGAGGTTTTTCTGTAAAGAGTCTCCAGGGTTAGTGCTTTAGCTGTCGCAGGAAAGTCTTCAGGACAGAGAAAGTCTTTCTGGTTTCTCTGTAACATGACAAGCTGCATTTTTTTTATATAACGTCAAATAGAGCCAAAAAAAGTGAGTGAACATCTGTTTATAGCTGCTATAAAGCAAGTGATATCAGGCACTAACTTATTTCATAGACGTTCCACAAAAATTAAATGTAACTATAACGTGATAAAAATATGAAATGTCTTTCTTTAAGTAATGAGGATTTTAAATGTTGGCAAATTTCTGTGGTATAAGAGGAATATTACATTTCAGGAATTGCTGTTGTAGGAAAATAATCAACGATGGGGGTGGTGTGGAAAGAATGCCCCACCAGCTGTCACATATTAAGGTGTAGGCACCTAATTAGAAAGATATCATGCAGTTGGGGACACAGCCTTTGTCTCGTTTGAGTTAGTTAGGTCAAATGCAGATCATGTTGTTAAACTTGGTGTGGTTGGAGTATGCAGATTCAAATTTGCATAAAGAAATTCCACAAGGTTGTGTTGATGGCATGCTAAAAATGATGTTGGGCAAACTATTACAATATTATACATACAAACACATATACAGGCACACATTTTAAGGCAGACAGACAGCTACATTTGTGATTTCCTATTGTTTTAAGTGCTTGATGTCTGTAATGCTCTACTGGGTTGATGCCGTGTTTCCTCCAAACAGTGAACATGGTAATCCTTTTGGTCAAACCAAACACAATAAACTTACAGTTCTGTCTTCTGTCCTTTTGTGTAATTTGTGCTTTGTGCAATGTGTACTTCTACACATCTATCGTCTATCTACTTTTAGTTTTTTCTCCAGGCATTTTGGGAGGAAAAAAAGGATGATATACTGCATAATCTACTTCATTCATATTCTCAATCAGTGCAGATGATATCTTATGGATGTGTCAGTGAAGCTGGCGGAAAAATATCAGCACAAATGCACGCAAAATCCAGGGTGTGTCTTGGCCTTCACTTACAGGCTACATGAATCTGCTCTCTGGGGTAGAAACAATCAGCCCCAGCATTGCTTATTCCTAAGATTCTGTGCATTTCTCTTACCACTGATGCCTGGTTCCACAAAAATCCAAAATAATCTACTTTAAAGACATTTGTTACTATAAAGTATCTAATGTGGATAAAAAAAATTAAACTTTATTTTGATGTCTTTTTATCATTGAAAGACTTAGCCCTGCTATCCCAGGCATTAACTATATACATAACTCAGAGTTAACAGTAAACTGATCACGTAAAGTCATTTGTAAAATACAGATTATAGAATTTGTCTATGCATTAACAGTGTTGATAGTTACTTACATAGATGTATTTGAAATTTTTCAATTTTCGAAGAAGAAAAATGTTCAAAAATAAGAATGTTATTAAGATGTTATTAATCTCAACAGTCTATGCTTTGAAACAAAACATGCATTGATTGTAAATTACATCATGGTAACCGTAGCAACAGTATTCCCTGTAGCTCACTTAGTAAAGCTCAGTGTTCTATAGAAGCAGCACACTCCCTGCCTGGTAAAGTATTTCATACCACCAAGTCTCTGTTTTTCCTAAAGACAATCTAGTCCTAAAGACAGGTCTTAGGTATATTTCGGTGGTGCTTTGTCTTGTGACTCTCATATCTATGTGAGAGTGGTATCAGCCAGGAGCGGAGCACTGTACTCTTACTCTTAACTTGGGATTCTTTCAAAGTGCGTCTCCAGCTTGTAGCTGTAGGTCTATTTTCTTGGTGTCACTGAGTACTCTTGAGCTGCATTTTGCAACTGTAAGCAATCAACACAAACCTTACTGATGCCCAAATACAGTAAATTACAATCATGTAAATGAGATGAAATAAAAGCATGAATAAACTTTTTTCAAGTCCTGAAAAGAAAGAACTGCCTTGATTTTAGAATTGCTCTAAGTTGATGAAAAAAAACAACAAATCTTTACCACAGTGTTGATTTGCTGATCAAATCTCTATCACTATTGAATAAAACACCAATATTCTTCCCATATTTTTCAGATTGATCGCTCAAACATATTTTGCCAGTACTCCTAAGACATTTAATAGAATATAGGCAGATTTGGATGGACCAAAAAGAAATGAGATCTGATTTGTTTTCATTTAACTGAGAAGAAAATTGCCATCCCATGGCCGGATCATGGTTCAGGAACGTCCTGGGGAACATAGCTTTGGAAGGCCCCCACCCACAGCCCTTATGGCAGATCTCCACTGCCCTACACAGGTAAACCACAGTATCTGCACTAACACTGAAACAGGGCTCACTTTCTACTCATTTTCTGCTGTCTGATTTTTTCTGGGGTTTGTCTGGCAAAAAGTCCTTTTAAATTCTGATCAAAATTAATTTCCAATGATTGCTGCTTTTTCTAGATTCCAGAGGAGGTCTGCAAAGTCCTGTAGAAGTTCAGAATAGGTTCCTGGTGGCCTGCAAATAGTAATTAGTGGAAATAAATGAGTAGTCTTATGTTCATTATGTTATTAAAGAGTACTATAAATTAAGTTAAAATTCTTATTCAGATGTAATAATGTAATACCAAGAGTATCATTATAAATATTCTCCTTGGCCAATTTAGAGGAGCATGGTGTATATAGCTGTTTTTCAGGAGGGCTAGCTTCGTTTAAAGCTACATACGTATTTGGTCTAATCCAAGTTTCTGTTAAAAGTATATTAAATCCCTGATCAGTTATGGTTTTATTTACAATAAGCACTTGAGATGCAAGAGATCTGATATTTAGCCGCTCTAGGTTCAGATCAACTGTGCTTGCTGTGATTTTGGCATTTATTCTGATTATTAGAACAAACTTTCTGAGAATTTTGACATTTTTTGATTATGTTTAGCTCAGAGAACAGACACATTATCTCTATATGGAGGAACCTGAGTGATACCTCAAGGCTGGATTTGTCCCAAGCCCAGATTGTCACTGATTAACTAGGCCTGTTCTAAACTATAAGCTATGTTACAAGAAATGAAAGCAGCACCTTCTCATGTGGAATGGTTATCTACCCTCCCTAAAAGGTCAGATTTGACCTGACAAGTACTCCAATTACCAATAAAGCCTGCATTGTTGTCACAGCACCACTTGGACATCCAAATGAAAAAAAAAATCAACTACTGTTCAGTTATTTATTCAAAATTAAAACCATGACCAGATCTGTTTAAAACAATCAAGCCTTTTAAAGACTTTCAAGTGAACCCTGCTACTAACAGGAATAAAGGTCTTTCCTACAGCAGACCTCCATCAACTTTGGCTGAGGTTGTGTTTCACCATCAGAAACATGCTGAACAGAAAAGGAACTCATGGTAATCCAAGTAAGGCAGAATGAAGAACATGAGCATTCAAGACTGCCAAAATATACTTGGATGATCTTCAAGTAGCACAATCAGGTTTATTTATAAGGACTGGGTGAACTAATGTTCAGTATCAAAAATATGAAACATGATCTTGATGTTTCTGTTTTAAGTCTCTTTGAATAAATGCATCAGCCAAATGAAGTAAAGATAAATGTAAATCTTCCAGTTGGCTTGGACTCATTAACAGCAATGAAAGAGTACAACAGATTTAAGAGACCGGCTGCTCCGTAGGACCATCCTTAGTTTTAGTTTCAGAAGTGGGACTTGGTTCACATACAACACATGGAGATTCTGTGTAATCTGGCTCAAAAGCATCCTTCAGCTCTTTGGAGATATAAACCCAGCTCTGAGGAGGAAGATTTGGAAATGGTGTGAGGGATAATTAAGTTAAACGGTTAAATGATTTCAAGAAACAATAAAGAATAGATATTTAGATACCTCAACATTGCCATTATATTTCTTGAATAAATCCTGCAGGCTCTTGCTTGGGTCAGGTACCACAGGAACGAAAACAACTTTAATCCTTCAAGTAACAAGGGCAAGACTTAAAAAAAAAAAAAAAAAGAAAAAACAGCCAAACACTAGTAAACGTGTGTCTGTGTATCTGCCTTACCGTTCACTATAGTACAACAGTAAAGAAAGGCCGATGAGGATAATGACTCCCAGAACAGAGCCCAACACATGCCAGTACACCTGAGGCTGTGCTGTTGTCCTTACATCTAGAAATATACGCAAGGAAAAAAGTTTGTGAACAGGATATTACTAGGTGAAAAGGACACTTTTTTTAGTGCTGATGTAGTGAATATCTCCACACTCCGGTACCTTTGTTGTTATTCCACTGTACTGGATCACTCCAATCACTCCAAAAATCAGAAGCACCACACATATCTGACATGCTGCTTCTTACTTGGAATGTATACGTGACTCCACTGGACACAGGAGACACGCAGTATGAAGAGGAGAGCACTGCAGTGGAGATCTGTATAGGACAGAAAGATAAAGGTCATGTTATTCATCTGACAGAAGATGACCTGACTAATGCAAAATAAATTCCAATTAACACAATGATGACATGTGCACATTGTGCAAGCAGCATAAAAAATGGTAAACTGATGAACACTAAAAAGAAGTGTTCTTCTCTCTCTCCCCCTCTCTCTCACATACACACACACAAAAACTAAAAAAAAAAACACCCACATAGACACTCACTCTTACTCTTTCTCTCTCTCTCTCTCTCTCTCTCTCTCTCTCTCTCTCACACACACACACTCTCTTTTCTCTCTCTCTCACACATACATACACACACACACAAACTCTCACACATCCTCACAGACAGACTCAGACACTCACTCTCACACACACACAGCCTCTCTCACACTCTCTCTCTCTCACACATACACACAGACAAAAACTCTCACACATCCACATAGACACTCAGACAGACACTCTCTCTATCTCTCTCTCTCTCACACACACAAACTCTCACTCTCTCTTTTCTCACCATCTCACACATACATACACACACACACAAACTCTCACACATCCTCACAGACAGACTCAGACACTCACTCTCACACACACACAGCCTCTCTCACACTCTCTCTCTCTCACACATACACACACACAAAAACTCTCACACATCCACATAGACACTCATACAGACACTCTCTCTATCTCTCTCTCTCTCTCTCTCTCTCACACACACACAGACTCTCACTCTCTCACACATACAAAACCACACCCACATAAACAGACACTCTCTCTCACACACACAGGCACTCACTCACTCACTCACTCACTCACTCACTCACACACTCACACACTCACACACTCACACACTCACACACACACACACACACACACACACACCTCTGCATAGACAGAGAGAGAGAGACACTCATAGACAGACTCACACATTTGAACGTGTGAAACTCCATGCAGTTCAGGGGATCAAACCCTGGATCATGGAGCTATGAGGCAGCAACATTACTTGCTGTACCACTGTGCTACATCGTGCACAGACAATTTCTAACCATCTTAACAAAATGGGCACACTAAATGCAACACAATTACAGTTGAGTCATGGATTAACTGCAGTG
This sequence comes from Pangasius djambal, assembly GCA_022985145.1. Lineage (NCBI taxonomy): Eukaryota > Metazoa > Chordata > Actinopteri > Siluriformes > Pangasiidae > Pangasius > Pangasius djambal. Next base: position 16,084,672 of record CM040981.1, on the reverse strand, counting down.
GATCACATTACAGTAATGATATTGATCCATTTTCATTTTACATTTTACATATAGCCCTTAGTTGTTTTATTACCCTTTATATTTATACTCCACTCCACATAACCCTTTGACACATGGATATTCATGTTCATGAACCAAAATTGTGTCCACGAGTCCAGAAATGATTGCTCAAGCCACTGAAATTCCCTGACAACGATGGCACCTGTTCTCTGTTACAATAATGCTACAGCCACAGATCTGACATCAGCACATTAAGCCAGGTTGCTTACCTTCCATGGGCCAGAGGCTTTCCGATAGCCTACTGCATAGTTCACACAAAGCTGCCTGATATTACTCCTTATCCAGTGCACACACACCTCTCCTTCTCTACTACTCGCATTCACAGAGAGGTTTTGGGGAGGGTTGAGCTTCACTGGACACACAAACAGCACATAATTCATGAGCAACCTCTGCAGTGTTAAATTGGTAATAATGTTTATTGCTTGAAAGCTATATTTGAGTACGTGTCCTCAAAGCTTTCACTTCCACACTTCTACTTAAGCTTTTAAAATCCACAGACCTCCTTAGTACAGATTTGAACAGTTGGATTAAGTTCACAAATTAATCTATGAACATATTCCAACTGTTCACATAGTGGTCTTATTATTTAAAATTGGACAATAGCGTTTTGCCTATTGATTGAGGCCATATAGCCTTTTATTCCTAAACTTTTCACTCACTCACATTTTCATTAAAATTGTCATTACATTCAATTTGACATTTGTTACTGAGGGCTGGATTAAACCCATTCAAGACAAATGATCAGTTAAGTAGCCTATAAATATAAGTATAAATATCAAAACTAAATATAATAGTTTGTATATAAAAACTATAAATATAAATATCAAAACTGCCTATCAAAAAAAATCCTGATGCTCTCTCTTACCTCTGTGTTGTAGATTTGTGTAATTTTTACAGATTGACTGATTTCCTCCAACAGAGAGCTTTGTGTGGAAAGGATCAAAGCGCTGTATCGGGGCCCCAAGGGGGATCCTGCAGCCTACATTCTGACCGTGCTCCTGGAGGTACTGCGGACACTCACGAGACGAATTATGCAAAAATCTGATGAGCGAGAAATGCATTAATACATCTTTCCCCGTGTCAACCATAAACTACAGAAACTGATGAACAGTGTAGATGCTGGAGTGGAAAATGTGCTCCACAGACTTACACGCTGCTGAAGGTGTAGTTTATCTGCTGCATCTGTGGTTTGGTCCAGTTGCATTCGACATACTCCAGATTGATGATCAAACAGCTGATGTTGACCTTGTGATCTGGATTGATACAACTCGCATCCGCACCTGGAATACAAGACATGACCTTCAAAACATAGTAGCGCATCCATGGGAAATGTTCTCATTTATTCATTTACATTTATTCCTTTGGATGAGTCTTTTACCCAAAGTAAAAGTAAGCCAGGCTGTTAAAAGACCCGGCAGTGAAGAGCCATAAGGCTACATTTCCATCGACCAGCCAGTAACAAGCACAAGATATTGTAACGGAGAGTAACAGCGAGTAAACATGAATGTTGCATTAAGTGCTAACACTCCACTGGTCTCTATGGTCACACTCTCATGTGAAAATACATTCTGTTAGGAATAAAAAACAACGCAGCATAATAGGAAATAATGCTACTGGAAAATAATCATCAATGGGGTGGTGTGATGCTGCCCGATACGAAGCGGAGTTATTGTTAGCAACAAAAAGTTTTTTTTCCAATAACAGCATGTCCTGAAGTGGTTTATTCCTTTTATTCCACAGTAACCTGCCAATGATTACAAGTTTTTATTAAAGAACTATGTCATAACTGCATGTTGTGGAATGGCTGTGAAACAAGTTAGACCGTGATCCACCACCTACACTGTAACAGCTATAAAAAAAAGTTGTTTGCTCACCAGTTTTGTTTTTTAAGCTAATATAACAAAACTTCATCTTGCCATGTTACCATAAAGCGCTCCGTTCTAAAGACCTTCCCCATGTCAGAAACGTGACAGCTTACTGAATACATTACATTTTGCATACAAATATATATAAAAGATAAGACAATGATAAATAACATCATTCAGGCTGATTAAAAAAAAAGAAAGAAAATTAATCAGCACAAATCTTAATGTCACAAGTGACGCATGGGGAATCCCCACAAACTTTCCAGACCCATTTTTGATTGAAATGTAAACTCTACACCAAAGAAAATGATATATTTGATTTTATTTTTTGACATTTTAAATTGTACTACATTCACAAATAACTTTTCTCATTACTTCCAGTATCTGAAACAATTAAGATCCATGTTTATTTTTGTTGACTGATCCAAACAGTATTAATTATTAAAAACATAATTAATAAAAATAAGTATTTTTTACTTACTAGGGGAGAACTGAGATCTAGACCAGCATCCCTGAAAAAAGAATAAAAGGCATCCAGGTAAAATAATGGTCACCGGTAAATAAGTCATAGTAATACTCTCTCGAGAGAGTTGTGTGACAGATGCGGCTTACAAAACACAGGATGTCGGCTAGGACATGCTTCCGCATTTTAAAACTTCCCCCCATGTGCTCACTGTCTACGTCATATAAATGTCATTCAGTCAGAGAAAGATGTGGGTGGAACAGTCTTAGTACAAAAATACTTTATTAATCATTTAGAAAAGAAATATATATACATAGCATTATAAAGTCGCTATTGTATGATGTTGCTATTGGAATCAGTTTCTGTATTATAAAGTTACAGTAGGATCAATACCAATATTCATCTTTGATTAGTTCGCCACAGTCCTTGACCTGAGAAAATCATTTGACAGTCTGCTATTCTCCAAAAATGTGTTTTGTTGTGCAATTTCTCTCCACACTGACGTTCAACACAAAACATCCAGCAATGGTCAAACAAATCCAACTGCTTTGTCCAAAAACTGGGCGAAGTTTTCAGGCTGACCACGCCGGAATGGCAGCAGTGTGGACAGGTCCATGTCATGCAGAGTCTCTGCGAGAGTGCTAGAAACAGCGGGGGAAAAAGAAGAGTCAGGGTCTGAAAACTGATGACTGCATACTATGCAAAAATAGTATGTTATAATAAAAACTGCTGATGTGAGCATGTGAATTCCTAAAGTATTACCTGCACACATGCAAACAAGCTTTTGGCATTGAGAATCAGATAAATGTAACAAATATGATGTTGGGAAGAAAACAGACCTCGCTGCTGGTCACAGTCTGTTTGTTTTTTCTGTTTTTTTTTTAAATAAATTTATGACTCTACTGTGTGCACTACAAAGATGACAGAATAAGCAAATGATGAAAATGTGCTATGGCGTGGTGAGACTCAGCTGTTCATGCTGATCAAGATGTGTTATTAGTACTAAAAGAACTGATTCTGGATGTCCTCAAAAATAAAAAACCTATTAAAAACACATTTTAATGTCACTTTAAGGTCCAGTTTGCAGGGGTGATGCACCAAATATAAAAGCAGTCCAAAATCCACAGATGTCACACCATATGAGTGTGGTAATGTATATTAACCTCTTTTTAATGCACAGTGCTGTCTTGTGTGAGTGATCCACATTATCCAGTATGAATGACATGATAAAATATTTTTAAAACAGACATACACTCACTGAACACTTTATTAGGAACACTGTACTAATACTGGGTAGGGCCTCCCTTTGCTCTCAAAAGCCTCAGTTCTTCATGGCATGGATTCCACAAGATGTTTGAAACATTCCTTTGAGATTCTGGTGCATGTTGACATGATTGTATCACATAATTCCTGCAGAATTTCCATGTGCACCTTCATGTTGTGAATCTCCTGTTCTACCACGTCCCAAAGATGTTCTACTGGATTCAGATCCGGTGACTGGGAAAGCCACTGAAGAAGACTGAAGTCATTGTCATGTTCATGAAACCAGTCTGAGATGACTTTTGCTTTGTGACATGGTGCAATATCATGCTGGAAGTAGTCATTAGAAGATGGGAAAATTGTGGCCATGAAGGGATGCACATGGTCAGCAACAATTCTCACATAGGCTATGGCATTCAAGTAATGATTGATTGGTATTAACGGGCCCAAAGTGTGCCAAAAAAAAAGTTCCTTACACCATTGCATTAATGAGCAGGTGTAAAGGTGTTCCTACTAGAGTGTTCATTGAGTGCATATGCCTTTTATAGTATGTATACAGTTACGGATCCGACACTACGTACAATTTGTCAGCCACCCTCTACTGTACACATCAATAGAAAAGTACCAGATATTATTTGGGCAGTGGACCATTCTCAATGCAGAAATCACACTAATGTACACTCACCGAACACTTTACTAGGAAAACCTGTACACCTACTCATGCAATTGTCTAATCAGCCAATCATGTGGCAGCAGTGCAATGGATAAAATCATGCAGATATGGGCCAGCAGCTTTGGGTAACGTTCACATCAACCATCAGAATGGGGAAAATGTGATTTCAGTGATTTTGATATTGTTGGTTCCAGATGGGCTCGTATGAGTATTTCTATAACTGCTGATCTCCTGGGATTTTCTCACGCAACAGTCTCTAGAGTTTACTCGGGATGGTGCCATAAAGAAAAAGCATTTGGTGAGTGGCAGCTCTGCGGACAGAAATGCCTTGTTGATGAGAGAGGCCAACAGATGATGGCCAGACTGGTTCGAGCTAACAGAAAGGCTACGGTAACTCAACTAACCACTCTGTGGTGAGCAGAAAAACATGTCAGAATGCACACCACGTCAACCCTTGTGGCAGATGGGCTACAACAGCAGAAGACCACATCGGATTCCACTTCTGTCAGCTAAGAACAGAAAGCTGAGGATACGGTGGGCACAGCTTCACCAAAACTGGACAGCTGAAGACTGGAAAAACATAGCCTGGTCTGATGAATGTTGATTTCTTCTGAGGCACACAGATGGTAGGGTCAGAATTTGGTGCCAACAGCATGAATCCATGGACACAACCTGCCTTGTGTCAACAGTCCAGGCTGGTGGAGGTGGTGTAATGGTGTGGGGAATGTTTTGGGGGCACACTTTGGGCCCGTTAATACCAATCAATCTTCGCTTGAATGCCACAGCCCATTTGAGTATTGAGTATTTGGCTATTTCAGGAACATGACAATGAGTTCAATGTTCTTCAGTGGCCTTCCCAGTCACCAGATCTGAATTCAATAGAACATCTTTGGGATGTGGTAGAACAGGAGAAAAAAGAAAAAAAAGTGCACCTGAAAATTCTGCAGGAATTATGTGATACAATCATGTCAACATGGACCAGAACATCAAAGGAATGTTTCCAACATCTTGTGGAATCCATGCCATGAAGAATTATGGCTGTTTTGAGAGCAAAGGGAGGCCCTACCCAGTATTAGTATAGTGTTCCTAATAAAGTGCTCACCAAGTGTACGAGTATAACCAACACAGCACAGTTCTTCCTAGCCACTTTATTAGACATACCTAGCATCATTGATTGAACTTGTAGGTGTACAGTTAGAGACTATGGCTCCTTTTTTCATGCTGTAACATGTTAATCAATCTCTCTCCTTTCATTAGTACCAGTTTCTGACCAGAGAATAGCTACTGTCTACAGTCTGTAATGCATACCTAATAAAATGTTCAATGAATGTAGATACAAGGAAAGTGTATGTAATAAAAGGGTAAAGGAGCATAAGTGTGTGTATGTGTATAGATGAAATGAAAGTACATGACCCAAACCTGCATGTGCAGTAGAGGAGATGGCCATCAGCCTGCAGTTGCTTGGCCAGCTCCAGCTGATGGTTGTCCATTAATTTATCGTTAACCACAACAAGAAGAGGCTTTCCAGCTCCTAAAACCTCCAGACAACTCCCAGCACCTAGAAAGACAAAATAAACCAAGTTAAAATCACTACAGGGCAGAGCAAATGGAAACTTAAGGGGACATTCTAAAATGCTTAACATGAAAAAAAGCTTAAGAAGAAGAAGAAGAAGAAGAAACATTAATGTGGCATTTAATGTACGAAAACAATGACAAAGCAACACCAAATAACAAACATCATTTTTGAAAAGGAAAACAACCCCCCATCTGGATCCTTTGCAGTTCACCTACAGGACCAACCACTCAGTGGAGGATGCAGTCAACAAGGGGCCTTGGATCATATGGACAATGTCAGTGTCTATGCCAGAATCCTTTTTTGTGGACTTCAGCTCACCTTTCAACACTCTCATCCCTAAATGCATGCCACGCTTCTCCAGCTGGATGTCCCACCTGAAATCCTGAAATCTGTCAGTGGATTACTGCCTGACAGACAGGAGACAGTATTTGTGGATTTGACCTATTTTATCAGACCTCAGTTCTTATTATCAGTCAGCACTGGTGCACCACAAGGGTGCGTATACTCTCCATTACTATATTCTTTTTTTTTTTTTTACAGACGACTTCTATATCTGTCCACCCCTTGGTCGAACTAATCAGGTTTGCAGATGACACCATTGTTGCGGGTCTCACAAAGGAAAATGACGAGGCTGCCTACCACATTAAAGCAGCAGAACTTGCAGCCTGAGAGTAATAACCTTCAGCTGAACACTCTCAAACCTGTTGAGATGTGTACAGACGTCCACAGAGGCCAACCATCACACCCACCTCTGTCTATCAACAGCACCACTGAAAGCACTGAAAGCACTGTCGAACCTTTCAGATATCTGGGCTCCACTATTACGCATACCCTTAAATGGGAGGAGAACATCACATGCTTTGTCGAGAAGGCACAACACAGGATGTTCTTTCTGAGGCAGTTGAGGAAGCTCACTGTATCTCAGCCAATAATGGCTCAGTTTTACAGAGACATCGAGAGAATTCTTACATCCTCTGTCACTGTGTGGTTTCTCTCCTCCTCTTCTCAGTCCAAGAAACTATTACAACGAGTAATCTATACTGCTCAGAAGATCACTGTAAGCCTGCTCACTCCCATCAATGACTTGTTCACCACCAGAGCCAGGACATGGGGCCAGAAAATTGCTAATGCTCCCATCCATCCGGGCAACCACCTGTTTCGGAAGCTACCATCAGGCAGGCGCTACTGAAGCATACGAACCAAGAGAGCTCGTCACCACAACAACTTCTTTCCATGTGCTATCAATCTCATCAACCAAGACCAATGATTATATATATATATATATATATATATATATATTTATTTATTTTGTGCAGTCAATCACCCAGAACATATTAATATTACATTTATTAGACACATTATATCCTGACTACAATAACTTGTCCAATACTGATTTCCTGCACTGAACGCACAATACATGTTATCTGCACACTACCTCAAAAGCATGCACCTAGTATGATTACAGTTCATACTATGCATCTTATATATGTATATGTTATTGTTTTTGCATGTCTAAAGTCTGAGCTGTGTCTTTATTTGTATGTTCACTTGGGGCACTTTTTAATGTGTCAAGTGGTAGGTCAACTTGTATAATCTGTTATTTGGTGTTTCTGTGTCACCGTTTTAACATATTAAGCCATGTTAAGCTGTTTATTATAATAGTTTATAATGTAATAAACTAATAAAAATACATGCTTTATACTTAGACACTCTCAGGGGTAATATACTGTACCTCAAGAGTACACCTTCAGTAATTTAAGTATGTACACTCACTGTCCACTAATAGGTACACCTGCTCATTCATGCAGTTATCCAATCAGCCAATCATGTAGCAGGAGCAGCAGCAGGACAATGCATGAAGTCATGCAGATACAGGTCAAGAGCATCAGTTAATGTTCACAGCAAACATCAGAACAGTATGATCTCTGTGACTTTAACCATCACATGGTTGTTGGTGCCAGATGAGCTGGTTTGAGTATTTCAGAAACTGCTGAATTCCTGGGATTTTCACACACAACAGTCTCTGGAGTTTACACAGAATGGTGCAAAAAACAAAAAACATCCTGTGAGTGGAGGGTCTGCAGGATGAAACATCTTCTTGATAAGAGGGATCAGAGGAGAAAGACCAGACTGGTCTGAGCTGACAGGAAGTCTATCGTAACTCAAATAAGCACTCTTTACAACCATGGTGAGCAGAAAAGCATCTCAGAAAGCACAACATTGAGGTGGACAGGCTACAACAGCAGAAGACCACTAGATCAGGTTCCACTCTAGTCTGCCAAAAACAAGAATCTGAGTCTATCATGGGCACAGATTCACTGAAATTTGACATCTGAAGACTGGAAAAAGACCAGCTGATTTTTCTCCTAATCTTCAACTGTCCATGACTGGCTGACTGGATATCTGCATAAATGAGCAAGTGTACAGGTGTTCCTAGGGTGTACACCTTACTTACAAACATGCATGTAGTGTACCTTTAAACCTTTACCCTAAAAAGTAATTACAGTCTACTTATGTATCTTAAATCATTTTAAAGTTACAACATATCTATGTTTCGAGATGAAAGATACACTATATGGCCAAATGTGTGTGGACATCTGACCATCATATCCGATATCAGTGCCAGATCACATTAATGCTCTTGTGGCTGGTGGGTAAATTCCCAGAGGCACGCTCCAAAATCTAGCGGAAAGCCTTCCCTGAAATAGAAAGGGGTGACGAAATCTGGAATGAGATGATCAGAAAGCACATATGAATGTGATGGTCAGGTGTGCACAAACTTTTGGCCACATAGCGTACATATTAAAGGTGTAAAAGGTGTTTGTATGAGGGTACCACCCCAGTGACAAGCAAAGGAACAGTTTACTAGTGCACTGTTCAGTCTGTGGAAATTTCAGGAATAAACAAAACACCAAAAGCTTCAATAAACAGCTAAAATATTATTGTAATGAGATGTAAATGTGTGCAAAAAGTTTGAGACGCCCTGCATTAAGCCACGTTAGGCCCAGCCAAAGCATGAATAAACATCGACAGAGATAAATGAGCTTATCTTTCGGTTAATTGTGTTTTTATGTGGCTTCTCACCAGCATGGCTAATGACTACATCTGCGCTCTGAATGTTTTCAGCGATGGACTCTTTAAAACGAAAAGCTTGGAGCCTCAGTCCAGGACAGCTGTGTGCATCAGGAATAAACGAGCCTCGGCCAACCTGAAGCACCATATCCGTGTATCCTCGATGTATTAACGCCTGGGATTAGAAAATAGAAAAGGAACGCAATTTTGTGAAGTGAAATTTGCACCATTCGTTTGCCTAGCTGACTTTTAGTTAGCGCATATGCTAAGTAGTTAAGGCTAACGTTAGTGTATTCAGCTAGCCGAAGCTAGTCATAATATCATAGCTTTTAATTTACTATCTAGATAAATGCTGATATACGTTCGACATTGACTACCTCTACAACTTCATCTGAAGTTAGGGTGACTATCAAGTCGTCAAAACAAGTTGTTCCAACTGTCACAAAAACTGTTTTCTTCATTGTGCCAGTGAGGTGATTATTTACATAGCGAGAGCCACAGTGACCAAAGAAACTATCAGACTGAGCAAACATGGCGGCGCCTGCTGACAGTCTCCTTCACAATAGCAGTAGCTTTCTTTCTTTTTTTTTTTTGCGGAAATGAATGAATTTTAACATTTATTAATAAACATGAATAGTTTTATTATGTTTCTTTTTTTCGTCCTGAAAAAAATTACTGTCATATCTTACAGAAAACAGCTGAACTGTGAACTAGAACCCGAAATATGTAGGATTGCTGCTAGCAAAATGCTGAACATTAGCCTACAGACTGATACACCACTGCCATCTGAAGGAGTGGAGAATAACATAAAGCACTAAATATGAAAGAAAAAAGCATTGTCTATGAGCACTGTGTATTTTCAGTCTTGTACCGTGATGAGAAAAATCTAAAATACATTTTCTTAAAAGTATATATTACCATAATTTAATAGACACAGGGTAGTCTACGTTTTAGTGAAGTGACCAGCCAAATAAACTGTATGGTTTTATACAGTGGATATAAAAATAGCAACACACCCCTGTTCAAATGGCAGGGTTTTGTGAAAATATGAAACCAAGATAAATCATGTCAGATCTTTTTCTTCCTGTAATGTGATACAGCAACCAACAAAATTCAAGTGAAAAACAAATATAAACGTTTTAGGTGAAAAAAAGGAAAAGAAAAAACTTAACCTGGGTGCATAAGTGTGCACACCCCTTAAATAATACTTTGTTAAAGCTTCTCTTGCTTGTAATACAGAGCTCAGTCTTTTGGGGTAAGAGTCCACCAACTTAATACATCTTGATTTGGCAAATGTATTCCACTCTTCCTTGCAAAAATGCTCCAGGTCTTTGAAATTGCAAGGGGATCTCCTGTGTCTTCTTCAAGTCATTCCACAGGTGTTCAGTAGGATTTTGATCTGGACTCTGACTGGGCCATTCCAAAACGATGACCTTCATTCCTTTGGATTTGTGGATTTGTACTTTGGTTCATTATCATGCTGGAAATTTTCTTTATCTTCATCTGTCTAACACAGGCCCACAGGTTTTGGGCCAAAACAGATTGGTATTTGGAGCTATCCATGATTCCTTCTATCTTGAGTAGAGCCCCAGTCCCAGCTGAACAGAAGCAGCCCCATAGCATGATGTTGCCACCACCATGCATGTATGGTGGGTATGGTGTTTTTGTGGCAAAATTTTGTGGGCTTGGATGTATTTTTTTCACCCTACCCTGTAGCCCAGACATGAAGAATATGAGATGCAGTACAGTGCGTGACCAGGACTTGCCAGATATTCCTGCAGCTCCTTTAATGTTGCTGTAGGTCTCTTGGCAGCCTCCCTGATAATTTTTCTTCTTGTCCTTTCGTCAATTTTGGAGGGACGTTGTGTTCTTGGTAATGTCACTGTGATGCCCCATTTTCCTCACTTGTTAATGATGGCCTTCACAGTGTTCACTGGTACATCTAATGTTTTGGAAATTGTTTGTACCCCTCTCCTGATTGACACCTTTCAACTATAAGATCCTGTACATGCCTTGTAAGCTTTTTGCGAACCATGCCTTCAGCAGTCGGATGAAACCAAGAAGATGTCAAGAAGATCTCATATGAAGCTGATCTTTATTTGGGGTTAATCAGAATCACTTCACTAATGACAGGTGTATGATAAATACTTTTGAACACGAGTTTGAATGTAATTGGTTAATTCTGAGCACAGTCACAATTTCCATTATAAAAGAGTGTGCAGTTGTGCAGGCCCCCCCCCCCCCCCAAAACATTTCTATTTGTTTTTCTCTTGAATTTTGTTCATTGTTATATCACATCAAAGATGCAAAAAGATCTGATTTATCTCAGTTTCTTTCTTTTTTTACAACACAAAATTTTAACAGAGAGTTTAGACTATTTATATCCACTGTAACTTACAAGCAATAAGATTAAAAAAAATTATAAATATTTCAAATATTCTGGCAGTTTCCCTACCAAATGATTTAGTGCTTTCACTAGTGTTCTTCTGTATTGTATTTAAATATAGTACTTAACAGTAAATAGGCTCAAATGTGAAGTTATGAGCTTATCCAGTGATGTTGGTTTGTAAGGTTATTGTAACATGTTCAATGCTCCCAATTTTGCATTTTAGCTATTGAGATATCACTGACAGTCCAGTCTTAATGCACTCCATACAATTTTCATAATAATAAACTGCTTAGTGTATATCTGCGTACTATAGCTCGATATGATGTCATTGTTAATAGACAAAGTTTAGAAGTTTTGGTTGTTGAGTGGTGCAGTGCTTTAGATTTTTCTGGTACACTGAGGATCTGGTCAATGGTAGTCTGTATATGATGTGTGTGAGAGAAATAGAGGAGACAGGAAACATGAACTCCACACACAAGTCTGAAACTGTAATCATTTAAGGCGTCATTAATGCTCCATTTCAGAAACAATGCATACTGTCACAAAAAGCAAAAAGGCCGATGGAACATAAAAATTCAATATGTACCCATCTTTGTAATTAAACATTTTAATAAATATACTATTATGAGGGGGGAAAAAGCATACATACTGTAGTCTTAAAAAAAAAAAAAAAAAAACAGAAGAAAAACAGAAGAAAAGCAAAGTTAGATGGTCCAGGCTTCAAACCTCCATAATGGCTATTATCACTTTAAAAGTAGATATCAAACATAAAATGTTAAAAGAAATCCTGGGGATGTACAACTGAGCACCGTCAGCATTTTACAGGTCGCAGAAATCCTGCTCATACATAATGTAGTTCCCCTCTAAGAAAATAGATATTAATAGCCCTGTCACATTTGGCCCTGTTTCCAAAGTCCTCTGCCCTCCCACTGATGCTTGTCATGCAGTTCCCAAAAACACCCAGTATACTGTATATATACTGTATTATATATGTGCTCTACAATACAGACACCGATGAAAGTCAGAGATTTCAAAGTCCCTGCTTTATGCTGCAGCAAAACCAAGGCTTGTCAGGTGACCTCCTCGGTCCGAGTTCAGACGGCTCAGTGACACTGGTGTGGCTCATGGGGTCAAAACATCACTGAAGCAGACACTGGTTCAAAAGGGCCTCCTGCCAGGTGCTGTGGCTGCAGAAAACAATCCCCCCCCCCAAAAAAAACCCACATCAGTTATTCTGCAACAGAAAGCATGATGAAACATATGCCTAAATGTTACATGTGAAAGATTTACAAATAACACACCAGAAATGTGGCATAAATTAAATGTAGTAAAATTTGTTTCTAGGTAACACCTCTAATCGACATCAAAAGTTATTTATCATGTAATCAGTGTTTTTGCCTATAAGGATGTAAACAGACCATATACTGTGTAGGCTACATGAACAAAACGCACTAAGCAGAAATGAGTACTAACATTCTAGGACAGTTTTCCTCAAAGTGGGTCAAATGATTGAGTTCTTATAGACAGACTTTTGACTGGTTTTTAAACAGGCTTTAAACAAGCCTTTAAACAGGCTTAATTCAAACCCCAATCATTCAAAAACAAATAGCCTATAAATAATGTCAGTTTGGAGCTAATGTGCTCTGCGTGAAGACAGTGTTTCTAGGAATAAAAAGCTTTATGTCTCCATAGACAAACTTTTATTGTACACATTTAAATAATGAGTAATATTTGAATAGTTGGATTATGTGCATATGAATCTGCACTGAGAGGTCAGTGGAATATATTTCACAGTTGAAGGGGTCCCTGGCTTCAAAAAGTTCGAGAACTCTGCTTCAGTAAACGTCTAAATGTCCCGTGTAGGGACGAAAACATCCTTGAGAATCTCTCCTTGAACTTCTACTGCAACAACATAACCACGTTTCTTCATTAAAGTATCTCTAAATGTCATTCTCTCATTTTTGAACATTCTGAAAAACACTTGTTTCAAGAAGTTAGTAACAAACAGAATGGTGCCTCACAGATGGAGAACTTGTTTCCTGTTATTTTGGAACATGAATTGTCATTCAGGACGTCCTCTTTCTTTGCTGGGAATCTCCCTGCTCTCTTGTTCCTGACACTAGTCTAGACTGTGCTGCTTCTTCACGCTTCACCAGGCCTTCTCTGTACTCAGGCAGTTTAGTTTGTCATGCCGCATTCTTTGGGTGATCTAATGATAACAGAACCAAGCCTGCCTGGAGAAGCAGTCGATCCTCAACTGGCTCCTCTCATGCACCACACTACAACTATACATGACCCTCTCATATGTCTAGAGTTCATTATGTGTCATTAACACACAAACATGACATCACAGATTTGTAAAATGCAGCCTCAGTGCTTGTTTAAGATCAAAACTAAAGATCATACATAACCACCTCATTAACAACTTGGAATATACATATATTCTTAGAATGACAAAACTTCAGTATAGTCACATGTGTTGGGCCACATTTCCAGGGTGGACATCTTGTTAATTCAAGATGCTACATTTGCAGGACGAACTAATTTACCAAAGCTTGAATTAAAAGGAATGTGGATATTCAATAGTAATACAAAAGCTGTACATTTTCTGAAACTGTATTTAGAAAAAAAAAGAAAAAGAAAAAAGACAAATAAACTTGTACGGTTTGTGCTAACTGTCAAAGTCTAGTAAGGAACGTGTGTGTGTGTGTGTCCTGGTTGCACACTGTTCCTCTGACTGAGTATGGCACTTCCTGTGTTCCTCTCACAGATGCAATGCTTCTTCATTATTGTGAGGTTGCCAATTAATTTACACAATTTTTTAAAAATAAAGTATCTCTCTCTCTCAGTTTCTGCTGTTTTGTTTGTATTGTTGCATATTCTCTGCTTTTTAGGCAGCCAGGATTGTCTGGGTCTGCTGTTTTGTACAGAGAGCTGGTGCTGACTGAGTGTACACGGTCAGTGTGCTTCTCAGTGTTGTTTGTCACCGCCAGTCTGATACACTGTACGGTCTTTGTAGGGCCAAACAGCACTGCTTTGTCTGTTTCCCCAATCATGATGTTTTATTTTATTTTTTTCAGCTGTGCTGTAATCTAGTTACTTCTGACTAGGTTTATTTTGTTGGGGTCCTGAATGTGAGCGCGGCTCTGGAGCGAGCGACATTACTGTGGTCATTGTTCAGCTTTTGGTATTGCACAGCTTCATAAACAATATGAGGAAGGTGCTTCCTGAATTTCACTTTTTCGCATCCATGGCTATTATGATTAATTGAGATCAGCCTAATTCTGCCCTACTGTTCTTTTCTTATACAAGTTTCGAAAGTCTGCCATTTTTGCCAGAATCTTTACAGGTAAGCACCCCCTCCTCCCAAAAACTTACATTTTACTGTCATAAAAGACAGTTCAATTACTAAATCCAAACATCATGAAAAGGAATATCCGCAAAATGTGTTAATTTGGGTATTGATTTATTTCCCCTCAGTTCCTCAATGCCTGAAGAAGTGAGGTCTAAATCATTCTAGTTTCATGCTTCAGTAGATTAATGCTCTGATGTAGACCCTGCACAGTGTGGAACACTGGAACCACAACGTCTACATATAGCAAGAGTCTGATCTCCAAGATGTGCAGAGTCTTTCTTCCAAATCCCACGACCATCCTTAATAAATATATTAAGTACAAGGACTGCTGAGCTTAAGCAGCAGTCCTGTCTCAATTTACATGAGACAAACTGTCTGTTTATTGGCAATTTTTATGCCACACTTGTCTCTTGTATACACAGATTTGATTATATTTAGCCTCCTACACTGCTTTGAGTGAATCTGACGAATAATTTTTGGTGCTAAAAAAAAAAACAAAAAACAGAGCTTTTCTTTAAACCAATAAAGCATGTAGATATTTGCTGCTTATTTTAAAAGACCTGCAGCAAAACGGATCCTGAGGATAAATTGTGAATGGGTGGAATGGGATGGTACATGTATGGTTTTTTGCACAGAAGTCTGAAAGCACAAATTATAAACAGGACCTACATACCTGTGGAGCGTGCGGTAAGGCCAGGGACCTCACTGCATCACACACGCCGTGCAGCACTGCTCCTGTTTCTCAGGCAAAGTGGCATAGTTCATCTGCCTCACGATCTCAGCGAAGAGCTCGTCCACCATGGTCTTGCTCTTAGCCGAGGTCTCGATGAAGGGGCAGCCCCACTCCTGTGCCAGGGCTCGGCCATCGGACCCGGCGACCTCCCGCTCAGATTCTAGGTCCACCTTATTGCCCACCAAGATGAGGGGAACCTTCTCAAAGCGCTTCACTCGAACTATCTGGTCACGCATCGGTCTGATGTCCTAGTGGGAAACATGACTTTGTCAGTGCTACAACCCTTCAGGCCACAGTCCACTTTTAGTTCAGTTACATGGAAATGATGTCTTGTGACTTCATTGTATGATCATATTGACTTCCTCTCTATATTTAACAGCAACTGAGTGTATAGTTAGGTGTTGCTTGATCATATTTAAAAAGCAACACTTTTTTTGTTCAAAAAAGCCACACTCGTGTGAATGAAGCAGATCAGGTACAGATCTTACCTGAAATGACTGCTGATTTACAAGGCTGTAGACTAAGATGAAGCCTTGGCCGTTCTTTATATAAAGATCCCTCATGGACGCGAACTGCTCGGTTCCGGCCGTGTCCAGAATCTCCAGCACCGAAGGGGACGAGTCTACCTCGATCTCTTTCCGATAGAAATCCTCGATGGTCGGGTCGTATTTTTCTATGAAGGTGCCGGTGACAAACTGCACGGTCAGGGCGGACTTGCCCACGCCGCCGCTGCCCAACACCACCACTTTGTACTCCTTCATTTGGGACTGGGCGCTAAAACACTGAGCCAATCTCGGCTAGCTGTCTAGCTAGCTTTATCTGCTTCCCAACATAAAGCAAACCGCTGGCTGGTAAATTAACCCGCTTTAAATTCCCACCAGATAACCGCCTCAAATACTATGAAACCGCTTTAAAAAAAAAGTGTTGCGACTACTTGTTTTTTGTTGTTGCTCTTTGTGCTCTGTTATATCTGCCAGGCCAGCTAGCCGTGCTAGCTAGCTCAAACCAAAACGCCCCTGCTCCATCTATGTTCGAGTTTGATTTAGATTTTGCGCAGTGCCGCCGCGTAAGTGCACATGGTGTAAATATATATATTTTTAAAAAAGCTACAGACGAATTAAAAGTTGTTCGCTAACACCTCGTTAAAGGCTAAAGTCGTGGGATAAAAAGCGCGTTTATGGTTCCTTCCATGTTAGCGTCCATGTGAATGCACTAGCTAAGAAGCCAACTAGCGTCCTACACTCATTCCTAGCTAGGCTGGCTAGTAGGCTAGTAGCTCGCGCAAAAAAAAAAAAAAAAAAAGTCTCGGTCGCTGCGCGTTCACTGGATGGCGGATCTTCCCAAGTTATCCCTGTGCAGCGTCCCTCTTAAAACAACAGGTGGGGATTAGTACTAAACACAGTTATTTGTAATTTACATAAAATCCTCTGCCTGTTGTGGCCTCTCCCTCCCTCTGCCCGCCACCACACCGCACCGCACAGCACTCTCTTCAGCTCCTTTCAACGAGCTCAGGCTCTGTCCAGAACCGCATACTACCGCACTAAATAGTGTGACAAATAGTAAGCACCCTACAGCAGGATGCAGAGCCGCTGAGCTCCGCCACCTATAGTAGGCATACTATTTAGTACGGTAGTATGCAGCTCGGGAGGCAGCATCAGCCTGAACGGATCGATTTCTTTCGGAAATTCGCTTTTAATGTAATTTTTTTCGCATTAACAGCTTATTATATACACCCAGTGGTCATTTTAGTAGGTAGACATTTTACTTACAGCTTGTTTTATCAGGTAAATGACTGACTGCAGTTCATCTGTTGCTATGCAGTTTGTCAGATTCCTTTACTCCATGTATTCAGTGAAGGCACCGCCATAGTAGGCTGTAATACTCAGCACTGCAGTGACACTGGACACATTACACACCTTTTGGGACATATTAACCTTCCTCTATTCCTTCACAGCGTCTGCGTAAGACTATGGGACGATGGATATTTTGGGTTGGTGAATTATTCTTAACCTGACCGCCCTGGCTGAAATAATCTAGCTATAGTCTGTCCAGCTATCAAAAGTACTCAGGCCAAGTTGGTCAAGCTGATATACACCATCTTTGCCAGCTACCCTTCCATATTTGAGAAAATACCACAACAATAAGCCAATTAGGAAACCTAAAACCTTTATTGATCAGCTTAGCAGCTGGTAAAGATGGTTTGCCTGTTTGACCAGCTCGGCCTGTGATTTGCTGGGAGAGACATTAAACTGACTCTGATGCACCTGAAATAAGCACCAGATGAGCTACACTCAGGAACTTTATATCTACCAAGTGATCAGTATGGTAGGTTTACCTCAGAAACTGGCCAATATGTAGATAAGTTGAGCTAATAACGCAGCCACTGAAGCTATAAGGTGTGTGCATGTGTGTAAAATATTTCTAGAGGTCTTGCTGAACTTCACTCAGCGCTGAATAACAGTATGTTACAAACAGAAAACTGTATGTCAGTCAAGAAAGCAGCATATTACATAAGGGACCACTTTTCAGACAAAAAAACATAATGAAGGCTGCTGGGTTTTGCTGCAAAAATAAGAAGAAAGTGTGACAGTCAAAGTCTCCAGAAGAACTTTGGCTGGTTCTGCAAGATGCTCAGTAACACTTCCAGCTCATTTCCTTATCAAACTGCACAAATTATACCTGAGACTACGATTTCTTTCTTTTTTTTTTTTTAAATGAAGGATCATCAGACCACATACTGACTTTGTTTCATTTATTACTGTTTACTGCTCTTTATAGTATTTTTTTTTAACGTAGAAACTTTTAATTTCATTATTTTTGAAGACATCTTTGCTCTACAGAATTTCTTTGCATGTGCCTAAGGCTTTTGCACAGTACTGTATGACATCAGTATGGTTTACATCTCACCTGTTTGTCTTCAAAATAAATAACAGCTTTTAAAGAGTTATTTTTTAGGAAAAAAAAAATACACACGCTGGAGTTTCCATTTAAGTGCTTTATTAAAATGTCAAACAAAAAGAACAGATCATATAAGTATGTATATTTTCTATACATTACTATAATCATAAAAGGGATTGGCAATAAGCACAAATTTTTAGCACATACAAGTACAACACGCTAAATAGAAAGAGAAGCATTTCATATAAAGAGTCAGGGCATTCAATTAGATCTTGTCCTACAGTGGGGGAAAGAGGAATCAACAACATATGGCTTTGAAACAAGGTGGACATTCTTTAAACTGCTTCTGGTAGAAAGCACTTATTCTGCGTTTAAAACTACACCTGACTGATGCCCTTAAAGGGACAAAACCTCAAATCTCAGACAAGAGACTGCATTTACATTTACATCCATAGCATTTTACAACATAAATATGAACTTAATCCTATACACACATTTTATATGTCAATACCGTCAACATCAATTTCCACACAGACTTAAATATGATGTGATTAAATATGAGTGATGGATTCTCTTGTTTAAAAATGAAATAATCAACAAAGAAAAAAAAAAAAAAAAAAAGCACTGTCTTCACAGAAAGTCCAGGCACAGTAAGGTGGACAGCAGAAGGGTGTTAGTTGTTTTTTGTTTTGTTTTTTTCTTCTAATATGCACAGTGGTCAAAAGTGTCCTTTTGATTGCATTCATTTACTGCATGTTCTGTAAATCAGGACTTAAAGATATCAAACTCTGTGCTGAGTCCACTTTATAGTCAGAAGGTTTGGGACCACGTGAATGTGGTCCAAAGGTGCATCGATATGCAAGAACCTACAAAGACTCAGTCTCTCCCTCACTACTAGGACAAGTGCCATGGCAACAAAATTCTTGGCTTCCAAAGCAACTGTGGACCACAGAATGTACAAGATATCTCCAGCTTTCACTGTGTTAATAGGATTTGTCTTGAGGAAATGCACTGAGATATTTAAAATTGATCAGTTTTTTGGGAATGTGTGAGTGTTTGAACACTGAGAGGAAACCAAATACAGAAATGTAACTTAAACTCCTTATAACCAGTTGCAATGCTTTCCTGCTGTAATCTGACCCTGATGTTGGTGGTGTGTCCTGTATTTGGATGATGGTCAGCCCTCCTCACAGGCAGGAAAAAGGGTTTCGCTGTCTGTTATACCGATTGCCATCTGCAGGGGGCAGAACATCACCAGTACAGATCTCACATGTGCTAAAATCCCAAGCAGATCCATTTTGAATCCCATTTCTCTTCAGCTCTTAGATCCATGAACACATTAAATAATAATAATAGTAATAATAATAATAATAATAAGCGCAGCAGAATACCTGACACTAAATTGGCAATTCACAACGAATACAGAAATAAACAGAAAGACGAGCAAGCTATTTATTCTTTGGTTTCTTGGATGCAACGCATCACCTGCATACAATTTAGGGGCCATGCTTCTTTCCAAACACCACCAACACAGTTTAGGATCAGATATAAACAGCCTCTGTGCTCTGTGTAATATGCTTATTTTTGTAAACTATGACAAACTATAAAGCATCTTTTCCTTTTCATCTATTTTATCAGCAAGCAACAACATGCTCATGGTGCGAACAAGGGCATTAGCAAAAAAAGAACATACAACGAATCTCTCGCATTTCTTGAACAACCTAGTAGAAGGACAGATGTTTACCTGTATTCCGAACAATACAGTCATTTCATTTGAACAGGTTTTTCAATATATATTTCTATATATTTGTATTTATCTATGCATATTCAAAATAAATTCTGAATCTTTTCACTCATTTATGTACATAAGTGCAAACGAGGTGAAGGACACACATTCGTACACTGATGGGGGCACAGCAGGTCCCAGCACAGCTGGGCTAAAGGCTGGCTAGAGAGCACAGGGAGAGAAATGAGACATTACCAGGAGGTTCAAGTTCTAGCTTACTACGTCCTACATCTCGTTCCGCTCCTGACATCATCGAGTTAAAGATTCAAGCACTCATCATCAAAACGAGTCCATCTGCAAGCCCCTTTCTGGTGTCTACCAGTCCAGACAGCCCCCCCCCCCCCCCCCCCCCCCCCCTTAAAAAAAAAAAAAAAAAAAGATGATTCCCCACCTGAAGACACTGTTTTGCACCAGAATATCTCTTTCAACCATCAGAGGTTATCAAGTTTTTCTTTTAGCTAAAGATCCAACAGGTCCGTTCTAAAGCTCAAACACTGACTCATCAGACTCATATTTTTTGTCATTTATCTCAAGCAGACAACTATCCTGTTAGAAAAATAAGAAATAATAATAATAATAATAATAAAAAAAAAACAAATAACATGACATCTCCAAATGGACTTTGGAATTGAGGAATCTTTTTTTGTACAAAATAGGCATCATTTCTTAATCCAAGGTAAGATATCTACACATTCCCTTTCAGAATAAGTTAACCTTGTACATTAATTCAATTGAAGTGTGAAAAAATTCACAATTAAGATTCACAAAGGTAGCCATGTTGTAGTTTTGTTGCCATAGCAACAACAACTTACTATCAAGTTACAATGAATTGATCATTGTAATACAAATGTGTATATAGATTAATATTTATATAGAGAGATATTTCTTATTTTTTTTATTTACTGCTAACTACACAAACTATGTATCAGATTATTCAGATTATTTCCATTTCATGCAATGAGAGTTTATGCTGTAGAATAAGTAACTGATAAGAAATCATTAATGATCAAGTTAACTAAAACATGTTCATTTTCAAAATGTAAAACTCACAATAAATTTACTTAACATGTGGAAATACAGATAAAATAAGTACCATTAAAAATGACATTAAGATCACGTGACCTTAATGGTGACAAAACTATAGCAAGGATGCACTAGTAATATGTACATATAAGATTATCTAACTACATTACACATGAATACACACTTCTTAAAAAGTGAGTGTTCTTAAAATGCTAAAGCCCCAAACGAGGCATGTTTTTTTTCCTTAATCAAGTATTTTGTTAATTCCAGCTGGATAGCAGTTGGAGAAGGCATAACTCTTGATATGAGAGAAATAAGTGATAGAGAGAGCGAGAGAGAGAGAGAGAGAGAGAGAGAGAGAGAAATCTATACCTTGGCTAGGCAATGAGACTCGCCCAACTACAAGAAATAATCCATTATACAAATCAAACAGCTTAGTACACTCTTAAACAATTTAACGGCCAACATTTACACACACCCACACCTTAACATTTTATAAATTGTGTACAACACAGAAACTCCAATAACACAGTATATTGTCTTGTTGATTTTGCATTTGACCTCGGTTTACTCTATTGAATCTGAGCACTTCATGCTTATTTTGTTATATCACTGTAATAAAGCAAAACATTCTCTTGAGCCAGTTTTCCAAGGCTTTAAGATGTTGAAGACTAAACGTAACTGTCAGTGAGCATTAAAGTTGACAATCAGTTTTAGTCTTGGGTTAACCTTAACTTACGTTTAGAAAACAGGCCCTGAGCTTTTGGCCTGGAGAGTCTCCTCTAGACAAAATAAAACCTCACAAATACACTATTTCCAAAGAGGTCCTCTTTTTATAATAGGTGCAGTGTTTGACCATCCAAATTTGCTCCTCAGTGTGGCTATCTGTACAAAACAGCACAGCTGTTTCATGTAAGGACGACAGCAACAACTTGACAAGGTCCTTGACAAGTCTCTTAGACAGAATCTTGTTTTTTTTTTATAGTACATCAACAGTGAATGGCATTGGGAGAATTTTACTCCCTTGATATGTTGAAATATGTTGTGGTTTGTTTCAGGAGGAAAAAGGTGAGACAGGCATCCTCGAGCTTTAATGACATTCTTCTTTGTCCTAAATGTCACATTCAAATGTATATAAGGCCCTTTCCTGGCAACGTTTGTTAGTGAGGTTCATCAGTACCCCGGGTACAGCCGATTCCCCGTCTCTACACCTCGGCACTTTTCTCCTGCAGAATTACTGCTTTTAGTACAACGTGAAATGAACCGCTCATATGGCTGACAGTCAGCTTTGCCCTGTTTTTTTTTTTTCTTTTTTTTTTCTTCTTTTTTTAGAGTCTGTCGACTTTTGAACATAAGGACACAATAAGTGGTCAATCTGTAAGCTGGATTAAATAGACACACATTTCACAAACATAATACACAGCAACTTAATCCTGATTAAATCAGCGAGCTGCGAAGCTGAAAAAAATAAAAAAACAAAAGAAGGTAAACACATGTACTACCATTACAAAAAATGTTGCAGGCCTCGGTTGGTGCTTTATCTTACATCACTGTATTTGTTCTTTCAAAACAAGCATCTACTCCAATTAAAGCTTATAAAAGATTTCTCTGCAGATCAGATCAGAAATGGCCTTTAGTCCACACATTGTAAGTAAGCTACAGGAGCTCCAATAATATGGTACAGCAGTATGAGGTGAATTAGGAAAGATTGAAAGCCTGAATTAAAGCACAGCATTAATGACTGCATTAGCTGTAGGGAAAATAACATTTTCAATCAGTCTGCTTTTGGGCCTTGGCATGTAATAACTCTACTCCTTTTTTCCAGTGATTGGCACCGAGTGAGCTAGCTCTGGGAGTCATTGGCACATAAAGCAGTACACTTGTTTAAAAGTGTACTGCTGCCATTAGTAATTTAACAGGACAGTAGGATTACCGTAAACATCCGTATTCTGTGCGAGTGGACTCTGTATATTTATTTCTCTCCGATTCCCACATTATGATTTATTTTGGGAGCGTTCAACTGCATTCACTGTGTTCTTAATTACATTTGAACCTTACACTGCGTATATTGCTACGACATTGTTAAGACTTGCACATTAGCTCCAGATAGAAAAAAAGGCTCTATGAAACCTCTAGAAGTGTAGCTTTGGTTTCTGTCACACTGCGAATATCACAGCATGGACAGTTCCAAGATCTTGTGTTACTGTGAGATGTAACAAACAGGGCTAAGCAATAAGCACAGACAAACAGACTGTCACACAGTAGGAGGGACTGGGCCATGGATTTTGGCAGTGACTGTCCAAGCTATAAGGAAAGACAGAAGCAGAGATGGTGGCAGACCCTAATATATCGCAATGTCTCTGATAATCCAAGTCAAACTTACAGATCAGTGGAAACAGAGATGAGGAAAAAAAAAAGCACTAGGTTACAGGAGATGAGTAATACGCTCTGACGTTGCTGACTACAGAGGAACAGTTGGGCTTTGAAATGGCGCCGCTCCAATCGAAGGCCACAGCTGCTGTGCTGGCACTGCCTATCACAGTATGGTGATCCGACTCATCCTGAGCTAGTCATCTATCAGACCTCCTGTGCAGCGCTGGCTATAGGGCTGTAATCAGACCCTGCAGATCAGTGTACATCATCGTGCACAATACGACGTGCGGGTACACTGACATTTCTGCTTAAGGCGGGTTGCATTAAGAAATTGGAGGTATTCACACAGGAATCTACCTAACCTCAGTCTGAACGTTTCACGTAAACAAATCTGTGGTATGTCCAGGCATGGAAAAAATTACACTTCAACCAATTGCAGCTTGTTAGGATTAGGCTTAAATAAATAACACCGCTCCGCCAATCACTGGCTAATGGTAGAAAAATTGGATTGGTATGTAGAATAGGAATGACAAGCTTGCTTTTAAATGGTATACATGAATGCTGAATTTGTTTTAGTCTGTGCTAAGAGATAGGCCAGTGTTATGACTAACAAGGCCAATTCATAACAAATGCGTTTTTAAAACATTTTAGTTGCATGTCTCACGTTATTTTTTTTATTTTTTTTTTGGTAATACCTGCCATGTCTCTTTATTTTTTAACTTGTATGTGTGAGACTGAATCCATTCAAATTACATACACTTTCATTTGCTGTATCATCTACAACAGTGTTATGATTGTGCAGCCTGCACAAGTTCTGTATAGCAATGATATATCAACCAGAATAAACACAAAAATGCTAATCACGGTCCCACTGTCTCATGTCATGTTTTCGAGTGAACGGTGTTGTAACTGCAGGT
This sequence comes from Pangasius djambal, assembly GCA_022985145.1. Lineage (NCBI taxonomy): Eukaryota > Metazoa > Chordata > Actinopteri > Siluriformes > Pangasiidae > Pangasius > Pangasius djambal. The sequence goes on along the minus strand of CM040981.1, from coordinate 16,060,229 downwards.
GGCCCACTCCCATGTCCCTTTGACTATGTCATATGTCTACGTGTTCACTTCCCTGTTAAGAATAAAGTGCAGTATTGCGGTGTGGACTAGACGTACATACTTATGCTATACGGACGCGTTACTTAAGTGTCGCATCTGGTGTGAATTCTAGGTCAGAGACATCTAATGAACATCGGCAACCTTTTGACTAACAAGTTATGTGGACAATAATGTGTAAATGTCTGCGACTAAAAGAAAAACCCATGTAAAGTTTAAAAAGTGCTTTCCCTAAAGCTCTCATACACGCCCATCTCTGCTCTAAGCCGTGTGTACATTACACTCTTGTGTTCTCTGCACAAGCTTTTGCAGAATCAATGTGTGCTGTCAGGTGACATCAAGCCTCAGCTTCACTACTCACACTGGATTAATCCGGGTCTGAGACCTCACTCTCATTTGAGGAGGATGCACTGTTCTCAACTTTGTGTGTGTGTGTGTGTGTGTGTGTATATGTGTGTGTATTGTGTTTGTGTGCATGTCTACAAATCTGTGTACTTGTATGGCTGTGAATTCAAAGGAGCGCTCAGATTCAGCATCTGCATGCTTCTTAAGTCTCCTTGCATCATGGCACACTTCCTTAAACAGCTGAAGGTCCTAGCTTAAATATTGCCTGTTTTAGCATCAACAAACCATTTTTTGTTGACTTTTGTTGACGTGGGGCATCAAATAAGAGGATGAAAGGGTTGTCCTTGCAGGACGCAATGATTAGGCACACGTTTTTGTTGCATTCATGTCTCTATGGTGTGGTTGGATTTCGGGAGGGCGATAGTGGTGTGTTAACTGAGATTGCGGCCGAGGCTTACTGAGTTCAGGCTCACCGGTGCCGCCACCAGCAGTTTGGGGATTGGACAGAGGTGTGTTTCCACAGGAATGCAGTGGAGGTCGACGGGGTCAGCAGTCAGTACCTCGGTGGGGTCTACTGAATGACAAGGATACAGGAGGAGGGGGGGGGGGGGGGGGGGGGGGGGGGGGGGGAGAGAGAGAGAGAGAGAGAAACAGAGTGTTGAGAAATAAAGTGGTTTTAGTACAGGTATCACAAAATATGCAAATGCAAACAAGTGCAGGAACTGATGTAAGGCTAGCTTTGCTTTACCTCAAACCAAAATCTCAACAGTGTCTGTGAAAACAGAAGAAACTATAATATCCTGTTGTAATACATCACCGATCTTTGTACGTTTCAAAGTACGTTGAGAGGTTATGTGGCCAAAAAAACACAGGAAATTAATAGAACTCTTCTGCACTCCACTGCGATACCCAGATACTTTTTAAAATTGTGATCAGATTAAATAACACAGACCACACCACAGAACTTTATTTACACACAGAACTAAAATTAAAAGAAACACCAAACAAGCTGCTACCAGCATACTGCTAAACTACTACACATAATAATAATAATAATAATAATAATAATAATAATAATATAGTGGGTGTCTTGTAGTTCAGCAATATCAGCAGTCTGGAGTGTGCTGGAGATGTTGCAGTGCTGACACCAAGATGCAGGACTATGCAGTGCTTCCCATCTTGATTAGTACAATAGCATCACTGGGAATAAACCCTGCCAGCGGCAGCAAATTGCACAGCTGGGACTCAAAACTAAATCCCCAATGCACTGCTACATTATGAGGTGTGCTTCTGGGACCTAGGGCCAGATGTATGTTCATGAAAAGACGCAGCGCAAAATGTGACTCGATGCAGCCACAAAATGCGTTCATTATACATTTGTTTCCTCGTTAGATGTGAGGACTTTGATGTAAGTTAATGAAGAGTTATGCTTTATGACCAGCCTTGCCAAATCTTCACTAAATCATCCAACTGAAAAGCAGTACTAAAACACACAGTTTGCCTGGGTATTTCTTCCACAAAGGTTCTACAGTTGTCTTGTATTATTACACATTTTGTCATACATAAATACTGTTTATAAGAATGAATAAAAAATATCCCAATCCCGCACTAAAACCATATTCATACATAAGGTGTTATGTACGGTGAGGTTTATCAAGCAGCATGTCAAAACGGGTGTAAACAGCTTAGTACATCTGGCCCTGAGAGAGTTAAGCAACAGCTAGCAGCATTCACTGTGTCACTGATTAAACTCGGAAGCTAACCTGAAAAACTGTCCAAAAACCAGAGAAAGAGAAAGAATGAATATGGACACTATAATGTTTTATCTACACAGAAGATGCTGTGTGCCAACATAGAGTGGAGACATTTGAAAAGGCAATGTGAATACACATAGAGACACGGTGACAGAGGGCTACACAGAGGCTCCGCACTGATCCACAGAGAGTTTAAATCCAGCTGGGTTTAACTAGCACAAACAGCTAGCTCAGGTGGGTTGCCTAGGGCCAGAGCTCCCATGTTAAACAGATCACAATCTCAGAAAAACAGAAGCTCATTATAGTGAGAAAGTGACTTTGCTCTCATTTCTGGCATATACTTTCTGTCAGGATCATCATTCATTGACACATTCATTCATCTTCATTAACTGCTTTAACCCCGTCAGGCTTGTGGTGCATACGGAGCCTATCTTAGGCACACTGAGCACAAGGCGGGTATCCTGGATGGGATGCCAATCCACATTCGCATGCTCATGCACTCATTCACAACTAGGGGCAATTTAGACTTCAGGATGATCAATTCTAATCACACCTCCATCACTACTACAACATTTTCCTGACAACATGTTGTGTGAACTTTCTCTCTATAATGCTGGATGTGGTGTCTGTGGACCAGTGCTGGATGCCGTACAGCTGAAAAGAGAAGAGGCCAAAATGAAGGGGCAAACCTGATTGGAGGCAGCTGATTCGGCAAAAGGAACATTGGTGACTGGGGTCGTAGCCGACGAAACAGTGGAAGTGGTGGCACCGTGCATCATGGGAACTTTTTTCAGGCGAGTCAGACAAGAAACAAGGGAGAGGGGAGAGGTGGAGGGGAGGAGGAATGTTATGAGTACCATGACATTATATGCCAGAGGAAGAGGCGGAACAGTCATGGCAAGTAGCATTTATGTACTGCCAAGATGATTTTCACCCAAGAACATGCAAGTAAAACTTAAAGGTAACACTTTATAACATGAGACCTGATGCATTTGTAAAGTAGCAATTCAAGAAATAATGGACCTTATTTATTTACATGCATAGCATATTTGTTATGGAATATTTTGAAATGTCTATGACTCGCATTAACATTAACAGACATTATATGAACAATGGCGATAACAGTTACGATGTTTTTTTTTTTTTTTTTTTTTAGGATGTTTAGTTTTGGTCCTCTGCCTGAACATTTGACCAAATCTATTTATTACTTGATTATTAGCGCCTACTGTTTTTGATCAAGTATGGCCTCGCATGCCATACCACTAACATTCACTGGAGAGTCAGGTATGTCAGTAATCGTAGCCATGAGCTGCCTAATTTCACAAAAAGTGGCAATTTGACTGATATGGCAGATAACCTACCACAGAATCTTTCCTGTAGCCCATTAGCAAACACAAATCATTAGCTTGTTTACTCGGTACTACCTGGTTAAAATTCTTTAATAACTTTTAAAGAAAGCCAGATCGTCACCTTTGACATTCTGAAGCTTGTGGCCAGAAAAGTGTACAAAAGGCATCAGACACTATCTGAGCCATGGGTGTGGAGACTAAGGCTAGGGCTATTGATCAAAGGCTGATCTGAATTTTTGGTTCAAGCAAGATGTTTTGAACTTACAATATATCTCATTCTCATTCTGTCATTTGTAGTAGATTTTCTCTGATAGAAATGAAAAACTCCTTTAAATTTAAGTCTAGAACTATAAACAATAAATTATGCACAGATTGTTTTGTTGCTATACTGTATATTGGTGGCAAAAAGACTTATGCTAGTAGCATATGATTTGTAACCGATGCAAAAAAAAGTAAAGATTACATATTGTTTATAAAATATCAATCTAATATGTTAGCTTGAGGGCACCAAACTTGTCCAATTAATAGTACATAATTTATGGACATTTCAGTATATAATTTTGTGTCATTATGTACATTTAGTATATAATGTCTAGAAATATTCATATTTATTTAATGAAAATGTTTACTTTACTATTTAATACTATTGCGGTATAAATTCACTACAAATGTTACCATCTTTAATGCATTTACGACCTTTTTTTTAAACAATTTTCTGCTAACTGTTGCTAGAAAAACTTCAAAACAATTGTTATTATAAAGTGTTACCAACTTGAAAATAACTAAGATCAATACTTATTGCAGCTGTGCACTTAAAAAAGTCATCAAAATCATACAATCCAATCAGACAGATATATCTGATAATTGTATTTTGATGGAGCTGGACCATGTGTTGGAAGAAAGCAAAACTAAAATAAAACTGACAAAAACAGCAGAAAATGTAGCCTACACATACAATGCATTCCAGCACAAGTCTAGCTTTGAGAATACGGCAGTTTCCTTCTTTGTTTTTATATATTTGCATATATACTTGAGATCTGACTGATAAAAGAAAAGCTATTTTAATATACTACTGATGTATGAATGTGTGAATGGCGCACACAGGAAAAGTTACCCTAAACCTCCTCTCTTTATGAATGAAGAGTCATATATGGCAGAGAGCAAACTAATACGGCATGATACACAAACAGCAACAGCATCGAACATGATACAGACACACAGTTCCCCTTGCATACACACACATACAGACATGCTGATTTAAATCCTAATTCTTGTATGGGAGAGATAGCGGAGCTGTCACTGCAAAGCTACCTGAACATTAGGATTAGGCAGACTTCTGAGTGAATTCTACTCTCAGAACATATGTGGAAGTAAGACAGTGTGTTTATGAGTGTATAACCTACAGAATGTGTGAACTGGGACTGATTTGGCCTTAGGGCATTGACCTAGACTTCAGCAAAGCATATGGCAACCAGGTGAAGCATCCTTATTATCAGTGCATGGGTCAAGTGTGTGTGTGTGTGTGTTTGTGTGTGTGTTGGAGGGGGGGCCTGGTCTCTACCCTCACCAGTCTGTCCGGGCCCTGATAGGTAGCGGCTGTGGGGGGGCCGGCAGCTGCTCCAATCCCGCCTCTCCCAGCGGCCCTCTGCCAGTGGGCCGGGCGGTTTGAAAAGCCCTACAAAGATTTAAAGGGGAGATGACGAAGAGGAGAGGAGGAGTAGTAGGAGGAAGAAAAAGGAGCACAAAGAAAACAGGAACCGCTCTTAGTGGATTAGGAATAAGGCCTAACTTTGGTCTAGCTAGCTTTGTGGCTCCATCACTTTCATACTTGAGCACACATACACAAATGAACCAAGAAGCTGCACAGAGAGCAAAAATAAAAGAGCAAACAAAGAGACGAAAAGCAAGCAGATAGGTGACAAATAATGTGGTGGACATCACAGGCCTGGGACTCTACGATCTAGATAAAATGTATTTGTTTATTTATTTATTTAAATTCAAAACTCTTGACCATTTGAACCACCCTGTATTAAAAGGAGTGTATGTTAAAAAAAAAAAAAATTCAAAATCTAATCTTTAAAAAAAAAACATGTAAACGGTTAATGCAACGGTGCCATATTTTATTGATGCCACACCATCCTGTTCTTTTATTTAATTTCGACTCCAAATTATGTAATTATTCACTGGTTCAAGTTATTAGAGTTCAGGCAGGTTACCAGCACATTTTTGCGTCTTATAGATATAGGAGCTGTCCTATGATATTTGGGTCTCTCTCCTGCCTGCCACAGGGCCTCAGCCCTGCTCTAAGAGAACCTGTGGAGCAGAGGTGACTCACGAGGGACCTACCAATGCCTCCAGATGGAGCCATGCAGAGCAGAGAACCTGGTGCACCATGCACAGAGAACCCAGCGCGGGGAGTGGTGGTGGGGATGGGGGTTGGGTGGTGGAGGAGTAAGAGACGAGACCAAACAACAAGGTTAGTGTGCCAGTAAAGGCTGTGTTGGTGATTACAAGCCATAGAGACAACACAGAGGCCACACATGACACAGGCTAAAAAGCAGAGATGCTGCTGACAGTGGATTACTCTGAAATCAGTTAATACATTGTGAAATAATTTAATAAATGGGGCCTGAAAGATGGCATGTAGAGAGGACAGGAAACCTGTATATACTGAAATGGTGATGTTTTTTCCCCCAAGTAAACTTCAAATAAAATACGATTAAATCATTAGTATTACAGGTGTATCATACTCATCTACTTACCATTGTGTATAGAGTACGAAGAATATTCCGTGGTGGATTTATGCAGTGCACAGATGCATTGCAGCAGCTGCGCACAATTAAATAATGCAATGCGGCACTAGATCACTGGCAAAGCTCAGTGTGTAGGTTATGGGGGACCAATTAGCATGACACATGTGCAGAGTAGACTACCCAGAGATGCAGAAGATGCATGAGCTCAAAGGGAAAGAGAGGACAAGCAGGGAAAGAGCTGGGCCCAATATTACTTAAGTCCGACTCCTTGCAGCTGAGCCGTGTGGTGTAAAACCATTGAACAGATCGTGTGTGTGTGGAGTAAACAATAGCTGAAACTCACCTGTGGGGATAAAGGCCGGCTGCTGGAGCTGCATGCTGGCCAGAGCTTGCTGGTAGTGGAACATGCTGGGATTGAAGATGGCTGCAGCGCCGTTAGTCTTCTCCAGGGTGGGCCTCTTTGGTAGCTGCTGCATGCTGCCTGGAGGCATGGCCTTAGGGAAGAGGAGAGAAAGTGACAGAGGGAAAGATAGAAGAATAGAGAGAAAGAGGGAGCGAGAGATCAAAAAACTAATGCCAGGTTATGATCAGATATAAGACCAAAACAGTGAATAGTGACAAATTTTCACTTAAACACTCCGCTGTTACCGGTGTCTGTTCCCTGGTCCTTTACAAACTGGGCGATATTTAGCCCTAAACTACGTGGCTACTTATTGTAATTTGCATAAATGCAATCTGCATATTGAAAGCATAGCACTACAGCATGGTAAGCACACATCCAAAGCTTCTGTAATATACATGCAATATGACACTCATGCAAAACATTGTCCACACTTTGCTTCAGGTTCTTACGTTTACTATAGTTACGTACTAAAACCACTTATTTTGTTGGTTTTAGAATACCAGTCATGTCCAGTGGCATAATTCTCTCTGCTCCAATTCTGAATGTACTGGAGGGTGAAATAAAAGTCATAACTTTATTCTTTTATAATTAGGGGACTGTGTACCAGCAGACTGCGCTACAACAACATAAATAATTAATTGTGCAAGCCCAGTACTGCGTAATAGGCTGAACTGTGTTTGTGTGATCACAGTGAATGATGATGATACTTTTGAAAGTCATGCTTGAATGAGTACACAGTTTAGTATTTGGCGGTGAAAGAGATGTCAACAGGAAAAAAGTATTTATAAAAAA
>CM040981.1:16014183-16052697 GCA_022985145.1 Pangasius djambal | reverse complement strand
AGACGGTAACCAATGTGGGAATGGTGTCAGCTGAGATGAAATTTTAGAGCATAATGTGGAGACAGAATGAAAAAAATAGAGGCTGTTAGGACAACACAGGGCACAAACATCAGTTTATCAATGAATGGCTAACACAATAAGCAGTATGAGGAAAAGAGAGCATAGCCTAAACAAAATCAAAATGAGATGATAACAAATAGAAACTGTGGCAAGCTGATCAGCAAGCTTGAGAGCTAGAAAATGACAAGACACTTCAATAAACCTGTTAAAAAAAAAAACACCCTGCAGGAAGACTGAAAGACTGCAAAATACCGGCTGTTGCGATGGTGAAATGGTACAAGCGCTGCAGAGGACACAGAACAAGCGCTGGTGTCATGCAAGGGAGAGCTCACTGCAGCAAAACAGCTGTATGCAGAAGGCAGGCAGTTAGCTGGTGTTGCACAATTTCCTTTTCTCTGCTTTATCTGCTTATCCACTCGTTTCTCCTCTTGTTTTCTGCCTGCTCCTTCACTGCAGAGCTAGTGTTTGTAACTTATCACCGAGCTGAAAGTCTCCATACATCATTGAGAAGACAAAAGACCAGCTTCTAACACTCTTACTTACCCCCTCTCTCTCTCACACACACACAACTAGATACACACACAAGAGGGATTCTGAATTATTAAACACACTCTCCATACACACGGTTTGTTAATACTGACACACACACATTATATTATTTTAAAGAAATTTGATTACTAGTGAATAATAGTAGTTTGGAGAGTGCTTAAGGCAAGTCTTTGAGAAGAAATGAGAAATTACCAACAATTAGAGCCTAACATTAATATTTAATATGAAGTTGCTGACTGAAAAATCCCATGATCCTCAGCCTGTGACCTTGTACGATGATCATCAGTCACCAAAAAAACAAAACAAAACAAAAAAAACGCATTCACATCTGTGATGATTCCAAGCATGTGTTCTATGCTCGTTTGCCTCTTCTTTGACTACTGCCTGCTTACTGTTATCCCATTAGTCTTGTCTAATGTATGCCCATTCGCCAATCACCTGACCCTTAGGGTGTTTCCAAAACCCTAACTAATACCTCCTTAATTAACCGATCCTTCCTCCAACATCCAGTGACCAATTCTTAAAATCCACTCAGAGGATTTAAGTACACAGGAGATACAGAGGAGGCTTCTAGTGTGAGGGTACACAGGTGCTTCGTATGCCGAGTGTGGTTTTTTTTTTTGGTAGTGTGCGATGTAAGCCTATAGTATCAATGCGCCACCTCTCCCAAAACAATAGACTGTACAACTGTAAGAATCACAAATACAAAATTAATAATCTTAATTAAATAAACAGCGGGTACAAATAAAATCCTTACATGAAAGTCAATTAATGCCTTGCTTTAAAACTGAGAAGTGATGAATCTTGTTTAGGCTAAAATATCAACATTAAGTGTGTGAAGCCCACATGCAATGTTTTAATGAAGGATAATTTAGTGTAATCACTGTTCTGTATAGGCAGATCTGCTATACAGTGAATTCATTCAGTTGCTTTAAAGAGACACTTCAGTGAACAAGAAAGTCTCATTTGTTAAATATGTTTGCTCTCGATTCCTGTACTCGTTTCCGTTCCTTGCATCCTTCACTTCCTCAGAGGGAGGAGTGGTTTTAATAATAACCATGAACCTGCACCTGTGAATACCCTGTGAACCTGCACCTTACACCTTATGTACTCGTTTGTTCATTGCAGTTTAACAATCTGAATGGAGACCTGAATGGTCTGTATTAGAAATTATTTCTCTGGCAAACGTCATATCTGGCTACATGCTCCCGCCTGCATTAGAGTAAAAACTGTCCGCACCCAAGACTTTTTTTAGTCCCCAAGCACACACAATGAGAGCACTGATCTCTGCAGCAAAATACACCCACACATGGCTTTTTTTATTTTCGCAACCAACAAATACCTGAATACTGATTTTATTATTTGAATGCCAGCAACTCAAATGGTTAACTGGATATTCAAATATCTGTGCAGAACACTGCTAAGTACTAAACATCCAGAGAATCAGAATGTTTTAGACAAAAGCTCTTCATCAGTGGTGCAAGCAAAGTGCTTTGTGAAACTGTAACTGATAGGGAAACTTTCACACTGTGTACTACGCTGCAGTTTTTTCATCTACAGATGGGTGACAAATGAACGGTGGGAAAAAAAAAAACAGTGGCTCTGTTGTGCTGTCAGGGACATTTTGCTGGCATGCTTTGGGTCCACTTATCCCCTTAGAGCAAATCAATACAAAGTTATACTGACTGATCACTTTTATCCCATTTCTGTCTGATTGAGTGGACTCTTCCAGAATGACAGTGACCCCATCCACAGGGCACTAGGACTAACTGAATGGTTTGATGAGTATAAAAATGATGTAAACTGTATGCTATGTCCTTCACAGTCACCAGATCTCAACCTAATTGAATATCTATGGGAGATTTTGGACCGATATATTAGACAGCATCATCGAAACACCAGTTGAGATGAATCTGTCTTTTGGAAGAATGTCATTCATGGTGCTAGTACAGTTCCAGACACTTGTAAAATCTTTGCCAAGACACACTATTCTGGTCACTTGTGGTTGCCCAACACCTTATTAAAACCCTTTATGCTAGTTTTTACTTTAATTTGTTACCCATCTGAATATGTTTCATATTTTTATTTGGTGTATTTGATGTTTACATAAAACTGCAGTTTGTCTCCATCTCACCATGGCTGCTGCTGCTGTAGCAGCTGCACTCTGGCTGGCCTGCTGCTGCTGTGCTGCTTTAATCCTGGCCTGCAGGTGTGCCGGGGGGTGGAAGTACTTGCACTTGTCGCGTGAGCAGCGGCCCTTGACGTAGTCCATGCACACGATGACCGAGTTCTCGCTGCCATCCACCATGCCTGCCTCTACTGGGTGAGCATAGCGGCACTCGTTCTCACCTCGTGTGCAGTTTCCCCGCTGGAACTCACGGCACACCTGGAAAGGAAACGCAAAAATAATCAGAAACCCAGAAGAGTATGGCTGTATATTTTTAGTTTTGTTCAGGTTGCTTATTAAGAACTAAAAAGAGAAAACAATATTTGTACAGTTCTAATAACTTATCAGCAGCAAGCCCATCTTAAATCTTTTAGTAGTTTCCTTGAACACATACTTTAATAATTGCACTGCTGCTGCAGATGTGCTTTTGTCGTTTAATGTCATCCTCTTTGAATAGACAAAGTAGAAAACAGATTCCATGATACCCTGAAATCTGTGATAGTGTATTAGATGGTTATCATATAGCAATCATTTTATATCCTCTACACACCTCTCTGATCTTAAATAACCCACTACAGGTTAAACAAAAATGAGCCCAGAGTAGTAGCCATACCTCAAGCTTGTCTGTGCGAATATGCTTCTGAGCGGAGTTGCCGTTGCCCACAGTGATGCCCGTGGGGCTCCCCGGGACCAGCACGGGGGTGCTGGGCAGCAACTCGGGCATGAGGCCGATGCCAGGGCTCATATGGCCCATGTATGGATTTAATGCCATACTCTGACTGGTGGCCAACGAGGGTGATACTGGGAATGTGGTCTAACACAGAAACAGACCAAAAGGAGAGAGGAAAAGATGGAGATATGCAGTTCACTACTTTCAATAAAGCAGTAATAAATTCTAGGCAACTGGACTTATCTACTTATGGAGGGCTTATTACAAGGGTGTAGTAAATTACACTGATTAACCTTCAATCACTGTTTAAAAACATACTTAAATAAACACTTCATGTTAAAAAAAAAACAAAAAAAAAAACAGAAGTGGTTTAGTGGTTGAACAATTAAACAACACTAGGAATGAAAAGGTGGGCTCACTATGGGCTGTAGCTGGGCTCCAGGCAGCATGAACTGCACCTGCTGAGCTAACATGGCAGCTGCTGCCTTCTGCTGGATCAGGTTGTTCCGGCCATTGATTTCTAGCTGGGTCTTCAGGTGTGGCGGTGGGTGCAGGTACTTACAGTTATCACGTGTACAGCGGCCCTAAGAGTGTGTGAGAAAAAGACACAGGGTGAGATAGAAGAGACAGGTGAGTGGGGTTGGATAATAAATTACATTGACTTTTAGATTCAAAAGGAGCAGATGCTGTGTGTCAGAGAGATAAGGATCCTGTGATTCAGAGAATAAAATTAAAAAGTAGCTCTTTACATGTGTGAAAGGCACTAACATAATACAAAGTGGAAAGAAAGCAGAATTGAAATGAGTTTCAGGAGTGCTGGAAATGTATGAGTCATTGATAAGATAATGTTGGACTAATGATCATCCTTATTACATTTCCAAGAACTGGTATTTTAGATTTATTACAATTAGGCATGAATATGGACAATAATCATAGCATTCATAGCAAAGGTTCAGCAGGTGTCCTTTGAAACACATTATGTCCTTAGTGCAATTTGTCTCATGTTTAATTACCCGTGAAAGTGCCACAAGCAAGTTCCTTAAACAGGAACATTAATGCATCATCATATGAGCAATCTTTCAAATCCTAATGAAGAAGCTGCCTTTATTTGTCACATATACGTTTCATTTTTTTTCACATATCCCAGCTTGTTAGGAAGCTGGGGTCAGATTGCGGGGTCAGCCATGATACAATGCCCCTGGACCACACAGGGTTAAGGGCCTTGTTCAAGGGCCCAGCAGTAGCAGCCTGGCAGTGCTGGGGCTTGAACCCCTGACCTTCTGATCAGTAACCCAGAGCCACCACTGCTCAAATATATGCCAAACAAATACCAAATAAATACAGATATAGGGCCATATTCAGAGTAGAGGTGTGTGTGTGTATGTGTGTGTGTGTGTAGTGAAGAGTTATTACCAATTCGGGCACATTCAGGGGTTTTGGAGCATTTGGGGTATTCAGATCCACTATTACTGTTTAAATTCTTCTAATTGGTATGACACCACATTAGTCTGAAATGTATTTTTATGGTCTCTTGCTTTTATGCTGCACTGTATTGCAAGTGACAGCCAAAAAAAGTTCACATAGTTCACAACATAGTGATTATCATCATTATTATTCACCATTCATTTTCAGTAACTACTCTATCCTAGCCAGGGTCGTGTTTGGGTCTAGAGCCTATCCCAGTAACACTGGGAGCGAGGCAGCAACACACTCCGGAGGGGATGCCAGTCCATCGCAGGGCACCTTGTACACATGGATTCATGCACTTAAGCATGCCTAGGGGCAATTTAGTGTAGCCAGTCCACCTATCAGCATGTTTCTGTGAGGTGGCTAGAAAATCAGAGAACCCGGAGGAAACTCACTCAAACACAGCGAGAACATGCACAGAAATAAGGATCGAACCAAAGGCATTGGAGCTGTGAGGCTGTAACGCTACCTGATATCCCACCATGTCTACCATGAAGATTTCATTCCAACTCACGTCTAGATTGAGGTATTATGTCAAACTCATAATGACGCACGTGTGAATCATATAAGACGTTGAAATAAATTTCCCACCGTTCAGGAAACTGATGAAGCCCCTCAAACAAGAGGTGGAGGCTCAGAGGCCTGTGGAGGCTTAGTGTTTAAGGTTCTGAAAAGAGTTCAGAGAAAACCAGACAGCCACTGTTGGACCCCTGAGCAAGATGGTCTCAACTGCTCAGCAGTATGCTTGGACTGCATCACCTCTCAGTTCAATCATACGTCACTCTGGTCTGTTACAACAGTGGTTCTCAATGTGGGGGTCCATGAAGCATAGCTCCATTCAGGAATCAGTGTTTTTTCCTTCTTCTTCTTTCTTTCTTCTTCTTTTTTTTTTTTTACTTTATAACAGTGATGAAACTCAAAACCCACCATTATCAAATTTATTATTGAGATGCTACAGTTATTATAGTTTATTTAACAGTTGATAACTTCAGTTTGATGTAATAGACTTACAGTTAAAATAAAAATGATGCTCAAGTTCCTGTTAACACAATTAACACTATTTGACTCTATAGTATACAGTTATAGTAGAGACATTATTTATAACTGCACTATCTGGTGTCACCCAGATGAGGATGGGGTCCCTTTCGAGTCTGGTTCCTCACAAGGTTTCTTCCTCTTGTTGTCTCAGGGAGTTTTTCCTTGCCACTCTCGCCTTTGGCTTGGTCATTAGGGATAAATTTTAATAAAAAAATTTATATTCGGATTTCTGTAAAGCTGCTTTGTGTCCATTGTTAAAAGTACTATATAAATAAAACTGAATTGGATTATAATTATAATTGAATTGGATTATGGGATTATTATATGGATTTTATATATATATATATATATATATATATATATATATATATATATATATATATATATATATATATATATATATATATATATAAAATAATTATAATAACTGGTAAATCAAATTGAATGGATTTAATCCAAACCTCAATAACCATGTAAACAAGTCACCTTGTATGTAATATGAACTTGGACCTAATGTGTTTTGTCATGCAGAAACTTCAGAAATAAAACCTCTACTGGCTCTAATAAATAGCCAGAATATTATTGTACACATTTAACTAAAAAGCCTGATATCTCGGTTAGACTAATAGCTGGATTATCTAGGCACCATCACAGGTTTCACAGTGTTAATTTTTTATTTTTCTTGAACTAGTATTGCATGCATTAATACTATTATATTATTATTGGTGGTATATTAATTTATTTTAATGTATAAGTATTCATTAAAAAGAAATTGATCTTTAATATTCAGATACTGTGCATGTTTTAAGGTGTGTTGTATCTAGTGTCAATATTGAAAATTATAAACTACTAAAGAATACCCCATATACGATTTGTTATGTGCAACATAAAAACTGCCACTGTCTACCTGTCTTTAGTTCCTATTTATTTGGCTATATGCCTATGTCTAGATTATGAAATATTTATAGACACATTATGGAACCACATGTTAGTTTTTTCATGGCCAACCTTCCCATTGCATGACTGATACAGTTCTTCACTTCCCATGCCTTTGGCTTTTATAATAGTGGGGAACCTTACACACTGCAAAAGGGTGCATTAGCTAAGGGTGAAATTCAGTCAACTTACTGTAACTTCATTACCCCTGTGGAGTAAATTGCACTCTATTCGCACTCTACAGAACAAGCACAAACTTTTTTGTCCACACAGACACACACACACACACACACACACACACACACACACACACACACACACACACACACACACAGTATATTCTAGCTCAACAAGTTTCAGTGCAGGGCTTCTTGTGAACACCAGGAGAACCTAGAAAACTGAGGTTTAACTTCATTAAGAGGGGCATGCTACGGATTCGATTCTAACTTCTGGCACTGTCATAATCACTGACTATCTTATTTACCACTAAAGCACAAATCACAGTTTGCATCTATATGCTGCTATGGTTCAAAATGTTTGTCAAGCATGCCTTTAAAGCCTGTTAAGAATGAGTTCCTCTTCTTCTGTCCCCACTCAACCCTGGCCATAACAGTTCAAGTGTGTGAACTAGAAGAACTGGAAGTAAAAGTTGGCAGTGTGGAGGTGTGTTTGCTCTGAACATTGATGAGCTGCTGGCAAATGAGATGATGGATGGGGAAAGCTATGGAGATGTGTTTATTACCAACCACCAACCCACCCACATACGCACACACCCATCTTTCACACAACAAATGAATGCTGCAGTGTCTGTCAGACCACAGTCCCAAAAGTCACACATCTCTCATTAAACTGTTATATTTTTGAATTATTGTACAACGGATAACACTCTTTCTCTGTCAAATCAGTAACTGGGGATTGTGCCACCCACCAAAAGAGTTTGCCATCTCCTGAATACTAAATGGTTGCCATAGCCATCCATTATAATCACTTATCTTAGCGTATACCCTGAACAACCAGCTACTCAGTCTCTGCTGGTTCTACCCCTCTTGGTTGTCACAAATGTCAGAAAAAACTGCACCTCTGCAACATGGATTCAGCAGGTTTGAAGGCTAGACTAGATCGTCAAGAGCAGCATTACAGGAGTTGCCAAAGCTGGAACCTGGGCCTGCAAGGTACTTCCCAACAAACTACTCATCACCACCAGATCCAGGCTGCTGCCAAGCTCGGATCATCTGTTGACATGATTTGTCTACCCTGGTGATTTCATGCCAGTTCATGCATCCAGATTTAGGTATCATGTCAGTCTCATAATGACTCAAATGTAAGTCACATACAGAGTTGAAATACATTTTCCACTGTACAGAAAACTGATGAAACCCTTCAAAAAAAAAAGTGGTATTGGCTCAGAGGCCAGTGGAGGCTTAGTAGATACTGCTGCCAAGGTTGGCTCATCTGATGTCCTGTCTATTGTGCTAAACCATTAGGATGGAAATTCCCAAAAATATAAGGGGCTTCCTGATTGCTTTACAGTAACAGTAGAACAGATGGTAACATAAAATAATCAGACAAAGAAAAGATACAAATAGACTGGTTTGCAGAGTCCTCCAAAAGTAGCCATGACCTAATTGCATTGGCATAGGTGCTCACAATTCCACAAAGTCTGCATGGCCACAGCACCACCGCTCTAAGGCCCATGTCAAGGTGCTGTAGAGACGCAGAGCTGCACACAAAGCGAGCAGACACCGAGCAGCCCTGAACATGCTCATAACAACACCAATCTCCCTGCCATCGATGCAAGCAGCAGGAATGCCGAAGTGATCAGACACCGAACTCACACCTGGGGGAAGGCCTGGGGAATTCGCTGCTCAAAACGAAGTCTGAAGCTCTGTCACAACCATTAACCAGCAGACAAACTCAACCAGTGACAAAAACACCAAAAAGACAGACAGCAAAACATAACTTGAAACACACAAATACAAGATAAAATGGGGAAAAAAGAAAAAATGAAAAGAAAAGAAAGAGTGCGCCTAAGTGGCACAACAGAGAAGCATTCACCCTATCGTTGGGAGATTGCAGAGAGCAAAACTGGCTGTCTGAATGGAAGGGGTGGCACTGCAGGCATATGTGAGCTCAGGTATGAGGACATACAGCACTTTCCTGAGAGTGAGGTATGCTGCCCTGTGTTGTATAATGAGCAAGAGTTCAAAAAGATGTGGTGGCTGGCTTCATATGTCTATGAGGATGCACATGCTAGCTTTCACCCTCACTGGTTGGTAGCTGTTGTGTTATAGGAAAAAGCTAGCTAGTGGGTGGGAATTGGCAGATGACTGGGTAGAAAATGGGGAAAAAAATTAAAAAGCAAAGAAAAAGAACATAAATTTATACTATTCATAAAGAAGCCTGCACAGGTCTGAAGTTGCCTCATCTGATTTCATGGATCTCAAGACTAAAGTGACACTAATGGGTACATTTAAGGTAGAGGTTGGGGCCCCTGAATTAAGTGTATATGGCCAATGCTTTATAAAGACCATACACCTCTGTGCTTCTATTCACAGATGTTAACTGTTTATGAACACAATGTTGATGTAAGAAACAGTTCAAGTAACAGTTACAGAAGAGCAGCACTGGCTTGAGGAGGCTCAGCAGCTCTTATAGAGCACTGGAATCTGTATTATCTTAAAACTTTTAAGTGCCTGAATTCCCACCAGTCCAAGGTGGGTGCTGCTTTTTCCGCACAGTAAATTAATTGACAGTAACTTGTAGACCGATTTTCAAAAAATACCTTTGGTGAAACAGACTTTTCGTGTTAGTACAAAGCCTAGTGTATTTTGCTATAAATTGATACTATGTCAATGCCAATGCCAACGCCAACGCCAACAGGCTTTAGAAGCAGAGTTTAGGTGCCGACACTACGGCATCTGCTATGTGTCAAAGACAGCTGCAGTGGGTGCGCACGTTCTTCAGCCTAACATGTTACTTTGCTGGTTAAAATAGTTGCATTTTAGGCCAAATTTGTTAGAAATTCTGAACATTTGCCAATTCCTCATAGATTCAGGTCACATTACAATATAGACATCATAACAGAACTTCCAGTCTTGAAGCAACTTAACTAAGGTCGGGAACCCCCAGAAACTGCCAAACAGTCCCTGCCTCATAATTCCTTCTAAAGCCCAAAATCGGGATGAACAATGATGGTTCATGTGCATATTTAGTGAGAGTGCTCCTGGACATAGCACAGAAGTTAGCTATTGAACCATCCAGCAAAAAAGCTAAGTAACAAATCATCTGACTTCTAACATTAACCAGAGTCTTCAGGCAGGTGGCTCTGATGGAGAAATTCAGACTAAATTAACATAAAACCATTGTAATTTGGTAACGTGTTTTATTATTTCCCATTTAATCATCTTGTAAATGCATTGAGTGGTGTTTCACAGGCAGCTAATGAAGGTACTAGTTCACTGGCAGTGCGGAGCAGCAGTGCGGAGAAGCCGCAGACTATGGTATGAATATAAAGTAAAAGTGTTTAGACACGAATGTGAAATGTGTTGATGAGGTATATGCCTTTCGGAACCTTGTCACAGGATCTGTGTGAATGATGTTAGCACTGGAAGTGCGAGTGCTAGAAATGAAACCAACTTCAACGCAGTCAAAGGCAAACACTCCTGTCTTATAAATAATGATTATGGCCAAAGTCGCTTGTACAAAATAAAAGCTATGCATCACACCTGTATCTAAACGCTGTTTGTTCCTGCAATAGGCTCCAGCTTTGCGGGAGCGCAGTCGGCAGGAGATCTGTTTGGTACAACTAGGGAAAGCACAGACATTCTAAATAGGGTAAAGTCTTTCTGTTTCAAACTGGAAAGCCAGTTTGCCGAAGTCTAGTTGACTTGCGGGATCCTGTGACTTGATTGTTAATAAATTAACAAGAAATAATTAATAAATAAAAAGAAATTAGGTTATATGGTTATCTGAATTTTGCTCTGTTGTAATTGTGAGAAAATCCTGGACAAAAAAGAAAAACACAGAAATGGAAATCCTATTGATTTTTGATTGGTTCATTTTTTTCTTCTAAAGATGGCACATTGTATTGTCATCTACACAAAAAAATGATTAAATTTTGTTTTCTAATAAAATAAAATTTCTACTTTTTGAACGTTATTTTTTTAAAAATAGAATAATTAAATATATAGCTGCAGCATGCTATATTTTAGCTTTTTTGTTCTAGTCCTCTTTGAAAAGTCTTGTTTTTTGGACACTGTTGTTATGCATGCACTATTGCTTTGTTAACTGCTTACGGTTTATTTTTTTGGGGGGGGGGGGGGGATTCATACATTCGAAACTTTGTACTGTTTCTGAGCTTTTGCACGTGAATCTGATCTGTTCATTGTCTCTCTCACAAACAAGCACAATTTTCTAGTGCCTATAGTGACAGCAATGTTTGCATCAGAAGTAAAGAGAGTATGTTCTGGGAGTATTTAGCAATGAGCAGACAGTCCCATAAGAGCAGAACTCCCCAAAACACAGAGGAGAAGGCAGCTGAAAGCAAAGATCAGCAACAATGCTAATCTGCATTATTAATGGCCAAGCTGCATGACTAGACTATCAGAAATCTGTCATCCACCAGCAAAATAAATAAGTAAGGGGGGGTTAAAAACAACAACAAAAAAAAACCCTTCTACGTCATATGTAGTGGAGTTGTGTATTGAGTGCTGTGTTTTCCCCCTGATGCAGATATAGACAGAGAGAGGAATGAAAAGCTGTAAGTCATGTCGTGCTGGATTCAGTGGGTCAGGGATCTCCTCCATGTAACCATGGTAACGCTCCCAGCAACTGGGAGGAAGTTTTGCCTCATCCGGTCTCCTCACTGCTCATTGGTCATAGAGAGAGCGGAAGATCATAACAGACGAGATGCTGTCTATGATTACCCAAGAACAATCCTGCCCATGCCTGTAACGGGTGGCTTGCATTATGAGAGAACTGATTCGTTTTAATATTAATGCATCATCAGAGGCATTCTTCTTGCAATCTTCTTGCTCATAGCCAAGTCTTTTGCACCAGCACGGTTAATGCAAATGCCTCTTAAAATATTTTTCCACTCTTTTGGATTCATGCAAGAAAGGGGAAACGTGTTAGCAGAACTCGGACATTAATAAAAGGAGCACAGAGTAGAATTATACAGAATGCATAATTTATGTGTATCTAGACCAGTGTGCTGGCAGGCAGGCCAGTCAGAACTAATGGATAAAGAAGCGTCTCCAGCAGAAGACACTAGTTAGGAGAAAGGACATTGTGGTAGCCATTAAGGGACGTCGATAAATTAGCAGAGAGGAGGAGGAGAACAAGGAAAGGGGGTGGTATGGGGGGATGGGCTCTTGTCTGCAGAGAAATGAATGAGTACTATTAATATGAAGAGTACTGTATAATTAAAACCTGAACTGCAGTTGCAGTACTGTATTTTCAGAGCTCACTAAGACAAGAGGGCTGTGTGCCTACGTCCTCCTCTCCCTCCCTCAGTACTGTGACCCTGAGCCTGCAGCTGACTGCTTTTCTACTTTTGAAAAATAATCCCATTGCACATTTGTAATCCAGACGGCGCGGCACTGCCCAGACTATCACTGAATTAATGGTCGACGTGCTGCTTTGGTAGGGAGGATTAGTGCATGCTGAGATGCGGCCACTGCTAGCTCTCAGCCCGGCTCCTGAGGAGACTTTCTATACAAAATCCACCGCTCCAACTTTTGAGCCTGCTGACCATGCTGCATCAGGGACTAGTAGTACTGAACATATTCTTGGAGGAGATATTGTAAGTTGCTTGAAGGAGAAGGTTAAGTGCTAAGTGCTATTTTGCCATATAGACATCCTGATGGTTGGGATTTCACTCTTCAGGCTTCCCAATCGGAAAATCACCTTCTCTAGACTCCAGGAAAAAGTGATCACAATGCACAATTGGCAGTGAACTCTGATTCTTACCAGTTTAACATTAATAACCCTCTCAAGAGTTTTTTTTTAAAATCTTCTCTAAAGTAATAGTCACATTATACAGTAGTATAGTTTAGTGACATAGTAAGAAGAAACAAATAAGACAACAGTAAAAACGCTGACTTGTCATTTTGACCATATGCCCTCTCAAACTCCAGTGTGTATGATACCTGAAGTTTGAAAAAGATTCTAGTATTTGATGGAAAGTCCAAAGGGAAGTTCCAGTACTTTTTTCAGATTGTATTTCCATAAAAAATGTGTATACTGTGATGTATACCATTTTGTCCAAACATGTTCAAAATATTATATAAAATTCTGGTTATGTTACCCTTCCTGATTTGCAGAACATCTTGGCAATTACTCTGCGTTGTGCAAGCTTCGACTAAAGTGCTTAATCATGTTTTTGCGGATGGAGTTGACCCAAGCCTGCTCTATACTTTTAAGGCTGACACAGACACATGCTGCTTTTTAGGACATCAGCAGAAGAGTGATCGCAACTCAGCAAAAAAAAAAGCCTGGAGGTGTTAGCATAAGAGTATGTGTGTGTTATGTCATATATATTTGCGTTATAAAGATAAAAGATATATGGCTAAACATTTGGCACCAGAGCTAACTTGTAAAAGTGTGCACTTTGAGTTAAAGTGAGGAATTGTGTGTATCTTCGTGTGAGGGTTACCTTGAGAGAGTCGAAGCAGGCAATGACGCGGCCGTTCTCCACATGGCAGGTGCGAGAGGGGTGAGCAAACTTGCACTCCGTGTCAGAACGCGAGCACGAGCCTCGCTGGAACTCGCGACACACCTCTAGTGTCAGCCACTTGGTGTCCCGGCCTACAGCAACGTTGACGGCCATAATGAGTGGGTGGTTAGGGTCGAGTTAAAGGTCGTCTGGGGGTAAGAAGGTCAAAAGCGCACGTAGCAGGACAAAAATCACTGTGCCACAGCACAAAAAACACTCAGTCTCTGGTAAAAGGAATGGGACATGCTCTAATGTTCAGACAGAATGGCAAAAACTGTTAAGAAAAACAACAATGAAGAATCTAGGACTCTGTGTGTTCCATATGAGCTGGATAGCAGAGCAAAGAGCAGGCGTGTCCAGGAGAAGGATGCTGAGGCAGAGCAGGTCACTCAGGCATGCTGCAATGGCTTCTCGACTGCTTCACTCAGACTGAGGCACTAAAAGTGCAGACAGACACGTTCTTCTGGGCTGCAGTGGCTGTCCCGTCTCAAAAAAACCACCCTCTTCTCTACACAAAACGACTTTATCCACTTTTCCCACCTTCGGATTCCTAAAGGCCACCGTCCTGCTGCTGCAACATTAATGTTTTCTAAAGATGTTCACATTTCCAGACAACAGAAGATGAAGAAAAGGCTTCGTGACTAAAGTGAGGCGTGTTGGGTACAAAAGAAGAAACTAATAGACTGTCCTTGTATTAACAGGATGATATTGCGAGCGAGGTGGGGGGAGACCTGGGATCGAGGAACAGCAAATAGGCCGATTGACTGTTTGCCTGTCAGAGTGAAATATAGCCCGAGTCAAGGCCAAGCACAATCACAGATACACTTACAGGCAAGCAGTCAGGTCTGCGGGGAACAGCAGCGTGGGGAAAAGCATGCGCCGGCACGAGGCTGCTGCAGCATCCAGCACATCCAGGCACTTTGTGGTGATGTGCGTCCACTGCCTTTTACTTGAGTCGCATTCTTGTCCCTCCTGTTTCTCCTGTGTCTCTTCTTTTCATCGTAGCCCTCCACTGTCTCCTTTAGTTCCTCTGAAGCACAACCTGTCTTTCAACAAAAAAGAAGGAAAAATTACAAAAGAGTAATGACAAGCCAGAATATTTGACTCAAAATGGAAAAAACAACCACTGTGTCAACCTTTGTAAGATACGATATGCTGAATGAACTGGCAGATGAAGAACACTGTAGAAATGAAATTGTAGAAGCCAATGCATAGAAGCTCAAGTATTTACACTGCAAACCTGCAAGTCTGGGATACAGAGAGGGACAAGCGGAGAGAGAGAGTGAGAGAATGAAAGTGCATGGCAGAGAGTGCATGAGCGAGAGGCAGCGAGAGAGGGAAAGAGAGGTAGAGGAGGCTTGCGGGCTGGAGGCAGGCAGCAATGCACAGGAAAGGGCAGGCTGTGTCTTGATTAAGAGATAGAGGGAGGGAGAGAGGGAGGGAGGGAGAGTAAAAGGAGGGGGAGAGAAATAAAGCGTGAGAGAGCGCCGTCACTTTATGATCGGCAGAGTGTATGCAAGAACAACAAGTTGGTGTCAGGTATGAAAGCGCTTGTGCTTATTTAGTGAAAAAGCACCGACAAAAGGGAGAGTTCAGAATTTGTGCACATTCAGAAAATCAGGTAGTGAAAGAGAAGAGGAAGGGAAAGCCTGGCCCTCGCAACGGCAGCTGCTCAGTGCTCAGTGATGTGACAGCCAATCAGTGACTGCTTTGCAAACAGGCTGAGTGGGCAGCAGCCAATGAGGAGCAGAGTTACGCATTGACAGTCTTCCTTTCCTCTCCTGCCTCCTCTGGAAGAGACTGTCATTGCATGTGCTCTTGGGCTCGCCTGTGAAAAGAATGAAGCACGTCTGCCTCTTTATTTCCCCCCACAAGCTTTATGAGGAGTTTCTGTACTAGTGTACTGGCTAGATATGCTATCACCACACAGCCTGAGTCTCTTAAACACGCACACGCACACACACACACACATATATATGTTTGTGTACACAGAAAAGATGGCTAGGTTTCTCAGTATTAGTCATCTTTAACATATTCACGGAATGAGAAAATCATGCTTAAAGTAATATAGGGAGAAGCATTATAATCAAAAACCATGAGATCAACACAAGGCATGGGAGGAACAATGGGAGTGAGTTTGCATTTGTGTACGCATGTTTGTGTCATGGGTGGTTTAACAGCTGACATGCAGTCTGCGGAGAAGAAGAATCGGTGATGTAATACAGATGAAGGTGGGCGATACTGAGAAGGACTGACAAGCTAAGAGTAAATCCGTGTCTGTTCCTGCTACTGGGGATCTAAACGTTTGTAAACACAGTCTACAAACTGTATATGATGCTGTACACGATGATTGGCCAATGCTTGTTATTTAAGCAATTATAATTACATGATTGTCTTTTCTGTTGATTTCAAGCCACTCTTATGATATTACAATGATTACCATGGCAACACTTAATATTAAGGTTCCCTTAATTAGCATTAAGTTATAATGCTAAAAATATAATTATAGCAAGTTTATAAATACTGCTAACTTACTGAACTCTGGTCTCTACATAATAAATATACAGACTTGCTTTTTCACCTCTGTTCAGAATTTCACTGTTAATGAAGCTGTTGGTTCATATCCATCACTGTGCGCTTCATTTGACTCACTGATGGCATAAACACCGATTTGATTTATTATATAAAATCAATTGATCAATGTGCTATTTACTTTGATAGTGTTACTTGTACTAATGCTATTAATATTAATTACTACTGTTAATATTAAAGTTCACGGTTTGCTCATGTTAACTGATGTGTTATGTGATATGTGTTAAATAAGGCTGGTTATGGGAAAGTTAATGTGAAGCATTTCCATTAAAATAATTTCCAAAAATCATTTACTGATACGTATACATAGATTTTATGAAAAACAAGTTGAACATACAAGCAAATCAAATTTACTTCTTCACGCCGTCAAAATTTGCAAATTAAAATTTTATATTATTTAGACAGATAGATAGACAGGAATTAAAAAATATAAATAAAGCCTATAATTTAAATAAATACAGCCTATTACTGAATTACACAAAGAGGTTACTGAACATAAAACAATGTACTACAGCAAAAATGATATGAGCAGTGTATAGTGCCTGTTAGCTACAAGATGTTTTCACGATAGTGCCCAAGTTAAAGCCAAGTTATGACCACATTACACAACAAAACACAGTTACAAATATTTCACAGATCAAAACCTCCGCCCAAGAAAACTGATTAAGATATGACGCAGCGATTTTATTATATCGATAAGGATCATGTTTGCGGACACGTTCCATTTCATCCACGACGTGCATTTCTATGAAAACACATGATTGTGTAATCTAATAGTTAATTGTGAGCAGGTTAAGTAACTGTAATTAGGTGATTATGTAATAACTGTGACAGGCCTAATCAGTAAGCTACTCGATTTCATAAGCTATAGAAACAGAAGTCTTTGGCTGAACTTGAGTGACAGTCTAATGACTACATGTGCTACACTTGATTTAACCTAATATAAAAGTTTTGTAGGGTTGATGTTACGGATCATTCGTCGTAACTCTGTATGTGGACAGGCATAATTAGCTGCTCCACTGGTTTAAGACACTTGGCTGCTTATTTTATTCTTCGTCTTTTTATTTTTTGAAAAATGTCAGTCCATTGCTACATGTACGATATTCTGGTCAAATGAGACGATCTGTGGAAAGTAAAGGAGCGTGCTTCCACATATGGAACGTTTAGTCGATTTGAATCGACTTTCTCCCTCTGTACGGTTTGCTTAAGCAGGTAAAAGCACAGCAATCACAATCAGGTGTGGACCAAAGCAAGACAGTGCCTGAGCGAGGTGGTCCAAGTCCGGTTCCAAGCTAACTCTAGTGGGGGTCAACCGCAGTGAGAAAGCGGTTCGACTCTGAATCGACAAAATACAGTGTATTTTGGGTTGTGGGCAGCATTTTTTGTTGATGCGAGCTGCTAAACTGAGTCAAAGGTTATAGCTGTAGTGCAGAAATCCAACGGATATCTGGACTGACAAACAGGAGAAAATACACTCTGTATGTGATACACAAATAGTTATTCATATAATTTGCTAACATTTTATTTGTACATGCACTTGGTAAAGTCGCTGTATTTCTGACCAATGAATTCAAAAGTTCTACAAATATGTTTACATGCTCCTCAGACAATGTTTAGCTACAGCCTAAGTAGCTGTGTGTGTAAATTAATTCAGGAACAGTGCTGCTCAAAAAAACCAAAGGAATCAGGAATAATAATATGATGTACAGTTCTACAGATCGTCCTGATAAAGTTTAGCAGGGTTGAGTGATGCTCGTGATTTGAAGATGCAGCACATAAGGATGAATGAATATAAGGCTGTGGCGGAGCTAGACAAAATAGCACTGCAGTCATTGAAAAAAAAAAAAGAGTGAAATATCTGAGAGAGGGAAGGAGCGATGGAGTGAGAGCGGGAGACAGAAGGGCAGATAGGATCTGTGCCCGTGTCTCACAGAAACACACACAGACGGAGGAGGCGGCGGGGGTTCGGGAGTGTGACTGCGCAGACAGACAGCCCAGAAGGGAAGGAGAGCACTGCGGTGAAGTGGGAGAGGGTGTGAGCAGGATGATGTGAGCATGTGTCTGTGTGTGTGTATGACGGTGAGAGAGAGGGGGAGTGGGAAAGCAAAAGAAATAAGAGAAGGGGGTGGAAATTAAATTACTAACGCACTCCACACTCCAGAACAAAGGAACCTCCACATGAAGCAAAAAAGCAACAGAAGGATGCTTTTTTGCTCGCTTTTACACGCTGCGCTGCTCTTCCTGTGTGCTACAGGAAAAAGGCAGCGAGTGGCCTAGTAGCCAAGCTACGCCACATACACACACACACACACACACACACACACACCTGTTCTCTGTACAAACACACAATGCTTCTATATGGCTTATAGAAACGGCAGGTGAACTGTGACTAGAAGTGGACCTGCCATGTCCCACCTGGTCCCACTGATAAAAAGTTCAGTCTTGTATGGCATAAAACAGCTACAGACAGCTGTGAGGTATGGGCTATGGTTATAAATAGAGAGCTGATGCCACAACATGAATGTGTAGGCTGAATAATTAATGATGCAATGCAAACCGGAAGACGGGTTCGGAGGGAGCGTTCATGATGTAGCCTGGGCCCGGCCTGCTCATCATGAGCTGCGACTGCTGCAGTGCCCTTGAAAATGTGCTTTTCAGAAGGCTCTCTGCAACTAGCAAGATCATACAAATTAGCATGTGTCATGCAAGACTCCACACGAGCTCATAGTAATATGTTTTGACAAACATGACTTGATGATTAATGATGTTAGCATGTTGAACAGCAACCATTTCCTCTGCCTGGGCAAAGAGAGCAGACAAAGGATCATCTGTTTGAGCCTAATAATATTATCAATTCACGGGACAGGCTTTGCTCAGTCGTTGTGGCAATGTGAAGCTGGTTTACAGTAATGTTCTCCGGCTGGGACGTGGCTCAGCAGAGAATAGAGACGGCAGACGGTGAGATGTGTGTGTCACTGCTGTATGTCTGAGAGGAGGCCTGCAAATATCAAACGTCTGGAAACGGTGAGTGTATTGACTGTACAAGGTCACTCAGCCAAAAGCACCAAGAAACGTGTGTGCACGCGCGCACACACACACACACACACACACACACTCGCACACACACACGCACGCACGCACACGCACACGCACACACGCACGCACGCACGCACGCACACACACAGACTTCAAACTGCAGTGACCTTCAGGAATGGAGAGAAGTGAATGTGTATGCACAGTGTGTGACAATGCTTAAAATTCACAAACCAGTCTTAGAAATCAGACCCTTCGCAAGGGACATAGAGGTTTTTCTAAGCGCACGGATTAAAAATGTATGCAAAACAGAATAAAGACAATGAGAGAATAAATAATTGAAGTCACAGAACCAGTTTGCGAGATCTATGCCAGCTATCTGTTTCCTCACATTTTTGGTGCCGACATCTGTCTTTCATTAAACATTAACTTTGATAAAAACCTCTGACTAAATATAAAAGCTGCAGACGCAGACAAAATAAAGCTGTTTCCTGTAGGCTGTGCACCAAACAAACTAATCTCCAAGACTCAGACGCTTGATCAACTTGATGTTAGTAAGCCGTCCCCGACATAATACTCGCTACAGTGATGCTTTTCGTCTTGCTGTTTCACTCTCCATCAAGTCATCCTTCATACTACAGGCTAACAGTAACACAAGTTAATAATTAACCCAGTACTTCCAGGTCGATACACTTTTTAAGCTTTACTATCCTGAGCAAAGTGAGCATTACCATGTTGCCCAATAAAACAAGTGTGACTAAACAGGTCATAACCTTGAAAAGATAATCAACTTAAACACACAAAACAACGCCTTAAACTGTTGGCCAGAATATTTTAATAGCTAACTCTGAATGTCAGTATAGACCTTTGTATTTGATTTCTTGGCCTTCCAAAAGACATACAGCACTTAAAATAGATTTCATGACTAAACATAACCAGAAGGAAAATAATTACATTCACCAGTCACTTTATTAGGAACACGTGCACATTCATGTAATTATCGAATCAGCCTATCATGAGGCAGCAGCACAATGCCTATAATCATGCAGATACAGGTCAAGAGCTTCAGTTAATGCTCACGTCAAACATCAGAATGTAGAAAAACTGTAATCTCAGTGACTTTGACAGATGATGTGAAAACCAATGAAGTGAAAACCAAAAACATGTTGTCGGTGGAAACGCCTTGTTGATGAGACAGGTCAGAGGAGAATGACTGGTTTGTGATGACCGGAAGACTACGGTAACGGAAATCCCCATTCTGATGCTTGATGTGAACATTAACTGCAGCTCTTGACCTGTATCTGCATGATTATTATAATCATAAAAATAAAATCAGCTGTGGTGTTAAAATAATAATGATGTGAACTTGCAAGGAAACTGAGCTGTTATGTTCCAGTTGGGGACGGAGCTGATTTCTGGGCCAGAACAACAAACGTTCATTCATTCATTCATTCATTCATCTTCAGTCAGCGCTCTGGTCAGGGTCATGGTGGATCCCTGTCCTGGGAACAATGAGCGCGAGGCAGGAACACACCCTGGATGGTAAATCAGAGCACGACAAACATGCAATCACATGCCAGTTTAATTTAAAGTCACCAATCCACCTACCAGCATGGTTTTGAAAGGTGGGAGGAAACCCATGCAGACACTGTGAGGACATCCAAAACTCCCAGCACCCTGGAGCTGTGAGGTGTCAGTGCTACCTGCCATACCATAATGCCACTCACAACATAAACAGAAAGGTGAAATGAAGAAACTAGCCCATGGCATGGTGATCTGAAACAGCTGCAATTTTTATTAACCCTTTTGAAATTTTACAAACTGCACCTTTAACAGCCCTTCATGTCTTCCTTTGAGTCTTTGATATCTTTACCGTAAATCTCAGCAAGATCGACTGTATTCACTCTATGTTTGACTTATGAGGTCACAACAGCACTAGTTGTGCCATATTTGAATGTTTTGTCTGAATCCCGACCCCCATTTTCTCCTTAATTTGGTCTTGGCTAATTCCCTCCCACTGATCAGCTCTCCGCATCATAAGACACCAACCAACAAGGGAGGGTGAGGACAGAGGACAGTGTCACAGTGCAGCGTAATACATGTTATTTGCCCTCTTCCGCATACATGAGACACCCACGATTGGCTGAAGTCTCTGTGATTGACAGGGGAGGGAGTATTCCACCCCTTCCACTCAGAGAGCACGGCCGATTTTGCTCTCTTGGCTCCCGGCCACAGATGGCTGTGGCATTGCTGAGACTTAATCTTGCGATCTCCTGATGATAACACAAAGCTTTTCTGCTGTGCCACGAGGAGCCCGTCTGATTTTTTTTTTTTTTTTTTTAAACTCTCTGTACATACTGACAGGTATCACTACCATAGATTCTGTGAGAAAAATTCCTCTGTGGCCATCCTCTACTCTGTAATCAGCAACTAAACATTTCAACACAGGCCGGGTTTACACACTTCTCCCTGCCTGCCGATTATTTTGCGCATGAATAGCCCATATGATGGAAACTATAAATGAACAGCAAGTGGAAGACGAAGAAGCCTGTACTACAGCCTATGAAAATGAAGAGTGCTGTTCCTAGAGATTTGAAACCTGATGCCAGCTGCATGACAGATAAGTATTTTTACTTGGTAGGTTCTGGGTAACATGTTGTCCTCCCAATGTGTAACATTATAACATGCAAAACGCATGGACACTAACCTGTCGTAGTGCAGCATTAGATTTCAGGAGTGTGCTGGATATTCTACACTATAATTTTAGACATGATTATAAAATGGCAAACCTTTCTAACTGAGGCACTATATAATAATGACGGGCAACAAATTCAACAAAATAAAACTGATCTGAAATCAGGATTGTAAGTGATGCTGCACGTCGCTCATGTGTGAGTGTATATTATCGGTGTGAGAGGTTTGCATAAAGGGCGTGGAAGTGAAGAGAGGTGGAGGACAAAGCCATTTTTGGCAGCTGAGTCGGGCAGAAGCATGATCGGCAGCGTCAATTACAATGGCTTCAATAACCACAAGAAGAGACAAGAGCTTTGCAATATTGTGATGGGTTATAACACACAGGAAATTGTGTTATAACACACACACACACACGCATAGCTATGTTCAGCACCATAGTTATGCTTAGTGGATGGGTTAGACGGAGATGAGGGTGGGAGTGAAACACAATTCCTCAGCATGGATACCGCATACTGGTGCACTGCACAACATACCCAATGCAGACATACATGCAGTATGCAAGCAACCCCAGGATCTATACAATGCCCCTGCACAGTAGCAAAGCGGCACTAGAGTATAATGCAAGTAGTAATACTCCAAGCTCTGTAGTACTGCTTGTATGAGGGCATTAATCATTTAAACGTTTCTGTCCGGATCACACATACTGTACAGTCATATTGCATTGCAGCTGTGTAATATATAATGCAATGTGCTGATGTATAGTGAAGCATTCAGTGATTCAATGGTGAAGTCACGACACACAAGTTAGTTTTTTTCCTCTGTATTATCATGCTGACCTTGTCCACTAAACACTGTGCCATTTAACATCACAGCCAATAATTGCTGAATTTTTTGACCTAAAATATATGTTTAACCTTTTCTAAAAGTATGAATTAGTCTATACGATGGAACCGGGGACATTTAACTCAGCTAAAGAACTCCTACAAAGCAGAATTCATTCTTGTCACTGTAGGCCTGACCATCAAAATGACCTCAGTGCAGACGAGTGATTTCAGAACTCTTCAACCATGAATGCTCCTAAAGCAGACAGTGCAACTCCGCAGTGTGCTTTTGGGAATTTACTATAACATAACTTTGCTTCTGTGTTCCATGCAAATCCTTAAAGTCAAGTAACATCATTTTTTTCTATGTTAATCTCATTGCTAAAAGATGAAATACTTCCGGTTTTGTCTTCAAAAATATGTTTCGGGAAGGAGGTAACAAAGCTCTTGTATGCATTCATTTGTTCATTCTTTTTTTTTTTCATTCATTCATTCATTCATGCGGGCATTTGATTTAAAAATAAAACATGGATGCATACAACACTGATGCGTATGTAGAAGTAATCCGACATGCTCCACGGCGAACACGCTGCATCTGCTTGTGCAATGCGACGCTGCCAGGGCAGATGCAACACACACCTGAAAATGAACTCATTTTTGATGTACTGTAAAACACGGACAGGGTTGGGGTTAACAGAGCATCATGTAGCAGACTGCATTATCTGAAGCATATGTTTTGGTCAAAAACCATACGGACATGAAATCCTTACGAGCAGCCGAGGTCTTTTGACTCTTTAACTTGCAGAACTGAAACTGCAGGCAGTGGATCAAAAAGGAGAAGTACACACTTCTTGAAATTAGACAAGTTGCCTGGTTTAACCATTTTCCTAAACTACTTTTACTGTTAAATATAGCAGAACTGAAACAAATGAACCTCAGTTTATACTAATCATACAGGAATATAAGAATAAACCCTAAAGTAATATCACAACAACAAAATGAAACTTCTCGGCTCAGACTGAAATTTCAGAACTGGGCCAAAAACTGAAGTATATTTTTTCATACTTATATGGAAATTACAATATATATGACAATAATTTACATATAATACATTTTACATAGCTGCATATCAACTTTGTTAGAACTCTATTAGAAGCAGGTGCAGTTAGATGACACAACAGTCATGTTGCAATGAAGAAAGATGTGCCATGTTCGGAGCAGTCATGCTTTCCACTGTGTCTGAGTGAAAAATAGAGAAATAGCAGCAGAGGAGCACGGGGTGGGAGCATGCAGAGGCAGAGCTTAAAATGGACGCCAGACAGTTGAGGTTGAGGTGAGTAAGAGGAGTGGTTAGGAGACAGGCGCCGGCAGCTGCATGAGTTAAACTGAGAGAGAGAGAGAGGGGCAGGGAGAGAGGGAGAGGGAGAGAGAGAGACAGAAGGAGAAAGACCATGGCCTAAGAGCAAAATAATTAGGTTAAGTACCTATAATCCCCTCAGTCTACTCCTGCACTGCAGTCTCCATTCACAAAAACCTCCAGTGTCCTGTGTCCACATAGGAACACACAGTTACAACATGCTAAATTTACAGAATCTGGGCAAGACTGTGTGTCTGTTTACAGCAAACTGATTTTTTTCATTCTCCACCCAAGCTAGTCTGACCAAGCACTAAAATAGCTAAAAAGAAAATAACTAAACCAAATAAGATGACATTTCTCAAGAAAGGAGTAAAACACGACGGGCGTGCTGTTACAGCAAAATAATCAAGCTTGACATGTTACTGAGGAACCAAAAAGCCCTCCATCGTGAAGCCTTTCCTGTGATGAAATGTTCCAAAGTGCTGACACTGGAGACTCCTTCCAAAAATGCTTAAAAGAAATTACTTCTCACAGAAATCTTCATCAAAAATATCATCAATATCACACATTTTCTGGCTCATTTATGTGGAGCATTTGTCATGCAAGTTCCTGTGTAAGTTGTTACTATAGAAACAATAAAGTATTAGAACGAGTGCATTAATACAAAACTTGCAGCCAGAACTATTGCCTGAGCCGTGCTGTTGTGTAAAGAGTAAAACATGACACTGTGCTTTGTTATAGGAAAAGAATCAGCGGTGTGATACAGCCCAACTGTTAACACCCCGCAGTTGATTGTTTTCCAATAACAGCATGTCCTGAAGTCTTTTACAAAACTAACAATATTTTACTAAATAACAATGGCAATTTTTTTAATTATTAAAGAACCACACATCATAGGGTTTTTTTCCCCCTCATCATAGTCTTTTTTACGTTTCCCACACACCAGTCAGCGCTTCCCTATCACACACAGACTCGTGAAGCCGTTTTTGAACTGCTGCTCATGCTACATCATGGTGGTGTACCACACTTGGAGGAAAGCGCTATCCGCCCCATTCTGCATGCATGAGCTCACAGAACACCATGATTGGCTAGTGTCCCTGTGATTGACAAGGGAGAGAGTATGCCGTCCCTCCCACCCAGACAGCATGGCCAATTTTACTCTCTTGGACTCCCGGCCATGGGTAGCTGTGGCATCGGATTCAAACTCGCGATCTGCAAACAGCGGGGCGTTCGCTTTTCTTTTGTGCCATACTTTCATCCTTTCATAGTTATATTTAATATTGTCGAATGTCGCTGTTATCACTTTTGCTGTAACAGATACATAAACAGTCCTTCCCTCACTAGCCTTTTTTCCTCTCTCTTGATATCAGTAAGACAAAAAAAGCAACGTCATGTTACCGAGAACCTGGAAAGACTCTCCCATGGTGGAAAACTCACTGACTGTTAGAACGTGCTGATAGTGGATACATCTTCCACAATGGTATTAAATGTTATTAAATGTTATTTAAACATCTCCTTACAGAAATCATCGTCTCAACATTTAAGCTTATACATCTTTGTTAAATATTTTTTTTTAACAAATCTGTTTATTATTAGGTTATGTATGTAGAGCATCCAGCA
Source organism: Pangasius djambal (assembly GCA_022985145.1). Lineage (NCBI taxonomy): Eukaryota > Metazoa > Chordata > Actinopteri > Siluriformes > Pangasiidae > Pangasius > Pangasius djambal. The sequence goes on along the minus strand of CM040981.1, from coordinate 16,026,978 downwards.
TACCCTCTGAATCATCTGTTTCTATAGAAATGGTAGCATATTAGAACGAGCGCATTAACATACACCTGTGGTTTGAATCACAGCTGGCACTACTCTCAGACCTGCCATTACAGAACATTAATCAACACCTTCTGACTAATCAGGATCGATCCTTTAACAGCGCTGTGGTGTAAGTGATATTAAAGCTTAGTGCTGCTATGAAATCTTTCTCTTCTAAGACCACCTGAGGAAAAGGTACACTACACAAACACTTTCTGATTATTTTTACTACACTTCTGATAAAACCAGACTCTGATAAATATAATCTACATGAACAGACAACCTGAGATCAGTAAGTAAGGTAACACAGATGGTAATTACTGCTAAATAAGACGTCTGTGAGATTACGAGTTAATAAAGTAAGATAAGCATGAGATTATATGCTTACAGACATGGCCTAATCCGCTATGCCTCTGCACCGTGTTATATACACAGGCTTGCCAGAGCATTCAAGCTTGGTAAGCAGGTCTTTGTAATGATAATAGTCATTTCTTGATGAAAAGTTCAAGCTCAGTTGTGGTAAACACTTAAGCTTCAATATGACTTATACTCCTCGTGAATGTATATGTACTTCTCTCTGTCCTAGATTGCCACTTAAAGATAAATAAGCACCAAGCAGCACCCTTTCACATGGCAGAACTAGTCTGAGCTGGCCTGTTAGGAAAAGGGGAAATGAGGACAGGTTGTATGTGTACAATAATGTCACACAACATGTGGCGTGGAAACAGTGATAACAGCGCAAGCGAGCTAGACAAGTGCAAAGTCCACGAGTGCAGAAAGGCATGGAGGCAAGTCAGGACCTGCAGCGGGTTACTGTAAACGACGCACTGTAATGGCAGCGCTCTGTGCGGCAGTGTGTGTGACTTTAACGATGACCAGTCATTCCCTTATATCACTCTGCTCACCTCTACAAGGACCAACAGCTCCCCTGTTCCCATCTGCCATCACCAACCCCTTAACACGACCTACTTTATTCCTGTCCTATAACCTGCAATAGGTCTTCTGTTAGCTTGTTGTTGTTTTTTTTTCCTGTTCACAGATTGGATGCGAAGCTTGAAGGACTAATTATGGCTTTCCCAGTCCTTCATCATGTCCATAAGTGGCCGTTGCCTTGACTGGTTACATCAGCTTGGTGTAATGGTTGAAATGAGGAAGGGCATAACAATGAGAGCACTCAGAGTAAGACGTTCCACCTAAAACAATTCAGACATGTAGAGGCGGATGATTGTGCAAGTGAGTGCTAAGATTAGCTACAGCATTTAATATTCCCACATCAGCGCAGGAAGAATATCATACCACTGCCCGCAATCAATCCCTGTGTCCGAAATGCCTTATCCACTATTTGTTACAAACACAAAGTGCATTATGGGTATGCAGTGGCTACTATGGTACACCATTTGGACACTAACCTTTTGTATTTCACTGTGAGATTTCATGAACATCCTGGATCAATGAACTTAAAGGTGTATTAGATAAGATTTGTGAAAAAAGGTTATATGAGTGGAGTTGAGTCAGATCTGAGTGAGCTATTTGATCACTGAACCTGACCCCATTTCCACCCATGTACACAAAGCTCCGCCCCCAAAACTTATGGTGGTTCAACATTAGTTACCATTAGCAAGGAATGTCATGATATCACTTGGACATTCAACTGCTTGAAAGCCAAGTTACAACCCATAACATATAAACAGGTAAAATACTTCTCATAATAGTTTATGAGGATATGACAGGGTGGTGGGGGCGTGTCGAAAAAACGTCTGAAAAGAGGCCAATCCAAATGCAATCTAAATACATTCTAGACCTTGAGGCAGGTTTCCGAACTTGTTTTTTTCTCAGCTACATGTCCTGAGACAACGGCGTAACCTTTTTTTCTACATTATTTTCCACATTATGTGTACTAACAAGAAATGAGAAATATTGACTATTGCACCTTTAAACACCGGTATCAGACAGTGAGAGAGACAGAGCCACCCTCCTGATCTTATCTCGGTACGGCGCTTTGACAGGGCCGCAGTCCACATCGCGTAATGTAAAATCAGACAACACAAACTACCTCACACGCACATAAATACACACACACACACACACACAGTGCCACTACTCTCCCTCCATACCCATGACATGCCCCATAACCTTTTACTGTGCAACACTTTACACACACACACAACATGTTTGAGACATGCCCTGAATCTGCCGGCCCATCAGGAAGTGCTAGTGTGAGAGAAAGGGACATGGAGGGAGAAAACTAGGGAGAATGCTAGGGCGATCGTAACTGCAGACTGTATGTGCAGGAGCAAAAGGTCAGCATGGTCAATCAGGACATGCATTTCCTGTGGGCGTGTTAAGCCTGTGTAGCCTGGCCCATTACAATAATGGCAACTGGAAGCACAGGAAACGGCCTACAGTAGCTGTGGATGAGAAAAAAAAATGCACAAACTAACAAGACATTATGGTGGAGAGCTGGACTCCATAAATCTTGAGCTATTTTGAGACTAGGTAACTAACAAGTTGCTTTAAAATCTCTCTGTCTCACACACACACACACTCACACACAGTGCATTTCTATATTCACAGAAAACTCGTTTCTGGGTTTATATTTCTATATACTCCTTTACTAATAGCTGAAGTGGATAAAAAAAAAAGTCCCTGCATGTTGCTCACCTTTCTGCCTCACTACCCTTCGATGTGAGTACTGAGCAGATCACCAGCTGCAAAAGTAAACACACTAACTTCAAGCATTTATCCTGTTATACAAGACAATTTATGCCATAATGCTAAAGCCATTAGGAAAATGACATGTTATAACAGGCATGCTTCAAGGCCATATGCAAAGCAAGGTTAGCCTGAGGCTCACTACCATTGTCGAATGGTTCAGGAGCTTTAACCTGATTCTTTACATCAGCTTAAAGATATGACATATGTTACACTCACACTGAGCTGTCATGCACGGACATGGCGCGAGCTCAGCCACAGCACTCGGGAATGTTATTCCGCTTTAATGCTAGTTTGCTAACTGCGCCAGAGTGAATAAGCACTTACCTGGGTAACAGACCTCTTGTTTTGCTCAAGGTAGGGGGGAAGTGCGGGATATTGTAGCTCGTCCCCTCGTTTTAAAGCAAACTCTACGCAAATAAGCGAACCATTTCTTTCACCAGAAGCGTCCCACTCATTGGTTTGTGCGCGGCGCTTTTTCTTCAGCTCTTCCCTCCCAGCAAGTTTACTTCTCCTCTGGGCTGGGGTTAGCTCAGCGGCTCCGTGCGGCTCCGTGCGGCTTGCAGCAGCAGCAGCAGCAGCGCGGTGTGGATTGTGAGGAGAAAGGACGAAAGCGAAGGAGGAAGCGTGAGGCGAACTTGCTAGCGGCTGGTAGGCAGCAGGAGAGGAGAGGAGAGGAGCTAACGAGGGAGGAGGAGAGCAGAGTGTGCATGGAGTAGTGCACTACAGCGTGCACTTCACTTCCTCCATTTTAGGGGAATCCCATTCCTACTTGAACGGTAAAAAAAAAAAAAAAAAAAAAAGCCTGTTGCAAGGGTGGAGTCGGTAAAGCTGAAGAAAAAGCCACCCCTCTCAGTGTTTTAACATATCATATTTAACATATATTGGGACTTCCATTATTCACTTCTTTAACCAAAGTACCGCCTATGTCTCAACGTACAGTTTTAACGGCTTTTTTTTTTTTTAACATAAAGACGTTAAAGTTTAATAATTTATACGGTGTGTAATTACACAAACTCAAACACCCATAAAAAGCCAAAGCAGCTTTCATACAACAAACGCGTATATTGTGTATTTATTTCATAAATCGCTCATAAACGGCTTCTTAACTGACACTTTGGCGCCATCTGTTGTTGAGAAAGGGAAGTGCAGGTAAATACAGCCGGGTGATGGGCTGTGTCTCAAATACTGATTAAGGCTCTGTGAACCGAAGCTGAGTGACCTGATTCTGTGAGGCTGAATTCTACATATGCTGTTATATTGGGACATTAATTATTTTTTTAAGTAAAATTTCTGAAGCCACATGCAAACAAGCAACATGTAGCACAGCAGTATGCCTTTAGGGACCATCCATCCATCTCTATACTGCTTATCCTACACAGGGTCACGGGGAGCATGGAGCCTATCCCAGGGGACTTGGGGCACAGGGTGAGGGACACTCTGGACAGGGTGCCGATACATCACAGGGTATTCATATCTCTCTATCTCTCTATCTCTCTATCTCTCTCTCACAATTTAGAGATGCCAATCAGGCTACAACGTGTCTTTGGAGTGGGAAAGAAACTGGAGTACCCAGAGGAAACCCCTGAGGCACAGCAGAGCATGCAAGCTCCATGCAGTGGAGGTGGGAATCAAGACCCTAACCCTGGAGGTGTAAGGAGTGGCCCTCTGTCTACTCAGAACCCTTAAGCATATTCCCCCCCCACTGTACCTACCTTTACAGCACTCCTGTTCACTATAAATAATGTTAGCACAAGCTTTTAGTTCACACCTATTTCTTTTTCAAACACTGTCTAGAGAAGTTAGACAAGGCTATTTAAATACTCACTTAAGTCATTCACACACCAAAAATATAATACCCAAATTTTAGTGTCCACATACCAAAGCTACAATTAATATCAAAATTTATTAGAGTAGCAACAAATTGCATTCGATTACCAGCATATTCACACATTTATCTGTTCATACAATTTGTAATATAGCTTATGTTAGGAATTACAAATAATGTGATTTGCTACAAGATTTTATATTGAAGCCAGAGGCTACATAATCAGTACAGTAAGAATGCTAGAAAATATCACACCACCACCTACAATCAAATGTCGTAGTGAAAGTTCAAATAATAATAATAAAAAAAAATTAACCATAAAGAAACACACTTCTTTGATTCAATAGCATTTTTAACAATGTAAATTCAGTTAAGGACCCTAAGGTACACTGGTACATAGGGAGGATTGCAGTGCGCATGGATTTTGAGGGGAAGGAAAAAACAAAAGGCAGACACCAGCAAAATTCACTCAGTTCCTAGCTGTATCCATCTGACACAAACAAATGCACTGTTTCCATGTGCTAATTCGAGAACATAAAATTAGTGTTTTGGGGTTTGAATGAGTAGAAAATGCATTGCTTGGCAACCTAGTGGAGAATATACGAAAGTCAGCAATTCCACCCAAGTTTTCTTCAATGCCCATAGGGTCATCACCATTGCTCCACATTGTCTAAATAGTCCTCTATGGTTTCATTTTCGTCATCGTCCTCCCACCATGGATCTTCTGATTCCACTCCTGCATCATCTTCTAACATTTTCTCATCCTGTTTTGGCTCAGCAAGCCTGGTGGCTAGGGACTGCCTCGTTTGTGGTGGGGTTTTAGTGGGCCTAGTACCCTTCCCCCCTGTCCAGTGTGGCACCTTGGCGCGCAGTCTACGCCTCTCCTGTTGGCGTCGCTGGCGAGCCTGGCGTCGCTCCTTCTGCCGTGCATACTGGAAGCGCTGCAGGAAGAGGTCACGTGCATACTCGTACAGTTCCACATCCCAGGCGTTGAGTTCACGGATGCGCTGCTGTGTCTCGGATGCCACATCAACGCTGGCGGCACGTGTGCCGTTGAGCTGTGTGAAGGGTGCAATGAAGGCCAGGCGGAAGGTACGCTCAAACAAGTACTGTGTCTTGCGTTGGTACTCAGTCAGGCCAAAAAAAGCCATGCGTCTGAGGTTGCGCTTGGCACTTTCCAGTAACACGGCGCCACGCTGCTGATCACTCATGACTGATGCATTGTAGCAGCCCACGAGGCTCAGGTCGGCCAGCATGCGAGTCTGCCGATTGTTAGCCAAGTTGTAGGGGCACGCCATGAACTCGGTGAGTGAGCAACCTGACCAGTCATCACCCGTATAGCAGCTGGGAAGCTCTGCCAGAGTAGGCGCCCGGCCATCACACACATGCAGTGAGGCTTTCCATGTGGCACCACGCTGCACGTGACGCCACTCGCTCAGATAGCGTGACACCGGATCCCGCAGGATCGTGATGTAGTAATAGTTCCTGTGGAGAAAGAGAAAAATAAATTAATAATAATATAATATAGATTTCTAACATGCATACTGCTGTCAATTCTAAAACTGATCAAATGTAGATTAAACCTTGGGTTGACCTAAGGAGTACAGGAATATTTTCAAGAACGTGGCTGCTAGGCTGCAATATAATGATTTAATTGTGTGTACACGATATTACACTGCCACGATATCCAGTGACTGTTACAACAACTACATTATTATTTAATTATATTGTTACCAGACCAGCCAGCCTTTATGCATTTTGTGTAGGAGCTCTGCAATTTAACACTGGAATGCAGTGGTAAGAGTCATCACTCAAAAATACTCCAAAAGAGCAGTGTTTTCCTTCCCAGATAAAACAGAGGAGGCAATCGACATATGAATATTCAATGTTTTGTGCAGGTGTATCTCATGCATCCTCACTTTCTGTCAAGGTAAACGGAGAATATAACAGTTCATTAATGTCAAATAAAGTCCATCAATGTACAGTCATGGGGGGAAAAAAAGTACACCTCCTTCAATTCTATGTTTTTATTCATCAGAGGCTATCTAACAATTGTGTGGTCCTCACCAACATCGATAAACAAACAAATAACCTCAGGTGACACCAAAAACATAACAGATTTCAATATGTAGTCATTTTCTCCAAAAAATGTAAACCCTTCCTACATCCACAATCATTAAGAGAGAAATTAACAGCCAGGTACATTACTAATGAAATGCACAAGATTAGTTAATCCTCAAGAAGTGTGACTACTTCTATAAAAGCAGAACCTTTAGCAGTTTTGTGTTCTGGAGCACTCGGGTTTGTGTCTATATCTTGCCAAGAAGAAAGGACATCAGCCATGACCTCAGTGAAGCAATCGTTGCTGCTCATCAATCTGGGAAGGGTTATAAGGCCATCTCCAAACAATTTGAAATTCACTATTCCACAGCGAGAAGGACTGTTTACAAATGGAGAGCCTTCAGGACAGTTGCCAATCTTCTTGGGAGTGGGCATCCCAGTAAATTCAGTTCAAGACCAGACTGTTTAACGCAGAGAGATATAAAGAAAAACCCAAGAGCTACATCATGTGACCTACAGGCCTCTGTAAGCACATTAAATATTTATGTTCATGACAGCGCAATCAGAAAAAGACTGAACAACAAATATGGCTGTCATGGAAAGGTGGCAAGGAAAAAGCCCCTTCTATACAAAAAGTATACGAAGCACGATTTAGGTTTGGAAAATTGCATCTGAACAAACTGAGGTGGAGATGTTTGGTCAACATGCACAGCGCCACACCACAATCATTCCAGTCAACTTGCACAAGTTACCATAAAGTGCTTTGAGAGGAGAGTCACGAGCCACTTAAGGAGCAGATTTCCCACTATACAGTCCCCTCCAGTTTCTCTATAACCCTAACCATTCAACTGACCCACCTGCATTTAAAAAAAAAAAAAAAAAAGACACTTATGTGAGAATGGAGTTTATTGACTTTAGATACACTCAACTGTGGCACAGAAATCTACACAAATTGAGCTTGCTGGGCCTGAAACCCAACATCTGTAACTGGATCCTAGACTGCCTAACTGAGAAATTTTTAGTCAGTACAGCACCTCCAGCACCATCACACTAAGTAATGCAGTCCCCCAGCGCATATGTGCCAAGTCCACTGCTGTTCACACAGCTGACTCACAACTGTGCAGATCACATCATCCATCACATCCTCAAGCTCATAATGAAGGTGAATTAAGAGTGATGCAGCAGATCAGGATGCTGTCTTGAGAATTTTAATGCGTCATATGCAGAGAACAATGAGTACATTTATTACAAATGCACATATGCACAAATAATTCACTTAACCTGATTTAATTGACCAGTGATCCCACATAATATTGTTGTACATCATAACAGGGCTGGGAAAGAGGACGATGTAATCAGATTTTGGCAATGACCAACATATAATCAGTGCTGTTCCTTGACAGACAATGATATCACTCATATCACATGGGGAAGGATAGAAAACTAGAGAGATGTAATTTTAAACAACTTGTAAAATCAGCTAATATTAACTAAAGTAAGATTTACATTTTATTTACATTTACTTATCCTACAAATTCAAAGGACTAAAAATACTCTGAATTATGACAGTGATTGGTGTAGGCTAGAAATAATTTGGCAAACGCAGCTTAAATAAATTCCTTACAAAGTGAAAAATTCTTGTAGGCTATACCACAAAAGTATTTATTTGAGGCATTTACCATTTACTTCTCACAAAATTCTTCAAAAAAATTTAACTAAAGTGGCTTTAATTTCAATTTAAGATGATGAACACACACACAAAAAATCACTTCTTGGTAACATGCTATCTTGTACACTCCCTGACAAAATGTTGCCTTTGAGTCTTTGTTTTATATTTTCTGGGTGTATAGGGTTTTACTGTAATACATTTTATTGATTTATTGTCTCCTTACAGGCGTATTCGCCATCTATAGTATGGATGTGCCATCAGCTTAATATTAATATTGGACTATCTGTATACGTGAAGTAACCACTATAAATAATCCAATTGGCAACAGTACAGCAAATGTAAAGCTAATCTTTTTGGACAATATGATAGCGTCGCTTTCTGGACCTGACTGTAGCAAAGTGATGTCAATGTATGCAAATGCCACATGACAAGATTTCGGTTATGATTCCTCTGAAATTCCACGTTTCCTAAAAGAAAATGACTTATTTGAATACAATGTTGAATTTAATGTTGAATGCAACATAGTCAACAGTTCCAGTCCACTAATTTGATTGGATGAGAGGTGTTCCAAGAGTACTTATATTTAGTATAACCTTACTGGAACGTTTGTATCACTCCGCTTGTCTGTGTTTGCAATGTAAAATTCCTATTCTAGCAACAGTCCCACTGGAACCGTTAGTACAGTAGAGTTAATGTGACATCATCAGCGGAAAGCTCGTCAGATGAAAATGAAAATGAAGAAGGGACGCCAATTTCACCGGATGCACCTTTAACGGGAATGCACAAATAATTGCGAGCTAGCTAGCCAGCTAGACGGGCTATCAGTGAGTGTGGCTTCTTTGGCATCTATTTCCATTCACGAAGAAAAAAACAAATTATTTGGCCATATTGTGTCGGAAATGTCAGTTGCTCGATATTAATTTCTTATTTATAAAACTGTTGTATAAAAGCAATATCACATTCGCAATCGTGCTGAGAGACTGAATATCGGCTTTATCTGTGGCCAAATCACAGCCATGCTGATACTCAGTATAACCACACTATTACTCGTGCACTACTGTTTAATTACAAAAGCTCTCCAATCAGAATCCAATAATATAAAATGCCAACATACTAACTTGACCTTAAGATAGGGGTAGACTTTTTTTTTTTTTGGCAATATCTCAACATCCCCATGTAGCATCAGGGAACCAGATGATGCCTGAAGGAACTGGTTGGATAATCTGTTCAGTAATCCAGTACACAGAAAAATAATCACTATATAAATCTCTGAATCCAAATATAGTTCACGCTAGAGTTGCAAGAGACGTTTTGATACCTTTTCCAATACTACAACATGGCAAAATGTTGGATTCTATAACATTTGATACTCTCAATGCTGCAGCAGTATCAAGCGGCTGTAGCATCGAAGCACTTCAATTTAACTACTGTTTAAATCAACACGCAATCATGGAATGATGGATGCTTTAAGACTGATGGACTGCGTTGCCATGGTTCACATCACCTACACTCTTTACTGGGAGTCCGTTAGAAGAAAACAAATGTGCGATCCTGCACACTGTTATGTATTTGCACTTTATGTAGTCTTGGGTACTGTTATGTGATGCACCAAGGTCCTGGAGAAACGGATGTTTCATTCCAATGTATACAAGCTTTATAGAGGAATGACAATAAAACCCACTTGGCCTGACTTAAGCTGGCCAGTATAAAGACTGTTACAGCCTGTATAAAGCCTCACACATGCCACAACATCATGATTGTAGTTTTCTGTAAATAAATCCATTGTATATTAATGTGAATATACCGCTGTGTAAGCAAACATGAAACACATGAAACAGTCTATATGCCCATGCTGTTCATTTCTAGCTGTGTATGGAGGAGCTTTATCATAGGAGATTGTTTTTCTTTACTGAAGACAGCAGCCTGAGAAACAAACAGCGTGACGTGACAAACTGAGATTTTTTAAAATCTTTTTTTTGTCAGTTTCATAAATCACTTCTGTGTGTTGTGACACAAATACACATAATTGCAGAAGTATAAACCAGGCTTAGCTCAGTTTGTTAAATGGGGAAAGTGGCTTGATCAGCTAGTGCACGGCTTGTTAAATATGCCATATAAGCAATTTCTTAGAGCTCAAACATCGTAAAAGGCTCTCCGTGTTGCATTTGCTGGACGTTTTTGGTAATTAGTCTTAGTAAATTTAAAGAGCACATGGTTTTTAACTTTATAGTTTTTTTTTATTGTAAAGATTACGGCTTAATCTGGCTGGATTTTAAATGATTAAGTCCTCATATATTTATGTTATTTGTGCTATTTGATGGAGTTGATGGAAACCTGGCATGATGTGCAGCCAGAGTATGTACTTGTGTGCTTTGGCTGGACTGTTGGGGTAATGCTCAAATTTCTTAGTCAGCTCCCAGCTGCAGCAACAACTCTGCTTTGTAGGAGTATGTACGTATGCTGGAGGGCCCGTTTTCAGAATATTGCACAGGGCCTTACAGATCCAAGGGCTAGCCCTGAGTGCACGGATAAAGAAAACATATTTCAACATGCGGGGAAAGAGTTGCAAATTTTTATGATGCTGATGAAGAAGGGGAACAGGCAAAACAACAAAAGCAGCATGCAAAAGTTGCTGTAAATCGCTACACTGCAAAACAGCAAACGTGAGCGTGAAATCTCGTAGATTGTTGGCGAACGTATGTAATTATGAACACATTTTACTGAGAGTTTAATTCTGGCTGCTTTTCCAGTGTAATGACTCATGAAGGTCGTGACACCATCACAAATTAATTACTTAATTTTTATGAAGCCAAAATTTGTCAGGAAATACATAAGTAAATTTGCGTAAGGAAATACATAAGGAAACACATCAGGATGTGCCATAATAGGAAAATAATCAACGAGGGGTGGTATGATGCAACACACCCAAAAAAAACAAAACAAACAAACCTGATTTGTCATGTTACTGAGCAACCTCAAATGCAAAGTCAATGCTGGACATCACTGAACATGTGTTAAAACCAAAAGCGACTGGGCTAATATTTGTAATTAACATTAATTACTTGTTACACTGACAGATTTGTTTGAAAGAGTGGCATGTAAACAGTTTGTTCAGAATTAACAGACTTCATTTGGACTGATGAAAAAAATCTTTTCATGCCCAGTGTTTCTAACACAGCAGTGTCCTATTTGAGGAAAAAAGGGATCAGTAGTAATACCATGTAGATACCAAAGTCCGTGCAATGTGTGTGCAACAGGACAAAGTTAACAACAACAACAACGTGTTGCTGACAACTAGGAGCCATTTAAAACTTCCACCTCTGATGTTAGAATATGAAAATAAATGTAAATGCCCTAATGTAAATATAATGGTTTTACATGTCAGCATGCCTCTGACAAACGACTGACTCTAGTGTTAAACATATCAGCTTCACCCTTAGGACTAAGCATGGATTTAGTGTATACTGCTTATAAATAATGTAAGACTCCTTTCAGCCCCTTTTGAAAAGCAAAGGCCTGTCATGCAACCGGAGCTGTATTCAATTAGTGGTACTTTTACCCACGGCAATATTATCATATATTTTAGGATCGAGTTTATGATGTCTAACAAGTACGTGAAAGACGTTTCAGCATGAAACAGCGGTGAATGAAAGACTAGTGTTTACCTTAGAAAGGATTACGCGTTTCCGACAGCAGATGAAAAGAACACAGACGTCATTCTACATTCAAGCAAATCTAAAATGTGAAAGCACTGAACAAAGTCCCAGAACTCCAGGAGTACAGAAGTGCACATCTTTCTAACTTAGTTAAATTTGCACAGATGCAAATTTTATTTGTTCATTCAACTTCAGTTACTGTTTTATCCTGGAGCTAGAACCCATCGTCAAACCAAAGCAGGAATACAACATGCATGGGATATGACAGGGCAACACACTCACACACTCACACACTCACACACTCACACACTCACACACTCACACACTCACACACTCACACACTCACACACTCACACACTCACACACTCACACACTCGCACACACCTAGGGGCAATTTAGTGCAGCCAATCCCCCAACTGCTATGTTTTCAGGAGGAGAACCCTGAAGAAAGCCACATGGAAAGGAGGAGAGCACCTAAAACTACACACAGAAAGTAACCTAATCAAACCGTGACGTGGCAGCACTATCCGCGGCACAACCCTGCCACTTAGCTATTTTAATAGCGAGTGTAATTTTTATAACTGAACATGCTATTTTTTACATGTTGTTTTGTTTAGCTTCTCAAGACAGAGAATATACAGTGGGGAAAACAAGTATTTGATCCCTTGCTGATTTTGTTGGTTTACCCACTAAGAAAGACTTGATCAGTCTGTAATTTTAATGGTAGGTGTATTCTAACATGTGGAGACAGAATATCAAAAAGAAAATCCAGAAAATAACTTTTAAATATCTATATTAATTTATTTATATTTTATTGAGAAAAAGAAGTA
>CM040981.1:16001593-16014083 GCA_022985145.1 Pangasius djambal | reverse complement strand
ACACACACACACACTGAAGCCATACACACATACACACACACACACTGAAGCCATACACACATACACACACACTGAAGCCATACACACATACACACACACTGAAGCCATACACACACACACACTGAAGCCATACACACACACACATACACACACTGAAGCCATACACATACACACAGTGAAGCCATACACACCTCGGGCTCTTGCGGCTTGGGGAAGCCTCTCGGCTGTTCATCTTGGACGGGACGCAGTTGGTCAGCTCGGTCCAGTCGGCGTGCAGTCCGCAGCTCCAGCCGGTGGAAAAGCGCGAGAAGAGCCACGTTTCTTTCTTCCCGGGCCGGTAGCACGTGCACTTCTTCTGACCGACGTGACACTCACACGGGCGCTCGAGCTGAATGTTGCGGACAAGGTGGCGGCCGAATGTGGTGCCTCCGGTCTTCTGGATGTGCAGGAACACGATCACGTCGTCGCCCTTGATGTTGAAGTCGACGACGCGGTCCAGGTCTTGCTGAGTGAAATTAAATCGCGGCACAAAGCGCGCCAGAGCGCCGTCTTCTGCCACATACGGATCACCATCACGACCATCACTTCCGCCTCGCAGCTCGGAGAACGAGCCCAGGTGCAGCAGCTGGCACTCAGAGCCGGGACACACATACTGCAGCACAATGACGCCGAACAGCAGCAGCATGAGCAGCCCGAGCAGCACACGACTGTAGCTGGACCTTTCATCCATCTTCTCGCTGGAAAATGGGAAGCATTACTCACTCAGACAGGCGGCTAGCTCTCCCCTCACTGCCCTGCCTCTCCGCTGGATGCTGTAGTACACCAGCACCACAACTACAACAACAACAACAACAACTACTACTGCTATTACTACTACTACTACTCCTACACACCGCCACGGCTCGGGAAGCTTCACCGCACAAAACCCAGCAGAGCTGCTCTTTATCCCCCTCTCATCTCCAACTCCCAAGCACAGAGTCACGCTCTACAGCCGAACATTTAAAAACACGAGTGTGATCAAGATCCTCCACTTCAGCACTTCCATTATGGATTCGTACAATTCGACTCTGACCCCCTTTTTTTCCCAGAAGAACTTGCGTTTGTGTTCGTCGCTCCTCTTTTCCAAAATAAAAGTCCTACCCTAGCACCAGTAAACACGCTGTCCTTTACGCCACAGGGCATTTATTTATTTATTTATTTAACTGCGTCTCGTTTAACTGTCCCGTGAGGCATTTAATCGAGATTATGGGATCATAATGCCCTTCACGATTTCTGTTTTTTTTTTCTAAATAGAATTAATAGAATTCTGTAAGCTAACTTTGGTTTATTTGTGGTCTCCTCTAAAGAAAACATGTCCATGATGTTATTTTTAAAATTAGAAACCTGGTCTCTTAATATTGTTCATTACTTTACAAAATACAAAAATACTCTTTGATATTGATTTTTAAAAATGAATATTTGGAAACACATGGTGAATTCAGACAGTGTCTGAGCTTGCACAATTTTAAGCTTTCTTACCATTAATAAAACAAAATAACCCATCACATGACACGTTTCTAAAATCCTGAAGTTGTTGACTGTCTACATGTAAAAGAGAAATGTTTAAATCATATTCTAAAGAAGCATGGTGTACCCTTTAAAAACAAAAAAGTAATGACATGTTTGGGAATTTGGAACATGTTTTCATTGGTTTAAACCTTTACTTGATAAGGAACTGTCTTCCTCCTGCAAGACTACAAACCACGCCCATTACAAGGAACGCCTACTAGCAAATTACACTACACAACATTACCACGCCCCCCAACACTAACTCTATGTTTAATATGTTTGTTTGGTCGTAACTTGTAATAGTGGGCGTGACCTGTAAGGGGCGTGGTCTGTAATCCCAGTGGATGTTTTACGTATTTGTTTGTGGGCGTAACTTGTAACGGTGGGCGTGTCATATAAGGGGCGTGGTTAGCAATCCTGCAGGACGCAGACGGCTACACTTCATTTACTTTCATCCCCAATGACACGTTGAAAACATTATTTATTTGTAGTATACTTATTCATTACATCATAAATCAAATGATATTACACAATAGTATTCAAATATTATAGGAACGCATATATATTAAGATGCAGGCTTAAATAACATTCTATAAATCATTTCTTACTGCTTTAACAACAAAACATTATCACTATTTCCCACGTTCATAATCAAACTTTTCTAAAAATCAATATGAAAAAAAAATCAGAGTAGAAAACCACATTTTCTAACTTATTTCTTGTAGTAGAAAAATGTAATGGGATTAAACAAAAATAAACGTCAACATCAATCTCTAAAACTCTATGAACACAATACACTAAGTAAAATATCTCTCCATACTACATGCATGCTATTTTTTTACTCTCTCTCCCAGTACCTCCTTCACTCCAGTCTGTGTCCTTGGTGCTATTCTCCCTTGTAATGAATGTATCATAGTTAGTGTTTGGTTATAAGAGGGCAAAAGTAGATTAGATTATCTTTAGTGTGATCACATATGAACCACAACAATACAGGACGGCTGTTTGGTCAGCTTATCTGTTAAACCATGGGAATGTTCTGAGACCACAAATCAACCAAAACATGTCATTCACACACCAAGTTTTGACATTTTTAAACATGTACAGTTCATTCAGAAGGTATTCAGATCCTTTCACTGTTTGCTCATTTTGTTAAGTTACAACCTTACTCTAACACAAATCAAATAATTACATTTTCTTAACAGTCTGCAAAAAATATAGTCCATACAGTACTATGCAAAAGTCTTAGGCACATGCAAAGAAATGCTGTAGAGAAAAGATGCATTCAAAAATAATGAAATTAAATGTTTCTACATTAAAATAAAATTACTATAAAGAGCAGTAAGCAGTAATAAATGAAACAAGGTCAGTATGTGGTGTGACGACCCTTTGCTTTAAAAAAAAAAATCGTAGTCTCAGGTACAATTTGTTCAGCTTTATAAGGAAATGAGCTGGAAGTGTTACTGAGCATCTTGCAGAAGCAGACACAGCTCTTCTGGAGACTTTGACTGTCGCACTTTCTTCTTATTTTTGCAGCAAAACCCAGCAGCCTTCATTATGTGTTTTTGTCTGAAAAGTGTCTCTTATGTAATATGCTGCTTTCTTGACTGACATACAAACATTTTTCTGTAACATTTAATCTTGTGCTGGAAAACTAATGTTTGGAAATCTAAAATGTTTTTATACTGAATCATTAATGTAGAAGTCATAAAATAAAAATCTATAACAAAGTTTGTACTAAAAAAAAATAGGGTGCCTAAGTCATTTGAACAGTACTGTAAATAAAAAAGCATAAACATGTTTTTACAAAGTTAAGTAAATTCATAAAATAGTGATTTTTAATACAGTTTTTATACAATAATACACAAGTATCAGCAGCATTTTTCTTGAAGCTCTGTAGCTCTGATTATAGTTTTAAATGCTCTGAGGTATGATGATACAGGCTTGGCACACCCGAGTCCTCATTTATCAACACTGCATATGCACAGATACATGTGTGAACTGTATGTAAAACACAAAATGTGGGAGTTATTAAAACGAATGGTGGCATACATTTGTGCAGTTGCGCTTTTACAGAAAAAAGGTTTTATATAGTGTTAGGCCTATAGTTTATGTAAGTATTATAAAGTGCTATAATTTCCATAATTTGCTTATATAATAATTGCATCATCCAAATGGATTTTTCCCAGAAGGATCATCTTCTCATTCATGGTGATGCTGTAATACTGTCTTATAATGCAAGAGGGACCCCGGTGCTGGTAAGCAGAGAAACATGGTGCTTAACTGCAAATCCAGCTTCAAAACTAATCTTCGCATGACCTACCAAATATTAAGAACATTAAGTAAGATCTGAGGCTGAGTTAAAGAGATGCAAAACAGTATTACGCAAGAATACACAGTTAAACCCTGGCAGTAATCTGGGGTTTATAGAAGCACAGTTACGTACTGTACGTAACTTCTTCTCAGGCATGTTGTGACTATCACTGCACACTACATTAACACCAGATAACCTACAACTAAAGCAACACCAGCAATTATTCAATCTGTCAGCCTAGACCTTAAATGGCAGTGGTGGTTCAGTGGTTAATGTGCTGGATTACTAATTAGAAGGTTGGAGTTCAAACACCACCAAGCTGCCACTTTGGGGTCATTGAGCAAGGTCCTTAACTCTTTCTGCTCCAGGGCTGCTGTATCACGGCTGACCCTGTGCTCTGACCCCAAATTGATAAGCTGGGATATGCAAAGAGAAGAATTTCACTGTACTGTGACAACTAACGGCTTTCTTGAAGAGCGTAACCACTATAAAAAGATAATTAAATCCTATTTTAATCCATGTTTTAAAAACTAGCTAGTTTAACTATCTGTATATTAAAATGTCGGACAGTGCTGAGTGTGTTCAGTGTGAGTATATAGTGAATAAGAGTCCTGGGATGAGCATAGGACAGTCTTTATGATTACAGCAGCAAGTCTACATTATCCAGGTGAAATTGTCCACTTAAGAAACGGTGAGACTTGGGTAGCTGTTTTTCGGAAGTGTAAATCTTTGTGGGACCGTTCACAGAAGCAGAACAATACTTTACCTGACCCAACAAGTTGGTGATGACGTACAGACAGCATGGTGGCACAGTGGTGGTGTTGCCATCACTCAGCTCCAGGGTGCCCTGCTTGATCCTGACCTCAGGTTACTGTCTGTACAGTTTCTGTGCATCTTCTCCCCGGAGTCATGTATTCCATTTTTCTCCAACTTTACAATTCTAAATTGCCCCTAGATGTAAATGTATATATCATCACCTGATGCCTTGCGATGGACTGGCATCCCATCCTGCCTCGCACACAGTGTTTCCCAGTATAGGCACCAGATTCACTGCGATCCCGTGCTCAAACTTTAATCGAGTTGTAGAAGCATGTCAAGAGTTATAAATGGAAATAGGTTGCAGCTGAGCTTGATTTCTAGCCTCATAGTTAAGAGTCTAAATACTTGTGTAATTTCAGTATTTATCTTGAGTGGGGTCCAGCTGCAGCCCTGCAGACCAAGTCTCCTCCTCCTACTAGTTTGCGGTTAATGTTGATTGGCTAGCTCACTAGGTAGCAAACTGACATTGGGCCAAGATGTGCAACGTTATAAGTACAATGTCGACCAAAGCTGGCTCACCTAAAATCAGTATTTTGATGTTTTCACTTGAAACTATTGTGCACACTTTAATACTGGCGAGTCATCAGTCGTGTGGTGGCCTGTCTGGCAGTCCAATGAAATGATTACATTTCTGCAAAATGCGGAATGAGACATTAAATTTGTTCTTAAACACCATTAGATTTTCACTTTTTTCTATCTTCTATACATCAGGGCTAAGCTAAGATAAGCTGTGTCATGTTCTAGAAGGATGTTGAGTACATTCAGTGGATTAACTAGGACAGTCTTCATGTTTTACCCCTATTCTTTTAACTTCAGTAGTAGCTTACGCATGTGATCTAAGTTGATTGATGGGAGAAATAAACACTACTCCACATTCTTATGGAGAAAAATGTGTTCATTTATGAGTAAGTAAACATCACTTTACAAGTTCTTAATATCCTGTTAGAATTATTGTCCTTTATACCACAGTGCTGCTGAATTTTCCAGTCGGATTGGTCAGATAATTTTCTATAGCAGAACAGCCCTGACAGTCGTTCGGAATATAATTCAAATGATAGGTTTATGTTAATGCGCGTTCCCCTTCACAGGCACTTGTCTAACATTTACATTTACATTTACGGCATTTGGCAGACGCCCTTATCCAGAGCGACTTACAATAGTGCTTTGAAGTCTATCAAAAATACATCCTGATACCGTCTAACAGATTCTCAACATATAATCATTGACAGGGAAAGGTTTTCTCTTAGGAGACATTTATTTAAAATTTATGGAAGGAGTCTCCAGTCCACAGGTTCACTGAAACTGGATGGTTGTAGGTTGTAAAAACCTCGACTGGACAACATGCAACTGTCCAGGTTTGGTGAGCTTGTGCCCACTGTAGCCTCAGATTCCTCTTCTTGGCTGACAGAAGTGGAACCAGATGTAGTCTGCTGTTGTAGTCCATCCACCTCAATATATGACCTGCTGCACATTCTGAGATGCCTTTCTGCTTAGCATGGTTGTAAGGAGTGGTTATTTGAATTACCTGTAGACTTTCTGTCAAACTTGAACCAGTCTGGACATTCTCCTCTGACCTCATCAAGGCGTTTCGCCCCACAGAACAGGATGGTTTTTTCCCCCCAAAACCATTCTGTTTAAAATCTAGAGACCATTGTGTATGAAAATCCCAGGAGCAGTTATTGAATTACTCAAATCAGCCTGCCTGGAACCAAGAGCCAAGTTGCGGTTAAAATCCTAAGGTGATGTTTGATGTGAACATTAGCTTAAGTTCTTGACTGGTGTCTGCATGATTTTATGCACTGCGCTACTGCTACGTGATTGGATAATTGCCAAAATGGCTTTAACTAAGAATCCAAATCCACCACAAGTACAAGATTAGATTAAAGTCATGAAGGATATGTTTATTATGGAGAAAAAAAAAGAACCTTTCACCTAAGACTTCAAAATGATAGATTTAGCACATACTGGTCAAAATGGATTGAATATGTTACTCCTACTCATCCTAATGTTTTTATTTTATATACACACACATACTTGTCTATTGCTGCTAACATCTCCCTCAATTACTCTAAATTTTCCAGAAAAGAAATCCACATCAGGATAAGAACCCGTTATGCATTCTTGACCCGGGTAATGCTGAGAAGGCACACTGACAAATTTTGCTGATGTTGAGTGTCAAAAGTATAGAAAAGAAGCATTTTTATTTCAGTGGATGATGTGAAAGGCATTTGCTACATGTCCTTGCCAATAATCATTTAACTAATAAAAGTCATTCCCTTCTGAAATGCTGCTGCGGTGGTGTGAAGGGTACAAATGATGAAGCAAAGTAATTTATTTGGCCTTAGTACGGTGATGGAGAAATGACACAAATGAGCACATCGTTTTTAAATATCTGCAGTCTTTATTTTTGCAAGACTTTGATGTGTTTAATACATCTTTTCTCTTACATTTTTAGCATGTTCCCCCCCTCCCCATGTTAAGTCTATCCTCTGAAAGAGTAAGACTTGTACTGTTATAACCTCTCTGACTGAGACTGAGACGGAGACGGACTGCTCTAAACCGACTGCTCCATATTTACATTATTTCCTCTCTGTAGTCAAGTCTCTCGTAACTCCTTTTCAAAGATGGCGCTGTTCCATTGTTCAGGGCGAACAACTACACAAACTTCATTCTGTAGCTCAGTATTACTGCTAAAGACTGTTGGATCAGAAGAAAGCAGTCATCCCAGACAAACTGTTCATCTCACCTCAAGACTGAAGGACTTAACTGGCCATTCCTTCTTTGTGTGCAACAGATGGAAGGTTTGTTGTGGAGATAAGTTACATCGCTCTCTATTTATGCTCTCATGCCCAACAACCTTGTGCGTATCAGAAACTTGACTTTCCTCCATCTAAATATGAGTGAACTCAACAGACCATCCAAAAAAATAAAAAAATGCTCAACCACAGTTTAGGGCTTCCGAGCGACCAGGACTAGCCTCGATTCAACAGAGACTGAAGAGATTCCTGCTAGCACTCCAAGTGTTGGGCATTGTGAATGGCAATTTAAAAAGTGCATACGACACTAAGACACTCATGAGCTCATGGTTAACGCTTTCCTTCACTCTGTAGACCTTTTACAACATCCTTACTTAACTATTGGAGGGGGAAAAAAAAAGGAATGACAATGGTAAACTGGTTTATAAACAATAAGCTTTACATTACATGAAATTTGAAGCCAATACAAATTTAGGTAATTTATGAAACTGTTAAAATGCAACCATCTACAGATATAAATATATTTTTTCAATACTGCACTTTATGGACGCTATGACATGTTTGTAAAAGAACTTGGAGACATGCAGTTAAATAACTTACTGTACAAGAGCAAGGAGGGAGCAGTTCACTGAGAGACAGATGGGTTAATTTTAGAAGGTGTAACGTAAAGACCTCTGCTGTTTTCTAGCATAACACTGTACTTGTCAGTCATCAAAAAGAAAACCTACAATGTACAAATAGGCCTGTGGAGCAAAAGAACAGTCCACAAGCTGCAAAATGTAAGATATAAGCCACCGTTATGAGAGGCACCTTTTTCTCCCAATGTAGGGACACATTAAAATAACGTACCAGGTTACAGGTAACAGGTTAGGGGAAACTAAGCTTCTATTGCAATGCAGAGACAACTATCAGATTGTAAGAATGGATTTAAATAGGGCACTCTCATAGGTCTTCAACAGACCAGTGGGACAATCAAATGAGAAGAAATAAAACATTTACACACATACAGAACCACTCCACCTCACTCAAGTCAGCACCATCAGTCATTCTGGACAAGGCACATTTGCTGTAGTACCCAATATATAGATTTACACCTTAGAATACATTTCTAACAAAATTAAAAACCATCAAATAAAACCCTGTGTTAATTTCATTATTATTCTTCCATGACTCAAACTCCGTTCTAACTAATTCACATGTACGCTTTGTCCAGGTGGATGTGATTTCATCCCATGTGAAGCACCTGCGCACAGAACAGCCACCGTGTAGTCCGGCTGTTTCAGTCGCAGTGTGCATGCTATAGCTAGATGAATAAAGTTGAATGGTCATGTCTGTGCACACTCCTCACTTACAATGGGTCATTATCAGGTCACCTTTTGTACAGTGGCCATGATGGGCCTTTTTTGAGCCAATCAGCATTCAGATGAGCAGAAAACATTCCAGTTTTCAGCTCCATTTCCCCAAATCACTTCGTACAAGACATGACATCCCTGATAGAAATCTGTTTTTAAAAAAAAAAGAAAAAAGGGCCTTTCAAATCTGCGCATGCTAGCCATTTTTACTCTGTACCATCTTTTGTGGCCTGGCCCTCATCTTGTAAGATTATAAACAGAAACACTTGGTGCAGGGATTTTGTTCTTAAGGCTTGCCAACATCTATGCCACACAAGCTGGCGATCAGAAGCATACACACATAACAGGTGTTTAACTCTGGTGATTGTGTACCTGCTACATTTTGCTTCACTCAGTCTAAACATGGTATAGGAATTTATTAATAAGCTATCTTAGGAAAGGCTCTCTCAAACAAAAAGTCATTCATACTAACACTCACACTCTTGCATGTGCGCACACACACACACATGCACACAGATGCACGCACACAAACACCTAAATGTAGAGCAAATCACAGCCTGTAAAGCTCCTTTTGGAAGAAAGAAAAAAAAAAAAAAAAAAAGAATACATATCCATGTGGTACTGTAAACACTGATAATGACTTTGGGAAGCAAAGTCCAGGTGAAAATGGTAGGAAAAGGAGGTGTTTCTGTTTCAGAATCCCATGTACATGAGAGTCCATTTGTATTAAAAAGAAAAAAAAAAAAAAAAAAAAACTTATTAGGGTGAAGTTATTTGAGTATTAATAACTTGAGAGTCTTTCCTAGATGGCAAATAGACCATAGTCTTAAAGGTGGTCTTTTTTCTTTGTTTTTTTTTTTTTGTTTTGTTTTTGTTTTTTTAAAAAGGCTTCTGACAGTTTCTTCTCCGCACTAATGCTCGTCCTTCTCCTCTGAAGCGTTCTTATCTGGTGTGGGAGGTCAGGAGGGTCAGAGCAACGCCCGCTAGGGTCAGCACCAGGCTGTACGGTGCCAGCCGCACACCACTGGACGACTCCTCTACTATCTGAACTATGCGGGGTTTGACAGGCGACGGTGTGGAGAAATACATATCCTTGTCGTTATCACAGGAGGATGAATCACAGCCACTGCCACTACCCTCTCCACTGCCATCCTCTTTAACAAAAAGAAAAGAGAACAACTGGGTTAAAATGATTTTGTTCAATGATGTTAGTGATTTACTAAAAGGCATGCTACAAGGTTTCAGCAGTGTCCACACTGTAGTGTTTTTCCCTGCACTAATACACCCATTTGAAACACATCAATAGCTTGTTACTTCACCAATTAGATAAAGTTGATGTGTTGGAAGCAAGGAAAACACTAAAATGGGCACATAGGTACATGAGGACTAAGCCTGGGAAGCACTGCCCAAGGAATGATGTAATATACACAGCAATGATGTCATCATGTTAAAGTACTGTATGTGTGGTCAGTTCTTACCGTTGTCATACGTGATGTCACGTCCACTGTG
The DNA here is from genome assembly GCA_022985145.1 of Pangasius djambal. Lineage (NCBI taxonomy): Eukaryota > Metazoa > Chordata > Actinopteri > Siluriformes > Pangasiidae > Pangasius > Pangasius djambal. The sequence goes on along the minus strand of CM040981.1, from coordinate 16,003,788 downwards.
AGCTGCTTTCAACCATGTGGTCATTTCCTTCAGCACAGCAATCTGTCTGCGAATCACCACATCCGGCTTGGTGATGTCTACTTCCACATGAGGATTGGACACCTGATTGGCTAAGCCATTGCCCAAGACCACAGACTCATACCTGAGACAGTGAGGAGGGGGAAAAAGAAAAGAGGGAGGAAAAAAAAAACAATAAGCAGGTTTAAAGAAACGTCTTGCTGTAAGTAGAATGATAGCACCCAGGAATTGCTCCAGCTCACCTGCTCTTGGCTGTGCCATTCCAGCACTCGTCGCCCTGAGTGACCCTGTCTCCAACACAGACCGTCTCTGGTAAAGTAGACCAAAACTTCTTAGCATGCTTCAGCTTCTTCTTCACATCTGCCACCTGGGTGAAGAGTTAAGTGAAAACTGCTGTTAGGTTTATTGACTTTCACTTCTGTCTTAGACGTAAACGCCTTACAATTAAATTGGCAACAGTGGCAATTTAAACGGAGACCCGAGTTCCCTATGTGGAACCAAGCAGTAAAAATGTGTTTTTACCAGTCTGTCCATGTTGGTGCCAGCTGCAGTGGTGGGTCTGGCATCTGGGCTGTACGGCCGGAAACGACCAGGGAATCCAGAGTCTTTGGTAGAACGCCGGGTGCGTAATTCTTTCCTCGGCTGCCCGCAACCCTGGAATACCTGAAAGACCCAAACAGGATGAAAATTTTACAATTACAAGGCAGTTATTCAGTTCACCTGTTCTTCTATGTGCCTAATATGAATAATAGGAATAGTGATAACAAAAAAAAACCTAAGCAAAATTTTGTCCAATTCACCACAAATCTAATGGGAAATACAGAGTAGCAAAAGTCTCTTATTCAATGGTCAGAAACTATGCTGATGTAAAATGCAAATAAAAGAAATCATGGAAATTAACAAAGCACAGAAAACAGAGCATGTGCACAATACGTGATAAATCTTTAACAAATATTTTATTTATTTACATTTATAAATATTTTTATTTGAGAGGACCTTTCCTAAGAGTTACAAAGTCATCGAGCATCATTACTCACTCAAACAATTGCATGGATTGTTTCAACAGGGAAATATAATGCTGTTGTAAACTTTCCATTTATTTTCCGCTCTGAGATGAATGAAGTTTATTATCAATGGTTGAATAATAAAGTAACCTGAGCAGTCACTAACCTTCTGTGAGATTTGCATGCTGTTCTCCTGCATGTTCATGATGGCCTCCGAGATCTTCACATCAATGGGGTCTATTACTGACTCAAAGTTAAATGGCCCCTCCAGTCTCTCAACCAGACTCAGCATGGCATCTAAAAGGCAAACACATGAGTGTACTACGTTGGAAAGTACAACATTTTAACTAAGACATGAAGGACCCAAAGCACTGCACATTGTAATATTTTCTCAGAACCATCTGGTTCAACTCTGCTTGAACTTTGCTTCACTGGCCATTATTTAGGTTTGGTGGGAAAGTGTAAACAACAGAGTTGTGGCCCTTGAATACTGGAACTAAGAAATGTGTATACACATAGTTTCTAATTGTTGCTGTAATTGATGTTTGCCACTGGGGGGAACCACAGAGCTGGCTAATGGGGCAATACAGGCTGCCATACTTAAAGCTTGTTAAACATCAAATGGGCTTAACAAGGCGCCACAAAGCTGATGTACTGGGTGAGCAATGCCAGCCCTAGCCAGAAACTGTGTGTGTGCGCGCACATGTGTCTCTGTGTGTCAGAGTGAGTCTATAGTATAGCAGTAGAGGCACAGCACACTACATCTAACAGGAACACACTTATGTTAATAACAAATATCAAACCAATCCTCCACAACTAAGCTATTATCCTCAGCTCTTGTAAATCACATTATCACAAAAACACTGGCAGTAAATGTGTTAACTCACTTAACCCCCGCACACCCGTTCCTTACCCAGGAAGTTGTTCCACTCTGTGTCAAGGTCGGCTTGGTTGGCCAGGCAGCCTCGCATCACGTTGAGGCAGTAGTTTTTACAGGGCTTCAGAGCCACTTGACCTGTGCAGTATGGGCAGTACAGCATCTTCATAGCAGCACGCACACAGCTTGGAGAGGCACTCACCTGTGAAGGAGTGACCAAAAAAAGTGAGCAAGAGGAGGACTGTTAATCAGATTCGGCTTAAAAAAAAAAAAAAAAAAAAGTGCAAAGGTCTGCA
>CM040981.1:15932553-15992088 GCA_022985145.1 Pangasius djambal | reverse complement strand
AATCCCTTCCACCATCATATTTCCCCCTAACACTTAGTCCTTTGTATGGGGCAAAGTGTGAGGATTGGGCAGAAAACCTGGGTGAAACACGTAAAACACACGGAGGTGAAATAAAAAAATGTGGAACAGAATCGTGGGTCTAGTAAACTGCTGTACCTTCAAGCTGTCCATGAAACTAAAAACACACCACTGGGATTTTGCCTACTTTTAAATGGGTATAACAATGTACTTAGGGCAAAATTCAAACTTTCCAGACATATGATATCTTTATAAAGATTGCAATATAATACATGGTACAAACTTTTAATCCTTCTAAAATGTTTCTAAAATGCTTTAGAATGAATCAATTAATGAAATCATGAATGAAAACTATGCAGAACCCGAAAAACACTAAAGTACTGCATACTGTCTATCAAGACCATCTGAAATGTACAGCTCCAGATGAGGGCTAGTAGGTCATGGTTAAAAAAAAAAAAAAAAAAAAAAAAAAAAAAAAAAAAAAAAAAAAAAAAAAAAAAAAAAAAAAAAAAAAAAAAAAAAAAAAAAAAAAAAAAAAAAAAAAAAGAGGCAAGCAGCGAGAATGGAGAACTTGGTACTGAAAAACAGAAGCGCTCTAGTCAGTACTGTATTCAAACTGCTGATCACAAGCGCCTGTCTTCACTGATCGACTACCTACATTCCAGTCATGTTCATTCCTACTCAACCTTCCGCATTAGATCTTCCACTACTAATTACACTTTTTAGCCAAAATTTTGCCAAAGACAATCAGTAATAAACCCTGCATGTTCCACAGAAACCTGGAAAATTACCAAATAATTTTCTACACTTCTGTCTGTTGAAATAGCCTTAAAACGAGTTTCATTATGTGACATACTTTGAGCCCGTGCTCTTTAAAAGTTGGTATTCATAAAAAGGTAACGAACATGAATGTAATGTTCCTCTAGTTTTACCACTTGCACTTAGTGGTAAGTGACCTCACAATAAATGAGCTGTGTCAGGTCTCCATTAACGAAGAAGTCACTTCCTGTTTACATCCTGCGTTTTTCAGCAACAGTCCATTTTGGTAGAAAGAGGAATGTGAGTGAAACCTAAATTAGCTCTCATGCCCTTACAACCCTAACCCCACCTTTTTTTGTGCCCCCAGCCTTTCTCCAGAACCCAGACAGACTTCAATGCCCGTCGCTCCACGAAACCAGCTTCCAAGCTTAACCATTAGGGTCAAAGGTTAACAGCCACTCCTCTGAGAGAGGTCGTGCACTCTGACCCTGCCAGGCATTGGCCAGCAGACCCACCACCCGCATGCACACACCAACACACACATTCTTCCACCAGCCCTGGGCCTTCTGAGTCAGAAGTCATAAATTCTCAAGGGGATTATTTCAGGCTGCCAGCCCTATAAATCGCGATGGCTGCCACATCAGTGTACTGTTAGCAGAAAGACAGACTAATGGGCTCCCCTTGGTGTCTAACTAATTCTTGGTGTCTAACTGTCCATTCTTGTCTGCAGTGGGTTGGGGAGGCTGCAGGTTTATATTCCAGCCAAGCAAGAGCCACAACTGATAGTCGACTGAAGGCCAAGATCAGCTGAAACAAGTGGAATCAGGCAAGGCCCCTGCTTGGTTGGAACTGGTTCTATATGGATGAGCTAAACTTATGAAGCAGATTCCATATACCAACACATGGGCTACTGGAGTCACACTTAAAAAAAAAAAATTAAGTGTAAAACCAGTTTTTCCAAAATTGACAACTTAAATACTCAAAAAAAAATTTTTTTTTTTTGAGATCCCAACCCATACTCTATGAGAGCACTCCCAAGACATACACCTACAAAACAGACTCAAGAGCAAATCTACACCTGCCACCTGTCATATCTTACTTCTCATTTTCACTTAACATAAGCTGCAATTACTACTGAGGGAGGGAAACTCCCATTTGTCAGGGTACATCTTTCTCACCCTGAACAATAATGATAAGCATACCCTCCTGCGAGCAGAGAAACTACACATATGTTCCTACTGCAGTAGGTAGAGACTGAAGAATTAAGATAAAGGGATGAGCAGAAGAGTGAAACAGAGCAGGAATAATAAGGGGAGATAAAGGCTGTATATTTGATTTGTAAATCATGGATATTATGCTGCTCTAGCTGTAGCTTCCCAAATCTGGCTTTCGTGTCAGGACAAGACACCGCTGTTTGCCTTCAGCACTCTTCTCTCTCTCTCTCTCTCTCTCTCCCTCTCTCCCTCTGTTCCAGCTGCTGGAGCAATATTTTTATCTGTCGTGCATCTCTTCGCTCCATAGTGTGTGGCCTGAGGCCATTTTGAGTGTGTCACTTGCATACACCCAAAGCACAGCAGTATGCGTCTCACAGGCTGCTCAGGAAAACATCATCCTCTCAAATTTGCGTCAGGTAGCCACATGCAAAGATGATCCGTAAAACTCTGGTAATCGTTATACACTATGTGGCCAAAAGTTTGTGGACACCTGACAACATATGCGTGAACCCATATGCGTGTTCTGAACACCACATTCCAGATTTAGTCCACCCTTTGCTCTTATAACAGCAGCCACTCTTCTGGGAAAGCTTTCCGCTATACTTTGGTCAGCCACCAAGGAAGCCTGGTGCACAATCGGCATTCAGAATGATCCCAAAAGTGTTCAGTGGGGTCGAAGTCAGGGCTCTGTGTGGGCCACTTCAGTTCTCCTACTTCAACCTTTGCAAAGCTTGTCTTCATGTCTTTACTTTGTGCACAGGGGCAATTTCATGCTGGAACAGGTTTGGGCCTCTTAGTTCCAATGAAGGGAAATTGTAATGCTACAGCATATGAAGACATTCTATACAATTGTGTGCTTCCAACTTTTTGTCAACAGTTTGGGAACAACGCACATATGGGTGTGATGGTCACACACCCATATGTGCGTTGTTCCCAAACTGTTGACACAAACGTTTGGCCATATAGTGTACAAATCCTTTTTCATATGACAACATGGAATAACATTAAGCTTGTTAAAGTACACGTTATTTGGTGTACAACAGATATTCATTATTGCTATATATATATATATATATATATATATATATATATATATATATATATGATCTGCAGTTAAAGTCCTTCTTAGTGTTTTAAACAAGCTAGTGCCCTCCCTCTAAAAGCCTGAAGAGGCAAACTGCTTGATTTCCCAGCAAACCAGTGGTTTTGTTAAAGCTCTATATCACATATACACCATTTTCAATGCGAAGTTTCCACCTCAGTGGAAGTGTATTGAAAAGGGATGACTGTAACCTGAAACCAGTATTAGAGCCCAAGAGCTCATATGGAGCTGATCAGCATGGGCATTGTTATTTCTCCCCTATTTCCATCCAATATCTCTAAAATACTAGAAATACATGTTTAGAACACTTTTGCCAGAACAATAATGACTCTCATGGCTTGCAATAAAAGTTCAACCAGACTAACAAAGGCCTGGTTTAAAAACAAGTAAGGCATTTTCATTCATTTCCACCACAGGAATAAGTTTGTACTACTTCAACAGATAAGTTGATTAGAAATGGGCATCTTCAGGACAAGCTAATGCACACAAGAATATGAATAAGTACAAACTGTTCTGGATAAAAAGAATTTACAATCCTTAAAAGCAACTGCAGTAGGACTGGCCACATTCCTAAAGTCTGACACCATGAAAAAAATGAGCTGAGAACACTTATTCTATAAGAGCAGCATTATTACCAAAGGTATTCTCTTTCCTAAATCCTCCCTCTATTCCCAGCACAACATTACATACACCCCATTTGTCACTTCTCCACTAAGCACAGGTCCATATAGCATATTGCAGATACCCAGAATCCTCTTCACTGGTGTACATTTTCTCCATCTGCCTGTCCTTAGAGAGTCACCAGATCCAATCCCAATGCATGGGTGAGCATTTGTATGGGTGCGCAGTTGTACCCCATGGGGCAGGTGTTGTGTTAGTGAGGAAGCAAATTAACAAGACGGATATCCAAAGCCAAACAATACAGCTGACATTCGCACTGGTCAGGAACTTTCAGAAAGGCACGGACAATTCCCACTGCACTAACAAAATGGACAGGAAGGAAGGTCAGAAAGTGCTTTTTTTAAAAAAAAAATAAAAATAAAATAAATAAAATAAAATAAAATAATAATATCATATGATCATGATTCAGATCCAAACTTCTCTCATTACATCCTTTATTATTTAATATAAAACATTTTCATGACAAAGATTACAAGAGGAAGAGGATCTGAAAAGTACTATAGACTCGCTCAGAAGCCCACAGAGTGTAGAACAGACAGTGGTGTACACATCTGCTTGTACTAGCATTAAAGTAAGTAAAATATGGCCTAGAAGGAATGTTTATGTTGAGAGTCCACTGAAGTCTTGCCTAATATAAAGGAACATTAACATTCACCTAGAAATGGTTTAGGAATCAGGCATTACACTTGCAGCCACTATAATTTGCAACAAAATGTTTTACAGTAGGGCAGCCAGCCACAAGTCCTTGGAAAGCATGTGTGTAAAATGTTTCCTTAAATAAATCATGAATTAAAAATCTCTTGCCAAACACCGCTGTCAAAACACTAAGCAACCAGATTTTTTTCAGATGGCACTTGGTTGACAAAAAAAGAAATGAATATGCAGAGGCAGATTTCATCAGAGACGACGTCTGTCTGTCTCTTTTTCAAAAAGTCAGCCTTAGAGCAGCACACGTTTAAATCACAGGCTTAAGAGTCTAGACAGCTGTGTGATCATTAACCTGGGTGATATTGTAGCATGGTAAAGGCTATGGCTCTCCTCTCATCTTCTCTTTAACACTTTGCACAAATCCAGAATTTACCAATCAGAGCGCATGGCTATGAGACGACACAAAGCAGACTTGTGATGAAATAGATGGAATTGTAGGAAATTCTCATTAACAGCTCCTTACATGAAAGGTGATAAACTGAATTGTTTGCGTGTTCAGCAATGCACAAAACGGTCTTCTGCCTCTAGCTCGCCTCTGATTACGAAACCAGGCAGAGCGTCTGACCAATTAAAACTCCCCACTGGTGAACATTCCAAAAGGTTGTCATCCATGAACATTCACCCAGAAGCCCCAGGAAGATTCTACAACATGGATCTGGCCTCTCATTCTCTGTCTGGCTCCATCTCCCTCCCCAGTGTGCCGTCTCTGGCTTTGTCTCTGTACACAAAAGCTCCCTGCCTACACCACTTCCCAGGTCAGCTCATTGTGAAATGTTTAACTTGTTCCAGAATTGTCATAGAAACTCTATGAATTTGCTTTCGAACAGCTGACAAACGAGCATTTAGCTGGAGAGAGCAGGGACTTTCTGTTATGCATTAGGGATTTGGGATACGCAGGAACATTGGAATGTAAGGCCTCATTCCAACAAGGGAAGAACAATCAGGTCACAAGTTAACCAGCAGAGTTGTGTGTGATTGATGACCTTCAACCAGCGATACAGCACAGTGAGGCAGTCTAACCGAGCAGAGCCATGCGGCCTAGGGAAAGCTGCTGAGGGCAAGTGAACAGAGCGACATTCAGGGGGAAGCAATTCCACTCTCAAACCACACAACCAACAAGAGTGAGTGAATGAGTGAGTGAGAAGGCTAGGAGGCTAATTACCATGCTCTGGCAGGTAAGCGGAGACATTGCCAGCTTGGAATGCATCAAGATGAAGAAGACAGTTAAAGGGGACGGAGACATGAACCCGAGGAAAAACATGGACATAAAAAGAGGGCTGAATGAGCTGATGACAGCAGTTGTGATCAATGGTGTTGAGAATGAATTCGCTATCCCCACTGAGAGCAAAAGCACACAGCTGTTTGCATACAAGCAAACAAATGTGTGTGTGCGCATGTGGGCATGCGCATGCCCACAAAAGTACACTCTTAGAGGATCTGAAGTGGGTAAATTTGGTGGAACTCTTGGGGCAGAGAAAGGGAAAATCTACAGTACTGCAGTGCCTTGGCTTAATATTGGATTAATATTTGATGTTACAGGGATCAACAAACATGATCACGCTAGTCAGTAAAACCTGCAAAAATAGACTCAATCCAACTTTGGTCCAAATACACCGGGACCATCTTTGCTTTGTCGATAAACAAGCAGCACTTTGCTCTGAACCGGTACAAAGTTTGCATCTGCCTTTTTGTAAAATTAACTGCAAAACGTACATTAAAATTAGTGAAACATGCATTTAATTGTACTCTTTCCCAATTTCATTATTCATCAACAATACTATTTCCCTTTAAATCACCAGGTCAATAACAGAAAAGAGAGGAAAAAATGAGTGATAAAGATTTGCTGAAAAAAGCAGTGATCCTCCAGACATCACGTCACACAACACTTTGTTACAACAGAGGAAGAGCGTGCGCCAAAGCCTGGCTCATCCCCTGTCCCAAAAGACCTTGTCTCCATACTCTGCTCTTTGGTGCTTGAATGAAAGGAGACAAGCTAGGACTTTCAGCTTGAAAACAACTTTTCCTCCCTCCCTGAAAAGTGATTTAGTGTTGCAGGAACACCACAAAAGCAACTCATGGTACCAAAAGGGAGAAAAATGTATATCTGGAGAAAGCCTTTTTCTTTTCCAAAAGTACAAATGCACTAATATTCTTTCTACATATACCCTAAAGCCATTTTATTTCTTACACATTTTTGTGTGGGTCACGTTTTCCAAAACAAAACGAACCCATTAACCCTCAGAACATTCAGGGCTTCAGAAGTACTAAAACCCCATGTGTTACATCTTCCCTTCATCAGTAGAGCAAACCTGCAGAAGACTTAGATGACCATTATAAACATTGTCAAAGCGTAGGTAAGACGGGATGAAATTTGCCAGATGTTGAACCTGAAGGACAAGCAGTAGAACTGTGTGCTCATTTACAAGTAATAGAGCGAAAGGGGCCCACTGGCAAGATGAGGTCAAACCCATGATCACGTTTCCAAGTCCTCGATGCGACAACACAGCCACAATGATTCTGATATAGCTGTTGGGCTCGGGAAACTGGATAGCAGTGATGTTGGTGGGAAGAGCAGCACTATTAGCCAAGTGCAAAAAAAGGAAACTTACACCAATGTACTATGTTTTAGTCATGGACATCCCTCATCTCATCTCCACTGTGATACAAGCAGCCATGTCAATAAATCATTGAGACCTATGAGTAGAAGTCACATACACAAAAGCTTTCAGATCAAACATGGCCACCTCCATTTACTCAGAGAAATCTATCACTTTGTTTCCACAAATTCCTTCAAAGACCATACTAAGCCTAAAACCTTTCCCCAGTCCAGTCTGGTATCCAGGCTGACGATGGCATGAGGAATCGCTGATTGATTCCGTCTATCGCGAAGGCTATGAACCGGGATGATGCCAGAAAATGTGTCTGCAGCTTTAAGGGCTTTAGACACAGCAAATAGAAAACCTCTCTCCACTCTGCCTGATAATTCCTGCTGTGAAAAATCACCTGCATCTCTCGCGTAGTAACCACAGTAACAGCAACGCCACACGCAGCACATATCCAAAGAGGATTGCAGTAAACAACTGCCAATAAATAAAACTAAAAAACTTTGACCACCTTCTCATGCATTTAGACATGGCACTGATGTGATTATCCAGTGTCAGTGTTGGGCTGATATTAGCCAAAAAAATGTTGGCTTGAATATCAAGGGGGGGGGGGGGGGGGGGGGGGGGGGGGGGGGGGGGGGTGTGTGTGTGTGTGTGAATCTGATCAGATTCTGTAACAAATCTAGCATGAAATAACACAGAATTTCCTTTAGCAGAACACAGACGTAAAGCAACAAAAAGTAGGTCACACAGTAATAACCACCTAAGTTACTATAACAAAAAGTGAGTAGCTAACTATTTAGCAATATAATACAGAACCTTCTTTTATTTTATATTGTCGAATATTGTACACATTCACACTGTAGTCTTATCATGAAAAAAGTATTATCATCCATTCATCTTCAGTAGCTGCTTTATCCTGATGAGTGGCGCAGTAAACCCAGTGCCAATCCTGATAAAACTGGGCGTAAAGCAGGAGAATTCGCCCCAGATGGGACGCCAGTCCACAGCATTTGATCAAACTACTGTGCATAGCTCCCATCGTGGGCTGGGCTCAGACACACAATGTCACTGCCAGACAGTTGACAGCTATCACACACCTGAACAAAGCAATGAAGGACACTGAACACCTGTTGCAGGTGTTTTTGGGAGCAAAACATCTGGACCATCTGGAGGCAATGAGGACTGGGTTATGAAAACCATGGCTTGGTGACAAAGTTATATAATGATGTTCGGGGGGGGTGTAAAGACGTTTGAAAGAGTTGGCCTGTTTAAATACTTCTGTTAATTTCAGCCATTGTACGGTCAGTTTTAGGAGATGCCATCTAAATGTAATGCATATTCAAATGAAAAAGAGTTCTGTGAGACCCAGAGCACATATCAAATCAACACTGTGGCTTTTTATCCTCTTCAAAAGACTTTATGACATGTTCAGAAGGTCTGTAAAAGTGGGATTAGGGAAGCACATAGGTGGTGGGGAAGTGAGTGTGAATTACCAGTGCGAGCGGAGATCTGGTCTTAGGCTCATCAAGGCTAGTCCCGATGAAGCTTATGGGAATAATTAGGAGGGATTATAGAGGTTCTGGAACGTTAACTAAACTGGGGATTCTGCCCAAAACCCACGGCAAATCCCTGGCCCGTGTCCTTCCTCTGTCTCCACAGCCACAAAATGTGTCTCTGGAACCATAAAACCGCCACAATTATTGGCACCATCAGTACTATTATTCCCATTAACATCATTAATAGCAGACGGCAACTGTCTCGGGGCTTAATCTGCAATGCCACACCAACAAGGGAGTTTCATTTGGAGCTGTGCCTGCTAAGGGAAGGGTGGCATGGAACACATCAAATTAGAGACTCTGGGAGCCGGTGGACTCATGCTAGTGCTCTCTATTACATGCACAGATGAAACACGACAACACAATGTCTTCTTTCAAAAACTTCACATTTTCCCTGTTGAGCAGTTCGTCTCTGCAACGGATCCAAAGAGCATGATTAAACATGACCTCGTAACAACAATGTCTGTCAAGGCAAACATACAAAACAACGGGTTTTGGTATTAAATTCAACTGAAAGAGAGAAGAGAGCAGAAAGAAAAACAATGAAGGATAATAAAAGAGAAGGGACCAGACCTTGGATGAGGCCTTGGAGCAAGCCAGAACGGATAAAATGGCCCAACAGAATGAGGACAAAAGAAAGAAAAGCTTCTAGATGTTAAGGCTAGATAAAAAGGAATGCCTGCATCAACACTTCCTACAAAGCATGCAATTGAAGACAAGGCAGGATGCATGAGCCAAGTGAATGGGCCCCAGGGATCTCCACATGCAAATTGGAAGTGTTAACAAGGCGCTTCGGTGGCGGCCTCTATCTGCCTTGTGGTGAGGAAAAGGCACAAATGTGCAGGCAGATTTTACAAAGCGTCAATCAGGAGTGGCTCTGCACTGTACTGCACAGCCTGGTTCACTCAGAGAAGAACGGAGTTAAACAATGTCACCAGAGACACAAGCTTCAAAGCTGTTTGAGTGGAGGGGTATGAAAAGGTCAGTATGCATATGCCTCATCCATACAGAGAGCATGTGTGTATATGGGTAAAAGCAAACACATCAGAGCCTGGGCAAGGCTCCACAGACGTCCACCTATTCCCCAAAAGTGCAACACTCAAGCTTGCTTGAATCACTCATTGTGTCAGCTCCTATTGGTAATTCCTGGGTTTTGTTCCCATCCTCAGACTAGGCTCCTCTTCCATCAGTCAAAATCCCCCTGTAAGTTTCACTCAGTGGTGCAGCCCGTCAATCCTCTGCTGGCACAGGCTTTGTTGCTGCTTGGGGCTCTGAGCTCCCAGTGTGTGGGTCTTGGTGGTCTCATGTGGAATGCATTTTGGGGGGGGAGGACACCCAATTGTTCCTACACACAGCATCCACCCCCTGCTGGGCCGTCACTCACTGGAGGCTGTGCAGGGGGAGTGCTGGGTAACCATGTGGAGAAACCAGCTCAAAATTAATGTTACAGTTATAGTTGGGTAACAAACTCCAGTGGTTTTCAGAGAAATACTGGAGCAAAACAGGACATGAGACTCATAACTTGAGTTACATTCAAAGACCACAAGCACAGTCAAAATGTTAATGCATTTTTGGCTCCAAGCACGTTGACTTGATCCGATTTATAGCTTCCTGTATTCAGCCACCTGGAAATATGTACGTCTCAAGTCCACCGCTTGTTCCACACATTGTGAAGTAACTGTTGACTTGCCCATTATCTGGGCCATGTGTTTCCGAGTAGAAACGATCCTAAGGCACTATAACATTCATGCCTTAATCTCAACATGTGCACTAACTAATCTACAAAGTGAACAAACATTCAAAAATGCAAAGCCAACAATTCCAAGACTCACACATCCTCAAACACCCACTCACACTTCACGCAATGTCTGTCAATGTGTTTCATATCTTCTTTCTGATAGCCAAATAGTCAGCCAGCCACAGGCCTGGCCATGACACAGGAACAGGCTGCAGCAAGGTCATTTTAGCCTCGCCCATGGCCTGAAGCTTTAATTACCCTTACTGATATCTTCATCCAGCTCAATAACAGTACCTCAAAAATGCTGCCAATGCCCTAAAGTAGAGATATATATATATATATATTTTGACTGAAATGAATTTCTCCATCTGCAGACTGATGACAGGTTAGTCTAAACCCATATTTGTACTGAAATGGCAAAAATGTGACAAAGTGTATCTTCTCACAAACATGCACAATTCCAAATGCACATTTTTAATTACACTCACTGCCACCTTAAGTAAGAATACCAATTATCCAAACAGCCAATCATGCGGCAGAAGTGCAATGCATAAAATCATGCAAATACAGGTCAAGAGCTTCAGTTATTCTAAAAATGTGATCGCAGTTACTCTGACAGTTTTGAGTACATTTGAGTATTTCAGAAACTTTTAGTCTCCCGGGATTTTCATACACGTCCAGCAAGTGGCAGTCTTTGTGGGTGGAAACGTCTTGTTGAGAGAGGTCAGAGGAGAACAGCCAGACTGGTTCAAGCTGACAGGAAGGCTAAGGTAACTCAAATAACCACTCTTAAAATAAACCACAACCATGGTGTACAGATAAGCATCTGAGGAACAAACAACACGTTGAACCTTAAGGTCCAATCTTCATCTGTCCAGTTTTGGTAAACCTCAGATTCCTGTTCTTGGCTGCCAGGAGTGGAACCTGACATGGTCTCCTGCTGTTGCAGCCCATCCACTTCAAGATTCGACATGTGTGTTGTTCGGCTGTTTTTCCATTAACCACGGTTGTAAAGACTGTTGTCTGCATGCAATATTCAAACCAGCAACCCTGCCATGGTCAAATTCACTTAGATCACATTTTTACCCCCATTAAGATGTTTGTTGTGAACAGTAACTAAAGTGGCCAGTGAATTCACTTTACCTTTAATAACTTTGTAAAAACCAATATCTAAATATGGGACATTAATTCCTTTCTTCCTTAGAGTCTTAGATGATTTTAATTCATGCTGATTTCTGATGGCATTTCCACCCACAATGATATGCTGCTGGCTCCAGTGCTTCAGAAATGATTCTCTGCTTAGCAGAAACCAGCCAGGTGCCAAGTCAGAATGTTCATGGCAGCAGAAGCAGGTTTTCACACACTTCCAATGCATTAACACACACACACACACACACACACACACAGATCTTTAAATAACACTTCTGGTTTAGGACATATGTGTTTGAGGTCAGGGAGGTTAGTAGAAAAGAGAGCAAAATACTCTTTTTGCCACATGTTCTTAAGCTTGTAATCTTGCTGACAACAGGGAGGAACAGCTTCTGGTGAGCCAGGATCAATTTCCTTCATTGATACTGTTGATATTCTAGTGGCCCATTTCCTGACAAAAGAGTTAATCCTTAGTCACTGACAAAGAGAAATATAATTCCTGATGCATTTGCTCTTACCCAACACTACAAAGAACACAAGGCTGTGTTCACACGAGCCCTGCTGTTTAACTGCCACTGCATATTTTACATGTAGCAAGAGAAAACAGCCAGAATGCAGCCGGGTTTACTCAAATACGCTCTGCAATATAAAATATGTTCTCAGAGCAAAAAGCATCATGACCACTGAGCACAATCAAAAGTATCTTGATTGATTTAGCCCAGTCAACTTCTGCATTCATAACATATTTGAATAAGTGAAACTCGTGTGTGCAGTAATGCATAAAGCCTCACCACAGCTAGACTAAATATTGAAAAAAAATATTGTTGATGATGATGATAAATCAAATCTAAACAACTAGTCCACTAGTCCAATGGATATGAGACAGAACTCAGAGGTAACTGCATTGAGCCTCATGTAAGCGATTTTGTAACGTCAGCACTTGTTTCAGGCAGGGTTTTTTTTTCCTCTACAGCAAGATAAATGCATGTGTGAACACAACCAAACGCTTCTCTGCTGCAGAAATAACTACTCTGCTATCCAATTAAAATCTAGATGAAACTTATCAGGACATTAGTTCAATTGGTAATTTCTTATTACATCAGTTTGTGTGTATAAAGCAGAAAAAAAGGCTTTTTTTTTTAGTACTTTATTTTAAAAATAAATAAATAAATAAATAAACATGAGGAACACTATGGGCATGGCAGGACCCTTACTGGACTCATGTCTTATCTCTGCAGTGCAGTGATATGACAATTAGTCAATTATTTACCAGACTGCAACTGTGAGACATATGGTGAGAATGAGATATGACCTCCAATTTAAAATGTCAAAAATATTTCAGGCATTAAGCATACCCCTGTAAGAACACGTATAGGTGCATATTATAATATGAAGTCGAAGAACTGAGGTCGTCGGTTCTTCAGTTATAATGCACTAAAGTAATTAGGACGGGAACGGTCCTCCGAGCATAAAGAAGTACGAGCCTTTGATCTTCACCACTGTCCATACCTGAGGCATGACATAAGACCCAGCTGCCAATATGAAGCAAAACAGACTGCTCGAGCACAGGAAAAAGTGTTCCGCTCTCTCCCAATAAGAAACTGTTGACACAAAGAGATACCAATCTGGTCAGTGCTAACCACTCTCCTTTTGAAGAGCCACTGCGCAGCAGGAACTCAACACACACGTTTTACAACATCTAGGCCAATCATCAACCATCACAAACAGTGGGGCTTTTCTTTAAAAGGCCAAGACCCTCTCTGCTTTGGTTAGGAATGGGAGGGTGTGAAAGCTTCAGACCTTAGTGGGGAACTGTGTACTTCAGGGCTTAAGTAACTACGAGGTCCCCTAAGATATTATAATCCTTGGTATCTCACAAACAGAAAGGATCTGAGGAGACCAACTGGCTGGCGAATAAACATCTAGAGAAGCTCAACAAATGTACTCCATTAGACTGTGGAAAATTAATTCCACTGCTTTTTCACACAGGCACATAGTTCCTCTGTTCAACCTCCTCCTCAAACACTAAACACAGTTATTTAAAGTTAACAACTTCCAACAGTGGTGCACAACCCTTGCAAATGACAATAAATGGAATGGGAGCAACTACAACAATACAGAGAGCCAAATGTGTCAGTGTTGGTCCAGGTACACTTTTGCGCAAAATCTTTTCAGCTTTGTCAAAGAAAAAAAAAAAGAAAAGAAAAGAAAAGAAAATTCCACATTTATAACATGACAGGAAACACTCAATCATTTTCTTGCCCTGGATCATGTGCAAAAACCCACAAGCACCAGGTCTTAATTGAAAGGATAGAAATTCAGCAGGCAAATACTATAATTTTTCCACCACAAGCTGAAAACAAAAGATGCTTGTGGCTGGAGGATCACTAGTCATATTAGAAGCTTTGTCTAAAAACTGTGCTCTTGGTGTTTAGGTTCTATCTGGGTGAAGATGAAATGGCAGAACTTTATAACACCAAGTTCACAATGTGTCTGGTAATGTATTATATATGATTTACAATACCAACGGGCCAAAACATCTGAATGAAGGATACCGTTTTGATGAAAAACTTTATTTGGCCAGCTAAGCTGGAACATACCTTCCGAAAAAAATGCAGAGGGCAAAAATAATAATACCCTTGCTGATTAATCACAGAAAAGCAGAAAAGTTGGCTTGGAAAGGATATAATTTTGGCCATCGGTGCTGTGTTGGATGTACTTGGCCTAACTGTGGATAGAATGTGGATTCAGGACCATGGAAATATGGAGAATAGATGTTTTGACTACCAGGTGAAAAGGACCAGTGCTGGAAGCCAAAACCAGAAGGGGACACTGACAGTTCAATTACGTTCTCCTGTGGACCATTTTCACCCTAGCAAAAGGAGACATTGTTATCCAAAAGCAGAGCTTTTTGTGTTCTCTTTCTGCTTTCTAAGAAGCCTCCACCCTTCAGCAACAGTAGACCTTGTTACTCTCGCTGGATCAATTATCTCAGGCTCCATTATTGACAAAGAAAAGAGTCTGATGCATATCAGGGTCTATTGTGAGATGCACATGTGCATGGCACCCAGACTGGTCAACAAGCCATAACAACACATTCTTGTTAACCATCATGACAAAACCAGAGTTGCACTACAACAAGATTATCAGTGCAGGTGAGTTTGGGTACAATCAGCCAGATTCTACATTATAATGATACACCGGGGAAAACAATGGGCTTTTGGCCTGGTGTAAAGTACAAGGCAAATTACAAGCAAATGGTGTCCGTGATTTGAGACAGCTGTTCTATTTCTCACATGTATTGCAGTTTACAACTACTAAGACTTGCATGAGTCCACCTGCTAACTTCCCATGATTACAGTCTCATTTGACATGCCAATCTCATGAACCAACAGACCAATAGGCTAAAGTTGATGAGGAAAAAAAATAAGCAACGCTGTTATATCAATTATGTGTAAATTATGAGTCGACAGGACATATTACAATACTTGGGTTTATGTCTACAGGTTATTTTATAGTCAGTAATAACAATAACAATGATGCACTCTTTCCAAAAGCAAACACACAGTCCATAAAAAAAGTTACCATTATGATGGATTTGAACGGGACTAAAATCACAGAGCATACTCTCGTAATGGTTACATTACACTACGTCATCACGCAAAGTGATTCCACCCAAAATCGGGCTTCAGTTACTGCAGAAGTGATTCATTCATCACAAATTACACATTAGTCCCAAATCAGAATTTCTCTGCAAACGGGTTCATTTTACACCATAAACACTGAAATATAACTAAACATGGAATAAAAATAAATCAATCAATCAATATAATCTGACCTACAGCAGCAAGTTTATAACACATCTGGACTTTTTCCTGCCTGGGAATTTAGTCTGTGGATTTAAAACTTGGAGACAATAACAATGTTTACTTGTGTAAAGCAAAAACAGTGACGTTAAACCCGGCATTAACAGTATCTGTAACGGGGCTTTGGCTATCATCGATTTAAATGTTAGGGGATGGAAAGTAAACTCTCCTGATCTAGTTAACTTTTTATATGACATGGCCCTTAGTCCTCAGCTGCTCAGCTGTATATATGAAAGCCAAATGCCATAAATGTAAATGTACATGGCAATCAATACAGAGGGCACTATTATCCTAGTGAGGTGTTTCTCACTTCAGGTGAAAGAGGTCCCAGACAGACAAATCTTTGTTTTGTGTGTGTGTGTGGGGACTGGTGTGTTTTTAACATGAAGTCTAGCTCACAGGATTGCCTGAGAGCCACTGCCAGGCCTTTGGGCCAGACTCTTAATCTTGGGAAACCACTGTTATATGTATTCTCCTCATTTTAATCGCTTTAGATCATAAATAGTCCAAAGAAATACATGTAAAAGTAAAAGCCACGGATTTCCTTTACTCCAGGGAAACATGTGGAATAATAGAAACAGAGTGTATCCTGGAGTCAGTGTTGCTCATCCCAACCATGCAGAAGAGCTCCAAGTCTTCCTCTCACCCCCACCCCCAACCCCCACCAAGATAAAAATCACTGCATTTACATGGCCATTATGGGCCACTACGATAAGATTTGGGTTTAGAATTGGAGAATTGAATGGCTTTTGCTTCTAAGTGCTGTACAGACACTGTGTGTGTGTGTTGTTAAGTATATAAAGCAACACCAAAACCAAGCTAAGCAAACATCGGTAGCCCCGTACATAGTAAATGCTGCTCCGATTTGCTTCCTCATACAAAAAGAAACAAGAGCCACCGGTTTCCCGACGAAAAAACCAAACAAGACGTTTAGTCTGCGTGGTTAAAAGAAAATACAGCACCTAGCCTTCATAGAATAGACTTAGCATTGCATTTACATGTTATTACAGAAGCTATTTGTGCTTAGCTATTGGCACAACAAACTTTTCCACTCCAAGCAGAAGCTTGGGCTATACAGGCTATCTCTTGTTCATTGTAGTCAGCTGTGCTAAGAGTAATAAAAGTGCTCAGGGTCAGTCACTAACCTACTTGCCTTTGAGAAGCTGGAAAGTTGAATGAGAAAGGCCGAGAGTGAGGCTTACCATACACTCCTTTGTTGGGGACGTCGTTACTGTTGAAGCCCTTGGAGCTGTACGCCGTGCGGACTTCATTGCAGTTCTTTGACTTCTGTTCACTCGGGCTGGCAGAGACAAAAATCACTGCGGATACACAAACTGCAAGCGCAACAATCGCCTTCATCGCGGTGTCCAGCTGCCGAAAGCTTTAAGCACACACAACCGGTGACAAAACACAATTTCTCCTGGGTTAAAATGTATCTCTGAGAGCCGCGTCGGATGTCCACATGGAGATGCGCCGTCTCGCTGACTTCACTGTAAAAGCACAAAGTTTTAGCGACTCGACAGACTGGTGGACACACGGTAGCTTTCCCAGAGCGTCCGTTTCTGGATAAAAGTTTGTCAAAGCTAAAAACGACTAGGGATAAAATGAGAACTTGTATTTTAAAAGACTTGGTTTCTATCGGCAGTCCTGCGAGGGCAAACTTTTACGTGGAAAAAAAAAGCCAGCTGCTAGAGAGCCCCGCGCTAACGAAAAAACACGTTAAAAACACAAACCACGTATTAAAACGGCTTCGGGAGAGCTCTTCACTGGAAGGTATCCACTCGGATATTGATTCGAAAAGAATAAACAGGAACAGAATGAAAGTTTCTGTGAAGTTTTTTCCTTCTTCCCAGCGCTGTGCAGTATTCAAGACGAGACGCTTTATGGCTGGAGTCACTCGCCGTGTGCTCGAGCGTTGCCTGCGCGCGCGCGGTACGACGTCTTCGGCGCGTAGACTTGCGCGCTCACGTGAACGCAGTTCCAGACAAAGCGGCGTGCACGCGCAACACGCGTTCACCTGGGGGTATCTGGCTCAGGTATCTGAACGGGGGGGGAGGGGGATGAGGGGCAAAGGACAAGTTTTTAAAAAAATAATAATAATTTAAAACTGAACTCTGGAGAAGGAAGTATTATTTCTGGAGCGAATTCTTCTGTAATCATTAAACTTACCACATTTCCTTGTTTTAATGCTTTGAAAACACAATTTATTGCCCATAGTAATCATTTTTGTAGAATACATATATATATATATATAAAATATTTCTTATTAATATTTATTATATATAATATAATATTAATATATTCATATAATTATTAATATATTTAATCATCTAACCTTGATCTATTTATGTGCCACACACAAATTAATGTCCTTAACCTATCTAAGTCTGTAACAAGAGTGTATAACAAGATACAGTCAGCTCCAGAATGTCTGTGTGGTTAATTAATAATTTCACACTAATATATGAGAGGAATATAATCTTTAACTGAAGTCAGTTTATTCTAAGAAAGAAAGTTAAAAATTAATCCTTCTCAAAAATTGCTGTTGTAATTATTGGTTCCCAGACATTTAGTGTATTGCATATTGCAACCTCCCTATGCCCGTATAACAACACTGAGTCTTCTTCTGTAATGTTTGATGAGACTGAAGAATACAGAGCAACAAATCCGAGATCACTCCTCCATTCAGAATCTCTCCAGATCCTCCAAGGTCCTTGGTCCACTTGTATGGAATCTCACTCTCAGCTCACACCACAGGTTTCCAATGGGGTTTAGATAAGGGGACAGAGATGACCATGTCAAATATTTGACTCTGGGTCATTGAGTAATGTTTGCATGGATTTGGAAATATGTTTTTGATCTTTGTCCTGCTGGAATATCCAACCAAGGCCCATTTGTAACTTCTTGGCACAGGTAGCCAGATTTCCATTTCCACTGGTACTTCATGGAGTCTATGATGCCATGTACCATAACAGGGTTTCACAGGGCTTTTAAAGGCCCCACAACATCACATCACAGATCCTCCGCCATACATACCCACCTTGAGTGTTTGATGCCAAAAAGCTCTATTTTTGTGTCATTTGACCATAGAACCAGCCTAAGGTTTTACATCAAAACTTCAGTAGTGTCTGTGTTTAGACAAAAGAAAAGGCGTGGCTTCCATACAGTTTGCTGGCATAGAGTTGTCTAATTGTAGATTTGGAGATTTTTGTGACCTCAAAATGCTGCCGTCATCTCTCCAGCTGTGATCCTTGCAGAAATATTTGGCTCTCTATCCATGCTCCTCGATGTGTGTGTCCTCTTCCAGACAGGTTTATTACAGCTCTGGTTGTTTTGAACTTCTTAATTATTGCTCTAACAGTGGACTTTCTAATTTTTTTATAGCCATTGCTTGATTTATGACTTATTTCATTTGTGTGTTGTCCATTCTTCCCCATGTTGATAAATGACTAAATGCCTGTGTCTCACCTCATATGTATACCCCAGCAAAACAGGAAGTCTTTAGAGCTGGCTTAAGAGTTCCTAAACATTTGGGTGAACGTAAGTAAAGTAAATATACATACGTATGTGAATTTTGCCAATAATTATGATTGTAGTTTTGTTAAAATGTTTTTGATAAGGGTTTTGTATTTTCTTTCTTCAGTTAAAGTTTGGATTTCTTTCATACTCTCAGTGTATTTCACTGTATAAGAGTAAGCTACTTAACCACAAAGACTTTTTTTTCCCATAACCTTTTTTCTTTTTACCCATCTTTACCAAGGGTGCCAGTAATTCTGGACTTGAGTGTATAATGTGAATTCAGGTAATATCAGGTATCAGGGAACATGGGGCACATCAAGGAAATATTGCTTATTTATCTCTCAGAATCATATCTCTGCTAAGCATTGTACTAATCAATAAACCATGATTTCAATATATTGAAATCACGAGAAGGGGACGTGCAGAGAGACTACATGTAGAGCAACCCCAAAATAATATAACTATTTATATGTAATATATTAATTGAATAAATATTGATTTTAGTATACTGTATGTATTAGACAATCATTTTTAACATGTTACATATTACCAAGTTAGGTAGTTAACAGCATGGTTCAGGTAATGTGTGACACATGCAATTAATTCTTTGCTATGGAAAAACAGAAGGGAAAACGAATGGAAATGGAGTGGAATGAATGAATGGAAAATGGACAGTGAAAAATTTCTTCAAGGTGCACAACTGGTGGAGTGAGGTGAATCAGAAGGAAAATGTCAAGGCTTTATAGACACACTCAAGGTAGCATTACTGCCAGACCGAAACTGTTGCTGTTGTCAAGGGAAACATGACTCATCAGAAGTGTCATTATAAAATCATGATTTTTCATCTTTTGATTTTTCTAAATATTTCTACAATTTTGATCACTCTATTCATTGAATAATGGACATTTTTTTATATTGGACAACAGTACATTGATACATTTCTTTATGAAGAACCACGGACACAATATGTGTCCATTAATACCTTACCCTATATCATAGAGAATCACAGATAATAAAAACATGCAGATCCTATTATATGGCCCTGAGCCACAAACACATGCAACCTTCTGATATGTCTGCATGTCATGAAATGTGACACAGTCATGTGAACACTCCGAGTAGCAGTGTTTTGTTAGAGGTGATGCAATCCAAGTTATGTTTCTGTATCGTGACAGCAGGAAGTGTGTCACTCTTACTCACTCTGAACTGATGCTGTTCATTCAGTATACGATTCAGCACATTATAGATATGAATCAACTCATTTAAGTGGATCGAACTACACAGGTTTAAGAAGAGTATGTCAGATACAAAATGTTTAAACAAATGTTAAATGTCGAACACAAATGGCTCTCGGTTATATGTTTCCTCCAGCCCCATGGTAAAAATGTAACATAGAAGTCGTGACAGATCATAAATTGTGAGGAGATTCTCGTGATGCTGTCCCTGACATACATTTGTGAGTGTGTGTGGTTGCTGTGAGATTCCTGAGGTTAGGCCTACTCAGTAAGTGAGAACGAGGGACAAATGGAGAATGCCAATTTTTAACTTTAACTTAGTTTTCAGCATAGGCGGATATACACTTATGGATTAACATCTAAATCACTGATTTGTGTTTCGTGTTTTAATAGTTTATTCCTGTGAAGAAAGTAACTACAGTAAATCTTTGGATGTAATAAAATCACTGTAACTTTAGATTGTTTTCGATTATCAGAAACACACTGTTTTCCAACATGACCAACACTCTCTTTGATCAACACTCTTATTGGACCCCAACATTATCAAATTAAATCAAAGTTTTATTTGATGTGGAGTAGGAGTAAGATTTAAGTAACAGTATAAAATACAGAATAAATGTAATCACTTGACAGTTAGAAAAATGCATTTTTTATGGCCTATTAATAAATAAGATATATAAAACAATAAAAAAAAATATAAAAAAGTAAGAATTTCAAAATCGAATGTAGAAAGCACACTTTATACTTCTCTATTTAAAGACATTCCCTTGTGCACACCACTACAATAAAGTAATGATTTGGAATACTATTTGGCTGACTCATCTAAAGTAGGCAGTTCAAAAAAATGTATGTTATTTCCTATGCTGATGTTTTGACAAGCCATTTGGTTCACCATGTGACCAAGAGAGAGGCAATAATTTATGACTGATGGCAAAAGCTAGAAATGCAATTTATAGCCTCTTTAAATTAGACCTATGATTTATCACTTAATGTCACACTGGTAATCGTGTATTTATGCACTCTTGGCCTAAAGTATATTTTCCCACACCAAACTTCATCAAGAGCACACTTGGGGCCTCAACATGTCTGGATTTGTGAAAGCATGTGTATGTATCGTTGGGGCTGTGTGTGTGTCTGCATGGTTTGGGGGAGGCTTTCAGCAACATCGCATTCCGACTATTGTGTTCTGCATTCCTCAGCCGGCCCCATTCATTCTGTGTGACTGTGGCTTGGAAAGCGGATGGCCAATGGAAAGCCACTGAGGAGTTCTGGGGATCTGTTGACTATGGATGTGAAAGTGGGCTGGTGTTACTTTCAATGGACAACAAAAGGTGAGCACTATTTGCCTCAGAACTCTCACTAATGGACAAATTTGTGGCCCTGGAATTCCACAGAACGTGAATGGGATTGAGTGTAAAAAGAGAATTATGCTTGTTTCAGAAATGGCTCTTAGAGCAACATCAGTTTCATTAACATCTCAATGGGAACTAGCTAGTGTGAAACATTTTGTTACAGCTTGACATCACATGGCTGACTACTTTACAATTAACCTATATGTAACTTTACAAATGATCTATACATGATGAGTTTTTGGTGGCAGAATCATTATCTCACAGTGATCTAACAATGAGCTGATAATGTCTGTAAAAATTAGCCTAATTGATGTTCTCAGTAATAGATAAATCAGTCTGCACTCAGTTCCCCAGTGCCCCATTCACCCCCACATAATATGGACCAGTTGACCCTAAAATTGGGTCGTCCTTGTATTGCCACTTTATTACCCTAAGAAAACATTCATCCTACGCATCTCAATGGGTCTGTTTGCCCATTCTCCCATCCCCATTAACATTCAGAGTGTAGGCAGGAGCTGGGGTCAGCTCAGCTGCTGCCTCCCTCTCTCAAGCCCCCATTGGCTAAGGCCTGATAACCAGGCTTTCGTTACCATTCTAAAGGTTCTTCGCAAGTTCTGAGAGAAAGACACAGCTAGAGACGGGTGAGCTTTATCTGGCTTTGAGGGAGAAAGAGCAAGTGTGAGAATGCAAAAGACGCTGCCTCAGGGTGTGTGGCCCCACGGTCAGTTAGGTGGCCAGATTAGGCGGGTAATGGGAAATAAATTAGAGCCTGCTAAATACATTGGTGGGGGGCATCAGAAGGTAAACACTCAGGCAAAATGAGGTTTGTTTGCTGCTATTGGTGTGAAACTCTATAGCTGTGTCTGACACTTTTTTTACAGATCAAAGGAGTCGATGAATGAATAAGAAGATTGCATTTTGTTTATATAGTTGGTCTTTTGTGGCTCCTCATACCTTAATTAGTCTGCATTTTTGACACACACTTGTGAAACTGGATATCAAAAAGGCGTCTTTGAGTTGAAGAGCAAGAACACAAACTTCATAAAGATCCCCTGTGTCTCATCAACTAACAAGAAACCCTCTCTAAAACCACAGAGAAAATTTCACAGCACAAAGTGAACATGTTTATTGACTTTAATAAATATGAAAACTGTGAAATCGGAATGCAGTCGCAAAGCCAGAAAACATCTTAATCTGGTTTGGATGTGACACACTCTGTTACCAAATACTCCAAAAAGCGTCCATATTGGCTTCCACAAATCACAAATACTGGTCAACCAAGGAGACGTGCTACAAATACAAGAAGAACTCGTCACTGAATGTTGAACTGGGTAACTGGTGTGAGAGAAAGTCTTCGCGAGTGCTCCACCGCTCGGATCAGCCAAATGGCCTCAGACACTCCTCCACTACTCAATCAGCTGTAATATAAACAGGAATGAGGGAATTTGGTGTTTAATTACAGGAATTCTTAACATAATTCACTACAGGCCAGTGTGTAATAACTAATTTAATACCCACTGGATTTTAGATGTGATTTCATTCGTGAGTCCTCGATTGTTTACTTGAACTTACATGCCTATTGCTTTCAGATGAGAATGGAATGAGACGCTTTTTATTTCAGAGGCTCCAAGTCTGCTATATGTCTGGGCAACATATGACTGCAGATACTGGTATGCTTCTTCAGACATAGCTCAAAATATGAAACCCTTTCCATAATTTACAAGAACATATATGAGAATATTTATTACTCTACACTGTAAAAAATCACTGTACATTTACAGCATTTATTTTACAGCAAAATACTGTTTTATTATTTTACAGGATTGCACTGTAAATGATTGGGCAATTTGAGCAGTGCATTTGTTAACAGTAAAATACCAGGAAATGCAATGCATAGTGTAATATTTAATATTTTAGTAAAGATTCTTGTTGTGTCCACATCTGAACATTAGTGGATCTTATTCTGTGCTGAACTCTATTAGGTGAGCTAATACCCGCTCTGATGTAAGTTTATAAGCTAGTAAAAACTTCAGGTTAGTAAAGCATAAACTTTCTTCATTTAGTGTGAGTTAATTCAATGGTAGAGGTGGTTGAATCAGTGCAAACTAGTTAAGGGAAGTGGTAGTTAAGCCTTAGAGCTAGAGAGCAGAAAGTCATAAATTCAAATGACAGCACTGCCAAACTGGCATGCTTGACCCTTAACCCTCAACTGCTCAGTTATTATCCTGCTTCAGTTGTAAGTTTCATATAACTTTCGGAAAAAGCGTGAGCAAAATGAGTAAATGGAAAGCTAGTGGATTATATTTTCTTTAAAATTTACAGCACATTACTGAAAACATACAGTGATATACTGTAAAAATGTAACTACCTGTTACTTTATTGTAAATATGTCCTATAATTATTTACTGTAAATCGTACAGTGAATTATTACATTGGCCTTAAGTAACAGGATTATACCTTTGTGTGCCAATTTTAGAAACAAAGAAAAACACGGTCAGACACTTGAGCCATCAACACAGCGCCTCCTTTCTTGGATGCTATTGTCTTGGCAACTTGTAAACGAAGGCAAAGATGAGAGGAGGACATTTATGGGTGTCCACATGGGCCATATCTTTAATCATCCAGCTCCAGTACACACCTAAATATGACATGGCCTGTCACTGCGAGAGTCAGAGAGACAGACAAGGATACAGAGAAAGAGAGAAATATATGTCTCCAGTGAGAGAGAAGGCAAGATGGATGGAAGAAAAGGTAGCATGACTGTAAAAGGGAAAGTTACCATTGTAATAAACTGTTATCTCTCCAAATAAAATTCAGCTGGTGTCACCCTGCAGTGAGAAGGTTTCACAACGACATACCAATCCCTTGATCTCCTGCAAGGATCATTTACTGCAGAGGAAATGAGTGGCAGAATTAGGATGCAACGTGGTGTGTGTGTGTGTGTGTGTGTGTGTGTGTGTGTGTGTGTTTGAGTGTGTCCAGGAATCAGACAGACCCCATGTCCACTAGAGAAGCACTACATTTACCCAGACCCCATTAGTCACAGTCTTCGTCCTCTAGAAAGTCCAATAAATTACAAAAGCATGGCCTCTAGAAGAAAAAAAAGGGGTAGGTCCTTTACATACAGGAAGCTCTGTTCTTTGTGAAAGCCATGTGTAAAACACCAGAGAGCAAATAATGTCCCATGTAAAACAGATGACTGTACTGCGGGATAAAAACACAAAGGGATACAGTTAGGATATGTGTCGTATTTATCATGCTCTGGGTGAGTACATCTTTAATGGTTTGGCAACTGAACAGGTCCTTGTAGAAGTACAAAAAAACAGACATTCATTAAGTAAAAGCAGAGATAGCACACACAAAGGGAGAAAGAGTCTTCTGTCCTCAGTCTAGATCATCTTTCACTGTATATACAAAGGGTCAACTGCGGTGTCCTTTCAAATTCACTGGCCAGTTTAAAGGACAGTCAGGAATTGATGAAGAGGGAGTCTGGAGTGGAGTCTGTGTAAAACAGATTGGAGGGTTCACTGAAATCCAAAGAGAAGGAGGATGACGAACAGAAGGAAGACACGAGGGACATACAGGCCGTCTGCTGCTCCGGGTACAGACGCTCCACCATGTGTGTCTGTGGCAAGCCTCGGGGTCAGGAGCAACTCGTGAAAGGTCAAGTCATCCATTGCCAAATTATCTGCCAGATCTGAAAGAGAGAGAAACAGGAGACGAAATTAAGTACCCTTACAATGTCTAATGTGAAGTGGAAAGCAAGGGAAATCTTGGCCTCTTACATTAAGTGCAGAAAAAAGCTGGAAAAGCTCTTTCCCACCTTTCAGTGCTATTTTATACTGGTATAACACGTTAAAATGGTATACTGGTATACTGCTGTAACACTTTCAGCACAATTTAAAAAATCTCCAAGGCTGAGAGTATTATCATATTGACATATAGATGGCAACATTCCAGAAAAATAAGAGGTCGCAAACATTTTTAAAGAACAAATATTAGGAGAAAAGGGCAGAAAATGCCATTTCTACATAGTTTTCATAAAATACTGAATGCTAAGAGCAAAAGGCTGACAGCTTCCCTAACCAACTAATGTAGTACTTGCACTGTCGCTGCAATGTTATATGTAATTCAATGTCATTCTATTGAAAAATGTGGAAGTTTGGAAGTTTCTATCATTGTGTGACATTATTGTACACCTGTCTAGATTTGTGTGTTATCATCGTGATTCAAAGCAAATGTATTCTGTCTGCAACAACTTGCCCATCAGGCATGCCATCATCCCAAAAGGAAACGACTTTTCATTTATGTCAGCATCCCATATTGGGGCACATGGTCTGAGAAATGCACACTGATATAAGTAGTGAGTTATGAGAAAGGCCAAGAGGATATCAGTTATAAAAGACCACTAAAGAGAGGCACTTCAGCTATGTGTGGAAGTGCCTCCTATCAAGCCAGCTGTGCAGAGCCTCATTCTTTCAGAGACTACATACACACACACACACACACACAAGAGCATGTGCGCAGACACACACCATACACACAATAGCCTACACACATGCACCCAGTGAAGCAGTTCATTTCTAACATAGCTTTCCTGTGATAGCAGCATACACTCCCTATTATCCCAGACACAACAACCACACAACACAGACATACAGACACACACACATACACACAAAATACAACACAACTTTTTAGCTGAGTCATAACAAAACACACATATCACAAGAATCTGAAGGCTAGGATATTAACTTTAATCAAAATGCATAAATGCCACTGACACACTATATTTTCTAAAATATCTTAATTATGCATGTATAAGGGCCAAACCATCAACCCAACCCATACTGTTTAGTGCTTGGCAACTCCAGCAAATTTCACAAATACTGCCGTACTATATCTTATTTTGATCATTTCTGACTTTGTTCCACTACTAGTATATTTTATTGTTAAAAAGAAATACAGCCGTAGATGTCAGCTTATCGCAGGAGGCATGGGCATTTAGAGTATTTCAGCTGTGCATATGGCCAAAATACATATCTCAATACAAATTTTACAGACAAATAAATAACGTGGTGCATCTTTCTGTGTGTGACCACACACCTAGCCCCCAGCAAGAGTGTGGACTGAAAGTCTGGGACCCCTGACAGCTCCTAAAGCTCCTAAAGAGTTAAAGGGGTTAAGAGAAAATGGCCATGATTAATTACTTAACCAACTGGTAACCGTGCCTGTGTCCCACCATATAAGGATATCTGAGGATGTTCTTTAGGAGGAGTGGATGTGCTCATTCCTGTGTGTATGACTTTAAGACAGAACAGGCCACAGGGTTAGAAAACATTTTTGTGCATGAGGGCATTGTATAAATCATTCATAGCAACTTTTAGTAAGGACATATGTTCACATATAAGTTTATTCTACACACATCATTATAAAGGAGGCCCCTGTCCTTAATGTCACTCACTTCTCCACTGTAATGTCACTGCTTCCATTCTAGAGCTACTGCTCCAGGGAGGAAGTCCACCATTTGCCCGAGTGGTTGCGTGGTGCTGGGACTGGCAGGAAAGCCTGAAACGTAATTAATTCTGGGTCTTCAGATCGGCTGGCAGTGAGAACCAAGCCAAGTGCAGGGCAGGAAAAGAGATGGAGGCCTAATCTTGGGGAGGTGTCTAAATGCCAAGGGGCCCATTTCAGTGCTGCCACCTTTAAAACAGGGGAAGGGGGTGAACAAATAAAGCTTGGGTACTGAAAACTCCTTGAAATTTCTTTGCAATTACGACAACGCTTGAACGCGAGCCAGAGGACAATTAACTTTTTCTTCCCCTGCCTCCATGGCCAGGCCAATGGTTAGGGCACACCTCTCGCCTGAAAGGCTGATTTGTCATTGTGACAGCAGCACACTGTACAGCCACTCCCATTAAAGCAGACATGCAATTTGATACAGCTTTTATATACACTCGCTCTGCTTGAGAAGAGTGAATAAACCAGCGAGAAAGGCATGCAAGTGTGTAAGAGCATTGTTCAGGGAAAGTATGGTGAGCTGCAAAAGGGTATGAATCATTTAGTAAAAATCTTGGCCTTCAGAGACATTCAATGAGTAGAAAAAAAAATGCAAAAGGGGGTGGGTAACTGGTGAAACTGAACACTTCACACAAACGATGTTTGAAAAAGGCCTTGTGCTGCAGCTTTTTCAGAACAAGCCAATGGGGACTGGGAATTATAAAAACAGTGGGTCCACTAGTGGGTTCCTACTCCTCAGTACTGGGACTAATGTGCTATTGTAATTGGTCACAAATACTCGTGTTTGTGTCAGGGAAAAGGAAAAACAGACATCAGAAGAAGGCGTAAGCTTTCTTCCTCTCTCAAGGCTGCCATAAGAAGCCTGTGTATACTAGCAAGGCTTGAATAATTAACTAAAGGAATCTATGGATGCAGCAGGTCCACTACAAATATCAGCAGCATCCTCACTGGTGTTGAATGTGACCAACATGGAACATTGTGACACACAATATAGCAGGGTCTTCCTGGCGCTGGAACAGTCTACAACCCCCCCACCATGGCTATCAGTTTCCCAGAGGATAACGCCCCAAGGGTCAGCGCTGTGCCATCATGGTCTGGCTTGTGGTATCACAAAGTTGCGAGATCCTGTTACCACTCAGGGTGAAAGGTCAAAAGGCAGCCATTGATTGTTAATGGTGGGACATAGCTAGCTCAATGGTAGTAGTGCACTATCTCACACATACAAACACAAAAAACGAGCTTCATGCAGAGTCCTCAGGTTTATGGCAAGTCTTCAGAATGGAGAATGGAATAGTAGATGATTCTGTAAAGAGAAGTGGACTGTTTTGTTTTCTTGTAATCTTGTAAAGGTCAAGGTGTTTTGACTGAAAGCAACTTTATAATGTACCCATAAACCCTTATAATCAAGGAAAGGCTGTTAATTTCAGCAACCCAATACAAAATTAGGCCTAATGACCAAACGCAACTCTAAATCTAACTAATTGGAGCTAAGCATAAAGGGTAAGAACAAATGCTCTTCAAGACACAAAATGTATTAAATAACAATGCACTAAACTATTCAAACTGGAAAAAAATACATACTCAATCTTTACTCTCTCTTTTTTGAGAACATAGTATCCATGCGATGATATTTTGACGAGGAACAAAAAAAAAAAGAATTGAAATCCTTATACTCCCAGCAGACTCCACTGTTATCCATGTGTCAATTTATTGCAGAACATTCCTTAAATCATAAAAGCTCTCCAGGAGGACTTGGACAATATACATTATACAAATTTTTTTCAGATGTTCCAGACAAAAAGACGAACATCCCCCTGTACATTCAGAGTGTTTATCGTGCAGGCCTGAGCCCTGTACAGGTGTGACTCAGAACTGCATCGTCTATGGAATGTGAATTTCCAAACACAGGTGCTTCTTATGAAACAGGAATTGGTTCATATTGCAGCTGCATTTGCTGAGTTCATGCTTATGAAAATACACATGAATGTAGTAATTTTATAGAGAATCCCACCAGCTTAGCTGGTCTTTTGACATGAATGCTTGCAAACAAATAGCTCAAATACAACTTTTAAGGTAGACCTGTCTGCCATTGTATGTGTGATTAGACATAAAGAGCAGGTTTTTATGCACTTTTGCATAAATCAAATTATGGTCCTCGAGGTAGGGCACGGAGGTCTGACATCAGATAGTACATGTCTACCCCAAACCAGATTAGCTCAAAGTCCATTTCAGCTTGTCAGAAATGCTACGAAGGCTATAAGATAATTCTATCATGTGTGCTAACAACTGTCCCATTTCCGATATTACAAATGTAAATCCAGCATGTCACACAAGATATATCGCTAAAACATCTGTCACACATGCAGTTTTTTTCTGTAAATGTTTCAGCAGCTTACCAGGATGAGGTTATGAGTGAACATGAACCAAAGTCATGTTGATCTGGCAATTTGCTGGGAACACACCTAGTAAATTTTTCCATAATTCTCTCAGTAGGCTTAAGTGTGAACACAAGCTATAACGTTGTATGGTAAGATGGTACAGAGTTATAATATGCAAGTCATGATCATTTTGACATGGGTAAAACTAAAATGAACATAATCAAATAAACAAGGAAAATATCCCATATGATGTTTTACTCTTTGGGTCAGATGTTTTTATGTTTTTAACACGAACAAAAAAAAAAAGGAAGGCACAAGGACTACTGTAATGAATATGTCTGGATATTAGACAGAGTCAGCTAAAAAGTATTTTGGGATTCAGAAATATATGACAAAATTACCCAGAAAGTTATAGACATTATATTGAAATGCAAGCCTGGAAGCACATTGAGTGCTCTCAGAGAACCAAGGCACAGAATTTTCAACCAAAGATCACCTTATTTCCATTTGAGGACACTAGTTACTCAAGTTACTTGTAACAGTTGCGTATATACAATGGCTGTATCTGTTGTGATCAAAACCAAAAACAAGGTACAAAAAGGCAAATAGCAACAGACATAAAATCTTTTTTTTTTTTTTTTGCAGAATATGACAGAGAACTCCCTCATCTCCTCCATCCTCCTCCTTCCTGGAGTAATGTCCATGATGATGGGGCTTCTTAGTACTGTATTTTCGTTTTTGGTTAAATTTGCTTATTATTAATTTCACTGATATTTATTAGTTATTTCAGTGAAATAGCAGTGTGTTTTTATGTGAAGATGTCTGAACAGACCCCCATGTCAATTAAGGTTATGTTGTAATTGTAGGGCCTAGTGGCCAGCTCAGGTCTGACTGTGGATGAGTGAGGAAGGGAATGTGAACGTCAGCTTCCACACCCATGTTCCTGACCACAGGGTCAAACCAATAGGCCTGCCAAGAAAAACCTAGCAACCCTGAGAAGGCTGAACCCCACCTAAAGCACTCAGCACAGTGTCTTAAACAACGTTCACTCATGCTCACTGCTCTCTCACTGCAGATCTCCCAGAGAGAGAGAGAGACAGAGAGAGAGACAGAGAGAGAGGGAGAGAGAGAGAGAGAGGTTGGGCAGTAGTAAATCAAAGCAAGTGAATACGTGGTATAATGGTGAGGAGAAATTAACTGCTCATGTGAGGGGCATCATCACTTCTAAACTGACAAAGCCTCTTAGAGGAGTGGTGAAATGCTTTCAAGGTTATAACACAAGCCCTGTCATATTGGCTACTACAAAACATTTCAAATGACCTGGAGGAGTGAAAGCATTCATCAAGAAAGACAAGCGGAAAAAGAGAGGAAAAGACTGTTGCTGCTAAAAAAATCAGCCAAGATGATAGAGGCAGAAAACAAGAAAGGCAAGGAGTGGAGATGTGCAAAGGGCAAGCCTCTACGTCCCTCCTAATGACTCAAGCAGACTAACGCAGGAAATATGACTACATGTTTGTAGATAATTGATTCCTTTCCCCTAAAGCTGGACCGCAGCAACCCATGGCCAACATTCCCCACTGCTCTCCAATGGGCCCCTTGGTGGGCCAAATTCAAGTCAACAGCTATTAATTAGACACACTGGTGTCTGCAGAGGGATGACCAACACACCACAGTCATAATGCTGCTCTCAATAAAACCTGACACAATTAGATTTGCCCTTGTGTATTTATATCCCTGTACTTCTGGTAGGGACAAATCAGATGTTTAAAGCCAAAGACAGAAGGGCAGATTTTGAAAGCAATATGGCAAATGTCTCTACAAAGATTATGTTATAGTGTATGGTGGACACAAACAAAGTGAACAGGAAGACATTTGAGATTTGCCCTAACTAGAAGATGGTAGATTTTACTACATATTTTAGCTACATAGAAATACGAAAATGTTATTATAGGTAAAGAAATAAAAATGAATCTATAAAGAGTGAGAAACTTTGCCAGCCACTACACTATCCTGCTACTGAAAATGGTTATAGAGAAATGATTCCAGACATTAATCAGGCACGGCACGGCTCGGTGGTGGAAATATTAACAATATAGAGGATTATGGGTAATTTGGAGAGGTGAGCTGTGCTGAACAGTTTGGTGGAAGAGCACTAGTAGTTACACAACTAGCAGGAGAAATAATAATAAACGCAGATACAGAACGCAACAAGGAGTTGCAGCCATTTCCCTTTGAGTCGTCTAAACCATCACTGTTATTAATGTCATAACTCTTAAAGCAATTCCTAGCAATGATCTGAGGTTTGTAAATATGATTAAATATGAAATTATGACAAAAGAGAAGGAAGAATGCAAGCCTAATAAGCTTGTTAATGTTAACTCACTAATATGAACATGCCTTAAGCACTCTCTAATACTTTTCAAGATACTGAGAAAACAATTTTGTTTGCATTTTATTGCTAAAACTCAAACCATTAAATCCATGTATCACATGAGACCCTGTTTCCCTCACCACAATTAAATGATAACCCCTAATGTGAAAAGCAACTGTAACTAGCTTGCTGGCATCAGGCTTGCTAGGTAACGTTACCGTAACGTAATGTTGAAAATAACTGTGATTATTTGCATTATTAGCCCCATTGAAGCAGCCAAGGAAGAGAGTCTGAGAGACACGAGTCCAGCAGGAGAGATTAAAGGACACATGGGTGATAATATTTATTCAGGAGACTACATCTACGAATCAATGTCATTGCTCTTTTGTACTATTCATTATTATTCAAAAAGTCCCACTGCTTTAGAGTTAGCTATTCAAGTCAGTTTGTCTCAACATTAGCCCTCAGTTACCGGCCTGCATGGTCACCGTAGGCATGAATAGATGAGCACCGATGCTTTCCCCTGGCTTGAGTCTCTAGAGAATGTAGTTATGTTGACAGACATGCCACAAGAAGCCGTCTGGAGTCAATTTGTTACGTCAAGAGCTCTTGCTCATGTAAATAAAACTCTTAAACAAACAAGCACGATTTTTGAAGGAGAAAGGCAGGATGCTTGTGAATGGAGGAGACTCCCTGTAGATTATGGTAAATATTGTTTGGAATTATTTAGGATTTTCTCTTCTCTTCACAAAGCTGAAGTCAGACTTCGGCCAATTTTCCCACCATCTTCATGACTGGCCTCCTAAAGTGCTCTATTATTTGAAACAATGCAATGTGACAGGTTTAAATTCCCAGTGTTCAACTTGTCTTACAGTGGGAACCAGCAAGAACCCTAAAACATCTATAGAGGCCATCCATCACAAGCTCGTGCACATCAGGCCAGATGCTGTTTACACAGATGGTGGTTAAGTCTCATTATTTTTGTGAGTGTGTGTGGTTGGACGTTTATGTGTGAGCTGTGCAAGAGCGGGGAGGGACTGGTGTTTATAAGCCAAGGGAGAGGGGAGGGAATTCTGCACAATCCTCCAGATCCTTTGCGCCGTTCCTCAAGGCAAACTTCCGCTCACTACAATCAGGATGATTTGCAGATGAGATGGTGCCGCCACTGCAGCTTCCTCCCGGGAGGGAAACAACCCCTTTGCTTCATTTTGGTTTAATGAGCTCATTTTCCAAACAGGCCATTAACCAATTCAAATGTGAGTCAACAGTACTATAGGCAGACTGTGCTGCACCATCTCTATAGCTTTAATCCCCTGAAATCTATCCACCATATCAGATTACTGGACCATCTAGTGCACATGAATGCGATCAAGTGCCTGCTTAACTGCTTTCCTTCAAAGTCTTATTGCTGTACCTTGACAGATCAGGGCTTTCCCACTTCACATTCAAAACCAAGAACCAGCACTGGATCATCATGTCTGTGTGACAGCATTGCTAATTCCAACATGGTGGAAGTGTTTGTGTTAAAATTCCTTTGTCTGATTGGCCAGTTGGTTAAACAGCATGTGTCATATATGTGTCACACCTATCTCTGCTGAAACCATGAACTACACTTCCCAGGATCCTCAGCCAACCACCTATCTACATCATATAAACAACCACATGACACATATCCGGCTAACAATCATAAAATTTTGATCAAGCACACCTGCTCATAATTATACACACTCATCTTAATCAACACAGAGTCCCAAGAGATCTTTCTTGCTCCTGCATTCTGCATGTGACGCTACTACCTTATTATTCTGTATTTCCTGGTTTGAATTTGGTTTTGCTTTTGATCCTGATCCTGGCTCTGCCCATTTTAGTCTGTTTGTAGATAATATGACTCCTTGCCTGATCCTGACTCTGATTACTGCCTTGCCCTGTTTGGCTTTTTGCCCTGATCCAAGTTTGTCAATATCAACTCTGGCAATTAAAGCAATCTCCATTTTAACCCATTGTTGGTGCAATAATGGCCTATATAATTCACCACAGAAATTCCTTTTGAATAAGATTTACTTATTGGTGTGGGGAGTTCTGATGAGATGTGGGAAAATGTTCTTGAGAACATTAACAAATCCTCAGTTACTAAAAGGCATAATTTGATCAAATTTAAAATAGTGCATAGGCTCCATTAGTCAAAAGCCAAGTTACATATAAAAAAATCATGAATTCTCCCCAGTGTGTGCAAAGTGTAAAATTCAAGAAATAACTTTAGGACATCAATTCTGGACATGCTCAAACATCCATATTTTTTTCGACAAACTCCATTTGACAGAGTTTGCTCAACAGATCCATTAGGAGCTATATTAAGACCAAAATACCCGAATCTGATCTGAATATCAGAAACAGGTCAGCTCTCTTGGTGTCCTCTTTGCCAAAAGATTAATTCTACAATTATGCAAATCTAAAGCTATACCCATGTTTGAGTTGTGGTTCAGAGATCTAATTAGTGTGCTCCATTTACCACAAATGCAGCATAATTTAACTGATAGATCTGAAGCTTTTGGTAGAATGACAACAGATACTGAGTCATATAGGAAAATAAAATATTGAGTCATACAGGAAAATAAAAGAAGACATTTTTGAGATGCCCATTGTGCTGCTCACGCTAAATATTTTTTTAAAAGGTGTAACTGTAAGGTCTGTACTTAATGTCCAAATGTTGTTTTTCCTTTCGATAATATAACTTGAATTTTCTTTTGCCTTTTTTTTTTTTCACGTATTTTGTTTCGTTTGTGTTTACATTTTTCTTTTTTTTGACTCATTATCTCAGGTTTATTGTCCTAATTTTGTAATCACATTTCACAAAAGTTGAATAAAAATATGCAAATAAAAATGTCTGTCAACTTCATCTAAAAATCCCTTTTCATTTAAAATGCAGTTTGCTTAAAAATATTCAGTGTTACACTTGCATTTATATTATGTGTATTTAGTCATTCTGCAAGCTCTAAAAGCAGAAAACAAATGTAATCTGAAAGCGATAATCTAAAAAAACACGATTCTTATTGTAGATTGAAAAACAACTTAGGTTTATTTTTATCTATTTAACAGTGCAGAACATCTAATCAAGTGAAAGATTAATAAGAACATAACCCCATAAACCCCCAAGAGGGATCCTTTTAGTTTCACTATAGTTACTGAATAATTATAGTAGTTACTGAATAATATGCTTTAAGATGAATAAATGAATAATAATCTGCCATGACCTTAGAATTACTTTGACTTACAGCCTATAAAACTCCTTTTGGCATACTTAAAGTAATAGACATGTGGTATGTTACCGTTAACAGAAACCGGGCTCTTTGCTCCTCACCTATCAGGTGCTGCGGGTCAAAGGTGCCACATGGAGCTCATTAGCATTCCAGCCTCCAAAATGGAAGAAGCATGGGATAAGGTCTGTGTATTTTGGAAAGAGCGAATTGTGCATACGCGTGAGTGTGTGTGTGTGTGTGTGTGTGTGTTTGAGTGTGTGTGTGTATGTGCCTGCACGTTCATTTGTGCGAGTGAAACACACTTCTGGTGTCTATCACTGTCTCTGGAGTTCCACTACATCCTTCTTCATGCCACTCAACGTGTTTGAGTAAATTTGTAGCAGACCTGAGGTTCAGGAAAGGCCCAGACTCTTGCGGCGAGCTGCGTGTTTCACATTGCAGGCATATTTCCATGCTCTATTTTGCTAACCTCTGCCTGCTGATAAAGGGCCAAAGAGCACTGAAAGGAAAAAAAAAGAGCACCTCCACCGCACTTACAGTGACCGAGTGTCTGCTGAGCGCTGGAAAATAACAAGAGCTCATCTGACACAGAGCTCAGTGTGTGGTGCAGAGCTAGGGCACTTCCAGTCCTGCAGGGAAGCCTCTACTACATGGCTCAGGGCCTATAGTGACAGCTACATTTGTCAACTTTTCCTGGGCTCTTGCCTGCAAGGATAATCAAATGGGGGTATGGAATGCAAAGCAAAGACATCTTTCAAGTATATGAAGGTGAGGCACAACACTTCATTCCAGAATTTTCCAAACCACGGTCTAGGGTAACAACTGTCATATAAAGTAATATAAAGGCAGCAATATAAAGAGAAGAAAAAAGAGGAGAGAGCTGGAGAGAATGTTGAGGAGGGTCCAAAAGGATCTAGGCTAAAGAGGAGGGAAAGTATAGGACAGAGAGGCAATAAAAGGCAAAAGGCACCAAGACCACTGCTAGGTAGGCTTGGACTAAATTTCTATATATATATATAAATATATATATATATATATATACAAGATGTGATTGAAGTATAGACTTTCAGCTTTATTTTAAGAGGTTCCACAAAAATATGGCATTTACCATTTAGGAATTACAGCCATTTTAAGCAAAGTACCTCCATTTTCAGGGGCTCAAAGGTATTTGGACAATTTAAGTTAATTGACTAGGTGCGGTCCATTCCCTCATTACTTCAAGACAAATGAAGCAGATAAAAGGTGTGGAGTTGATATCAGGTATTGAGTTGGCATTTGGAAGCTGTTCGACTGGAGCTACCAAAATGAAGGCTAAAGAGATCTCAATGCAAACGAAAGAGGCCATCACTAGCCTGAAAAAACAACATAAATCTATAAGAGAGATAGCAAAAACCTTAGATGTGGCCAAATTAACAGTTGGGTACATTCTTAAAAAGAAAGAAAGCACTGGTGAGCTCAACAACATCGAAAGGCCTGGAAGACCACGGAAGACAACTAAAGTGGATGATCGCAGAATCCTTTCCTTGTTGAAAAAAAACCCCTTCACAACATCAACAGAAGTCAAGAATACTCTGGAGAAGGTAGGTGTATCATTGTCAAAATCTACAATCAAGAGACGCCTTCATGAATGTAAATACAGAGGTTTTACAACAGGGTGCAAACTGCTGGTAACATTCAAGAACAGGAAAGCCAGATTAGACTTTGCCAGAAAACATCTAAAAAAGCCTCCCATGTTCTGGAATAAGATTCTTTGGACTGATGAAACCAAGATTAACTTGTACCAGAATGATGGTAAGAGAAAAATATGGTGAAAGAAAGGAACAGTTCATGATCCAAAGTATACGACATCATGTGTCAAACATGGTGGAGGCAGTGTTATGGCATGGGCGTGTATGGCTGCCAATGGAACGGGCTCACTGGTGTTTATTGATGATGTGACTGCTGACAGAAGTAGCAAGATGAATTCTGAGGTGTATAGGGCTTTACTCTCTGCTCACATTCAGCCAAATGCTACAACACTGATTGGATGTCACTTCACAGTGCAGGTGGATAATGACCCTAAACATACTGCGAAAGCAACTCAAGACTTTTTGAAGGCAAAGAAATGGAATATTCTTCAATGGCCAAGTCAGTCGCCTGATCTCCAACAGAGCATGCTTTTCACTTACTGAAGACAAAACTGAAGGCAGAAAGACCCACAAACAAGCAGCAACTGAAGGTGGCTGCAGTGAAGGCCTGGCAAAGCATCTCCAGGGAGGAAACTCAGAATTTGAGTTTTGAGGACATGGGCCCCAGACTTCAGGCAGTCATTGACTGCAAAGGATTTTCATCCAAGTATTAAAATTATGGTTATATATACAATTATGTCACTTTGTCCAAATACCTTTGAGCCCCTGAAAATGGATGTACTTTGTTGAACATGGCTGTAATTCCTAAATGGTAAACACACACAATCATACATAAACAATCACTATTCAATATCTTAATGCTCCAATGCTTCATTAGCAGTTTGACCTGTATAATCTATTAATGAATCTATTAATGATGTAACAAATACAACTTCATCAATCAACTTCAAATACCTTTCCATACAGTGGCATCTGGTGTAAATGAACTAGCAGGGCTAAGCCCTCAAGCACAACAGCACCATGCTTTATAACAGCATTATGCTTTATTATTAGACCTTGTGATATAATGCACTGCTCAATGACATGACACAGCCTCCCATCTAATATCATGACCAGCCATTTCTGCTTCCATACCTCTTCTATACCTGATTTTATGCAGAGTTCACCCACTCAAACAAAGAGACTAATCAGTTAGAAAACTGTACAGGGAAGACCAGCACTGCTTCGAATTTGACACTAAATTGGAATTTTGAGGTAGAAACACTTGTCACTGGGATGGTACCCTCAAAGATCCATATTTTGTACCTTTAGATAGAGTCATTAAGTCATTAAGTAAAATGAATGGACTTTAAGAACCACTATTGTACCTTACATTGATTAAACATCAGAGAACAAAAATGCACCTGACAGTGTAGAGTCACGTTATCAGGGCCTTATGGGGACACTAGCCCTGACTCTATACATCACTGGGTGTCTGGACTGGACACACACAGACAGCCTGGCCTGGAATAGCTCTGCTGCCCTGGAATGCTCCACAGAATGCATCGGGGTTAATTCCATGGCCAGAGAGAGAATGGGGAGGGACTAGGAGGGCGGGGGGCTTAGGATGCCTGGAATCCCAAGCCAGAGCGAATCGCTATCGATCAATCACTTCAGACCATCCCTGATGTGGTCAGCTGACTGACAGCTTTGACTTAGCAGGGTCTGAGTCCAGGCCATAAGCTGTCTGCACCTTGTTGCTGACTTGCCAGTTGCCCCTCCTGGGACTCTCTCCCCTCTGCAGAGCTTTGTGAAACCAGATCCATGTCGTCTATCTCCTGGCACCAGGCACAGACAAGCCTTCCATTACAGAATCTGCCTGCCGATGACCTTTGGCATACTGACCCCTCACTCCCTCAGGCCAACTCGCCCAAAATGGGATGAAGGGACTCAGAGGTCAACCATATTTTACTAGGTCATCAGCAGCTACCAAGTTATCAGCCGCTATCTGTATACCTGCCTCACCAGGGACACCCACAAGGTCTCCAAACAGGACCGGAGCACAAACAGTTTTAAACACACACACACACACACACACACACACACACACACATACACACACACACTTAGACACACAAAGTATTGATGTATTTAACACAGGTCCATGAAAGGACAGCTATAACACTCCTCTAACATCTGGCCAAATTCCCTTCATATTCAGTAATTAAAGCAGTAAATCCACCCAGATAGGGTTTGGTAGTTTCAGAAAACATTTAAAGCACTGGACTGTAACATGAGTCTGACTGGATTTACTGCCTGTGTACTCATTGTGAGTGTTAATGATTAACTTTTCCCAACCATTTCATATGTAGTGGACACACCAGATTTTTAGCCTCATGTCTAGGCTTCTGATGGTGCTACCCAAAGTGCTAAAACAACATGGCCTGGCTGTGTTTGTTCAGCTGGGCCAGTTTTGTCAACCAGTATCAAACTCCTTGCTCCTGTTATTCTTTGCTTGTGTTTGGTTTCTTTGCATTTGTATGGTTTGTTGGCTTTTTAGAGCTTTGCTTTGTATCAAGAGAAACCACTCCTGTTTTCCACCTTTCTGTGTTGTTTAACAACACGAAGATCAAGAGGTAACTGATAAAGATGAAGTACTCATTACCTGTTCAACGGAGGTGCAACCTAATAAAATTAGTCTAGATGTTCAAGAGTAGAAAAGAGAATGTGGCAGTTAATTAAAAGCTAAAGGAGTGAAACGAGTGACTGACTTGCAATGTGGCTGGGTGTTTAATGTTTCACTAGGGTGAGTTCCCTTAACATTTAGTGAAAAGGAGAGGAGTTAGACTAGCAGTTCATGGGACATGTTACAAAAGCAATATCTAAATATCTACTATTCAATTCACGTTTAAGTGACTAAAGCTTAAACAGTAGCTGAGTACAACTGACCAGCAAAAATACGTAAACGTTTGCGTCGTGTGGGTGGACCGAGTCCTGAAACTCCAGTGCATTCGTCTTCATCATCACAGTCGCCACTTTCTAGACCTTCCTCATCCTCCACTGCTTGGTTCAGTCTGTCTGGATCTCTTCGTGCAGCGCCGCCTCCTGGGCGAGCCCTCCATCGCTTCTCCGGTGATGTCACCATCCGTAACAGCTGAGGAGATAAATAAGAGTTGGTGGTTTACATCCAAACATTTAACAAGGGCTTCACTGTGATCCGCATATGCCATTTCATTCATATGCCATTTCATTCATATGCCATTTCATTCATATGCCATTTGATATGATTATACTGTGATGAACTGCTAAAAGTCATACAGTAGCAATATGTATCAACCCAGATATCATCCACACTACATCCATCTCAATGAATTTCCAAATGAGCTCTCCAGAAGGGCTTTCTTTCACAAAAGATTTCACTAAAACTGAGTAATCATAGCATCATAGAGCTGTTATTAACAAACCAGATATTTTATTCCTCTACATTATATATTCACTGGTGACAAATAACTGTAATTTAAGTGCTATTAGAGAGGGATATGTAATTTGTTGGAAGACACTTCCAGTGTGTGTTGCCCCAGTTATGTTGATGACAAAACTTTTTTTTAAAGTCTGGGCAAAACTAAGCACATAGGCATCTCAGCATATAAACTGGAATAAATCTGAATCTTTAGAAAATTATTCTGATGGAAAATGTTCATCTGCACACCAGGAAGTAAAACATGTTATAATTGTTTACTAAAACTGATTCACATGCTCTTTGGAAACTACTAAAGATAAGTGCAACTTATTAAAGGTGTATTTTACTGACATTTTTTTTTTTACTGTTAATTGATAAGGTCCTTCAGTATGTTTCACATGATTGCTGTACGGAACACACAAAAACACAATTTAGAAACTTAAGCCTTTCACATGATATTTCCCAGTCAGGAACCAATATTTCCAATAACAACAGTAGATCTGATATGATATCAAATGTATAATACATGTAGTATTCATTTAATGCTTGATGGAT
Source organism: Pangasius djambal (assembly GCA_022985145.1). Lineage (NCBI taxonomy): Eukaryota > Metazoa > Chordata > Actinopteri > Siluriformes > Pangasiidae > Pangasius > Pangasius djambal. The sequence goes on along the minus strand of CM040981.1, from coordinate 15,951,437 downwards.
TCAACAAAATGCTTTTAAGCCATGCCAAAACAAAATGAAAGATTTCTCTTGAATGGAAAATCTAATGTGGGAAAGCAACAGAAACAACATGGATGTTCAATAAGTTTTCTACAACAAACAAGTTCAATGGTTTGCCAAAGTAAATTACTCTACATTCCACGCCTTCTGCTTTTTCCTTTCATCTTTGCCTTCTGTCTTCTGACTCTTTCTTTTTTATTGATTTCCTTCCGATGTGCAGACGCAAGCATGTGCTTGTTGTTGGGTTGTTTTTTTTTTGTGACTTTTTTTTTTTTGTCTACAAGAGAAAATTGAGATCAGATGGGTCATGCTCCGGACTGCTTTCCTCAAAAACAAATCTGCAAGCCATGGCCCATGACAGGGACCTTAATAGGGTGAAAGAGAGAGAGAGAGCGATAATCATCAAATTGCATCAAACAGAGGGCAAACAGCCGCAATAACTCCTTCTGCACACCACACATCTGTGATTTTAATGCTGGTTTAATGCTCGAGGTCAGTAAGGACGCACATACAACATTTTCCACCAGAGTACCAAACAAGCCTCCATTCAGGACCAGATACTGGAGGCATACATGAGTCTCTCTCTCTCTCTCTCTCTCTGAAAGTACTTCTACTGCTTCTGGCCAAAGGAACTTGTGGTAAACACTGATTCTTTTAAACAGGCTGTTCCCCATCGCTCACTCACACTGAAACAGCATCGTTCTGTATGATGAGGGCCCAACCAGAGTGAAATCCTGGAGCAGAGGGGCTTTATAGGGTGCCAGCTACTGAGACTCCTTTCCACTGGGTACAAACTGTTCCACTGAATGTAAGCGAACGTAACACAAGCGTTCTTTTTTCCCTACACTCAACTTTCAGGGACGAAAGGGTCATTAATGCATCTGGCCCTCTCTTCACTTGGGGCTTTTCCAGTAAGCAAGTACACCACAAATGTTCTTCCTTTTCCCTATGTTTGATATTTGGTGACAAATGGTTTTTAATGCATCCGGCTCTCCCTTGTTTAAGCAGCGGGTTTGCGTGTGCCGCATGTGCCAGAGGCCTCAATGCAAGTAGCTCTGAATTCCATCCCAAAAATGGTTGCCTGGAAACAGTGGGAGCCATGCTGTCCCGCAGAACAAATGAAACTAAAGGCAAACAGTCATAAAGAGGGAGCATGAGTGGCGGTTAAGGGGATTTCAAAACAAACCCCCAATAAAGTAGGCTGAGGTGGAAATAAGACGAAAAAGGCTTTCCTTGCTTGGTGCCTTGTTTGACGTGAGGTTTGTGGAGAACAGGATACGCTGACAGAGACCATGAACTTCCCCTCACCCACTAACACGTGCACACACACACACACAAACACACACACACACTACACCCTGCTGCGGTGGCATGGAGTGGTTGCACAGAAAGTGACGTTTTGCTCCAGGCAGCTGGGTCTCCAGAAACACCACAAGAGTAAAAACCACCTTCAATTCAGAATTCATTAAAAACATTCTCTTGCGCGCACACACACACAAACACACAAAGACTCAACGCAAAAGGAATAATCGAAGAAAACAAATAAATGAAAACATCTGAAAAATCAAGAGCATGCCTTATATATTAGGAACAAAATCAAGCCCCTTTCCCCCCTCCTTTCTCTTTGTGGTTTGCAGTCAAGAGCCGCACAGATCCTCTGGAATGTTGCGGAGCAGAACAACACGAAACATGCAATCAGTGTGTCTGCGATCCTCCTCTCCAATAGCGGCAGGTCACAATGGAAAACAGAGAAAATGGGTCCGCTCGAAGGCCAGCATATGGCGGATTGTTCAACACATTGAGGAGAGACACACAGGACATCGGACAGCTGCGTTAACACTGAACCGCACCACTGTCCAGTCTAACAGTGTTTTTACATTATCAGCATAACCTGTAATGTCAGGCTTTGTGTTATTCAAACCTGCAGCCTTCAAAGAGTACTAGGTCCTTAATTTTCTCAAAGTAACGCTTTGAGAAAATTTCTCAAAGTAACGCTTCTTTGCTGACTTTAGATTTTTATTCCTGTTCTTCATTGTGCTCATGTTTTAAATCAATCTATCAGTATGTCATAAAATAAATAGGTGACGATATTAGTATGTGACTCATCTTTTCTCTTACTGTATTGGTGTCTATTTAATAATACACGATTTTTAACATAATAACAGAACACAAGAATTGAATTGTTTCATCAATCTTCCCAGGATTTCAACTCGAGCGTGTACCTGAAGGAAATTACTGCTAGTATATGTGTAAAAGGGGCTTAGCACAGTAAACATGACTGATGTTATGATGTTCTGATGGTGTGCATTGATAACTTTACCACTGAAATGTCAGTGTTGTTTTCAGAAACTCACTGTCCTAATATCCACCTGATTTCCTCTTTGAAGTTATCACTCTTCCATCAGTATACCTAACCACTCCCAGATTTAGCAGTTCTTTTCCCTCTTCAGCTAATAATCCAAGTGTCTCCACCTCAACCGTAACTCCTGTTTACAGTAACATCTGCAGCAAGAGCCTAGCAGACTCCTTGTTCTCTAGCAAGAGCAGACATGTTTTTTATTCTGCTGTCTTTTGTAACCACAACACACAGCATGGAGGCAGTGAGTGAGAGACAGAATGTTGTTAAGGGCCACGGGTGAAGGACCCCAGAGGGAACCCAGATAATGCCTGTGGTTTGGTCCCATGTGTCATCCAGCAGCATGTTATTCTGTGTGTGTCCAGCATAAAGTGGAGGCATTTTCCCTTAAAAAAAAAAACATGACCTTTGTGTATGGTTGTAGATGAGGGACTGAAGGAAGCGAGTTTCCTCTGCCACGCTTTTTGATAAGCATCAGGCTGTGCACATCCTCTCTTTGGACAAGTGTGGACATGCGAAGACGTGTAAAGTCTCGTACAGCCTGTGCTGGAGCTTAGATACAGTGAAGTTATGACTCCTGCCAAGACCCGTGACTAAACAGCTTACATACTGTACCATTGTATGCTTTAATTAAGAGCGGTATGAGCACTCGGATCTTTTTCAGGGCACTTCAGCGTAAACCTGCCGTATTTTATTAAAGTAAAAGAACCTGAATAACCAAATAAGCTTAGTGCTTAAATACGTATTTAATTTCTTCTTAATCTCAATTTCCTGCATACTTCACATTGTTGCATTATTAACTCGGATCTACAGGGAATCCACTTGAATTTGCTCGCTAATATGAAATCACACACACACACATTTATCTGACTATCCCTGTGAGGACGTTACAGTGACATAATTAATAATGCAATTAATTAATGCTATGCTTAAACCTTAACTTCAAACAAAGTGTAATATTTAGGTTCTTCTGGTTTTTCAAATAAAAACTGCAGTTTGTATTTAAAAAAAAAAAAAAAAGAAATGAGATCCAGCCAAATGTCCCCACAAGGTCAAATCTGTCAGATTTTCCTGTCCTTGTGGGAATATTTGGTCCACCATGAAGGTATAAAAACATGCCCACACACACAACCCAGGATCCATGTCTGTAAAGTGTTTAGGGAGGTTAAGGATATCTGGTGGCTCAGATCTACCTGAGAGTGGGTGGAGGAAAATGAGACACATTTTCAAGATATGACTCATGGCAACATCCAGAGATAAATGACCAGGAAGCACACAAACACAGTTCCTATACACATTACTTAACTTTGATTAAATAAAAAAAATGTGAAAAGAGGTTTTAGACTATCACTTTGCTCTATATATTTGTCTCTTGCCACATGTTCTCTGGTTTACACTCTGTATTGCGAGCAGCCATGTGCAGTAGAGGAAGCTGCAGACAGTTGTCACAGATAGATACATTCTCCAACATCAGTAACTGTGTGCTTGAGAGAGAGAGAGAGAGAGAGAGAGAGAGATTGTGCTCCATTGGGCATTTAAAACTGGGTGTGTGCCACTTTTACAACGAATTACTATGCTCTTACCACAGTTTTCTAGGTCACGTTAAAATCTAAAACATGTTTTTGGCATCCTAATTTTTCTCCTTGCTCCCCCTCCAGCCTCCACTAGTGACGCATTTTCAACAAAAGAACTTGATTATATATTTGTGATCTGTAAATACATATTCAAATTTATGCTTTGCAAAAAGGAATTATACTCTTATGAATGTATATCCAACTTGAAGACAATTCCCAAACCTTAAACAAAAATGATCATCAATAAATGCATGTATTTTTCAAATGAGAAGCCATGAATAAAAGGGTCAGCTTCTGATGTTCTGGTGACTAAATCTGATTAGAGCCTTCAAACAGAGAATTCTTGCCTCTGGGTTCAAAACATTAGCGCTGCAATACCCAAAGTCATGAGGTCTACGTGCAGGAGTAGATTTGAATATGGATGTTACAAAGGGCATGAAGGCAGTACTGAATCATCTCTACCAATATTTTTTGTATTACCCAAACTGTCATTATTAAGCTTAACAAAAGCTTACATAAATCTCAAACTATGTTTAGTAAAGGCATTCATTTGATTGGCTTGAAGGAGTATTTCTGCCCAGTATATTGCTGTAATAGTTGACATATAATGACATTAAGAAAACATAGCCTGGCTAATCTACAAGTGAGCTAGCCTTCTATGCTAGCTACTATTATTTTATAGCAGGAACAGTGATAACAGGTACTGAACTTATGAATATTTGACCATTCAAATGACCAAACCTATGCCCGTCGGCCTAGCACAGCCTCTCTGATGTTACTAAATTGTCACCCAACAACACCTATACACACCCTAATTCATCATCCTGCCTACTGGACAATTACAATATTTAACATATTTTTATATATATAGTTTTATATTGAATCGTTCAGCAAGTATATGATGCGATTGGTCAGGTGTCCGCAGATATTTGCCTATACATTTACATTGTATAGTAACAGCTCATTTAGAGTGACTTGTATGATGGATGCTCCACATAATTTATGGCTAATAAACTGATTTAAAAAAAAATTAAATAAAATAAGCATGATGTTATTTAAAAAAGCAAAATGTGCACTCATTGATATGGTCCATATCAACCACTGTAACCGTCTGTAAGTCTTCCACCACACCATGGGAGAGAGGAGCTTACACATTGTGGCTTCTTGATAACATGACAAGCTACATTTCTTTGTCTTATTAACTTCAACAAAGAAGGAACAAAGGAGTGGCTAATGAGGGAATGACTTTTTATAGCTGTTATAATGTAAGTGATGACAGTAACAATCTGGTCTCACAGATGTTCCTCAGCATTAGATGTAACTATAAATGGTTAAAAAGCACAATGTGCCATTCATTAATAAATAAAAAATTGTAATCATTGGCAAATCATTGTGGTATAAGAGGAATAAAACACTTCATGATGTGCTGTTATAGGAAAATATCACATCAGGCCACATCACACCATCCTGCTGTGGATTATTTTCCTATAATATCATCTCCTTGTGTTTCATTCATTGCATACTGCATGTAACATTGGTCGGTATCTTAAGTTATGGTTAAGCATATTCTTCATTTACTGTATGACATGATTATTTGTAAGAAAAAAAGGTGTGTAGTTTGGCGTCTATTTTCTAACTTTAGGCTTATCACTGATAGCCAATGACACTAAGCAGTCCTTTCACACTTACTATGTGTGAGATCGTACTCCCTCTCCTTCTCTCTCATTGTAACGATGGAGGTTAGGGTCGAGAGGCCCCCATAACAAAAGGGAAGAGAGGCGGAGGGGTACACGACCCTCGCAAGTAGACCCTCTGATGACCTGGCGCAGACAGGAAACAGGAAGTGGGACCTCTGACCTTGCCGAGAGGCTCCCATTGTGCTTCCTGGAGTGAAAATTGCTGACGGAGGTCCACGTGAGCGCCGCAGGACTTAGATGAGCCATGAGAACGAACCAGCGCAGCCGAACTCTCCCAGGCAGCCCAGGGGAGGCTCCGGTTACACTGCAGTGTGAGAAAGAATGCAAGAACGCTGCCACCTGTAGGCCTCTTCCTCTCTCAGGCCTACAGATTTGGGAATCAGAAATGACCTAAGCTGCATATATGGTGAATGACTTATGCATGAAGAAGGAGGCGATTCAAAGCAAATTCAAGAGAATTGTGGAAGAAGAAATTTATGAAATTTAGCCATCTTTATGTATGCTATCCATTTGCTCAAGTTAACTTGAAAGCTGCAGGCTCTCAATAACACGGCTGGCTACACGGTCATGACTTTGCTACAATATCACCTTTCCATTGGCATTACTTGACTTCCTGTTTAATAGAGATCCTAAAATGATCACAAGTAAATACATAGACAAATGCAATGCTATCTGTAACAGTTATGATCTTAGCATCATAGTGCCTGTGGGAATGAGAATGGTGCTCCGGCCTTGACATCTATGAATGTATTATAATTTACTTCGAGTCAGCTCCCCTACTGCATCCTTGCCGGGGGGCTCTTGTCGACCTACAGTGGGGTAATTGCAGTCTGCCGGGGGGATTAAGTAGAAGATGGGAGGTAAAGGGTGGAAGAGGAGGGGTAGATCAGCCATGGGCTTCCGGGCTAAGGGGGTAGGAATGGAGCAAGAGAGGGAGGACAGAAGAGGTTCAGCCTCATTAGCAGCCAACTAATTGGGAGGAAAAGACCCCTCACATTCTCCACCTAACCTCCTAGCCAGCAGGGTAGAGAGTGACAGATAGAAGCAGTATGAGAGGAGGATGAATAAGAAGGAGAACAAGAATGTGAGATTGAGTTGAACAGCAGATGTATAGAGAGGAAGCGAGGGAGAGTGGTAAAAACAAAGCGAGAGGACTCAGGGGTAGAAAAGTGAAAATAAATGAGAGACATAATTCCTGAGAGACAAATAGTAAAGAGCTGTAGAAAGAAAAAAAGTTAGCTAGGTTAGCGTGGGGAAAGAACACTGTGGGAAAGATATACAGGTTTCTATCTACTGAATATAAAAAGGCACCTATACAGAGAGGTGAGTGAAGGATGAAAGAATGGAAGAGGGGTGCAGGGAGGGGGTGGGAAGTTTTCATTTCAGTGTCGAACTTAACCCCATGCTGCACCTCTGCCAATAAGGAGTGTCTAAAGCCAAGCTTTTATATCAAGTGACACACTTCACTGGAGGAACCCTCATGCTTGTACCCCACTATATATCATATTATATAGGTCGACAACTGCCTCTTACATCCGTAACACCAGACGGCAGCAAGTGGTCCACTCGGAGGAGAAGTTCATAGACTGTGAACTCACCAAAATCAAGGATCTTTACTCCATCGGGGCAAAGAGGAGGGCAGTGAAAATTGCTGCTGTCACCAAACATCCAAGCAACCACCTCTTTGTTAAGCTGCCATCACAGAGGCACTACAAGCCCATCACCTCCCAAACTACACACCACCGGCACTGTTTCTTTCCAGACGCTATCCAGTTACTCATCCGCCCCAGTCCATAGCAACTCTTACTGAACCACCTCAAAATGTTTTGCAGTGCAGTTTGCACACACTGAAACTTTTGTCTTATGTCTCTTGTCTCATGTCCTGTTTCTGTGTAGTCATAAGTGCTGTTGCAATGGCTATTGTCTTTGTCTGTCCACTGTATAAATTGTGTCTACTGCACTGTCTGACCCTGCTGCACTGTTTGCGTGTTGCTCTGTCTGTTGTTGTTGCTGCACTGTATGTTTTGGTGTACTGTTTAATGTTGCACACTGGCACCAAACCAAAACCAATTCCAGCAAGCACTACTCATAGGCAATAAAGTGTTTCTGATTCTGATTAAAAGTCCAGTTCCCTGTCAGAACACATGCTCGACTGCCATTACAGAGTGCATTTGCTGGCAAACAGGATTGTGTTTTCTTCTTAGAAATATATTTTTGTTGAACTTATGGGCAAATGTTTCTGAAGTGACAAAGTTCTCTTTACAAAAAGTGGTGCAACAGAAAAGCATTCGCTCCATCATTAGGCCATTGCAAGTTCAAATCCTGATGATGCCACAGCCATCCCTGACCAGGGGACCAAAATGGGCCATGCTCTCTGCTTTCTGGGTGGGAGGCATGTCAGTGAGAAGACAATTACTTTATACATTTTAAGAGAATACTTTTAGGATACTTCTCCACTAATGAAAAAAATATTTTAAAATTTAATATCAAAACACCACCAAAGCTGTTTATTAACTATTTTAATATCACCATGCCCGTGTTTTCTGCAATAGAAAGCAGCAGTAAGTGGCAACAGGTCAAACACACAACCACAGCAGAATGGAATTTACACTTGTCTGTTTGAATGTTAAACACCTCTATAAATAAATTGATAACAAATTCTTCTTTTCATCTGACATTGAGAAATTATTTTTTAGTTTCATATGTATGTAATAAGCATATACTGTACCACTGGCATTTTTTCATTTTTCGTAGATTTGGTACTAATTTAATTGTGCTATCTAATTTGATTAAGTTTAAAAAGCTTAAGTAGTTTGGACTTTCTCACATTTCCAGTCCAATAAACTGACCCTGACTATTCTATGCAAACAGTAAAAAGTAATTACCATATTCTCCATCCAGAAGCATAACATAAAGAGAATTACTGACCAGCAACATAGAGGAAAATTGTCTATAGTAAAAACAAATTTAAAAAGTACTTTTTTCAGTGTACTATGCCCAATCCTGTGCATGCTTTGTGTGTGTGTGTGTGTGTGTGTGTGTGTGTGTGTGTGTGTGTGTGTGTGTGTGTGTGTGTGTGTGTGTGTATTGAAAAGAGAAACAAGGAAGGAGAGGACATCAGGAACAAGACTGTAGTGTGTCATATAACAAAGGGAGATGAGAGCAGAAAGATGCATGGGAGAGAATGAGAAAAAACGGAGCATGAAAAAAAAAAGGGAGTGAACACGGATGGAGATATAGAAATGTAATAAGGGAGAGTGACACCAGAGGACAAATTAAGAAGTCATGAAGTCCAGATGAAGAGAGAGTGAAAAGAAACAGAAATGCAGGGGAGAGTACAGGATGGGAAGAATGATGCAAGCAGAGAGTATAAGCTGCGAATGCAGATGCAGTTGTACATAGCTTGCCTCTTTTCAGTGCAAAAGCACAAAATCTGTTTTATTTTCATTCCAACAAACTACAACACATCTTAATGACACTCCTAGTGCCTCCTCACCTCTCCAAATGCTCAAACGCTTCTCAATGTTTGGCTCTGGAATCAAAGGCCAATCAGATAATTGCAGCATTTTAATGCGAGCGGCAGTGCTTGCTGGGAGAGAGGCTGCCCTCTGCAGTAATCCTATACTCTGGGAATTTCAACAGATGGTTTCAATGAACATAGAGACAGCAAGACATGTTACACAAATATTAAAATCTAATTCAACAATCAGTGTAAGTGAAACTACATGCATTGCAACAGAGTTCACAGATCACATAAGCACATGACGACAATCCGCAAGTCTTTCTCCCTTTTCTCCCTAGAGAGTCTGCAAGCAACACACTTATATAAACAAAAAACACAAGGATAAATCTTCTATAAATGAGAAGAAAATCCTTCTCCAGCACTCTCCCTTTCCCAAAACACATTCTGCTGCCTAAAGTGCAACGCTGAGCTTCCTTCATGACCTTCATACAGCAGATCTATGATCATGTAATGCTGTTTGTGTAGCATAGCATCACCACCACTGTTTCCCACATGTGGGTTATATTTGTATATATTTTCTTAAAATGTTTAATATATTTTTTTGCATTTAGGGTGCAAAAGTTCAGGGTCAGAGCTGACGAAAAGGGGAGAGGGAATGAAATGAAAAGGGGAGAGGAGAGAGCAGAGCTATAACCTAAAAGCGTATAAAAAGAGAGAACCTAATAAAACTGCTAAAGCCAGTCTTTCCGTAATTCTTTCCCTAATTCCCGAGTTTGGTTGCTAGCTAGTAACTTTGAAATTGAATTGTATATATGAAAAAAAACACTAGATTTCACACACACACACACACACACACACACACACACACACACACACACACACACCCCTTCAAGAATCCATTAATTCATTGATTAATTTGATTCATTGATTCATTCTTCTTAAGTAACTGCTTTACTTGTGTAGTGTGGAGTTAATACACACATCGATATTCAGACCTCGGGTACAGGTACAGACTTACACGCTTCTTTGACTGTTAAACAGGATTTGCGCATTTGCCTAAAACTCCATCCATGATTCTGACCTTTTCAAGTTGAGCGACATCAGCCTGATCGAGCAGCAGTTTTAAGTCCAGCTCCACTGTCTGAAAGTTCTTTGTACCCACAATACATACAGTATGTCACACAGAAATGTAAATTTGGGCTTGTAAATTAATTTAGTATCTCACAGCCACATTAAAATGTGTGCATAATTATTTGTCGGCACTTGATATAAAAAATAAAATGTATGCTCTTATTTTTTTAGGTTTTTGCTGCAACTGCTGCTGTGCTCCTTGTTCTATTTCATAAGCTGCCAAATAGTTAGGGTGGAAGTCATATTGTTAAATTATGACAAATCTGCAGTGATTACTGTGACACTAGTACTATTCACAGCAGAATATCGGTAATATACTAGACTCCTAATAGATGTTTAATCCAGTGGTTGCTATCTTCTCATTTATCTCTCATCGTATGTCATTTTGTTTATTGTCAGGCACCAGAGACGGTTGCAGGTGCAGGTAAAAGGCTTTATTTTTACAACAGGCAAACAGATTGAAGCAAAGCTGTTATAAACAGGCAGTGGTGAATCGATTAACAAACAGGCAAAGCAAGGCAAAACTAGATTCAGAAACTAGGGGACAAAGAAAGATCATATCCAGATAAACAATCATAAACAACAAGGCAATGTCTCTTGGGAGTTGTAGTTGGACGGCGTTGATGTGACATTTATTTATTTTTTATTGTCTCTTGCTTTTGTTACATCATATTACATCTGAAGGCAAAAAAATGTGATCTGCCTCCTCAGTCCACCTTTTCTATCCCCCCCCCCCCCTTTTTTTTTTTTTTTTGCTTGAAAGCAAGTGCCTGTGTTTAAAGGCATTGGTCTACATGCTACTGGAAGAACACGTATGTAAGAAAAATCTGGCAACCTCAGAAATGTGAACTGCATGCAGGTCACTTTAATAATCCGAATAGACTGGGTAAAATGGACTGGCTCCCTATCCAGGAAATTTTCCTCCCTTGCACTCAGTGCTCCAAGCATGGACACCGGACCACCACAGTTCTTACTGGGATAAAGCAGTTACTGAAGATGAATGAATGAATGAATGAACGAACCATCTAAAAAAAAATCAACTGAAGCATCTGTGTAAACCGACTTTAAATTTGAATAACTTTCCCCACATAAATGCTAACATATCTTTGAATATGGGGATTTTTTCCAATTTTTGAATACTCTGAATATGGCTGATTGTGAAAGTATGTAATGGAAAACGCTGATGGACAGTTTGTTTGCTTTGTATGAAAACTCCTAAAAACTGTTGGCACACAGACAATTCCAAAGAGGATTGATTATCATGTGATGACATGTACATGTCCATAAAAATTTGCATTCCTTTGATTGTTTATTGCTGGTTTGTCTATTTACTGCTGCCCATAAACAGGTTTAATACGTTTCTGACCTAGATAAATTAGATTAAAAGATGTTTTTGAAGATTTAAAGATCACATTAATTACATAGTTGACAACTCACCAATTCGCCCACTTACAGCTCTACAAAAACTGAACACACACACATACATATGGTGTGGGCCATATAAACATGTGTAACATTATGTCCACAAACACATCTTTCTAATTCCTGAGCACCATTAAACAGCTGATAATTACTTTCATATGGTATGCATTGATACCTTCAAACAATATTTTCAGTGCGAGCAGTCCACAGCAAACTTCAAAATCAAAGAAGAGAAATTAGAGTTCAGCATGCAGATAAGAGCTCATATGTTCTTTGAGCGCTTGCCGACATGAAATAGCTTCAGCTCACAGTCATTTTATTTCCTTAGTTTATGGAAGCATGTTACTTTAAACTTGGCCCAACTCAGACATTACATCAGCTATGTTTAGGCATGAGAAAGCCGATCCTGAAGAGTCAAAGGAGGCTAGAGTTTTCTATTTTCTAATTCTATATAATGTTTATGGGTGTTTAGCACAGGCCCCGCTGTTACAGTGTCAGGAGAGGTGTTAATCTAAAACCAAACACTCTACACCTCCCTGCCATTGAGTTCCACAACTGCTAGACACCCACAAGCCACTAGAGAGAAGCCAGTCACGCTAGCCGTCTGAAACAATGTCTCTAAAGTTGGGGGGAAACTTAACTGTTCCATAAAAATGACTCGGTCAACACCCAGAGTTGTTTTATAGTTATAGAGCCATATCAGTGTTTCCCACAGATCTGAAATATACTTGGATCAGGGGCCTGAAGACTGGGAGGGGGGCTGTCATGTACTAGTATTTTTAATATATATTTAAACAGATATTGCATGTATAATGTATACGACCGAACGACATGACAGATATTAAAAATAAAAACTAACACTGCCCCCCTCCCAACAGTCTCAGCTCTCTCTCTCTCTCACCCACACACTCTCCTATCTCATCTCCACACTCTCAGCTCTCTCTCTCTCTCTCTCTCTCACCCCCACACTTTCAGCTTCAATCTGTGTAATATATCTCTCAAATAAGTATTCCATCTGATCATATTTTTAGAAAGATAATCTAGCCTTGTAATCTAGCCTATTGATTGACGTCTTTCCAGGGGTGCAAACTGAAAATCATCCAGGCCTCCCAAAAAGATATAGTCTAGATGAAATTCTAAATATAAATGTACTTTACTGTAAGAAATCATGGCTCTCATGCAGGAGTAGAAACGATTCTGAAGAAGAGCCCAGCTCCACAGTAGAGAGCAATTGTTATAAGTGGTGTGAGGATTGTGAAAGTGTGTGAAAGTGTTTTCACATTGAAAAAGATATTACCTTACTACATTAAAGTGGACTGTAAGTGATTGAATGGTGCAGCAGCATGCGTTATCCATTATTCTGTTTACCATATCACTATAGTAGATTTGTCCATGTTACTGTTTTATAAACAACATTACTTTATTCCAGCAGTCTGTCTTCTTTGTTGGTGATGGTTGGATATCATCATGTGCTCCACTACTGCACGGAAAAAGAGTAGTAATGCAGCATTTTTTTACAGTTAGTATCTAGCAATCAAATGTAAATAAACAGGGAAATAACCTACACTCAGATTCATGCTGAACAGTTTAACAATAGCTAATTGAATAATTTGGCTTGTATGGTTGATTATTTAATTTAGGATGCCATCTGGTCTGCTAGCTTTGTTCAGTTTAAGAGGAGATCATTTGTCTCTGAGTCCAGAGGGTACGGACAGTCTTTTACTGCCATTCTCATTTGTTGTGCTTCTCAGCTAAGTTGTTTTGTTCAGGTTCTGTATCACTTGTTATTTGATTATAAGGTGATTTAAAATGATTGACCCATTGACCCATATGTCGACTTGCCCCAGAGGAGGAGTGATCCTAACACAGACCCCTGGACTTCCCACAGCTCCTTGCTTAGATCTGTCTCTCAGTCCGGTTTAAACAAGAGCACAATGTTAATCCACTTAGACATGCCTGTTGAGAGCAGTGCCACAACGAGCTTCTCTTTCTTGATACCAAAAAAAAAAAAAGAAGATAAATCCCCAGTTTGGAGGGCTTTATACAAACCACCACTGAGAAAACATTCTGGTGATCTCCAATGCAGAATTCCGCATGGTGCTGTGGCTGTGAATGCATTTGTATCTGTTATAAATCTAAATGTTAGGGATAAATGTGTTTTTTGTGGGCTTAGAGGATACATTTTTAATTGCGTCATAGAATGTGCAAGACTCAAACCACTTTTTGATTTATTATTTGTTTTGTTTAGGTGGTGTGGGGAGGATTTTATCTGTGGAGCAGGTTATTATCAAAAACAGAGAGTGAATTGGCAGTTGCTGAACTTTCTCATCAGGCAAGCTAAAAGACAAAAACAAATCAGAGAAGAGATCTGGTCAGCAATTAGTACCATTGTTTATTTCTTTGGTGAAAAAAAAATCAAGTTTTTCTTGAATTTTAATTGTATAAGGAAATAAAGGACATGAGAAGTTTAGAATGGTGTTATAAGGACCTGATCTATAAGGTTGTTGATGAGGAGGGTTTTTTCTTTTCTTTGATAATGTGTGGCAGTAACATTACTGTTGATTAATTAATAAGTGTAAAAAAAGTGTACTATGAATGAATTTGTAGTATGAATTGTATAAAGGTTTTAGGTTCAACTTAAAAAATCTTTCTCTCTCTCTTTCTCCCTATGTCTCTCTTTCACTCTCTGCATTCATGTCACTACCAAATTAGATACAAGACATGTTAATTTTTTTCTGAATGGATTAATAAATAAAATGCACTAAAAAATAAAATATAGTTGGGCAGTCTTTAAACTACACTGGGTGTAGCACCAAAGTACTACCTAAGTGTGGAAAACTCTTGATACAGAATAGACACACTCAGCTGGGGGGTCTGAAGAAATCTAGCTGAGAGAGATCATCTCTGCTCTTACATTAAACAGACTCCAGTGAGGGAAGCTCACAGACAGCATGTGCTGTCTGTACAGATCGGTGAGCAGAGCTCCTGGCTGTAGAAAACTAATGGAGACCTGCTTTACTTGGGGAAAAAAAAGCACACAGGCCTCAGGAGAGACAAACTGTGGCAGATTAAAGTTAGCAGATAAACCCTACGCAACAGTCACACCAGATGTTACCCTGAGCTGTTTGAACAGCGATGTTGTAATCTAGCAAAATCAGTCTTATTGTTCGTCTTAAGAAAACAGAATAAAGACATTTAGCTGTATTCTGCAAGGTTTGTGTTGTTGGTGTTATAACCTGTTCAAATCTGACTCACATGGGACAGCGTATAATGAGGGTAGCTTGTGGAACTTGTAGTGTGATAGCTGACGTAGTCTTTCATGCTTGGTGGTGTTTGTGATTGAACACCACAGAGCTGTCTGCACAATACCCTTGTGCATACATATAATAGCGTAACTCTTAACCAGCATCTCTGAACTTTTTACACAACTATAGTGTGTGTGTGTGTGTGTGTGTGTGTGTGTGTGTGTGTGTCTGTACATTTATAAGAGCTGCAGATGTGTTTGCCTATCGCACACTCAGTTGTTTTAAGGATGTCAGCAACACTGATCTGCCCTCATAGCCTCCATACAGCTGATTCACGATCATGTGATGAGTGTGTGTGTTTGCTTGGCAATTTGTGGTTATACCAGCATGTTGTGAATGTCTATCTGCATTTATCTAGCTCTCATTCTTAAGCCAACCCCAGGCTATCTGCTTCACATAGCGTTCGGGAGAGAAGAAGCCTGCTGGCATGAGGTAATGCAGTGGAGTAATTGAGAAAATGACGGCTTGTCCCGGAGGAGGAGTGAACCTACCCCAGACCCCTGGACTTCCCCCACCTCCTGCTCAGATCTGCCTTTCCATCCTGTTTAAACAAGAGCACCATGTTAATCCACTCAGACATGCCTGGTGAGCACAGGGCTGCAATGGGATTCTCTCTCTCTCTCTCTCTCTCTCACACACACACACACACACACACATACATAAATTCTCTTGCACACATACACACAGTATACACACAGACCAGCACACATACAACATGTCCATAAACTTCAAGTCTCACTTGATGACACACACGAAACACAGCAAAGCAGTAGTTCACACACACAAAAGGAAGCGGGCTTAAGCCTGACTTATGGCTCTGCACACCAAAGTTTCAACACCACATAATTTTTGCTATGACCAAGCAGACACAGCCAAGTGGAACTGAGTCAAGCAAGTGGAACTGAGATACCTCAGAGCTCTCTCAGTGATGAACTGCTAGAGCTGCAGCACCCCCAACTTTCAGGACTCCTTTAACTGCAACTGCTAACTTAATTACATATTGATAAAGAAATCTACAAACTTGGAGTAAAATGGAGTATTTTGAGTAGTTTATGTCTGCATGTTTGTATGTCGGAGATAGTATGCCTCTTATACAACTGTGTTTTGCAAACGATTACAATTTTGAATTTATTAATGAATGACACATTGCTTTTTAACTGTTTAATGTTAATGGAAAGTCAATCAAACTTGACTCTTTAGGACAGAGCAGTTTATGCTGTCCGGTTTCTCAGTAGCTTGACATTCTGTGCTTCTTGTCTCAGTAAATTCAAGTGAGAGAAAAAAAGAGAGGATGGTGAGGGAATGACTGCATATAGCTACTAAAATGTAATCAGTCAACAGGAACTAACTTCGGTGTCAGAAAACGTACTGACTTTCACAAAGCACCTACACTCTAGACTCCTTCCATAAATGTTAAATAATTGTCTCCTAACAGAAAACTTCACAATATCAAAGATTATGTCATTTTCTTTGTTAACCAACACCACATTGTTAATTTATGTATTATTAGGCTTAGATTATGTGGTGCATCCGCTATACAAGTCCCTGTGAATGAGCTGTTACTAGAGAAACATTAACACATTAAAGCGTATCATTTATGTTTAACTACTACCAGAGCCATGCTGTTAGAGAAAATTAATCAACACCATCTAATTCGAAAACTGAACTGCACTTCTATCTTTGTACACACACATTCTCTTAAAAAAAAAAATCATTTGACTATCATTCAGGTGTGACATCATAGCTCCTGCCACATGGATGCTGCTTAAAATTCCAGCAGCCCAATCTACAACGCCTTCTGCGTCCCTGGCTACAGATATGGCCCAGTAAAGTCAAGCTATTTAGAGACATGCAAACCTACTGTCTGATTTGTCGTAGACATTTTTCAAACAGGTTTGAAATAATCTGCATCATATATAAACGTTAATAAACACAAAAATAAACTGCATATTAACCAATAAAAAATTGTAAGCACAAATATTTGTGACAGCATCCTGTGAGGACAATAGTAACAATAGTAATGGGTAAGAAACAAATCCGAACACACAGAAAGAACCTACTCATTATATATAATGTCTCTTACAACGACGGTTCTCAAACTGGGGTTTAAACAATCTTCTATGTCAGTCTCTAAAAGTAGACATGAGAAAACATGACGCATATTCAGTAGCGGAGATCAAAAACATACCTAAGGCTGCAGAGACTTACACGACATTGACAATCCAACTACCTAATAGCAGAACGGGAAAAGCTCTGTGCTTCAGATACGCCGCCTAGAGTGACGCCAGTGAAAGCTGAGCAGTGTTTAATTTTGTTCCATTCTAACGCACACGTTTTTTTTTTTTTCATTATATGCTTCTAAGTATGTGAATAGATGACACAAATACTGTGTCACTACTAAGTTTCAATTATTGTATTTTTAATCATACTGAATGTTTTAATCAAGAAAGTCACACTTTCTGGGAATGTTTATTATTGCTGTATCAAAAATGTGTTATATCGTATCATCCTGCATTTACATTTTATGTATTGATACACCCCAATTATTTAGGTATTATAGTTATAGCTTGATTGACTGATTACCTGAAGTAAAAATTCTAGTGGTTTAAATTATGTCACAATAACACGTTCTTTATGTCCCTAAAAACTAAAAAGCTAAAATTTAAAGTGCAAGCATAAATAACATAAACATGACACAAACTGTTTTGAAGCTTTAAACACATGTAACTGGTTTGTGGTCTGTGTGGGGAAAGTTCAGGAATTTAAAACACTAACGATTAAAAAAAAAAAAAAAAAAAAAGCTGGTATAGACTTGCCTAATGTGCTTACGTTTGAATAGTTTGAATATTTGAATAGTTGAATAGTTATACTCACAACAATCTGTATGATCCTAAGTTGTAAGGTTTTCACACTGCAAAAATGTTAACAAGCCCTACCCACAAAAGCACATCCACACACATGGAGAGAAAAGCTGATGTCTCAACCACCTGTTGTATTGTCAGGGGGCCAAGGCTGGCTTTTGCTGTGTCTCCAGCACTGGTCTGTTTGGAAGATGCCTGCAGCCCTTATGGCTGGGTTTCTCCTGATAGAGCACTTCTACAAAGCCTAGTGTGTGCGTTAAGTTGTGAAAATAGTGATACAGAGAATATCAGCATGTGATTATGCTTTTGATATGAAGTGAGGATTGTTTTTCAGGTGTGTGTGTGTGTGTATGTATGTGTGTGCGTGCAGATTCACACTCACCTGGTTGATGTGTTTGAGTTTGTCAACGATCTGGCTGACGACAGGCTCGGGGTGCTTATGTTTGGTATCTGATCCATGAGGGTGGCTCCTCCTCGGCCCTGGACCTGAAAACCTATTCAAACACAACAAAGTCGTTAGGCTATGTGCACACACTTACAGGTCATGCAATCCATTTATTTTATGTCTCAAATTACAAAAAAAAAAAAAAAATCAAACTGAAATCTGCTATAAGCGTGCATGTAAACTGAAGCTTAGTTATGAGAGTAAACATGGACTATATTGCCATCTAGAGGCGAAATAATCAAAAAGGCTCCAGGAATTTAATGGAATTTAATTTTTAAAAAAAGCTTTTAGTACAAAGTCTAAATTAACAGTACCTTTTAAGTGAGAAAATTAAATAATAAAAAAACTCAATCAGACAGGAAGTTAGAGCTCCTCCCAAGAGAATGGCTTTTTTTATGTGGTGATTTTCATATCACATACTGAAAATAGAGCGATTTGCAGTGACACTGTATAAATCATCAATGGACACTCATATCCATTTACATACAAAGCAGCACAACTGAATCATAAAATATACACACAATTACGTATATATTTCTGTACATGGTACAGGCATGTGTGTGTGTGTGTGTGTGTGTGTGTGTGTGTGTGTGTGTGTGTGTGTGTGTGTGT